>JAIXHY010000013.1:346045-1546045 GCA_020449905.1 Globodera pallida
AGCTATTACAAACGCATAGTTTCTAATAATAGTTCAATGTGAATGTCAAGTCGTCAATTTACAAAGATCTTTACAAGCAATACTCAATTTCCAAGGTACGCTAATTTTAAAAATGTGTCTAAATGAAATTTCACATAAAATGTGGTCCAATGTAAAATGCTAATTATATTTCACTTACAATGTATCACTTTAAGGTGTGTCGTGAACTAATTTTTCATCAATAATGCTGTGGGTGCTAGAATGAATAATTTCTAATTCTGTCAAGTGTAGGTCAGCCATTTAAACAAACGGCTATCGCTTTCCATGGAACTGTCCCAAGTGTACACTAATTTTTCATCAATAATGCTGTGGGTGCTAGAATGAATAATTTCTAATTCTGTCAAGTGTAGGTCAGCCATTTAAACAAACGGCTATCGCTTTCCATGGAACTGTCCCAAGTGTACACTAATTTTTCATCAATAATGCTGTGGGTGCTAGAATGAATAATTTCTAATTCTGTCAAGTGTAGGTCAGCCATTTAAACAAACGGCTATCGCTTTCCATGGAACTGTCCCAAGTGTACACTAATTTTTCATCAATAATGCTGTGGGTGCTAGAATGAATAATTTCTAATTCTGTCAAGTGTAGGTCAGCCATTTAAACAAACGGCTATCGCTTTCCATGGAACTGTCCCAAGTGTACACTAATTTTTCATCAATAATGCTGTGGGTGCTAGAATGAATAATTTCTAATTCTGTCAAGTGTAGGTCAGCCATTTAAACAAACGGCTATCGCTTTCCATGGAACTGTCCCAAGTGTACACTAATTTTTCATCAATAATGCTGTGGGTGCTAGAATGAATAATTTCTAATTCTGTCAAGTGTAGGTCAGCCATTTAAACAAACGGCTATCGCTTTCCATGGAACTGTCCCAAGTGTACACTAATTTTTCATCAATAATGCTGTGGGTGCTAGAATGAATAATTTCTAATTCTGTCAAGTGTAGGTCAGCCATTTAAACAAACGGCTATCGCTTTCCATGGAACTGTCCCAAGTGTACACTAATTTTTCATCAATAATGCTGTGGGTGCTAGAATGAATAATTTCTAATTCTGTCAAGTGTAGGTCAGCCATTTAAACAAACGGCTATCGCTTTCCATGGAACTGTCCCAAGTGTACACTAATTTTTCATCAATAATGCTGTGGGTGCTAGAATGAATAATTTCTAATTCTGTCAAGTGTAGGTCAGCCATTTAAACAAACGGCTATCGCTTTCCATGGAACTGTCCCAAGTGTACACTAATTTTTCATCAATAATGCTGTGGGTGCTAGAATGAATAATTTCTAATTCTGTCAAGTGTAGGTCAGCCATTTAAACAAACGGCTATCGCTTTCCATGGAACTGTCCCAAGTGTACACTAATTTTTCATCAATAATGCTGTGGGTGCTAGAATGAATAATTTCTAATTCTGTCAAGTGTAGGTCAGCCATTTAAACAAACGGCTATCGCTTTCCATGGAACTGTCCCAAGTCGTACACTAATTTTTCATCAATAATGCTGTGGGTGCTAGAATGAATAATTTCTAATTCTGTCAAGTGTAGGTCAGCCATTTAAACAAACGGCTATCGCTTTCCATGGAACTGTCCCAAGTGTACACTAATTTTTCATCAATAATGCTGTGGGTGCTAGAATGAATAATTTCTAATTCTGTCAAGTGTAGGTCAGCCATTTAAACAAACGGCTATCGCTTTCCATGGAACTGTCCCAAGTGTACACTAATTTTTCATCAATAATGCTGTGGGTGCTAGAATGAATAATTTCTAATTCTGTCAAGTGTAGGTCAGCCATTTAAACAAACGGCTATCGCTTTCCATGGAACTGTCCCAAGTGTACACTAATTTTTCATCAATAATGCTGTGGGTGCTAGAATGAATAATTTCTAATTCTGTCAAGTGTAGGTCAGCCATTTAAACAAACGGCTATCGCTTTCCATGGAACTGTCCCAAGTGTACACTAATTTTTCATCAATAATGCTGTGGGTGCTAGAATGAATAATTTCTAATTCTGTCAAGTGTAGGTCAGCCATTTAAACAAACGGCTATCGCTTTCCATGGAACTGTCCCAAGTGTACACTAATTTTTCATCAATAATGCTGTGGGTGCTAGAATGAATAATTTCTAATTCTGTCAAGTGTAGGTCAGCCATTTAAACAAACGGCTATCGCTTTCCATGGAACTGTCCCAAGTGTACACTAATTTTTCATCAATAATGCTGTGGGTGCTAGAATGAATAATTTCTAATTCTGTCAAGTGTAGGTCAGCCATTTAAACAAACGGCTATCGCTTTCCATGGAACTGTCCCAAGTGTACACTAATTTTTCATCAATAATGCTGTGGGTGCTAGAATGAATAATTTCTAATTCTGTCAAGTGTAGGTCAGCCATTTAAACAAACGGCTATCGCTTTCCATGGAACTGTCCCAAGTGTACACTAATTTTTCATCAATAATGCTGTGGGTGCTAGAATGAATAATTTCTAATTCTGTCAAGTGTAGGTCAGCCATTTAAACAAACGGCTATCGCTTTCCATGGAACTGTCCCAAGTGTACACTAATTTTTCATCAATAATGCTGTGGGTGCTAGAATGAATAATTTCTAATTCTGTCAAGTGTAGGTCAGCCATTTAAACAAACGGCTATCGCTTTCCATGGAACTGTCCCAAGTGTACACTAATTTTTCATCAATAATGCTGTGGGTGCTAGAATGAATAATTTCTAATTCTGTCAAGTGTAGGTCAGCCATTTAAACAAACGGCTATCGCTTTCCATGGAACTGTCCCAAGCTGTACACTAATTTTTCATCAATAATGCTGTGGGTGCTAGAATGAATAATTTCTAATTCTGTCAAGTGTAGGTCAGCCATTTAAACAAACGGCTATCGCTTTCCATGGAACTGTCCCAAGTGTACACTAATTTTTCATCAATAATGCTGTGGGTGCTAGAATGAATAATTTCTAATTCTGTCAAGTGTAGGTCAGCCATTTAAACAAACGGCTATCGCTTTCCATGGAACTGTCCCAAGTGTACACTAATTTTTCATCAATAATGCTGTGGGTGCTAGAATGAATAATTTCTAATTCTGTCAAGTGTAGGTCAGCCATTTAAACAAACGGCTATCGCTTTCCATGGAACTGTCCCAAGTGTACACTAATTTTTCATCAATAATGCTGTGGGTGCTAGAATGAATAATTTCTAATTCTGTCAAGTGTAGGTCAGCCATTTAAACAAACGGCTATCGCTTTCCATGGAACTGTCCCAAGTGTACACTAATTTTTCATCAATAATGCTGTGGGTGCTAGAATGAATAATTTCTAATTCTGTCAAGTGTAGGTCAGCCATTTAAACAAACGGCTATCGCTTTCCATGGAACTGTCCCAAGTGTACACTAATTTTTCATCAATAATGCTGTGGGTGCTAGAATGAATAATTTCTAATTCTGTCAAGTGTAGGTCAGCCATTTAAACAAACGGCTATCGCTTTCCATGGAACTGTCCCAAGTGTACACTAATTTTTCATCAATAATGCTGTGGGTGCTAGAATGAATAATTTCTAATTCTGTCAAGTGTAGGTCAGCCATTTAAACAAACGGCTATCGCTTTCCATGGAACTGTCCCAAGTGTACACTAATTTTTCATCAATAATGCTGTGGGTGCTAGAATGAATAATTTCTAATTCTGTCAAGTGTAGGTCAGCCATTTAAACAAACGGCTATCGCTTTCCATGGAACTGTCCCAAGTGTACACTAATTTTTCATCAATAATGCTGTGGGTGCTAGAATGAATAATTTCTAATTCTGTCAAGTGTAGGTCAGCCATTTAAACAAACGGCTATCGCTTTCCATGGAACTGTCCCAAGTGTACACTAATTTTTCATCAATAATGCTGTGGGTGCTAGAATGAATAATTTCTAATTCTGTCAAGTGTAGGTCAGCCATTTAAACAAACGGCTATCGCTTTCCATGGAACTGTCCCAAGCGTACACTAATTTTTCATCAATAATGCTGTGGGTGCTAGAATGAATAATTTCTAATTCTGTCAAGTGTAGGTCAGCCATTTAAACAAACGGCTATCGCTTTCCATGGAACTGTCCCAAGTGTACACTAATTTTTCATCAATAATGCTGTGGGTGCTAGAATGAATAATTTCTAATTCTGTCAAGTGTAGGTCAGCCATTTAAACAAACGGCTATCGCTTTCCATGGAACTGTCCCAAGTGTACACTAATTTTTCATCAATAATGCTGTGGGTGCTAGAATGAATAATTTCTAATTCTGTCAAGTGTAGGTCAGCCATTTAAACAAACGGCTATCGCTTTCCATGGAACTGTCCCAAGTGTACACTAATTTTTCATCAATAATGCTGTGGGTGCTAGAATGAATAATTTCTAATTCTGTCAAGTGTAGGTCAGCCATTTAAACAAACGGCTATCGCTTTCCATGGAACTGTCCCAAGTGTACACTAATTTTTCATCAATAATGCTGTGGGTGCTAGAATGAATAATTTCTAATTCTGTCAAGTGTAGGTCAGCCATTTAAACAAACGGCTATCGCTTTCCATGGAACTGTCCCAAGTGTACACTAATTTTTCATCAATAATGCTGTGGGTGCTAGAATGAATAATTTCTAATTCTGTCAAGTGTAGGTCAGCCATTTAAACAAACGGCTATCGCTTTCCATGGAACTGTCCCAAGTGTACACTAATTTTTCATCAATAATGCTGTGGGTGCTAGAATGAATAATTTCTAATTCTGTCAAGTGTAGGTCAGCCATTTAAACAAACGGCTATCGCTTTCCATGGAACTGTCCCAAGTGTACACTAATTTTTCATCAATAATGCTGTGGGTGCTAGAATGAATAATTTCTAATTCTGTCAAGTGTAGGTCAGCCATTTAAACAAACGGCTATCGCTTTCCATGGAACTGTCCCAAGTGTACACTAATTTTTCATCAATAATGCTGTGGGTGCTAGAATGAATAATTTCTAATTCTGTCAAGTGTAGGTCAGCCATTAAAACAAACGGCTATCGCTTTCCATGGAACTGTCCCAAGTGTACACTAATTTTTCATCAATAATGCTGTGGGTGCTAGAATGAATTGACCTACACTTGACAGAATTAGAAATTATTCATTCTTGCACCCACAGCATTATTGATGAAAAATTAGTGTACACTTGGGACAGTTCCATGGAAAGCGATAGCCGTTTGTTTAAATGGCTGACCTACACTTGACAGAATTAGAAATTATTCATTCTAGCACCCACAGCATTAATGATGAAAAATTAGTGGACGCTTAGGACAGTTCCATGGAAAGCGATAGCCGTTTGTTTAAATGGCTGACCTACACTTGACAGGATTAGAAATTATTCATTCTAGCACCCACAGCATTATAGATGAAAAATTAGTGTACACTTAAAGCGATAGCCGTTTGTTTAAATGGCTGACCTACACTTGACAGAATTAGAAATTATTCATTCTAGCACCTACAGCATTATTGATGAAAAATTAGTGTACGCTTGGGACAGTTCCATGGAAAGAGATAGCCGTTTGTTTAAATGGCTGACCTACACTTGACAGAATTAGAAATTATTCATTCTAGCACCCACAGCATTATTGATGAAAAATTAGTGTACACTTGGGACAGTTCCATGGAAAGCGATAGCCGTTTGTTTAAATGGCTGACCTACACTTGACAGAATTAGAAATTATTCATTCTAGCACCCACAGCATTATTGATGAAAAATTAGTGTACACTTGGGACAGTTCCATGGAAAGCGATAGCCGTTTGTTTTAATGGCTGACCTACACTTGACAGAATTAGAAATTATTCATTCTAGCACCCACAGCATTTTTGAATCGCACTTTTTACATTAAGATTTAATCTTTCGATAGCGCCGTTTTGCCATGGGGCCAATTCGATTGAAAAATGCCAATTGATGCTTTCCGTTAGAAAATAGTGTTTGATTGCAGGGTCATTAAAAACCTCTTTTAATTTTAAGGTATCTGGTATAACTTTAGAAGCAAGTTTTAATTGTGCGGCATTATCACTCCAAACATTTTTTGGAGTACCTTTTCGAGAAATAAATCGGCGGAAGGCATTAAGAAACTGTTCGACTGATAAAGAAGTTACTAATTCCAAATGGATTGCTCTTGTCGTAAAACAAGTAAGAAGGAGGATCCAACATTTGTCAGCACAAGCTTTCAATTGAATTGGTCCCATATAGTCAAGGCCAACGTTTTGAAATGGTCCACTCATTTGAACTCGTGATTTTGGTAAGGGGGGCATTCCTGGTTGCTTGAAAGGTTGTGCATTATAACGTCTGCAGTATATGCACGTCTTTCTGATTTGGTCAATAATACGGCGTGCTTTTGGAATCCAAAATATTTTACGCAATTCGGCAAGGATTGTCATTGTGCCCGTGTGTAAATTGTGCTCATGATAGTCCATAATCAACAAGTGGGTACCTTTGTGCTTCCTGGGCAGGAAAATTGGGTGAATTCCTTGTATTTGTGCATTTTTTAGTCTTCCTCCACATTTGTAGAAATCATCGGAAGCTTGGTAGATGCCAAGTTGTCTCTGTTCCTCAGGAGTAGGCTTCATCTCCTTTTGGATAAAACGAATGAGTAATTTTTCAGCCATTAGTTTTATCGATAATTGATTTTTGAAGGCATTTTGATCAAACTTTTCATTAAATTTATTAGAATTTTTAAATTTGAAGTGAACGAACTGGAGAAAAACTTTAGCATGCCGTATTAATTTTTGCCACGAATTGAATTTACTCCATTCTATGAAAAGAACGGGGGTCGAATTGATTGTCAAATTTATTTGGGTAGTTTCAATTTCGTCATCGAAACTAAAAAAGGATGAATTTTCTTGTTCTGGGTTAAAATTTTCAAAACTGTGGGGAGGCCAGTTTTCTTTATCCATTTTTAACCATTTCGGGCCATGCCACCATAACGCGGAATTTTTTAATTCAGTAATAGTCATGCCTCTGGAGGCTAAATCAGCTGGGTTGTCCGAGGATTTTACATAATAAAAATTCAAATTAATTTCGGTCATGATTTGTCGGATTTCAGATACACGGTTTTTGATGAAAGTAGGTAATTCCTTTTTACTTTTTACCCAACTCAGAACACATTTAGAGTCAGACCAGACAAGAATGTTGTCGATAGTCAATTTTGATTCTTTCACGAGGAATTTTGCGGCACGAGCTGCGATTAGAAGGCCCAATAATTCGAGTTTAGGAATTGTTAATCCTTTTAAAGGGGTGAGTCTCGTTTTAGAAAAAACAAGATTTACTTTGTCATAAGTTTGAAGATAGACTGCTGTTGCAAAAGCTAATTCCGAAGCATCTGAGAAAACGTGTAATTGAGTGAAATTTTGATGTGGTTTGATGAAAGGGGAGCGAATGATTAGGATTTCGTCGGATTTAGCAATTGAATTCCATTCTGATATTTCTTCTTCATTGAGTTTGTCATCCCATGTTTTATTAGCTTTCCAAAGTCTTTGAAAGAAAAGTTTAAATTGTAGTACAGCCGGTGAAATCCAGCCCATGGGATCGAAATTTCTTGCGATTAAGGTTAATATTTGTCTTTTCGTTGTGTCTGTATTAATTGGCGGAATATTCAAAGTCATTTTTAGCTCATCTGTATTTACATCCCATTTTATTCCAAGCATCTTCGTTACTTTAGGAATTTCCGCTCCTTCTAATCTTTGAATTTCTTTGTTACTTTGATCATGATTTGACACAAATTCTCTGAGGTTCATTGAAGCTAATCAAACGGCTATCGCTTTCCATGGAACTGTCCCAAGTGTACACTAATTTTTCATCAATAATGCTGTGGGTGCTAGAATGAATAATTTCTAATTCTGTCAAGTGTAGGTCAGCCATTTAAACAAACGGCTATCGCTTTCCATGGAACTGTCCCAAGTGTACACTAATTTTTCATCAATAATGCTGTGGGTGCTAGAATGAATAATTTCTAATTCTGTCAAGTGTAGGTCAGCCATTTAAACAAACGGCTATCGCTTTCCATGGAACTGTCCCAAGCGTACACTAATTTTTCATCAATAATGCTGTGGGTGCTAGAATGAATAATTTCTAATTCTGTCAAGTGTAGGTCAGCCATTTAAACAAACGGCTATCTCTTTCCATGGAACTGTCCCAATCGTACACTAATTTTTCATCAATAATGCTGTGGGTGCTAGAATGAATAATTTCTAATTCTGTCAAGTGTAGGTCAGCCATTTTAACAAACGGCTATCGCTTTCCATGGAACTGTCCCAAGTGTACACTAATTTTTCATCAATAATGCTGTGGGTGCTAGAATGAATAATTTCTAATTCTGTCAAGTGTAGGTCAGCCATTTAAACAAACGGCTATCGCTTTCCATGGAACTGTCCCAAGTGTACACTAATTTTTCATCAATAGTGCTGTGGGTGCTAGAATGAATAATTTCTAATTCTGTCAAGTGTAGGTCAGCCATTTAAACAAACGGCTATCGCTTTCCATGGAACTGTCCCAAGCGTACACTAATTTTTTATCAATAATGCTGTGGGTGCTATCTCTAACTAAATCTCTTACTTTTCCACTCTATTTCGTCTTCAAACTTGATCTGAGCGTATCTCGATCAATTTTGATCAGATCAAGCCGAATTTTTTTTTGTTTAGCTAAATTTTTCAAGCTGAATTTCATCATATGGCAAATATGGATCATATGGCCCAGAGGCAAAACGGTACAAATTATATATCATTCGACACCTCTCGGTCTGCAATGTAAGAATCCGAAAAAAAATTTTTGCTGCAAACCATTCCCTGAAGAGTTACAGAGCCGGGACTGAAGTGTCTTTTGACTTGGGACTCAGTTGTCCACTGATTAAAAAATATGGAAATCATTTATATAGGCTTTCAGAATCACAAATTCGTCAACAGAAAATAAAAATTGAGAATTTAAAGCGGTTTTTGAACCGGTTTAAAAACTTGAAAATAAGGAAAAAAGAGAAAGGAAATAGCAACTTTTGAGTAACAAAAGCGGATATAATAATGAAAGGCCGCTGGCGGCCCGCCAACAGCGAGCATGCGGAGACGGAGCAAGGAGTGAGACGGGCGGAGGAAGAAAATTTAATTTTTTAAATTTTTACTCAAAATTGATCATACCCTAACCTGATCAGTTTTGTTCAGAACCGGTCAAACTTTTTTTTGTTTAGCTCAGCTTTTTAAGCAGAATTTTATTATATATAAAAAATCTAAAATTTCAAAATTTTAATTTTTCGATTTTTGGTTAAAAATGAAACTTCTGTAAATTGATCAGTTTTGGATCAACTTTTAGCTCAGCTTTTTAAGCTGAATTTATTTATATATAATTTATTTTAAATAATTTAAAATTTCAAAATTTAATTTTTTGAATTTTTGTTCAAAATTGATCATATCGTAACTTGATCAGGTTTAATCAGAAACGGAAAAACTTTTTTTTGTTCAACTCAGCTCATCGAGCTGAGTCTAAAAAGCTATGAAATCATTGCCTAAGGCAAAATTTTTATTTTTCATTTTTTGACCTTAGTCAAATTCACATATAAATTGGTTAGACCCCCCATATCGCCTCTCAACCCGAACCAAATGTAGTGGTTAGTGCTGTGGTTTGGAAAGGTTTTGGTTGGGGTTCAAACCCCCGACCATGTAATTTACTTTTTCAGAACTTTTAGTGAACATCTATGGCGGAGAAAACAATTTCTAAAAATATTTTGATTTTTAAAATTAATTTTATAACAATTAAGCAATTTGTTAAATTTTCATTTTTTTGCCCAGCAAAATTGGGTGAATAGTTAGTTAAAAATGCATAACTTTGTTCAAAGTTGAATGATCTTAATTAATGCTTCGGTTCGGTTCTTCGGTCCGGTTCGGTCGGACCGAAAATTTCGGTTCGGTTCTTCGGTTCGGTTCGGTTGGACCGAAAGGCTTCGGTTCGGTTCTCGGTTCCGGTTCGGTCCGACCGAAAGGCTCCGGTTCGGTCCAAAGATATTCGTTACCAATTCAAATATTATCAAATATTTTGCAATCATAATGCCAATTTGGTGATGTCTGCCCCCACTATGGGCGAAACGGGCCACTAGCGTCCCGCCACTAGCGTCCCGGCCACTAGCGTCCCGCCACTAGCGTCCCGAGCCACTAGCGTCCCAAGCCACTAGCGTCCCGGCCACTAGCGTCCCAAACAAAAATTTTTTAATTTTATTTTTTAGTAAACAAATTACGGCGGGATGGCATTTCGCCCACGCGACATTTCGCCCATGTGAAATTTTGCCCACTAAGCAAAACCGCAAATTTTTAGGAGAATTCTCCGACCCGACACTTTTAACCTTCGAAAAACCCCGAACCTCGTCCCCGACTCGAGGTCGGAGATAACATACACCCCTAATAAATTTTTTGGTCAAGTAAAGGTCATTTTTCAGGAGTGCAAATTTGTGAAAGAGAACATTTGTGATTTTTAGAGTACATTTTTCGTTTTTATTGCATTTTTCTTAAGTATTTTTTCGGGAAAGATACCTAAAATTAGCTGAGGGGGTCGCAAAACCGTAAAGTACCGAAAACTTTTAACAAACTGAGTCAAAAATTCAAAATTTTCTCGGCGGCGCCTATCGGCACCGCCGACCCCTTCTACCAGAAGTGAAGCAGAATTCTCAAAAAAATTGTCTTTTTTTTTGAAAATTCCTTATGAAACTGCCATAAAAATGGCATATTTTATCGCAGTTCGCAGCCCTGCCGCGGAAGCTAAAAGTTTATGGAATTTTGACCAATTTACATAACAAAATTTATCAATGTTTCCAAAAATTTTCTCAGCGGCCGGACCCTCCTATCCTTAAAAACATATTTTTCAAAAGGCAAGCGCAAAAAAAACGCAAATTTAATTTAAATCTCTTAACAATAATAAATACACATTCAAGCGAGATTAACTAGAAAAATGATCAAAAAGGCTCTTCAAACCAATATGGAATCATCAGGTGAGGATGAAAATTTGTGAATTTTCAATTTACCACCGTGAACCAAATATTTTCAATCAAAATGATAAAAGTTGTTGATTTTTACAGCAATTGATAACAAAAATTTATTCACAAGAACCGAAAAAATTCGGTTCGGTTCGGTCGGACCGAAAATTTCGGTTCGGTTTTTCGGTCCGGTTCGGTCGGACCGAAAATTTCGGTTCGGTTCTTCGGTTCGGTTCGGTCGGTCCGAAAATTTCGGTTCGGTTCTTCGGTTCGGTTCGGTCGGACCGAAGAATTCCCAGGAACCGACAACCCTACCGCCGGCTTCTCCCATTCTTAAAAAGCTTTATAAATAAATGCGGACTAAACCCAAAAATGCCACCAATGAAATTTTTTGCTTTTTCAAAAAGTTTATGGTTATATTGTGATTCTGAGTTGCTGAGCTGATTTGTATGTGATACCTGATGAGAAATCCGCAAATAAGTTTTCAGCAGAGTCTAATTTATCAGCAATATACCGCCGCCAGCGACGACGACAACGACGATGGCACTCAAACGGTGCCCGAATTGGTCTTCTACAACAAAGGATTGTGAGGGTTGAATGGAGAAAAATGTGCCAATGCCAATGTTGTGTATAGAGAGTGTATAGTCCATTCCTATTGAGATATTTCGTTTGTTGTACATATATGTTCGTTGTGCCAATATTTTCCTTAATAAAACGGAATTCAAATAAAATTTTGCGTGTCAGGTCAAAATCCCTAACGGTCAAAATCCCTAATCAGTCAAAAGCGGTCAAAATAACTAATGGCTTAAAAACGGTCAAAATCCCGGTAAAGTTTTGGAATACGGGTAGCTCTCAGAATGTAACATATCATATACCATTCGACTCCACTCAAAGCCTAGCGCACGAATCCGCAAAAATTTTTTGGCGGAAACCACTTTGAAGCGGCTACAGTACATTTCGACACTGGACGTTTCGACACTGGACATTTCGACACTGGACGTTTCGACACTGAGTTTTAAAGTCGACAAAATTGTACTTTATAGGGTTCTCAGGGCCGTAGAATTCGAGTCTGAGCTCCATTTCGACCCGATTTAGAACCCTAAACCCGAATTCGAACAAAATTTCAAAAATTTTAAAAAATCAATTTCGCCTCAAAATCTTCAAAAAGCAATAAATTACAACAAAAAGGCAGTAGAGTACGAATTTATGGCGGGATGACATTTCATCGACCGACATTTCATCGACGCGACATTTCATCGACTAAGCAAAAAACCGACATTTCATCGACTAAGCCAAAAACGACATTTCATCGACGCGACATTTCATCGACGAAGCAAAAATCCGACATTTCATCGACTAAGCCAAAAACGACATTTCATCGATAAAGTTCATCGACTTGTATAATCACATAAATTTTCAATGTATAAAATTATTCTTAGATGATAAAAGAGAGAGATATCAACCAGGGATGTGCTCTGTTCTGTTCTGATTTTCTGATTTACCAGAATTTCTGGTCATTTTAGGCACCAGAATTCTGGTTTCTGATTTTTAAAAAGGCGACCAGAATTCTGTTTTCTGATTTCTGATTTTTTCGAGAAAAAACCAGAAAAAAATCAGAAATTTATACATTTCATTATCAATTTGGCATAAACATTATGCCATTTTTTGATCAAATTGTCTTAAGAAAACGGTTAGTTTTGGAAGAAATTGTTTGATTTTTTTAATATTTTCAGACTTTTTCAATGGAAAACCTGCCAAATTACGAAATTTTGGACCAATTTTCTTAACTAATCTTGTTAAATTTTCAAAAAAAATTTCCGCCGCCGGTCACTCCCATTCCTAAAAACCTTCAAAAAAAAGTACCATATTTAGTAAATTTTGGTTGCAAATCTCTTAACAAATTGAGTCAAAAATTCAAAATTTTCTCGGCGGCGCCTATCGGCACCGCCGACCCTCACCCCAGCAAAAGTGAAGCAGTTTTTCAAAAAATTCAAAAATTGAAAAAAACACTCTAAAAATCGACGTTTTTGGCTTACCCTCCCACCCAAATTTTTTTTTTGGTAAGATATTTATGATTGCTCCAAACTTTAAGATTTTGAAAAAAAAATTTGTAGAATTTTAAAAAAATTCTGTTCTGATTTTCTGATTTACCAGAATTTCTGGTCGTTTTGGGCACCAGAATTCTGTTTTCTGGTTTCTGATTTTTAAAATGGGCACCAGAATTCTGTTTTCTGATTTCTGATTTTTTTTAATGCAACCAGAATTCTGATTTCTGGTTTCTGGTTTTTAAAAAGGCGACCAGAGCACATCCCTGATATCAACACTTTTAGTCATTGCCATTTATGTTTTCGAATTCAAAAAAACGACATTACAGCCCACTAACCAAAATACCATTCCATCGATAAAATTCATCACCTAGCTTTATCACAAATACTACTTTCATATAATAATTCACCAGAAGAAAAAGAGATATGTCGTCACTTTTAGTTATTGCCAGTCATTTTATTAGTTAACGAAATGTTTTTTCTTAGCCGTCAAACTTTTGGACATCGCTCGTGCAGAACGTCTACAGAAAAGCAGACAGCGCAAGAAAAAATTCGTTATCAAGGAAGAGGAGGTTGCACGAACTTTGGATGGAGCGGACTTTGATAATGACTTAATGGACACCCTGCATCTGTTGGGCCTGGTGATGCAAGGTTTTGTGGAAGGCCTGCACACACGCGGAGATAATCAGGAAAGTGGCGATGAAACGGATGATAATTGATCACAAAAATGATTTTCAATCTATTTTGAACTTTAAGCCATTTTCACAGTTTATCGGTTTTGCCTCACAATTGTGCTCGTTTCCCAGATTTTTTGCTAATTTGTTATTTATGTTGAATGCTCACATTTTTCTCACTTCTCAATAAATTTTTTATTTAAATACAGGATTAACAGGTGACTTTCCTAATTAGCTTTTCATCATAGAAAAAATGTAAGGAGTTTTACCAGTTGAGGTATTTTGGTTTTTTGTTTAGTCGATGAAATGTCGCGTCGATGAAATGTCGTTTTTGGCTTAGTCGATGAAATGTCGGATTTGGCTTAGTCGATGAAATGTCGCGTCGATGAAATGTCGGCACCCCCGAATTTATTGCTTTTTGAAGATTTTGAGGCGAAATTGATTTTTTAAAATTTTTGAAATTTTGTTCGAATTCGGGTTTAGGGTTCTAAATCGGGTCGAAATGGAGCTCAGACTCGAATTCTACGGCCCTGAGAACCCTATAAAGTACAATTTTGTCGACTTTAAAACTCAGTGTCGAAACGTCCAGTGTCGAAATGTCCAGTGTCGAAACGTCCAGTGTCGAATGTACTGCAACGCTTTGAAGCAAGTTATGAGCCCGGGACTGAAGTGTCTTTTGACTGGGGATTCAGTTGTCCACTGATTAAAAATGGGAAAAATCACTCATGTAGGCTTTTAAATTAGGAATTAGTTGATAGAAAATCAAGATTAAGAATTTAAAGCGGTTTTTGAACCGGTTTAAAAATGTTTACAAAAGTCATTTTTTCCTTAATTTTCAAAATTTTAAACCGGTTCAAATCAAATCTGTTTATACCATGTCACACTTTCTAGCACCGCTAGTTTTTTTTAAATGAACAATGAATGAATAACAAAAATAATAGTTCAAATCCACTGACTGTTTTTCTTTATCAACAACATCCAATCTCTGCTAGCACCGCTAGTTTTTTTTTAAATGAACAATGAATGAATAACAAAAATAATAGTTCAAATCCACTGACTGTTTTTCTTTATCAACAACATCCAATCTCTGCCCCCTTTCACCCAATCTTTTACACTTCTTCCCTCACTCTTTTATCTTTTTTCTTTCTCTACGCTCACACGCCGATTGAACAGCGCTGCGCACCCGCTGCAAATGAGCAGCGAGTGGCGCACGCATCAGCCATGCGCGCGCCACAGCGGGCAGCGTAGCCATTTGCCCAATTCTCTACCCAATCTTATCAGACATATTTTCTCTCTTTCTCTTCCAAAAGTCTCTTTATTTTCAACACTATTTCCTTCATCCTTGTGTCTACCCTCTTCATTCATTAACCTCCTGAAATATTGATTAAAATGTGCTAAAACTGACCAACTTCAGTCAATTTTTGCGTGAAAACCTTCACAATACATACATCCCTATGTCCATCTTTATTAATTTTCTGCCCAATTGTAAAAGTATTATTCTTCATGTTTTTAAAAATTTTTTAGGGAAAATGTCGATCTTTAGGGAGTGGCTTTTTCGTCAAAAAAAAAGTCATTTGTTAGGGGTACATTTTTGGTTTAAAAATTTTTTTGATTTTTTAGGGGACATTTTTCGTTTTTATTGCATTTTTCTTAAGAAATTTGGGTCAGAAAACCGGGATTCCGGGCGTAATCGGCAACCGGAAATCTGTAAAATTTGGAAATCTCAAAAATTCGCCCTGTAACGAAAAAATGGAGCCCGGTAGTGAAAAAAGGACGTTTCACCCATAAATTTCGTACACATTTAATAAAAGCTTGTAAAGTATTTTAGATAAATGGATAAATTTGAAATTATTTTGGGCTAAGTCCACTCAAAAATCAAAAAAAACAACGACCTGTTTTTGCCAACTTTTGTTGGCTCATAACTTTCTTCATAAAGACTCCCGGCGTTAACTTTTTGCGGATTCGTAATATAAGAATGTTTTTGATTTGTAAAGGAGAAACTACAAGACTACTAACTTTCTTTCTTTTATTGCCTATCTGTTCTTATTTATTAGGTGTTAACTGATTATTGTTTCTGTTCCACTATGGACATTAACCATGTTATTGAAGCACTTCGATCAACAACCGTCGCTGAGGGTCAAGGACAAGCTTTGGACTATCTTAAAAAGGTTTTTGTGGTTTTGGATGTCTTCTTTATATGACATAATCTTTGTTTGCAGATTTCTCCTATGATTGGCTTTCCCCAACTTTTGCTCCGTCTGCTCCATGACGAACAATTGGACGGCGTTGTTCGACAGGCCGCGGTTATATGTTTTAAGAACATTGTCTGCCAGCATTGGGAGGTGGTGGACGACGAGCAGAAAGGGTGGACATTGAACGAGCAAGACAAAGTGCCGGTCAAACAGCAAATCATACCAGCAATAATTCACGCTGCTCAGCCAATACGGCATGTGGAATTGAAATTTTTTGTTTTGTCTTCTGTTTTTTAAATTAAATTAAATTTCAGGATCCATTTATGCACTGCGATTCAAAACATTATGCGCAATGACTTTCCCGAGCGCTGGACCGGTTTTCGCGATGAAATTCTGCCGCTTCTCCGCTCTTCTGAAGCTGAAACGCTCCTGGGAGCTCTGTTCATTCTGCACAGACTCTGCAAAATGTAAGAGTAATTGGGACTTATGGTTATAGTTCGGTTTGTACTTCCCCCCCCCCCCATTTTTGAAAAAATTCCTTTTTTTTTGTTGTTTTGTCGTTAAATAGGCGTTTGTAGTGGTATTCGGGGGCGTAGAATCCGAATCTGGCCTCAATTTCGAACTCCGGACCCGAATTCGAACATCTATCGAAAATTTCAAAATCAATTTTGGGCTCAAAATCATTCAAAGAACAAACTTGCATCGGAAAGGCTAGTAATGATCGAAATCATGCTTTTGAAGGATTTCGAGACATCGATGTGAATTTTTAAATGTTTTGACCAAATATTTGAAACAGGGCACTGAAAACCCGGTGGACCATTTTTGACATTGTTTCACGTCAATTACCCTTTCCCAGTCGGAATGTTTGCATTTACTGGTATTGGTCGGGGCGTTAGTAAAATCCCGCTATTATACATTATAATGGGATCTTTAATAATACTTTGAGATGGAAATTCGCGAAAAAAATCCAATATCTTGCATTTTAAGATACAAGCGCGAAAAGGCGAATGCCCCGTTTGTTGAACTGATGGGCAGCGCTTTGTCACTGCTCCAACAACGGCTTGAGACGCTGATCAACAACCAGGACCAATCCGCATGCGTCCTTCAAAAACAGATTTTGAAAATTTTCTACTGCCTTAATCAGGTAGGTGTGCCTTTGGCATTAGTTTTCGCTTAGAGTGTTTTGCTTTTGTTTAGTTCACGATGAATCTTCAAATCCTTCCCATTGACCAATGTACCAAATGGTTCCATTTGTTTTTGGCAATTATTACGAGGGAAGTGCCAAGCGAATGTGACGCATTGCCGGAGGACGAGCGGGCAAAGACGGTGTGGTGGAAGTGCAAGAAATGGGCGTTGAAAATTATTCAACGAGTCTTTGAGAGGTGAGTGAACATTTAAATGTTCTGCAAATTGGACAACCAGATTTTGTTGAGAAGCCACTCCCCGGCAAAAGTAAAAGAGTTGTCCATACTTTTTTGTTTTCAGATATGGCAACGAAGGCAATGTTGATGAGCCGTACAATGAATTTGCGGCGCATTATTCAACGAAGTTGGTTCTGCCGGTGTTCAATTCGCTGATGACGCTCGATAGAAGCACACAGAGCAGGGGTGTGCTTGATAGGTTCATGAACGGCCGTTTTGTCTCCGAAGAAGCAACTTACTTTACGTTGTATTATTTGTCGGACGCGGTTAGTCAGGATCTAGTGTGGCGCGTTTTGGAGCCTAACTTTATGGTACACTTTGTTATACTATACTTTATTTTTGTTGTTTAATAATTCCTTTCAGCTTTTGGTCAAAAATATCATTTTGCCACTTCTTCAATACTCAAAAAAGGAAGAGAAAATGTGGTCCGAGGATGTGGAGGAATTTTTGCGCTTTAAATACGCCGTTTATAAGGTCGATCGATTGTCGGATAAGTTTAGCTTTCGAGCTTTTCGGTTTTTTTAGGATTTGCATCAGCCTTCATCCGCCGCCTCAACGTTTCTTCAAATGCTGTGCAAACGTCTGCGCACATTTGAGTGGGTGTTTGCTTTCATCATGGATAGGCTGGTCGAGATCAAAAAGCTGTCCGCGACTCCCAATTGGCGGCAAACTGACGGTGTTCTTCATATGGTAGCGATTATCTGCCCTCTGTTGTTCAAACTCAACGTTCGTTTTGTTTACTCTTAATATCGTATGTTGTTATTTTCATTGTTTTTTACTCTCAGGAACGCGATAAGGCTGCGAAGATTTTGGGTGTACCTGTGGACAAGTTACTGGAGATACATGTGATACCACGCACAACACATGAAGTGATAACCCTTTTTGTCATGCTTGGGGGGGGGCGTAAACGTCTCCAAACCCTTCAAAAAAAATGTTATCACTTCGAAAATTTGTTGTGTTTAGGATCGTTTTGTGCGTTTGCGTGCTTGCTATGTTCTTCATTGTGCTTCAGAGGCGCCGTTTGAAAATTCTATTTTGGAGCGCGCAATCCATTCGCTAATCAAATGCCTTAAAGAGGACACGGAATTACCGGTGCGAGTCCAATCAGCTGTGGCTATCCAATCGTTGATCAATGCCCACTCACAAAAAGGAACAGGTCAGACTATGCGCTTAAGACAAGTTTTGTGTTATTATTCTTGCAACATTTAGTTCTTCAAATTGTTCGACCTCATATCGGGGATTTGTTCCGAAACGTGCTGAATTTAATAAAAATGACTCGAGTGGAGGACCTGCTTGCTGTTGTGGACACACTCGTCGAGAAGTTTGATGAGGACGTCATTCCCATTGCCCACGACGTATAAAATAAAAGATCGTTTTTTCTTTAATTTTCAAAAAATTCAACCGATTCAAAACCCGCTTTAAATTCTCAAATTTATTCTATTGTCAACGTAACCAGTACATCAATCACCGTTTGATGAGTTTGGGGGTGGGGGGAGAGGGGAGGGGAACATGCTGACGAACAAACATTCTCGACTCAATAGCAAAACGTTCTGTTCGACCATTTAATTGAACAAGCAGTAAACGGATCACCGCAATTGCATTTTTTTTATGATCACTTTTTGGTCACTTTTCTTCGGAACATCTGTTCAAATGACTGACCTTGTTAGGGAGGGCGCCGGAGGGCAGAGATTGTGGTGCACAGATAAGAAAATTCCGCCTTTCACTGTTTTATTCGCACATCATCCATTTACGGCATTTTGCCAAAGGCATAAAGGGGAGAGTGAATCGGGGGAAAGGATGGCATTTGTTGAAGACATAAGCGACATTTGCATACCCCACGAATTTGCATTCATTGAGCGAAGAATGAATGAATGAATCATGAATGTTGCGAGGGGCAATAAGGATCATCCTCCGAGAAAGGGGTGAACTCTGCGCGACCGAACCGCCCGAAAAACAATGGAAAGAGTCAAGACAAAGACGAACGGCACAAATAGACGCACGAGGACATTGGCATTGGCACTCGCCGTTAATCCGTTTTAACGGGCGAACGCGGAGATTAAAGGGGGAGAGAAGGGATCGGCCGAAGGGCGACAAAATGGAACGGATTAGCCTCAGAGAGTGGGGGGGGGGGGGGGAAGGGGGAGACGACCTGCGATCAACAAGCCGAGTCGTCCGGAATAATCTTCCATCTTCATTCATCGTCTTCCACCCTTTTCATCCGATCTCTCTTCTTCCTCCCCATCCTTCCCATGCTTTTCTTCCGGTTTGTCCCTTATTTCTGATTGCTCCATGCTTCCAACCCAAAATGGGCGTGTCTTTCCTTTCATTTTCGTGCCATCCGCACGGTTTCCTGTGCCCGCCCGCCCGTCCCCTCCTCAAACTGCCCACTTGCTTCCCATTCAGTTTGTCATTTTGGTGCCCTCTCCAAGAAGCTCTTCTTGCGTGCGTATTGCGGCCTTTTTAGCGTTGCGGATTGCGGTTGCGGATTTTTTTTGGCTTTTTCCGCAATTGGTTGTTCGGAGGAAATTTTTTTTTTGGAAACGAGTACTTTTAGTAATTTTTAAACACAATGTTCTGATAAAAAAACGTTGAGGTCGACCCAAGTAAATCTATGGCCTGGTGCTTTGTATTTTCGCAACGCCAAGTGTTGTGTGTTGGGTTCAAGCCGTTTGAGTGTAAGCATTTATTTCTCGTTTTGCCTAAATACGCTTTCCCCCATTAGAAATTTTTAAAATAAATTTATAAATATTTTTTAATTGAAGCGCGCAAAAAAGAATTTTTGAAAAAAATTCATCACATCTTTCTGAATTTTTGCTTCATCTTAAGATAGATTGTAGAGTTTAGCTTGTGTGTTAAATCTTTAATAATTTACAAAAAATAAATAAGTCTTATGAATTCCGTTCTTGAGTTAAAAACACTGCCGAAACGTTCTTTGCAGAGAAGTGAAACCGAATTCTCAAAAACTTGTTTTTAAGAAAAATTTAAAAATCTGCAAAATTTCCGAAATTTTCGCAATTTTTTTAATCCAGGAGGGGGGGGGGGGGGGAGGGTCAGCGGTGCCGATAGGCGCCGCCGAGAACATTTGGAATTGACTCAATTTGTTAAGAGATTTGCACTCAAAAATTTAAAAATACGTCAATTTTTTAAGCTTTTTTGGAATAGGAGGGGCTCGGCGGCGCCGATAGGCTCTGTCGGGAAAAGTTTTTGAATTTTTAGAGGAATTTTTTACAAAAAATTAACCAATAATTACCAATTTTGAAAAATGTAATCAATATTTGTTTCGTCCACCATAGATGCTCCCCGAAAGGATTCATTTTTTAAATATTGAGTGAATTGGTCCAATCAAAAAAATTAAAAAAACTTGTGAATTGTATCTAATTAAAAAAAATTGGGAAATTTAAAAAAACTTTTGGAATTGTTTAAACACCTAAAGTTCAGAGAACGTTGAAAAACCAATTAACGCAGACGGGATCTGAACCTCCTCCACCCGATCTGAATCTCCACCCCACAGTTCAACTCACCACACCACTCACCACTATACCAGCCTTTTCATCAACAGAGTCCCATAAATCCGTCATTAAGCGGTGCATTCGGAACTTTCGAAAGTGTTACCCAAAAAAATACCGGGATTCTGGATCTGGATCCAGTCCGGTCTCTAACGATTACACGAAAATTCCAACGAAAACCAAGCAGGGATGACCAAATTTGTGCTTTTTGAATGATTTTGAGTCCAAATTTTCTTATATCCAAGCAAACCGTGAACAGAAAAGCATTAACATTCTCTCCAAGTCAAAGCTTCGGGGAAAAAAGATTCATATTGAAAAGCATAAAAGCAACAATTTTAATGGTTAGTCCGTTTTCTCATTTTAAATCTTTCCAAATTCCATCCATCCTTCACTTTTTGTGCTCACTCGGACCTTCATTTGCGTCAATACTAAAAATTAAAATTCGATCGGGTGTTATTTTTGAAAAAAAACATTACTCGAGCTTTGATTATATTCTTAACAGAAACGGTCAAATTTTAAAAAATTTCTCGACTTAGGCTTAATATCAATTATTAAATTTGTCCCATTCTGAAAAAATTAGCTCGAATTACATACTAACGATTTGAAAAAAAAATCAATAGAAACCGATTGCCCATTTGAGTATATTTTGTTTAAATTGTTAAATGAGGAAAAATAGTTAGAATTTTCATTCGGATAATAAAAAATGTGCATTTGGTTTTTTAGATTTTATAATATGTTATCCAAAATAAAAGCTACAATGTTTTTAAATAAATATGTACAATTTTCTAATTCTTAAAATAAAACTGACTTACTCGTAGCCAATACCACGGTTATCGCATTCAATGTCAACGTCGATGCGATTGCACTGCCAAAAGCAATCCTCCTCAGCAGCCTTTTCCCATTTGGCCCATTTGTGTTCGTCGCGCTCAATTGGACAGCGAACCAACCGCCATATGCCACCATCAAAGTGCCGCAACTCCAATCGTTCCCCCGTCAAATTGTTCTTCAATTCAAATGGCGTAATGCCATGATAACGGATCCAAAAACAGACGATGAAATTGACCGGATCGGTCGAATTGATAAATTCCTTACGAGGAATGAAGATTTTAAATCGGAGAATGCAATTAAACAAATTTAGAAACTCACCATTTTCAGTCCCGCCATTCCTTGCGAATAAGAATAAAAGCTTCGTAACACCTTCGGCACTCCATCCCCGCGGGGCGTGTGCAACCATTTGGCCACTGCTTGGTCAGAAGAAGCGCCGGCACTGTCATCGGCCGGGCACTTGGGAAAAACACCATAGGCTTGAATTGCACGGAGTTTTGGGCAATCGCGGAGAATGCCCGTAGAGAATTGTCGCAAACGGTCGAACTTTGAAGAATAGAACGAAAGACCGCAAATGTTGTCTTTGAATAACGGCCAAATCTTCTGCCAAATGATTTCCCAACTGCGATCTTGGTTGTTGGCTGTTCCAATGGAAAGATTGGTCCCTTCGGACTTGAAAAGTCGGCGCATGTTTTGGAGAAAAACGATGACACTTCGATCGATGTAACTAAATTATGGCAAAATGCAACTAATTTAAAAATGGTAGGAAAGGACTTTATGTGAAGCCGTTCGAAGCCGGTCACATTGGCTGGAAGCGGATTTTGCGGGATTTGTTGCTCCCGACGCTCGACATCACCATCGTTGTCAAAGTATTTGACAATTTGAGCGCCATTCCCGTCAGTTGCGCGACAAATGTCTAATCGACCCAACGACCATTCCTTCGATTTGAAATGCGCGTCCACCAAAAAGTCAAATCGATCGCTGATCAGCGCCACTTTTGATCGAGCATAAAAGGGTCACAAAATTTGAACACTTTGAACAAAACGTCGGCACAAATGAAACTGAAAATTCGGAGATTAAATGAGATGAATGGGTGCCGCAAATGAACGGACCCCGATTCGCTTGTTTTAGGACCATTCGCTTTTTAGTAACAAAAAGCATTTATAAACGGAATTTAAAGGTTTTATGCAATTCTTGGAAGTACTCGGGGGTTATTGAAGTAGCTGATCACGAATATGCATCAGATTTATCATAAGACATCATCTAATCTATGATTTTTGAAAAAAATATAATTTTTTCAAAGTTGAAAAAAGGTGTTTTTAGGAGTATTCGGGGCGTAGAATCCGAATCTGGCCTCTATTTTGACCAATTCCGTACCCCGGACCCGAATTCGAACATTTTTCCGAAACTCAAAAAAATCAGCGACCCCAATAACCCCCGAATACATTTATCAGAATTGCATAAACCTTCAAATTCCGCTCATAAATGTTTTTTGTTACGAAAAAGCGAATGGTCCCCAAAAAAGCGAATCAGGTCAAAAGCGAATTGGCCAAATTGAATTGGTCAAAAGCGAATTGGCCAAAAGTAAATTGGCCAAACGTGAATTGGCCAAAAGTGAATTGGTCAAAAGCGAATTGGCCAAAAGTAAATTGGCCAAAAGTGAATTGGTCAAAAGAGAATTGGCCAAAAGTAAATTGGCCAAAAGTGAGTTGGCCAAAAGTGAGTTGGCCAAAAGTGAGTTGGCCAAAAGTGCGAATTGGCCAAAAGTGAATTGGCCAAAAGTGAGTTGGCCAAAAGTGAGTTGGCCAAAAGTGAGTTGGCCAAAAGTGAGTTGGCCAAAAGTGCGAATTGGCCAAAAGTGAATTGGCCAAAAGTGAGTTGGCCAAAAGTGAGTTGGCCAAAAGTGAGTTGGCCAAAAGTGAGTTGGCCAAAAGTGCGAATTGGCCAAAAGTGAATTGGCCAAAAGTGAGTTGGCCAAAAGTGCGAATTGGCCAAAAGTGAATTGGCCAAAAGTGAGTTGGCCAAAAGTGAGTTGGCCAAAAGTGCGAATTGGCCAAAAGTGAATTGGCCAAAAGTGAGTTGGCCAAAAGTGAGTTGGCCAAAAGTGCGAATTGGCCAAAAGTGAATTGGCCAAAAGTGAGTTGGCCAAAAGTGAGTTGGCCAAAAGTGCGAATTGGCCTGTGAATTGGCCAAAAGTGAGTTGGCCAAAAGTGAGTTGGCCAAAAGTGAATTGGCCAAAAGTGAGTTGGCCAAAAGTGCGAATTGGCCAAAAGTGAATTGGCCAAAAGTGAGTTGGCCAAAAGTGCGAATTGGCTAAAAGTGAATTGGCCAAAAGTGAGTTGGCCAAAAGTGAGTTGGCCAAAAGTGAGTTGGCCAAAAGTGCGAATTGGCTAAAAGTGAATTGGCCAAAAGTGAGTTGGCCAAAAGTGAGTTGGCCAAAAGTGAGTTGGCCAAAAGTGCGAATTGGCCAAAAGTGAATGGGTCAAAAGTGAAACGAACACGGAGAAATAAGCCAAAACTCACATTTCTTTCAACCGTTTCTCCACTTTCTTCGAATTGTCAGACATTTTTTGTTGTTGAAAATCAAAATGATTTAATTATGCCAATTATCTAAAAACTAGAAAGATGCATAAATTTCTGCCGTACTCATGCATTCGTGACACATACAAACAAAAGATTCGGGTGCCCCGACCCCAACAACACCTAGAACCCGTTTTTGTATGACTTTTAAGAACAATTTTATTTTTTTCAAAAAATGGGAGGGGGGGGGGGGGGGGGGGAGGAAATTGCAGTATTACCCAAAATGAATGAAAAATCGAAAAATCACAAAAGGAGAAAATTTAAAAGCCTCATTTTGCCAGCAAATTTGGTTTTTTGTTTGTTTTTTTATTCGTCCTGAATTAAGGTAAGGGGGGGGGAAGTCTATTTGAATGATTGTGGCACATGTGTGAGGAAAAGCAAAAAACTTCATGGCCGATGGACCGGTGAGGGCAGACACAAAATCGATAACAGTTCTCCTGGGGAGGCAGAGAAGGAAAACTATTGGCACAATTTGTCGAACCGCCGGGCCTCTCCCGTCCCGCCACTACCGTTCCGGCCAGTCCCGTCCCGCCACTCCCGTCCCGGCCAGTCTCGTCCCGCCACTCTCGTCCCGGCCAGTCTCGTCCCGCCACTCCCGTCCCGGCCAGTCTCGTCCCGCCACTCCCGTCCCGGCCAGTCTCGTCCCGCCACTCCCGTCCCGGCCAGTCTCGTCCCGCCACTCCCGTCCCGGCCAGTCTCGTCCCAACCAATTTTTTTTGAACCGCAAAATGTGATCAATAGGGATAGGATTTATATGTGCTAAAAAACCCAAAATATGTATGTTTTTATGTGCTAAAAAATGCCAAAATATGTGCTAAAAATCCCGAAAAAGCCAAAATATGTGCTTAAATATGTGCCAAAAATGGCCAAAATCTAGTCAGTTTATGCATAAAAACCTTCAAAATTCATCTATCTTTATTAATTTTGCTCCTACAGTTGTAAATATTATATTTTTCATATGTTTTGGAAAATTTTATAAAAAATATCAAAAGTAAAAAATTTTAGGGAAAATGTCGATCTTTGTGGGTGGATTTTTGGTCCAAGAAAAAGTCATTTTTTAGGGGTTCATTTTTGAAAATTTTTAAAAGGTCATCCTAGGGGTGTATTTTTCGTTTTTATTACTTTTGTTAAGGAATTTTTGAAAAATGGCGAAATATGTGCTAAAACTCTGAAAAAGCTTAAAATATGTTAGTAAATATGTACTAAAAAATACCCCCAAAATATGTTTTTATATGTGCTAAAAAGTCGCTCTAATTCAAAAAATTTTCAAAACAAATACTATTTTTGGGCTTCTCTCATGGTAAGGAATCCACGAAAAAAATATGTTATAACATAAAAATCCTATCCCTAGTGATCAATATAAGAAGCGCATTTTTGATAAAATGGCCATTTAATTGAAAATTTGGCGTGAGAACAATCACGCCTGCATTTGTTTAATATAAATAAATTTTATGATGTTGATAAATGGGGTTATACAAAAATAAATTAATAAAACAATTTTGTTGAACAAAAAAACATAAATGTAAGATACTTTAATTATGATCACTTTTTTAATTGTTGCCCAGTTTGAATTTGCACAAAATTCCCCCGACAATTTTTGGCCCAAAATTTGTCCAATTGCACCCCCAAATATCTTTCAGTTAATTAGACTTAAATCGAAACAAAACAAAAATGCATGTGAAATGCTCATGGCCTGCCCATGAATATATACCTACTTCCGATAAATTATAATGAATATATGCCGCATCATCATTAGCTAATATTTCAATAATGGGGACTATATTATAACAAATATATAAATAAAACAGTATTTATTAAAAAGGTATTCATTTAGGTGCAATTTTAAATACCATTAAAAACGCTAAAATTCGTTTTATTTTTGAATGTAACATTGGCTTTCATAATACGACACGGCTTTTCAGGTAAATTAAGAAAAATTGATAAAATACTTTAATTTAGTTAATTTGAAAATAAATTTACACCTCAGCCTTTGTGAAGGTTCAAATTGGCTTTAAAATACCGAACTCAAAAAGCGAAAAAAGCTTTTTCTTAAGAGGAAACAAATCAACCATTTTATTTTTAATTAATTATAGACAATTCACAATTTTGTTTTGGTTTTAAAACGAAATAATTCAAAACAAATTAGCAGATAACAATTTGTGTGAATGGAAGAACGATTGCCTGGCAATTGTAAGTGAATTGGAGGCGCACAAATCTTGGCGAATGATTGTGGTGATAATTTGGGTAAATTAGACGAAATTGCGTCAATTAAACCAAAAAGGCTATGAAAAATTGGACGCACTAATTGAACATAAAAGTAAAGATGGGAAATTGGTGCAAAATTCCGCCAAGGTTATAGTTTATTTGAACGACGATTCCAGCAACCGATGCTAAAGGCACTGGCCTACTGTAGAAAGCTGAGTACTGTGGCTGATCAAGTAAATTGTTGGGGACTTAAGTTTTTAAAAACAAAATATTTTAACTGATTTATTAAAGATACCAATATGTTAAAGCATAAATCTTTAATTTTAATATCCTTTTTTGGAATTATTTTATAAGAATTATAAAGATATATGTTAAAGCCAGGGGTGGGCACGGATATTCGGATATCCGCGGACATATCCGGAATCCGGATATGGAAGGATACGGATCTGAAAGTTAAATCCGCGGATATCCGCGCATATCCGTATATTTGAGTACCAATGTTTTTATAATCATTTTTGATTTTAGTTGCTCTGCAAAATTCTTTCCAACTGTTAATCACCGGAAATATAACGTGTGTTGTTACAATTTAATAAAAATATTCTGGTTTTATAATTTTACAAAAAATTCCTGGCCAATTTTCCTAACAAAAAATTGTTAAATCCTTAAATAAAATTTCCGGTGGTGCACTGGACCCCTCCTATTCCTAAAAAGCTTCAAAAAATACCGCATTTTTAAATTTTGTTTTAAAATTCTCAACAAAATAAGTCAATTCTTGGCAGCGCCTATCGGCAAGCTAGCTTAGCAAAGTCGCTATGCACCAATATTTGTCGAGCATGTGCATGACATTTGTTTAAAACAATCTGGTTTAAAAATTGGTTTATAACAAATTGCTTCAAATCCACCGCCAATATTTGATCCAAAAATTTTTAGGCACAAATGCCGTGAATTTGGTTTAGTTTTATTCGAGACGAGATTTCTCGAGAATCTCCTCGAGATTTTTTGAAATCTCGAGACGAGATCTCGTCTCGTTCCAGGCTCTAGTTTAAACTTTAGAACCACTGACTGTAAAAAAATGAAAATAATTTGTGAGTGCGAATTCAGATAAACTAAAATGTTACATTTTTTGTAGCATTTTTTCTGGGACTATCTTTTCTATTATTGTTTATTTTTTTAGAATTTACAAACACTTTTTATCAAAAAAAATTTTGAGGATTTTAACAATGTTTGTTAAGAAAAATTGCTTCAAAATTAACGAAATTTGGCTAACACTTCTTAAAATTTGGAAGTTTTCAGTGAAAATTTTTGATTATAACTTCATTTTTGAAATAGTCACCAAATTTGTTGACCAAATTTCGAACAAAAGTAATGAGACAATGCACAAAACTTTGACCATTTCTACAGATAATTTTTTTTCGAGGTAGGGATCATGAAATTAGACCGTAAAACTCCATCCCTGCTGCCAATGCTTAAAATATCGTTAGAATTCACTTTTTATTTTGACGTACAATAAAATTTGTATTAATTTCCTTTTTTCTACCGTAAGCTCTCAATCGGGATTCGAACCGCAGCCTGACCATCCAAAACCCAGACCATTCACCACTACATCACCAAATAACAAAGTAGATGATATTTTCGAAAGTACTTATTCCCCCCAAAAAAAAGTCGTTTGTTCAACCCTGATGCCCGACCCAAAAAAAGGTCGGGGACGGGGAGGCCGGGGTTGGCCATGTCGGGGTCGGGGTTGGGGACGACCCCTTTTTTGGGCTCGGGGTCGGGGGTCGGGGGTCGGGGCTTAACCCTAATTTACTTGCAAATTCTCCAATGTCTTTGAAGCGTTGGCGAAGTGTATATCAATCCTAAATTTTATTTTATTTAAAATTTTTTAAAATTATTTAAATTTAAGTTTGCTCGCTCTTTTGCATTATATAAATAATCCACTAACGAATTTGCTTGCAAATGAACTTTCTAGGGTGTATTGAACCCGCAATGAACGAATCTTAAATTTTTGTCTGATTTCGGTGAATCCGGATTGGAATAAAATTACAAAAATATTGAAAAAACGTTTTACAAACAATTTACCAATTTTTGTTAATGAAAAACTATTTGTTAGCAACTCAGTCCTGGCCTGGTTTTGAAAATTAACAGCTCCAAGCCAAAATGCCGATGCCGTACAAACACTACTCCCCACCAACCTTTCCATAATTTGTTGTCTCACAGATGACGATTTTTCATGTTCTATTATCACCCCATTTTTGTCGCGCATCCCTTCCAAAATGTTGGCAAATCTCTTCTGTTGAATCAATTTTGGCACCAATTTGATGCCATTCCTTAAAAAATTGGTGCCAAATGCCGCTCAATTTGCTCACATTCACTGAAGGTGCGGCGGCTATTTTTACGCAAAATTCATTTTGTACAGTGTCCAAACGTATTTCGAACAAAAGCAATGAGACAATGCACAAAACTTTGGCCATTTCTACAGACTCGGCATTGGCATTGTGTTCACGCAAAGTTCAAGTTCGCGTTTAGCGCGTTCAAACGATGAAGACAAATTGACCAAATATGACGGCCGGCCTTCGGTGGTGTCCAATTCAGTCTGAATGAATGCATAAAAAACAAAATGTATTTTAAATTCGAATTTCTCTTAAAAAATAATAATGTAAATGTCGGCGTATTATTTGAAATAACTAGAGAATTATTATAGTTTTTTTTTCATAATTTTCACAAAATAAAATTTTAGTAAAATTCGAATTTTACCAGTAAAATTTGAAATCCTCCTTTTTTCAAAAAATAAAAATAAAGTAAAACGGAATTTTCAAATTTATCGGTAAAATTCAAATTTAATTTCAAAATTAGGAAAATTCGAATAATCTTAATAATCAAAAAACACACCCGACATAAATCATTTATGTTGTCAAGCGCAACATACCTGCATCTGTGTTATTTTTCCAATTAATTCCTCCAATTTTTCAATTTGATAGATTTTTTGCCATTTTCAATTGCTCTATTAATTGCTCTTCCATCAATGCCATCTCCAACTTGGCACCAACGTGTTTATGTTAGCACGAAGTTCACCGATTAAATTGCCGAAATTTTCCCCATAGCTGGCATCAGAAAAACCAATAAATTTAAAGCCGCATTGATTAATAGTATTTTTATTTTATGCTTTAACCAGGGGTGGGCATGGATACAAATTTTTAAATCCGTGTCCGGATATATCCGTGCCTTTTTAGGAGTGGTAAGGGTCCGGCAGTGCCGACAGGCGCCGCCGGGAGAACTTTTACAAAAGTTGGCAATATTTATTAAGAAAATAGAAGCAAAAATTAAAAAGATTTGATGACTTTTTTTATAAAATCTTTTTTTGCACTCATTTTAATTTAAAAATATTTTGGAAATTTACTAAAAGAATTTCATTAATGGGGAAGCGTTTTTGTGACTCGAGGGAAAACGATAAATAAGTAGTACCTGCACTCAAGCGAATTCGAACCCACACACAACATTTGACACGTCGAAGAGAAAACCCACTAGACCAACGTTTTATTTGGGGGAGGAACATTGTAAAAGAGAGGTAAAATTTTTTGTCAAAAAGTATGCAAGACCACCGCTTTGTCCTCGGCTAAAATCAAAAATGATTATAGTAAAGCGGCTGGGCCCATGGGATGAAAATGGCCGCGAGTGGGATGGTGGGGGGGGGGGGATCTCTGCGATTGCTATGGTTGCCCTCCTTTAAGTACTTGGAATGCCCCCGGGGGCAATCATACGTGGGAAAGTCACTAATGGATGTGATTGAGATTGGCGACTGCAAGATAAGCGATCGAAAACGATTAAACCTTGTGAGAAAGCCATCAATTGACTTTCACCGGGGATCGACCAGGAAATGGGAAGAAATGAATTAATTGAATTAATAAATATCCTTAGCTGTTACAACTTCCCCCTTGCGCAAGATCGTCCTCGATCTATTTAAGGATTTTGACTCCGACTGAGGGTGGCCATTTCGATGGCTTAACTAGTCAAAAAACAATTTTTTTTGATTCACAGGATATTTACTCACGAATGAGTCGACAAAACACTTTTTCTTTTCTCTTTTTTTTTTGTCTTCTTTCTCTTTTCCTTTCTTTTCTTTCTTCCTTTTTTCTTTCTTTTTTTGTTTCTTTTTGTGTTTTCTTCTTTTTTTATTCATTCTTTTCTTCTTTTGTTTCTTCTTTCTTTTCTCGTCTTTTCTTTTCTCTCCTTTTTTCTTTCTTTCTTTTTTTCTTTAACGAATTTTCGCCAGGTTTTAATGAAGGGCATATTTTGAGCCGGTTAAATGAATGACATGAATAGAATAGATCTTTGTGAGTGGAACAAACAGCGACAATAAAGGAGACACTGGATTTGAAATATGTACACCTCCTTTTCCCGAAAAAAATGGCCCCCCCCATTTTTATGTCACAACTGAAGATTGGAGTGGCTTTATTTGAGGCTCTTTTCTGTCCACTATATTTTTTTTTCACATTTTATTTATTGGCCTATGGCTCTTTTGATGGTTTTTTTTTGTTTTAACCATCCTTCCCTCTTACAAGTTTAATCATTTGCCCTTTCCAAATTCCTCCAATTTGTTGTCCTTCTCCAACTTGCGGATGTTGCTTGATCGCCGGATGCCATTGTAGATGGTGAAAGACCGCCGTATTTCAGAGCTTCTCCATTTGAAGAATGGTTTTGTAGTGCACGTTGACTCCATCAAACTCACAGCTTCGACTGCCATGTCGAAACCCGGTTGAAACCGTTTGGTATTCCGGCACTGATGTGTGCTGTTGTCCATCTGCGATGGACTGAAGATGCTTTAGATCTGTAGTTGGTCTTCAAGGAGTTGATTTCTCAGGAGTCGTTTCCACTAATGGAGTATGATTGTCGATCTTTCTACTGCTTGAAAAGCTTGTCGCCGTCGCTGTCGTCTTTCAGCCCACCCCTGGCTTTAACATATATCTTTATAATTCTTATAAAATAATTCCAAAAAAGGATATTAAAATTAAAGATTTATGCTTTAACATATTGGTATCTTTAATAAATCAGTTAAAATATTTTGTTTTTAAAAACTTAAGTCCCCAACAATTTACTTGATCAGCCACAGTACTCAGCTTTCTACAGTAGGCCAGTGCCTTTAGCATCGGTTGCTGGAATCGTCGTTCAAATAAACTATAACCTTGGCGGAATTTTGCACCAATTTCCCATCTTTACTTTTATGTTCAATTAGTGCGTCCAATTTTTCATAGCCTTTTTGGTTTAATTGACGCAATTTCGTCTAATTTACCCAAATTATCACCACAATCATTCGCCAAGATTTGTGCGCCTCCAATTCACTTACAATTGCCAGGCAATCGTTCTTCCATTCACGCAAATTGTTAAATGCGTGACCAATAAAAGAGTTTTGGTTTAAAAATAAAATTTCCAAATCATATAAATTTTTCAAACCATTATTTAAAAATCTAAAAAAAACAAAAAATATAATGAAAAATTTGTCACAATTGTGCCATGCCCAACCTTTCCCGGGTTTTTCCTAATAATTCTTTTACATTTTCATTAAAAATTACACCAAAAAAAATCCAAAACATTTTTACAAAACCCTGAAAAAAACTAAAAATGTTAACTCAGAAAAAAACATTTTTTAGCATATTTTGTTGTGATTTCTTTCGCCACAATCGGTTTGGACTCCATTTTAGCGTCTCGTCGAGGCAAAAGTTCGTAGCCACGAAAGTGTCAAGCAAAATGGGCCCAGTCCTGAAATATTTTCACGGCCAGTTGGTGTCGGGTTTATAAAAAACGAATTTAAACCTTTTGATGTGTTGTTCTGGGCCAAAATTTGACATTTCATCTACGCTAAATTCGTCTATTAAGCAAAAAGCCAACTTTCCTCAATCTTCTAAACCGCACCACTATGGGTCAAGCCCAGCAGCAGACAAAAATGAACGATGCGCCAATTTTATGCCATTTTACCACTAATTCAAAAAACAGCATATGGTCAGACACGGTAAAAGGACGATTCGTTCCCGGCCGATTCATTTCCCCCCGATTCGTTCCCCACCCCCGATTCGTTCCCTTTTCCCCGATTCGTTCCCTTTACCCCGATTCGTTCCCTTTTCCCCGATTCGTTCCCTTTACCCCGATTCGTTCCCTTTTCCCCGATTCGTTCCCCATAATAATGACAAAAAACCTAAAAAAATCATACAAAACTCATGCGTAGAACACTAATCCAGGTGCGTATGTCGAACCCCTAACCCGAATTTCTTTCGATTTTTGAAACCTTGTACCATAATGTTTATATTTCGTGACTAATTTTGCAGACATGCCTCTAGGCATCGGAAGGCAAAAGAAGAAGAACAAAAGAAGTGCCGTCGTTGGTTTAATGCGAGCAAACTCAATTGCGCGCCAAATTTTAATTTTTCTAACAAAATGCCACCTATTAGCGCATTTTGAATTTTAAACCATTTCCATTGTCTTACCGAATCCAACAAAGTTAAACAAATATTTATTTTCGTGTTAATATAACGCGTCTTTTGGCGTATTGATTGAGCTTAAATTTGAATGGCCTACCAATTCATTTCCATTTGTCACCCTTTTGAATTTTGCAGCGCAGTTCCCATTTTCTGCAATTTAGCGCAATTTTGACTATTTTGCATTTAAATTTAGCGTACTTTGAATTTCCAGCCAATTCCGCATTTTGCATTTTTTCATACATTTCCAACATTTGATGGACGGACGGGTGGGAGGGGGGGGGGGGGGGGGGGGGGGGAGGACACATCACCAGGCAGCAGCTCACTCCTTTACTCGTCCGCAGATGTCCCAAAGTTTGTCACAGGTCGATCGAATGAATTGCGGGGAGGGCAAACTTTAAGTATCGGCGGCCATTCATTTCTTTTTTCTGGCCGTTGTTAGCAGAAAAAAACTTAAGCAACGATTATAATAAAATAATCTTTATTAACTAAATTACAAATTTATTTGTTTCGAAAAATGCTCACATGCAAATTTCGCATGCATGCATGCGTGCACACGCGGGGTAGCGTTCTAATAACGCGCTAATTACAAATCTCGCCATTTCTTGAATTAAATTTCTCATATTTTACCACCAAAAATTTCGTTTTGCGTTTTTGCGCGCAAAGATTACAAAAACATTTCAAGAAAAAAAACTTTAATTTTTCAATAAATTTAAATTTTTATTTTATTATCGTTCTCTCTTATGTGCACTAGTTATTCATTAATCGATTTCCCCCTCCCCCCTCCTTCCTCACCCCCCCCCCCCCCCCGTCGAACATATAAAATGACCTTGCGGTCAGCATTCTTCCAAGCCCCCCCCCCCCCGTTGCCCCATCTTAAGGACGGGAGACTGTCAATGTTGCTCCGAAACAAATTTGTCTGGAACATTTATTGACGATGTCTAGGATTGCCCACAATTTTTAAACGACGTTTAATTACAAGTGTTTTCCTGGTCGTATATTTGCTATTTATTGTTTTTCACGTTTCGCTCTTAAACGAAGCATTGCCATTCTGATAAAAATTTAAAAAAATCCCAATTAGCCATTTCGCCCAGAGGGGAAACTTTTGCCCAAATTCGATTTTCCTGACATTAACTATCGGACTTATCCACAACGACCCTCCTCCTCCTATTCCAATCATCCGTTCCACAAATTTATCTTCCTTCCGTCGATAATATTTTCGCTCTCAGCATCAATAGAAAAAAGGGAAGACCAAAAGGGCAAAATCCGAGAGAGAGAAAAGATCAATTTTCGCATAAGGATGCCAAAGAATTTGCAAAAAGTTTAACTTTTCACGGTTTGTCCTAAAATTTCTGAAATTTTGATCCTTTCGGCAAATTCTGAACCCTTTTAGGCGTCGTTTCTCTTAGAAGTTTTCTTAAAATTAAGGCGCCAAATTTCATAAAATTATGAAAATTGTTTCAAAAAATTTACCGAAAAATCAAGGTCTTTTAACAGAAAGTAGGGTCTTTAAGGATTTTCTAAATTAGTACCAAAAAAAGTTTTGAAATTTAGGAGATTCAAAAAGTTTTCTGAATTTCGGTTGCCCTTAAGAGTTTCTGGGCTCGCACACACCAATGCTTCACACCTCCAGCCAGTGTCCCCCCCCCCCCCTTAACTAAGCCCCCCCCCCCATCAGCCGGCAAATGCGGTGGACAGTCCGCTCGGGGGTTATTCACTTTCCGCACATTTTACCATACCGTCACTGAGCGTCTTAATCGATATGCCGAACAGTAATGGTGGGGGAGGGGGCAGCGGGACGGACGGAAGATGAAGACAACATCTTTCCGACTCTCCGAGTAAAGAGATGTCCCCCCCTCACCGAAGGGTTCGCATCGTCCACATTTCGCTGTTCACTTTGATCAGCTTAACGTGAGACAAAAATTTAAACTGGTTCAAAAACTGGTTTAAATTCTCAATTTTTATTTCCTATTGATGAATTCGTAATCAGCGCATCAAATAACATATTTTCAGATAATTTTTAGAATAAAAATATTTTCCAAAAATTTTGACCAATATGGTCCCCCCTATGGTTTTTGGCCAAGTTTGCGGGGCCATAACTTTCTTCAAAGTGGTTTCCGCGGAAAAATTTTTGCAGATTCGTGCTCAGCTCGATGAGAGGAGTCGATTGTTATATGAATTGTTCGAATCCGAACCACTCCCATATAGTGTAGAAATACCCTTTTCTTTGAAGCCTTTCCCTACTGATTTTCTGCCTTTTGCCCAATTTTCTGATGCACACTTTGAGGACGAAGACTTGTGCATGGACAGGTTCTGCTACGGGAGAAAGTGAATTTTTATAAAAAAAATTAATTTAAAAAATTTTAACAACTTTAAGACGAAAACTCCATGCAACATCAACCGGTAAATAGAAACATAATTAATTTTAAAAATGTTTTCAATGTCCAAGGTCTTCGAACACCGCAACAATATTGCATTGTGTCACATCTGGGAGATGATGTAAATTGAATATTTTTATTCATTAATTGCATTTTTTTCATTTGTTAATTTTGATAATTAAATTAATTGAGTTTTATATTTTTTCAAGTTTTTAATCTTAAATAGCAGCAGCATTATTAATTTAATGATTTCTTGCATTTTAGACAAAATGCTTTTGGGCCATGGTCGTCGTCGGGTACGAAACAATCACTTTTTGTCAATAATAGGTAATAGGGTTCGGACGGTCATTCGGCCGGGCAGGTGCCCGATCATCAGTCCGATATTCGCCAGAAAAAGCCCGCCCGAAAACCCCCACTCTGTTTGGATTGCCCGATAAAAAAAGACCGGCCGGGTCAAAGCTGATTTTCCGAACCCTAATTGTCAACGATAAATAAAAATATAAACATAATAGAGAACGATTTTTATAAAATTTTAATTAAGTGGACAAATTCTGTATTTGTAATTTATTTTAATTTAAAAATAAAAACAAATTCTGATATTTATAGGTGAAACAGGCAAGCGAGTCACCGCATCGAGAATGTCGTGTCGGAGGTACAGAGAAATAAAACTTTTTAAAACAAATGTTTTTTTAATATTTTTGTTTTTATAAAGTAATGAGGATCGCACCAGCAACGGTGGCAATCCGAGAATGGACAACAGGTCGGAGTTTTGGAATTTTTAAAGAGTTAATTTAATTTTTATTTATTTTTTAGTATATTTTTTCCATTTTTGGCATTAATCAATTTTTAATTAATTTTTGGCAGAATGTCTCCATCCGACTGGACTTGGAGGCCGAGTTCCACTTCACTCACCTGATCATGATCTTCCGATCATTCCGTCCGACCGCTATGTTTATTGAGCGTTCCAAAGACTTTGGAAAAACATGGTGCGAATAATTGAACTTTTTTAATTTCTCCAAAATTTGTGTGGCTTAACTCGACTATAAAACAAATTATGGCAATTAGAGAACGGACGGAATTGGGAAAAATTTGAATTGGAATTTAGCCGGGATTCCGATGTCAAAAAATGGGGTTGGCCGGGGCCGGTATTAATGGCATAATGTTAATATAATAGGTACTTTTCCGTTATTCGACCCCCGCTCCCCCAATTTGCTGAAAACATCATATATGAGGTTTTCAAGGGTGCTGATCACGAATCTGCCAATATTTTTAAGATCTGACAACATCTAGGGTTTTAAAATCTATGATTTTTAATTTTGTTTTTTTCATTATTAATCACCTAACCCGCTTTACCTAAGCCACACTGGCTTTGGGTTTGTTAGGCTTAGGTACAATAACTTTAATTTTTTGTCACCTTCAAAGAAAATCTTTATTCTATAAGAATATATTTGAATTATTGGGGGAAAAACAGTTCACAAAACTGCTGAAGGGTATCCACATAGTGGAATGCCATACCCGGAAACTGATCACCAAAGAGCACCGGATCCATTTCCCCCTCATTTTCTTGCGGCAAAACGATGATGGTCTTCCCGGCATGTTGCGCACCAGTCACCTTTTGCAACACATTGGCGATCCCAAGAACTGCGCCATCCGCGGCTAAACCGCCGGTCAAGGCCATCCCCGCTGGCAGGCGCCGGTGGTGCGCGAGGGACAGGAGGGCTGCAGCAACTGGCAGCCCTCCCGAATCTCCAGTCCTTACGCCGACGTTGTTTGGGTAGACAAACAACTCGACCTTCTTCCCCAAAAAGAAGTTGGGCATCATGCCTTGTACCACTGTTTTCGCCACAGTGTACGCTTGCTTAAGCGTTCAAACATTAATTTGCATATTTAAGGCATTTCAGAATAGAGATCGGACTGAAAGAAAATCTCGATCAAAATCTCGGTAAATTTTGGGACCCTTTGTCAAAATTTTGATCGTTCATTTTTTTCTAGATTTTATGAAATTCGAGATTTTAAGATATCGATCCATGACCTTTACTGGAAACCAGGGGGTCCAGAATGCCATATTTTGAAATTTTCCATATTTCCACCCTTGCCATGATTTTGCCATATTTTAGAGCGGTGGGAATAATTTTTTAGAAAATTTGCTAAAGTAATGCTTTTTGATTCGTACAATTTGAAGTTTAAATATTTTCGGATAGGCTAAAAAACAAAATTTTTACCCTAGTTTGTTCCGAGAAGAGGCCAACAATATAAAACGCATTTGGGCGTTGGCTCTTCCGCACGCGCACATTGTAGATGCGGCCGACTTAATAATAATTAATGGGAATCAGCCGCTCTCCGAAATAAAATATTTACTCGGGGTCGTCTCCATGCCGTCGGCCGACCCAATCGCCCATTCGTCGTCACCCGCCTAAATAATTTATATTACGAACCATTACAAAAATATTGCATTAAAAAACATTTTATACCAGGGTCGGATAAGCCCAAATTAAAAATAAAGGACAACCTTTAAATTAAAGTTTAACTGGTCAAATGAAGCTTAGATTTTTATCAATTTATTCTGCATATTTTTCGCTCGAAATGATTTTTCTAACAAATAATTCTTTTCAAGCAGCAGTTTGTGCATCTCGTGGCATTCAATGCAATTTTTTTGTGCGAGTTGTGTTTTACTTCTGACGGAAAGGTGGGTCGGCGGTGCCGATAGGCTCCACCAAGAAAATTTTGAATTTTAGACAATTTTGTTGAGATTTTCACCCCAATTTTAAAAATATGTTAATTTTTAATATCTTTTTAGAAATAGGAGAAGTCCGACGGTGCCACACGCGCCGTCGAGAAATTTTTTTAAAGATTCTAACCATGTTTTATTAAGAAAAATTGCTCACTTTATTGGATAAAGCTAATATTGTTACACTTTGGACATTGTATTTTAAGTTAGACTGCAGAGGATTGCGCCGCGTGTTGGCGTCAGCTTGTCACCGACCGTTTGACGCCGACGAGTTTGTGAATGGGTCATAATTTTTGGTCATTTGGCCAAATATTAAACTTGCTTTTGTGGTGTAAGGCGCCAAAACGGTACGAAAAGTTGCAATTCTCAGACTTTAAAGCCACAACATTTTTGAGAAGAGTCGAATTGACTTGCTTTCAATTGGTCCAACTGTCATGACTGAATCTAAGACTTGTCTGAAGCGCAACGACAAAATTGCGCCGTTTGCACAGCGCGTCAGCTACGGTGGCCTGCATTGGCATGCCGATGTGCGCTGCTTTAAGTATTATTTTCTACTTTAGAGTAAAGCGGGATCTCGATCCCGACAAACCGGGATAATCCTTCCCAAACCGGGTCGGGCGGGATAATGCCTCCCAACCGGGATCCCGAATAACTGGGTCGGAATTTCAAAAACCGGGATAATTTCTCCTAATCCCGACTAACCGGGTGGGATTTCAAGGAATAATCCTTCCCGCGTGGGCTCCCCTCTACTCTATTTCCTAATTGAAATTTATTTTTAAAATGATTATTCATTTAAATTTAAGGTGCGGATACTGCTACAAGTCGTTGTCCAATGAACTTCTGCTCAAGCAAACGCAGCCATTCTGCAGCTCTGAGAGCAAAATCGGAAGCGAATGATTATTATCGAAGAAGCTCGATCGTTGACGAAAAACAATCAAAGCAACCACCGAAATTTGACCAATTTGAAGACGCATGGTCGTCGACATTCACTGATTTGATCGATTCGGAGTTCGAATCATAATAAGGGCACCAAACATCCGGCGGCGCTTTAGCGTTTGGCAGCCCTTTTTTAAATTTACACATTTGTTTTAATTAAAAATTAGCCAGAAAATCACTGGGATCCATGATCAAGAGCGAACTTGTTGCCAATGACAGATTCTGATCTGATTATGGTAACAGAGGTCATTTAGAAATAGATTTGATACAAGATTTGGCAGCACTGACATTCGCTTTTTTCACCAGTGAGTGTTGTTAATAAAAAAGGAAAATATGTATCTAATCCCAGGCTCAAATCACTCAAAACCACTTTTATAGGGTTTCTTAGGGGCTAAAACCGATAGAACAATCAAATATTGGGACGAGCATTTAAACCGGTTTTTGAACCGTTTAAAAATTGCTAAATACCGGCCGATGAGTCCCAGTGTAAAAGGGACACTTCAGTACCATTAAGAAACACACAGGCGATTGACCTAATGGTACCAATGGGCGCATGGGGAAGTCAAACTTTTGACTACCCCTTAATTCCCTACCCTGACCCGTCGTAAAAATAAAACTATTTAGCCACCGGACGCCCTCGGCGGTGCCGGAAGGTGCTTATGCTGTGCCCTCTGTGTTTCTTCCGGACGTGCGCGCAGAGCTTGCGCTCGTCGTTGCAACCAAAATCGCAGAACCTGTAAAATGCGCTGACTTTTATTTCGAAATAAAAACGCCACAAATTATGGACCCAAAAATCCCCGAATTCCAGACCCAAAAATCCATGAAATTACAGCCCCAAAAAGCCCCGGATTACCGTATTTCCTAAAATAGAGCCCCCGTGGGCTCTATTGTTCAACCCCCCCCCCCCCCCAAAAAGGGGGGCTCTATTTTAGGGGGGGGGGGCAATAATTTAATTTTTTGCCAATTTCCAATTTTTTGCTCAGCAAAATTGGAGAAATTTAAAAAAATGCAGAACTTAGCTTAAAGTTTGAGATTTTAAATGAAATAAAGTTTAAAATATGCAGAAAGTTAGGACATTTGTTACTTCCTGAGAGTTTGATTTAAACTTTGTTTCTCGACAGACCACTCAATGTTTTGATCCATCTATTAACTGTTGAGCGACTTACACCCAAATCATTTGATATTTTTGCTTCAATTTACACCCATTCAATTCTGGAATATTTTCTTTTTTTTATAATATTCATTCATTTCACGGAATTTTTGGATAATTTCCCGTTTTTGCTGATCAGACTCAATTTTTTCGCATTCATTGGACTCATTTTTGCTGTTCATCAACACTTTCATCTTGATCAGATAAGTTATTTTGATCAGCCAAATGTTCCTTAGAATTTTCCTGATCAAGATCATTAGAGGGAGGGCGGGCTTTATTTTAGGAAATACGGTAACTTACTCGCAACAGTGCGTCACTCCCCGCTCAGTCAGCGAGTGGGCCTTTCGCTGGTGCACCCGAAGGCCGGCCAACGAAGCAAATTCTCGGGTGCAAAAGATATGCCCAATCAAAAGGTCGCATTGCAACATTTTCTCTTAATAAATTAAATATACAGATAATTATTTAATTTTGGTATTATTTGATTTTTTCTTTTAAATTTTAATAATGCAGCAAATAAATGAATAATTTTGACGTAACTTAAAACTTCTTTATTTAAAAATTCAGTTCCAAGAAAATGTAAGGGAGACGGAAAATTTCGAAATAGCAAATATGACGAAAATAATGACCATAGGAAATGGAAAAACAAAAAAATGATTGGCGAAAATAAACAAACAGAGAAATAGAAAAAAATATAAGTGTTTATACGGTATGACATTTCGTCAACAAACTCTGGCCCCCTGCAAATGTTTTTTTGAATAACATTTGGCGAAATGTACAAAATAATAGTAAACAAAATCACAAATAATTATTTATTAATTTGTATTTTAAAGTGTTTAACTTAATAAATTAAATAAAATATATTAAAAACACGTTTTTAATATTAATAATATGATCAAAACCTTGCAGATCATCAAGCATAATTTTCTGGTGTTAAAATATATTTTTTAAAATTTAAGGTCCGGTGGTGGCAGGCGTTGTTGGCAAAACGATGCCGCGCTACTGTTATTTGGGGATACGGTAAGAGGAGAGGGGGGGGGGGGGGGCTAAAAGCCGATTTATTGATTGATTTTGTTCAAAAAACAATTAATTTCCCATTCTCTCAAAGTGAACACGGCGTCAAAAATGGAGAACACATCGAAACGTGAGAATATATCAAAAAAAACAAAAAAAAATTTTAATCCAAATTTTTTCTCCTTTTTTAGCCCTCAAAATTCACTGCAGTCAGCAAACGAAGGAGGCCTTGGAGGAAGAACATGCGGGCTTTGTGCTCGAAGAGCGCGGCATGGTTCCGGTTAAAGTGAGTGATCGATCATTTATTATGTATTTGTTTCTGATCAGAAAGTCGAATGGCTTTAGAAGAAAAATGCTTTCAAACTACCTCCGGACGAAATGCCAAAAAAACAAAAAAAATCCCCGTTTTTCATCGAAAATTCCTTGTTTTTTTCCACTAGCCATCCAAGCAAATTCTTGCGCTTCGTTGCATCGCGGCGACAACGTGTCGTCGTCAACCACCGCCTATTTGCGCCGACTGTTCGCCAAAGCAATTGGCGGTGACAACGGCAGCAAAAGTTCGTTCTCGATAAGTGCTGCTGCTGCACAACAACAGCGTCAGCAAAATTTTGGTAGGTACCAAATGGGGTCCATGAGTCGTTTCGGCACCGCCGTTTCGGTCCGGAGACTTTGAAGTTTTAATAACTCAAATTTGGGGTTGGTAGGGTCCATGGATTGTTTCAGCACCGCCGTTTCGGTCCGGAGACTTTGAAGTTTCAATAACTTCAAATTTAAGGTTGGTGGGGTCCATGGATTGTTTCGGCACCGCCGTTTCAGCCCGGAGATTTCGGTTACCAAAAAATGTCCGGAATCCGGCATCCGGTTACATTACATCCCAGCTATATATGCCAGTAAATGCAACGCTTCGTCGTGGCACCAATCGGGCCTACACCTTCTCGGTCCGATCGGGCAAAATCTCATGCCTGATCATTGCCATGAATGATCAGCAACTTGTCGGCCCTCCATCATCACCGCCAGCCAAAACTGATGGAAGTGGTTGGTAACACATTAAGCATGATGAATATTAATCTTGAGCACTTTTCGCAACCTTCAATTCTTGCTGCTTCGTCATATATCGAAAAATGAAGATTTCCTCTAAAAATAAGCCCAGAATGTAAGCCTAGATCGAGCCAGCCCGAATTGATTTTTGGAATTCAAGTATAGCCGGATTGTAAATTTTATTTTGGTTTGCATAATTTTTATTGATTTTTTCTCGATTCTTGTTCTTTTTCGATCCCGATCGGAAATTTTTACTGTACTCTCCAAGGTGGGCTTGAGTTACAGTATGAATTTTTGCCGAGTTTTTAAATTTAATTGGGTAATAAATACTTAAAATTGTTGGGTTGAAAAATATAATATTTTTTGTTTGAAATCCTACAATTAAGGCCTCACTGTTGGGCGAAGTTTCGCAAATTGATGCAATAGCGGCCGATTGGGTGGCAAATCGTCTTCTGTTGGTGGACGGTAAGTCGTCTTGAAGAACGCAAAAAAATGTACAAAAAATAATTTAAAAAAATAATAAAAAATAAATTCAAATGAATTATACATAATGCTGTGTTGCAGATACACCTTGACCAGCTGCAAGACTCACCCAGCACTGTGTTGTTGAAAAAACTGTTCCCACTGTCGCTGGCCGCCCAAGATGCCAAGCAGCTCGTCTACGACCCATTCACTAAGTTCAATGATTTAAGATTTTCGATCGGTCCGATCTATGCCCTGATCAAGATGCTCAAAATCCGAGCCAATCTAACGCTCAAAAAAATCTGATCTGGCTGACGGTGCTCATTTTTGTCAGTGCCCACACATCAGTGCCAGAAAATTTATGATTATTCTCACTTAAAGTTTTTGGATGGTATTTTGTTTGTTTGATTTGGTTCAGTTTTGAAAAAAGTGATATACCTAGCCTTGCAAAATTTGTTGGCACTGAAATGATCGGTCCGCCCCGTCTGGGGGCCGGTTAAGACTTGACGATTTCATCGCTCTTTTTACGGTTTTTATGTGCCATTACATTTTGTTGTTCATTTGTCAGCACCGCCTATTTGTTGACCAAAAATGGCTTACTTTTTGCACTCGATTTGAACCGAGGCTTTGGCTGGTTGCCTGAGGCAAAAGGTAACAACAAAAAATAATAAAAAAATGAGATTTAATATTGCGCGCTTAAAGACGACACTTCAATTGTTGGCAAATTTGTATGGAACAAAGAGGCATCACCACAACTGTACGCGCTGACTTGGAACGGTCTGATCGAGCTGAAGCTGAACTCGGACAACAATTGCCCGGACATCAACTTCAACTGGTCCCTGTTTGGAGGTGAGCAGTGCCAGATGGGCTGTTCTATTTTTTAGGTCTGACAACTTTCAACCTAGTAGTGCCGGTTTGATCAGAACTCTCAAGTAGATCCCGGCCCGGACTTAAAAGACCAATTTTTGGTCCGAGATTTCAAAAAACATCTCGACGAGTCGACAGATCCGGGCCCTACTCTCAAGACTCATAGAAAAACAATTCAAACATCTGGTTAGAGTAATGGCCATTGTGCCGGACTGAACATTTGGCGCTATTATTAAATGAAAAAAATTGTTCTGTTTAAATTTGAACGTTGGCGTTGAAACCTATTGACCACTTTTTGGGGTTAATTAAACCTAATGGTTACTTTTTTGGGGGAAATTCAAATCTATTGGTCACTTTTGAAGGCACTTTTTGACGTTAAATCAAAATTTAACCGCCGGCGTCAGAGCCGAACCCAAATTTTGTTTATCCAAAATTCCTCAATTGTTATTGCGCCGCCCGCAGAAACTGGACTTAAGGCAATTTCACTGTTCACCGTTGCCGACAAAGTGTTGGTTTTTGCCACACCAAACGATTTGTTGGTGTACGATCGGCAAACAGCCGCCGTGTCCCAGTTCCCCAGTCCGAGCCCGCCAATTCATCAATTGCTCCGTCTCACAGTCATCGCAGCCGTTCCCGAATCGTGACTGTTTCCAGCTGCCACCCGCCAGTCAGATCAGCTTTAATGTGAAGAATGAAGGTAATTAATTAATTGTTCGTTGGGTCGGGCAATTGATCAGAATATGTTTATCGATTGATCAAATCTTTGATCCTTAATCAAGTTATTGTTGGCTGAATTGGATAATTATTTTGACTAATGCTCAGCTTTGGCACGGCTGATCATTATGGAATTTGACGATCAGCCAACTGATCAGGGTTGAAAGCCTCTTCACATGGTCATTAATTTGTTTGATCATCCTATTGATGACTGATCAGAATTTAAAGCGAGAGTGCTTTTATACTTTTTTAAAAGAAATGCACTGTTTTTGAAAGTCCGGATCTTTAAAAAATGAATGGCTCAGATTATTTTCTAATTCACAATATTTATTGTACTACTACTGCTTGTTCAGGTCGTACTGGTGCGGTGGTGGAAGTGCATGAGCTGCAGCTGCAGAAGGACGCGCAGCAGCAGCAGCCCAACGAGTGTCTGAATGTTTCGCAACCGATCACGCAATATGACGTCCATTTCAGCCAGCAAGCGTACGCGGACAAATGAGCTCTTTTGGACAAAATGCCCCTCCCTACCTCATTGAAAATTGGACAAAAGCTCCATGGACTAAAATGTCCCAGTACAAAACGGGTTGTCGGGACAAAATGTACCTCTAATCTTTTAATAAAAATTGTTCATGAGTTTTAAGCTGGAAACTGTAGGAGGAGCCCGGTTGGTTTTTTTAATTTTGAAAAAGCGACCTTTTTACCAATTAGGAAAGGTCATTTGTCCGTGCGCGGTTTTTTGCTCTCATTTCAAACATTTAAAACGTATTTGTAGGAGAAGATCAAAACGGTACATTCGAGCAGTAACCGGATTGTGGGGGACAACGGAGTGCTGGAAAAGTACACGGAGTGAGTAACAAAATTTAAAAATTTCGTATATAAACTATATCAATAAAAAAATGGGTTTATATATTAAAAACATTTCTTAGGATGTTAACTAAATTTTTTCGGTATTCAGTTTTTAAAATTCTAATATTTTTAAATTAACAAAATACAAATCAATCTACATATTAGAGCCCGGTAAAATCCAAATTGCGGGAACGGGAATTTCAAAAAAGTGCGCGACGGGAATCCCGCACGGGATTCCCGCATTTTTCCCGCACCCGCAAAAATGCCGCAAGTTTTTTGCGGGATTCCCGTGCGGGAACGGGAAAAATCCTAAAAATTTAACAGAAAAATTTTTTCGATGTTTTTTTTGGTATGCACTTTGCCGTAAATTTCTGGAATACAATTGGAGGGTCCGACAGCGCCGGTAGGCGCCGTCGGAAAATTTTTTTAGAATTTTAAAATTTTTGTTAAAAAAATTGCTCAAAATTTTCAAAAATTTTGCTGATCAATTTTTTTTGAAAATTTCTGGGGGTGGGGGGGGGGAGTCGGCGGTGCCGATAGGCGCCGCCGAGAAAACTTTGAATTTTTGACTCAATTTGTTAACAGATTTGCAACCAAAATTATAAAATTTTTGAAGCTTTTTAAAAATTGAAGTGGGCCCGACCATAATTCACTTTCAAGTTCTTTAACAAAAATTTGTTACAGAAATCTTAAATAATGCCAAAATAACCAGAAATTCAAAACCAGCAGGAATGGCACATATTGAGGGGTTTGGCGGTGCCGATAGGCGCCGCCGTTAAAAAAATTTTGAAATTTTAAGGTGTTTTGGTGATGAAAATTGGTCCAAAGTTGTTAAATTTTTGAAACACATTACGCCAAGGAATTATTTGCGGGAACGGGAAAAATGCTAAAATCAAAATTGCGGGAGCGTGGGAACGGGAACGGGAATTTTAAAAAGTGCGGAACGGGAATCCCGCACGGGAATCCCGCATTTTTCCCGTTCCCGCAAAAAATCCCGCTCGGCAAAAAAGTGCGGGAACGGGACCGGGAATCCCGCACTTTTCCCGCGGGAATCCCGTTCCCGCCGGGCTCTACTACATATATTATTCAAAATCAGGAAAAAAAGATGCTCGACCTTACTATTTTTTCTATTTAGAAAAGTCGTCCGTAATTTTTTATTTTTAGCTATGACGTCACTGTCAGCTGGCTGAACCACTATTGTCTCCCGCAGGGCCAATCGGAGGCCAAATTATTGCACACCGGTTTCGGCTACCCGTCGGCACCGAAGGAACCGAAGGCATTGGCACTGACGCCGGACACTGTGCTGTTAAGCTGGGCATTGCCCGACCTGTTGAGTGCGCCTGCGCCGGTCGCCGAAATTCGATATCGCGTAAATTTGTTTATTTATTTAAAATAAAAATGACGGCTAAGCCTGAACAGCTCCAACACCCCGGCCGGTTTCTGCATTTGTTTCATTCCCGTGACACGGTTCTTTGGCATTCTGGACCTCGATGTTTGGTCAAGAAGGCGGCATTGTTTGTTTTGCCATCATTTTAGGTGACTCGATGTTCCTCCGATGGAACACACTGATGTCGGGCGTGGATGCTTCATCTGTCCAATTTGTACAAATTTCTATACAATATCGTCAGGTAATACATAAGTGGTGCCTTTCTGTGTTCATTGTGGATGTACAAGACACATTTATGTGGAAGTCGAGAATAAAATAGAGGTACCTATTAGGGATGTTCGAGAGTCTCGGGTTCTATATCCAAATAACTTGCCAATTAAAGTGCGCCCACGCGCAAATTTGTTGACATTTTTTTTAAATTTGAATTTGTTTGCACAGAACAGAACAGTACCAAACCGAGACAACGAGAAACAATACTTTCTTTATCATCAAACAACAATATATTTGTCTCCAGAAAATTAATAAATAATGAACTTTCAGCAGAGTCAACAAGCGCGCACCAAAGGTGGTAAATGCTCATCAAATTTGGGGTTTGAACATTTTTTTATTAATTGTAAACAAATTACTCTAACAAACGCTGGAAGCGACATTAAGCCAAGCCAATTTGCAAAAAATTAAATTTATTATTTAAAAAATCAGCTGGAACACCGTCAACTCCATTGGACGTAAAATTAGCCAACGAACAAGGCTGCGCTAACGGTAAATGCATAAAATTTTTACTGAACATCTAGATCTGACAAGTAAGCATTATTGATCTGTAGGATCGGTTATTCTTACTGATCAGATCAAAACGAGTTAACAATTATTGCTCTGATTAGAATCATTACCATTAATATCTGATCAGGCCCAGTTAACAATTATTGATCTCATCAGGACCGATTAACAATTATTGATCTAATCAGGGTCAATGATCATATTAAAAGCTGCTTTTTTGATATTCGGGATTTGGAATCATGGCTTGTTGCAGATGCAACCACAAAACAAAGTGATTGACCATCCGTTAAATGTGAAGGCGGCGGCTGGACACTTCGATGGACTGAGCCCATTGACGGAGGCGAACCAATACAAAATTATTCTGTCTAGTACCGATACAAACAGTGTTGATTGCTACTGTATTTATCGAGACACTTTTATTTAAATCAATCGCTGGACAATTTGAATTTTTGAAATTCTCGAACATACGCTCTCACAAGTGACGAAGAGCTTGCGCAGGGGTAAGTGCACATACGCACGGCACGCATTTTTTGTTGTTGAAATTTTTACGTATTTTTTTAAACATTAAATTTCAAACAAAAATTTGTTCCAGTCAATTCCGTGTTCGTGCCGACAGTGTGGAAGGGTTCGGCGAGTTCGGCTACACGCCGTTGAATGATAAAAGGGCACCACCAGCATCAGCTTTTGGTTGTATATGCTGTTAGCGCTGTTCACTTTGCTGTTGTTGGCTTGCTGTGCCGCATGTGGATACTGTAAGTTAGAGAATTCCATAAAATGTTTGAGAGCTTACGGTAGAAAAAAGGAAATTAATACAAATTTTATTGTACGTCAAAATAAAAAGAAGTGAATTCTAACGAATTTTAAGCATTGGCAGCAGGGATGGAGTTCTACGGCCTAATTTCATGATCCCTACCTCGAAAAAAAATTATGGCAGTGCCCAAACCGAACTTTTGCCTTTTAAAAACTTTCGAACGTTTTTTTTCGCTTTTTGAAAATTACAGTATTTTATCAAAAGTTCTCATAATAATATATTTTATGCCTTAAAATAAAAATAGTTTCAAGCTGGGCCCCGGGGCAGGGATCCCGGTCCCGGCGGGTCACTTCCATCTTTTTGAAATCAAAACTTATTCTAAATAAAGAGCTTTTTGTCCCAATTTTAGGGTTTTATGCGTACAAATAACAGCCCATCGACGCCACCAATTCGTGTTGCAATTAAATATTGAAGGACAACAACGAGGAAAACCGGGTGGTCAAATTTCTTAAGGAAGCCATCCTGGTGAAGTTTTTCATGAAAATTTTAAGAAATTTTGATCATCCAAACATTGTCAAATTGCTTTTATAAAAATATAGTTTTTATCTATTTATTTCACAATTTAAAATCGCTAAAAATTTTATTACAATTTTAAATTGGATGTTTGCTAAGTGATTTTATATATAATGAGTAATTTGAATATCGGTTCTCATTAGAGCCCGGACCGATTGAGATTTTATTGGTTTTTTGTAAACTCGGAGCGGATTTCTTTTCAAGGGTCTCGATCGACTAAATGTACCGAGATTCGAGATTTTTTTAGGTTTTTAGTGATCTCGATTGGTCCGCAAGTTAACAAATTGATCTGATCAGACCAAGTTAACACTTAATGATCTGATCAGGTTAATTTCTATTCTGGATCTGATCAGAACCAGTTAACAATTATAATCTGATTAAGATCCGTTAACAAATTGATCTGAAAACTAGTTAACAATTATTAATCTGATCATGGTCGATTAATAATTGATCTGATCAGAGTTGATGATCTCAATTTGTTGGACAATTTTGAATTTTTAAATTCTCGAACACACGCTCTCGACTGATTTTGCGCAAAATTTGTTGTTAACCAACAATTAATTTGAAGCGCCAGTGGTCAGACGGAATGCGAAATGCAGGAACGCGATGCCGCCTGACCGCCTGTTCTGGCGCGTCGCATGGACCGAAACGCATGCTCGGCGCAGCAAAACGCAAGTGACGAGGAGCTTGCGCAGGGATGGCTACACGCCGTCGAGTGATAAAAGCGCTGCAGGCGATGGCAGCACCAGCATCAGCTTTTGGTTGTATATGCTGTTAGCGCTGTTCACTTTGCTGTTGTTGGCTTGCTGTGCCGCAGAGTCTAGGTAAATTGCTCTTTGGTAAATTGCTCTCCGACCATTTTCGGAAAATTGCTCTCGGAAAATTCCTCTCCAACCCGGAAAATTTCTCTCCGTGAGAAAAAATAAAACATTGGTGGTTTGAACCCTGATTATGTAAATGATTTCTTATAACATTCGGTGAATGTCTATGGAGAAGCAAACAATTTTTAAAGACCTTTTAAATTATTTCGATTTTTAAAAATATTTTTGATTGAATTAGAAGCAATAGGGAAAAAGTTAGAGAATTGGGCTTCGTAGGCTTAGGCCTAAACCACCCTGGCTTGGGGTTTGTTAGGCTTAAGCCTAAGTCTGGGATGAATTTTGCCATTTTTATTTTTTTTCACGGAGAGCAATTTTCCGGGTTGGAGAGAAATTTTCCGAGAGCAATTTTCCTCTTTTTTGGTCGGAGAGCAATTTTCCGCTGAGAGCAATTTTCCGAGAGCAATTTTCCGAAAATGGTCGGAGAGCAATTTACCAAAATTTACCGGCCCCCGTGCCGCATGTGGATACTGTAAGTTAGAGAATTCCATAAAATGTTTGAGAGCTTACGGTAGAAAAAAGGAAATTAATACAAATTTTATTGTACGTCAAAATAAAAAGAAGTGAATTCTAACGAATTTTAAGCATTGTAATTTGGCATAACATTTTGTGGACTCGTGTAATATTTGGTTAATTTTTTGTTGATCAATATGGTGATCTGCTACAGCATTTATTTGCAAATTCTCCAATGTCTTTGAAGCGTTGGCGAAGTGTATATCAATCCTAAATTTTATTTTATTTAAAATTTTTTAAAATTATTTAAATTTAAGTTTGCTCGCTCTTTTGCATTATATAAATAATCCACTAACGAATTTGCTTGCAAATGAACTTTCTAGGGTGTATTGAACCCGCAATGAACGAATCTTAAATTTTTGTCTGATTTCGGTGAATCCGGATTGGAATAAAATTACAAAAATATTGAAAAAACGTTTTACAAACAATTTACCAATTTTTGTTAATGAAAAACTATTTGTTAGCAACTCAGTCCTGGCCTGGTTTTGAAAATTAACAGCTCCAAGCCAAAATGCCGATGCCGTACAAACACTACTCCCCACCAACCTTTCCATAATTTGTTGTCTCACAGATGACGATTTTTCATGTTCTATTATCACCCCATTTTTGTCGCGCATCCCTTCCAAAATGTTGGCAAATCTCTTCTGTTGAATCAATTTTGGCACCAATTTGATGCCATTCCTTAAAAAATTGGTGCCAAATGCCGCTCAATTTGCTCACATTCACTGAAGGTGCGGCGGCTATTTTTACGCAAAATTCATTTTGTACAGTGTCCAAACGTATTTCGAACAAAAGCAATGAGACAATGCACAAAACTTTGGCCATTTCTACAGACTCGGCATTGGCATTGTGTTCACGCAAAGTTCAAGTTCGCGTTTAGCGCGTTCAAACGATGAAGACAAATTGACCAAATATGACGGCCGGCCTTCGGTGGTGTCCAATTCAGTCTGAATGAATGCATAAAAAACAAAATGTATTTTAAATTCGAATTTCTCTTAAAAAATAATAATGTAAATGTCGGCGTATTATTTGAAATAACTAGAGAATTATTATAGTTTTTTTTTCATAATTTTCACAAAATAAAATTTTAGTAAAATTCGAATTTTACCAGTAAAATTTGAAATCCTCCTTTTTTCAAAAAATAAAAATAAAGTAAAACGGAATTTTCAAATTTATCGGTAAAATTCAAATTTAATTTCAAAATTAGGAAAATTCGAATAATCTTAATAATCAAAAAACACACCCGACATAAATCATTTATGTTGTCAAGCGCAACATACCTGCATCTGTGTTATTTTTCCAATTAATTCCTCCAATTTTTCAATTTGATAGATTTTTTGCCATTTTCAATTGCTCTATTAATTGCTCTTCCATCAATGCCATCTCCAACTTGGCACCAACGTGTTTATGTTAGCACGAAGTTCACCGATTAAATTGCCGAAATTTTCCCCATAGCTGGCATCAGAAAAACCAATAAATTTAAAGCCGCATTGATTAATAGTATTTTTATTTTATGCTTTAACTAATATTCCTATCCACTTTAATATTTTCTTCATTGCACGTCAACAAATGAATTCAGCAATTGTCTTTTTAACCGTATTCTTTTCTTGCTTACATTTTGCTTTTGACATTAGCTTCGAAGAATTTGTCTCAAATGAAGTTGCGAAAAATATGACAAAAGAAAAGAAATTAATTTGCAAAACAGTAGTACAAATGTTTAGAGCATGCTTTGTTGGGCAGTTCGAATTTTTGGCGAGAGCTTTAAAGAGTCGTGACACCTTTGTTTTCAATGCTAGAAAAATTGTTTGATTAAATACGAAACGACCCAGCACGAAAAAAATGATTGGCGAAGACACTCAAAGGGTTCCCTATCAGTTGGTCACTGTTCGTTTCGTCACTGATCACTTCGTCACTGAGTTCTAAAAGTCGACAAATTGTACTTTATAGGATTCTCGGGGCCGTAGAATCAGAGTCTGAGCAATCGGGTGGAAATGGAGCTCAGACTCTGATTCTACGGCCCCGAGAGCCCTATAAAGTACCATTTGTCGACTTTTAGAACTCAGTGACGAAGTGATCAGTGACGAGACGAACAGTGACGAAACGAACAGTGACCAACTGATAGGGAACCAATCAAAGACCGGCGGGATGACATTTCGCCCACTAAGCAAAAATACGACATTTCGCCCACTAAGCAAAACCGCTTACAAAACCGCTTTACATTCTTGATTTTTATTTCTATCGACAAATTCGTAACTTTAAAAGCCTATATGAGTGATTTTTCCCATTTTTTAATCATTGGACGATTGAGTCCCCAGTCAAAAGACACTTCTGCCCCGGGCTCGTAACTTGCTTCAAAGTGGTTTCCGCAAAAAAAATTTTTACGGATTAGTGCGTTAGGCTTAGTGTGGAGTCGATTGATATATATTTCGTTCGATTTGAGTCGGGGCCGTATAACCGATATTTTCCCAAAATCGTTCTCAAAAAGCATAAATTTTGCGTCCGGGATTCAGAATTGGGCGAAATGGAAATCAGATTCGAGTACTACGGCCCAGAAAACCACTAGACAACCTATTTTGCATTTTCAAAAACATGTTTTATGTGATTATGCTAATCGATCGATCAACTTCACCGACGAAATTACTAGGCGAAATGTCGCGTGGGCGAAATGTCGTTTTTAGCTTAGTGGGCGAGATGTCGTATTTTGGATTAGTGGGCGAAATGTCGCGTGGGCGAAATGTCGTTTTTAGCTTAGTGGGCAAGATGTCGTATTTTGGCTTAGTGGGCGAAATGTCGTTTTTAGCTTAGTGGGCGAGATGTCGTGTTTTGGATTAGTGGGCGAAATGTCGCGTGGGCGAAATGTCGTTTTTAGCTTAGTGGGCAAGATGTCGTATTTTGGCTTAGTGGGCGTTTAGCTTAGTGGGCGAGATGTCGTATTTTGGTTTAGTGGGCGAAATGTCGCGTGGGCGAAATGTCGTTTTTAGCTTAGTGGGCGAGATGTCGTATTTTGGCTTAGTGGGGGAAATGTCGCGTGGACAAAATGTCGTTTTTAGCTTAGTGGGCAAGATGTCGTATTTTGGCTTAGTGGGCGAAATGTCGCGTGGGCGAAATGTCGTTTTTAGCTTAGTGGGGGAAATGTCGCGTGGACAAAATGTCGGCTCCCCCAAAGACCATTCAAATAGACGAAGCAAAAAAAAACCGATTTGCGGACCCAGAAATGCCATGTTCAAATTCAAATGCCACGAATCTAGTGCCGGGGCAGCTGCAATTGAACGAAAGCTTTTGTCGTACAATTCTAAAAAAACTCGCACAATAGACATTAGATGTAAATAGAGTCCAATAAATGTGCGAAAACCGAAAAATTCAAAATTCGAAAATATTTATAGCAAAAAATAATTAGTCCAGTGGGACTTAAGCAGGAATGCCAACAAAACTTTTTCCAAATCAGTACATTGAAATCAAAACATCAGATTTTAGGGTTAAAACTAGGGTTGGACGGGACCGGTACCGGGACCGGGACGGGATTTCCCGGTTTTTTCAGGTCCCGGTCCCGGTCGGGACGGGACTTTTGAAAAATGAAAAGTCCCGGTCCCGGTTTTTTGATCCCGCCGGGACCGGGACCAACCGGGACTAAATTTACACCCCCTAATGATGGCATCATCGAGTGACAATTTCAATCTTTTTTACTTATGTGCCCTTAGAAGTCGATGGCCTAGTGGTCTGTCTTTTTGCTGATGTGTTGGATTCGAACCCGCTTGAGTGCAAGCACTTATTTATTGGTTTTCCCCTCTACTCAAATACGCTTCCCCTCATTAATAAGATATTTAAAATAAATATTCTAATATTTTTAAATTAAAAATGCCCGCAAAAAAAGAATAGATACAAGAATTTTTGAAATAATTCATCACATCTTTCTAAATTTTTGCTTCAATTTCCTTAACAAAGATTGCCAATTTTTGTAAAAATTTCTCCCCGGCCATCCTCCACTCTTACGTAAACCACTGAAATTCCGAAGCAAAATTCATGATTTTGCTAAATCGATGAAATTTCTTAACAAAAATTCAAAAATTTTTCTCGGCGGCGCCTATCGGCACCGCCAACCCCCACCTCCCCTACCAAAAGTAAAGCAGAATCTTAAAAAAAAGAAAGATGATGATAAAATTGAAGTTTAAGACAATAAGGAAGATATTTTTGAATAACAAAAAAAAATTTTTTGTTTTACCATTGAACATTACCAAAAATTTTTTTTGGTCCCGGTCCCGGTTTTTCTGGTCCCGGCAAGTCCCGGTCCCGGTTTTTCCCAAAAGTCCCGGTCCCGTCCAACCCTAGTTAAAACTCAGTACATTTTAAAATGTCTCAAAAATATAGTAAAAAAAATCTTTATTTTTGCATGAAATATGAGTTTTTAAACCATATCTCTACACCAACAATTTTTCTCATCAATTCGGGGGGGGGGGGGGGGGGACTTTCGTTTTTTCATTAATAACGACGAGGTCCAGCGGTGCTGAAGGCATCGCCGGAAAAAATTCTGCCTCCTAAAATCAGTACATTTCTGAGGAAAAATTCCAGAATATGGGTACCTCGCCAAATATTGGACGAATTATATATCAATCGACTCCACTCTAAGCCTAACGCACGAATCGTAAATATTTTTTAACGGAAACCACTTTGAAGCAAGTTATGAGCCCGGGACTAAAGTGTCCTTTTCAGTGGGGACTCAGTCGTCCAATGATTAAAAGAATCTGACCTCCATTTCGACTAAATTCGAACCCCGGAGCCGGATTCGAACATTTTTTCGAAAATTTAAAAACGTTCAAAATCAATTCTGGTCTCAAACGTTCTCAAAAAGCATGAATTCGGGTCCGGGATTTAGAATTGGGCAAAATGAATGTCAGATTCGTATTTTCTACGGCCCAGAAAACCCCTAAAAAAACTATTTTAAATTTTCGAAAAATGTTCGAATTGGTCGAAATGGAAGTCAGATTCGGATTCTACGCCCCCGAATATCTCTAATAAATTTTTTTATCGACTTTGAAAAAAATTTATTTATTTTTTGGTCGTTTTTGGCTGTGGCATTTCGTGCCTTGGCATTATGTAGTGCAGCGAAATCACTCATCTAGGCTTTCAAAATTACGAATTCGTTGTCAACAGAAACTAAAAATTGAGAATCTAAAACGGGTTTTGAGGACACTTCAGTACCATTACTGAATGTTACCTAGTGGGCGCATGGGAAGTCAAAAGGTGGGTGTGTGAAAAGCTGTTTTCATCAAGGGGTTTCATTTTACACTTTTGGTACTGAAGTGTGTCCATTTTACAAATTTTTCCTTAATTTCCAAAATTTTAAACCGGTTCAAAACCGTTTTAGATTTTCAATTTTTAGTTTCTATTAACGAATTCGTAATTTTGAAAGCCAATGTGAAGCCAAAAAAATTTCACGGATTCGTGCGTTAGGCTTAGAGTGGAGTCGATTGATATATATAATTCGTCCAATTTGGCGAGCTCCCTCCCATATTCCGGAATTTTACCCATTTCTGATAAGTAAGCATAGTTGGCACACCCTGGACTTAAGTCATTTAGAATTTTTCAAAAAAACAAAAAATCAAAGTGCCGCTACAATCAATTTGGCCGCCAATAATCTTTTGCTTTCTGCAGAAGTGCTGGGGTTGAATGATATTTTTTCACCAGAGGCACAAGTAGAGTTGGCCGGGATCGAGATTTTTGTTAAGAAAATTGGTCCAACAATTAGGAATCTTGCAACAAAACAAAGGGCCCCCAATGGTCAAGAAAAACACATTAAAATCCTCAAAACACCCAAAAACCTTCAAAAAAGCATCAGGAGCATCCAAAATTTTGGCACATATTTTGGCATCCCAAGCTAGGGTGGCTTAGGCCTAAGCCTAACGGACCCCAAGCTAGGGTGACTTACATATAAACCAGATCAATCTCATAGAGAATACAATAACTTTAATTTTTTGCCACCTTCAAAGAAAATTTTTATTCTATAAGAATGTATTTAAATTATTGGGGGAAAAACTGTGCACAAAACTGCTGAAGGGTATCCACATAGTGGAATGCCATACCCGGAAACTGATCACCAAAGAGCACCGGATCCATTGCCCCCTCATTTTCTAGCGGCAAAACGATGATCGTCTTCCCGGCATGTTGCGCACCAGTCACCTTTTGCAACACATTGGTGACCCCAAGAACTGCGCCATCCGCGGCTAAACCGCCGGTCAAGGCCATCCCCTCTGGCAGGCGCTGGTGGTGCGCGAGAGACAGGAAATTTCGGCTCCGGCGCCTCACATCCAAAAGCGTGACACTGCTGCAGCTGCTGCAGCTCCTCATCATGCGCGGCGGCAGGTTGTTGTGCAGCACAGCAAACGATGTGCGACGTCGTCTATAAGTCCAACAATAACAATAAGTTGTCACAAAGTTTTGTGCCTTCAATTAAATCACAAATGTTTTTGGTAAATTTTTAGTTTTATAAAAGACAAAATTATACACTCGAAATACGCTCAATGCACAGATCAGAAAGGTAACCGGATTCTGGATTTCCCGAGTTTTTAGCAAAAAACCCAAAAATTTTCACAAAAAGTGGGCGGATTTTTCGGTGTGGATCAATTTACCAGACAATCTTTTAAACATATTAAAGAAAAGAGAAATTTGAATAGTTTTTGCTATAAATGTTTTCAAATTTTTTGGGTTCCGTACATTTTTCAGAAGCCGGAATTCCGGACTTTTTTGGCATCCAATTCCATCCCTGATGCACATTCATATGATTCAACCCATTACATATTTCAAAATTTTGTGGATGAAAAAAATGTATAAAACACCACCAACTTGGTGGTTGTGAAAAGGACCGCTTGCGGGACTAAGTTAAATGAGTCGAGTGACGAAGTGACGACTTTTATTTATTTGCCCACCACTTTTTTGTCCCGGAATGATCAAAACTTCTGATCACAATCATTCGCAGCCGCAGCACTTAATGCAACGAAGCGCAAGAATTTGCTTGGATGGCTAGTGGAAAAAAACAAGAAATTTGTGATGAAAAACGGGATGGGTCCCAGCATTCGTGGGCCAATTTTTTATAAGCTTATCGACGGGCAGTGGTAAATTTTGTTTCTTCAACTTAATACTTAAAGATGAGCAGCCTGGAAAATTTCAAACAACATCCTGAACTCGTTGTCCTTGCATTCCGGCCCCCATCCTGAAAATCCCTCAAAAATAAATGACGGTCGGGATCAGGGATGTAACCGGACGCCAAAAAAAACTCCGGAAACCGGAATTCCAGACCCGAAAATGTCCGGAATATCTATTTTTTTGATCATTTTTTGACTTTCCGCGATGCCGTTTTTGGTCCATTTTCAGCGTTTTGGAACATTTTTCTTAACAAATTCCACCAAAAATTAAAATTTGCTCGGTAGCGCCTATCGGCCGCCGACCCCCCTCCCCCCAAAACTGATTCAAAAACTATGAAAAATCATGCCAATTTTTGTAAATTTCCGGGGTTTTTGCCAAAAAGGTCCGGAAATACGGAATCCGGTTACATCCAACGCCTAATTTGGTTGAAATTTGCGCCACTATAAAAAAAGTATAAAAACCCGAATTGTCACGGACAAGTGTTTGAAAAAACCGGAACCATATAATGTTTTCAGTCCCCAAACATGGAAATTCAGTACCAGGCGCCTACAGGCTAAAAACTCGCCGAAAATGCACCCATCACAAACCGAAACTTACGGCGATATGCTCCTGAGCTACTGTTGCTGTTGCATAAACGCCGCCCGTTTCACAAGCAGTACATCGTCGTCGTCGTCAATGTCCATTTCATCATCCAACTGCGGATGTTCGGCCAAACATTGGAGCCTCAGCGAGTGAATGGAACGGCGTGCCCATAGCACTCCGCTACCGCCGCCGAAGAACAAATACTGCAGCAGCAAATCATTTCATTGATCAGTTCCAATATTTGTAAGATTCATCCAAAAAATTCAAAGAAGCAATTTTACGACGCCCGGGACCATCTTCATTTTCATCACCAACCCCGGGCTGATAATGATGGCTTTCGGCACGTTTGACAAGCATTGGCATGTCGTTGTACGCATCGGACAGCGGACGTCTTCTGCCGTTGCCCGAAGGTTGAACAAAAATAAAATAAATAAAAATTTAAATAATTACCAACATAAATTAGCATTTTTTACAGTATAGGAAATGATCGGTCGGGACCCCGACAAATCCCGATCAATCCCAAACAATTCCAAAAAATGTTCAATCGGTATCCCGGATCCCGAATTCAATTCGATCCCGCAAGATCCCGAAAAAATCCCAAGGGCATCCCAATCCCGTCATGCCAATCACAAACCAACCAACCAACCAAAATAAGGGTTCGATCGAAGAATGTCCTCTCTGGTGGATGCCCGCAGGTGCTGATCACAATCATTCACCTCCCCCCGCAGCGTGGTTGATGACAGCGCTGCTCTTCTTCTCGTTACCAACGAAATGGTCTGAAAATAAACGTTTAGAAATTGATGAGAAAGAATTTTTTGGTCGCACGCTCAAATTTACGGTTTGTTTATTTGTTAAGGATTTTTCCACCATTTTTGGGCTGCTTCTTTTTTTTCGAATTGGCCGTCCCACCTAAATTCGGTTCCGGCGCCTCATCAACATCCAAAAGCGTGCACTGCTGCAGCTCCTCATCATGCGCGGCGGCAGGTTGTTGTGCAGAGCAAAACGATGTGGCGACGTCGTCGATAATAGTTCATCGTCCAACAACAACAATAAGTTGTCACAAAGTTTTGTGCCTTCAATTAATTCAACTCAGATTCAATTCGGGAACACGATAAATGCACACCTCAGGGATGTAACCGGATTCCGGATTTCTAAACATTTTTGGGTCTGGAACAGGGGTGCCATCGCCAAAACCCAAAAACGTGGAAAACGAGTTCAAAACCGTGGAAAAAACGTGGAAAAATTTTCTAAAAACGTGGAAAAAACGTGGAAAATTTTTAGCCTTTAATTTAATATAAAATTGCTCGAACAATCATTAAATAACATATTTATCGCCACTTTTCACCATTCTAAGCAAATTTGGCTGAGAAAAAAAGTAATTATGGGCTTGGGAGGCGATGTGGAAGAAATAGAACGCAAATTAATTTTTGATGAAAGAAAATTAATAATAGATTTTTGAGACATTTTTATGCTTAAAGGAGATATGGTAGAGATACAAACACGAAAAATAACGATTAAAAATGTTATGCCTTCTTCTGAAACATTGTTTTGTCGCTTTTTTGGCGAAATGTTTACTAATTTTTAAAATATATACATTAAATTGGGATTAAATGGTAAAAAATCGAATTTAAGACTGAAACGGGGTAAAAACGTGGCAAAAAAGCCCAAAACGTGGAAAACGTGCCAGCTTTAAAAAACGTGGCAAAACCGTGGGAAAGGACCCCAAAACGTGGTAAATCCCACGTTTCCGGGGCAAAATGGCAGCCCTGGTCTGGAAAGCCGGACGCCGGACTTTTGGCAAAACCCCGAAAATTTTACAAAAGTGGCAAGATTTTCCCATGGACCAAAAATACCAATTTACCTAGACACAAAAATTTCCGTTCCGGTCGTCCTTCTCCAATTCGCTGCCCTCGTCCTCCATCAAAAACTTGTCAGCGTTGTCGTTGAGGCTTAAATAAAAATGACTTAAATTCTACAATTATTTAACTTAGGTAAAACATTAGTTCAGAAGATTTGCCCTCGAACATTGGCGCGTTTTTGAGCCCAAGCCCAAAAATGCCAAAAATTTCAGTAGCTAAAATCCCAGTTTGGTTAAGACTCAAAAACACCCAAAATCCCAAACCCAAAAATGCACAAAATCCCAGACCCAAAAATGTTCTAAAACACACCCAAAAATAGACTTCAATTCTCACACTACATGTTTCTTCCGAACGTGCGTGCCGAGTGTCCGCTCGTCATAGCTGCCAAATTCGCAAAACCTGCAAAATGCGCGGAACTTCGGACTAAAAAAAAATACTGGACATTTCAAAGCCAAAAACGCCGCAAATTTTGGACCCGAACCGGCTGAGACAGGCCCAAAAAATCCCCGGGATTCCAGGCCCGAAAATCTCCGAAATTACATACCCAAAAATCCCCCGGAATTCCCGACCCAAAAATCCCCAAGATTCCCGACCCAAAAAACCCAAAATTCAAAGCCCAAAAATCCCCAAAATTCCCGACACAAAATCCCCAAAATTCAAGACCCAAAAATCCCCAAAATTCAAGACCCAAATATCCCCGGATTAACTTACTCGCACCATTGCGTTGTTCCACGCTCAATCCGCTCAGAATCTGCAAAAAAATGCCCGAAATTTTAAAATCAAAAACGGAACGGAGTCCGGGACCAAAAATGCACCACTTCGGACTCGGCCAAGTCATTTCTCTTAACAAATTGAGTCAAAAATCGCAAAATTTTTCGCGACGGCGCCTATCGGCACCGTCGGAACCCTCAAAATGTATCATATTCTGTTGGTTTTGCTTTTCTGGTTTTTTGGCATCAATTAAGAACTTGAATACGTGCCTGCCAAAAAAGCTACGAATTCCGGACATAATTTCGGCCCCGGAATTACCATAATTCCGGATCCAAAAATGCCACGAGTACCAAACACAAATTGCCACGAGTTTCGGCACCAAAGATTTCCAGACCCAACAATTCGCCACCCAAAATTACCAATTTCATATTCAAAAAATGCCCGGAATTCAAACCCAAAATGTCCGAATTTCTGACCCATAAATACTCCATGACTACGGGCACAAAAAATGCATGGAATAATTAGACCCGGACACAAAAATGCACGGAAGTCCGGACCCAAATTCCCAAGTCCTTACCGCGACGATTTCGCCCTCACGCCCCACCTGCACGCGGGGAAAGAGCGCCGAAACGCCCAAGCCGCCTTAAGCGTTTAGATCGATTAAAAAATGAGCAAAACAACAAATAGGACGAATAAAACGTACAATTCATTTCAATTAGCTTTTCAAAAAGAGTTTATCAATTAAAAATAATTCAGCGAATTGGAAGAATAATTTGAACTAGTTAAAAGTTTGATTCTTTGGAAATTCTGATAACGCTAAACTGTGGGAAAAAGGGTTTAAAATATATTTTAAGAACAAACAATTAATAGACAAATTAAATGTCGCAGAAATTTTGATTTGGAAAGTGACAATATGTGGTCAAAAATGTGACATCAGTGAAAGGTTGTGAACCGTAAAACCGGAACTTTCGTTCGGTTCGAATAACGAACATTAACGTGATTAATTTATGACCGAATAGCAAAATGACGAAATTTTGATAACACACATATTTTCATGCGATTTTCAATTTGGAAAGTGACTAAGTGGTCAAAGGTGTCGCACGAATTTTCTAAACCAGAATGCCGTGAATTCAAACCCAAAAAGGTTTTCTAAACCAGAAATGCTGTGAATTCGAACACAAAAACGATTTCTAAACCAGAAATGCCGTGGAACATCTAAACCAGAAACGCCGTGAATTCGAACACAAAAACGATTGCTAAACCAGAAATGCCGTGAATTCGAACACAAAAACGATTTCTAAACCAGAAATGCCGTGAATTCGAACACAAAAACGATTTCTAAACCAGAAATGCCGTGAATTCGAACACAAAAACGATTTCTAAACCAGAAATGCCGTGAATTCGAACACAAAAACGATTTCTAAACCAGAAATGCCGTAGAACACAAAAACGATTTCTAAACCAAAAATGCCGTTAATTCGAACACAACAACGATTTCTAAACCACAAATGCCGTGAATTCGAACACAAAAACGATTTCTAAACCAGAAATGCCGTGGAACATCTAAACCAGAAACGCCGTGACGAACACAAAAACGATTTCTAAACCAAAAATGCCGTGAATTCGAACACAAAAACGATTTCTAAACCAGAAATGCCGTGAATTCGAACACAAAAACGATTTCTAAACCAGAAATGCCGTGAATTCGAACACAAAAACGATTTCTAAACCAGAAATGCCGTAGAACACAAAAACGATTTCTAAACCAAAAATGCCGTTAATTCGAACACAAAAACGATTTCTAAACCAAAAATGCCGTTAATTCGAACACAACAACGATTTCTAAACCAGAAATGCCGTGAATTCGAACACAAAAACGATTTCTAAACCAGAAATGCCGTGAATTCGAACACAAAAACGATTTCTAAACCAGAAATGCCGTAGAACACAAAAACGATTTCTAAACCAAAAATGCCGTTAATTCGAACACAACAACGATTTCTAAACCACAAATGCCGTGAATTCGAACACAAAAACGATTTCTAAACCAGAAATGCCTGGAATTGTGGACACAAAAATGCTCGGAATTACTGACACAAAAATTCAGGAAATTCGGACACAACTTTTAAAAGTCGATTTTTGCTGATCGATATTTAAATTTAAAACAAAGAAAGACGGTCTAGTGCCGGGGCAGCTGCAATTGAACGAAAGCTTTTCTCTCGTACAACCAACATTTTCGGGATTAACCCGGAAAGCCGATCCAAAAAATCGGGTTGGCCAGCGAATGCATATTGCCAGAACAACAACCAAACAGAACAACCCAAACACACTGATCGCAGTCCGATTGCCGTGAATTCAAACCCAAAAAGGTTTTCTAAACCAGAAATGCCGTGGAACATCTAAACCAGAAACGCCGTGACGAACACAAAAACGATTTCTAAACCAGAAACGCCGTGAATTCGAACACAAAAACGATTGCTAAACCAGAAATGCCGTGAATTCGAACACAAAAACGATTTCTAAACCAGAAATGCCGTGAATTCGAACACAAAAACGATTTCTAAACCAGAAATGCCGTGAATTCGAACACAAAAACGATTTCTAAACCAGAAATGCCGTAGAACACAAAAACGATTTCTAAACCAAAAATGCCGTTAATTCGAACACAACAACGATTTCTAAACCACAAATGCCGTGAATTCGAACACAAAAACGATTTCTAAACCAGAAATGCCTGGAATTGTGGACACAAAAATGCTCGGAATTACTGACACAAAAATTCAGGAAATTCGGACACAACTTTTAAAAGTCGATTTTTGCTGATCGATATTTAAATTTAAAACAAAGAAAGACGGTCTAGTGCCGGGGCAGCTGCAATTGAACGAAAGCTTTTCTCTCGTACAACCAACATTTTCGGGATTAACCCGGAAAGCCGATCCAAAAAATCGGGTTGGCCAGCGAATGCATATTGCCAGAACAACAACCAAACAGAACAACCCAAACACACTGATCGCAGTCCGATTGCCGTGAATTCAAACCCAAAAAGGTTTTCTAAACCAGAAATGCCGTGGAACATCTAAACCAGAAACGCCGTGACGAACACAAAAACGATTTCTAAACCAGAAACGCCGTGAATTCGAACACAAAAACGATTGCTAAACCAGAAATGCCGTGAATTCGAACACAAAAACGATTTCTAAACCAGAAATGCCGTGAATTCGAACACAAAAACGATTTCTAAACCAGAAATGCCGTGAATTCGAACACAAAAACGATTTCTAAACCAGAAATGCCGTAGAACACAAAAACGATTTCTAAACCAAAAATGCCGTTAATTCGAACACAACAACGATTTCTAAACCACAAATGCCGTGAATTTGAACACAAAAACGATTTCTAAACCAGAAATGCCTGGAATTGTGGACACAAAAATGCTCGGAATTACTGACACAAAAATTCAGGAAATTCGGACACAACTTTTAAAAGTCGATTTTTGCTGATCGATATTTAAATTTAAAACAAAGAAAGACGGTCTAGTGCCGGGGCAGCTGCAATTGAACGAAAGCTTTTCTCTCGTACAACCAACATTTTCGGGATTAACCCGGAAAGCCGATCCAAAAAATCGGGTTGGCCAGCGAATGCATATTGCCAGAACAACAACCAAACAGAACAACCCAAACACACTGATCGCAGTCCGATTGCCGTGAATTCAAACCCAAAAAGGTTTTCTAAACCAGAAATGCCGTGGAACATCTAAACCAGAAACGCCGTGACGAACACAAAAACGATTTCTAAACCAGAAACGCCGTGAATTCGAACACAAAAACGATTTCTAAACCAGAAATGCCGTGAATTCGAACACAAAAACGATTTCTAAACCAGAAATGCCGTGAATTCGAACACAAAAACGATTTATAAACCAGAAATGCCGTGAATTCGAACACAAAAACGATTTCTAAACCAGAAATGCCGTGAATTCGAACACAAAAACGATTTCTAAACCAGAAATGCCGTAGAACACAAAAACGATTTCTAAACCAAAAATGCCGTTAATTCGAACACAAAAACGATTTCTAAACCAAAAATGCCGTTAATTCGAACACAACAACGATTTCTAAACCAAAAATGCCGTGAATTCGAACACAAAAACGATTTCTAAACCAGAAATGCCTGGAATTGTGGACACAAAAATGCTCGGAATTACTGACACAAAAATTCAGGAAATTCGGACACAACTTTTAAAAGTCGATTTTTGCTGATCGATATTTAAATTTGTGGAATCCAAAACATTGAAAACACTGTAACTCCAATATGTTATTACATTTTTTGTCCAATTCCCACAACCCATCATTTATCCCTTCACTAAACCCAAAACATAATTCGTCCCCCTTTATGCATTTGCCGATTTGTCCCCACTATTTGTGTAACTGGCCCTCTGCTCTATTCCCTCTCGAATGTTTTCCCGACCCCTCCCACACTCAACCATTATTTAAGCAATTTCATCTCAGCCATTCCTCAGGTTTTTACTCACTTTTTCCACAACTCAGGTTCCCTGCCTGAAACAATTTGCTATCATAAACTTTGGACCTTTTCTTAAATAAAAAGCTTTTGTCTAAAAACAAGTGTTGACCAGACACAACACTTTTTGGTGCCACGACCCGGGAGATCCGAAAAACGGTTAAGCGGTCCTGAGACTTAGTCGAGGCTAAGTGCCACACATTTTTTTGGCTGGTCATAGCTGTGTGCTTCCAGCAGAGTGATCTGAGTGATCCTACCCGCTGTCAAAAAAGCTGCTGAGTTTGTGTTATTCCAGCTGGGCTGCTGTGCCATAAAAAAAAGAAAATCAGAAGCGGAAGTGTAAAAGGAGCAATGAGTGTAAGGCCGAATCAGGGATCTGATTTCGCCAAAGAATTTTTCTCAACCGAAGAGAAAAGAGTCTTCAAAAAATTGTTAGACCGTTTGAGACTGTTTGAAGCTGCGGTTTGCAGCAAGTTTAGGGAAATAGAGAATGGACTCCGAGGGGAAGGTCGCGAAACCCATTCCCAGATAGGAAATCTGGAAGGATTGATAAATGAGTTGACTGCAAATGCGGAAATGGAGGAATTTGAAAATAAAGAAAAAATAATAAAGTTGGAGGAGAAGTTCGAGCTTGCGAGAAGCGAATTGAGTGAACTGTCTGCTCGTTTGGAAAAGGAAACAAGGGAAACAAAAAATTTGATCAATTCTGTGCAAGAAAAGTTGGAATCGGCAGAATTGGAATTAACAAAAGCGCTAGGCGTGTTGAGAGGGCGAGTGGAAATTTTGGAAATGGAAAACTTGGATGAGGAAATCTGGATGGACAATGGGCATGAGGATGAGTCCATGCGGTTTACTGAAAATGAGAATGAGGGACTAGACGATTCCGATGAAAATGAAGAAGGAGGAGGAGGAAATGGAGAAAATAGGGAAGGAGAAGTTGAAATGGAAATTGAAAAGAACGAAACAGATGATCAGGGTGGGAATGAAAACGAGGAGCAAAGTTGTGAAATAATGATGGCCGACCCCTTTCTAATGACAGTCGCGCATCCCGGGGTATATGACGGAAACCCAGCGGTTTCATTCTCCCGGTGGGCGGCAAAATTTGAAGATCTGCTTCTAATTTGTCCCCAACTTACGGAGCCCCAAAAATTAAGCCGTTTACGTATCAGTTTGGCGGGGCAAGCCAGGGGAGAATTTGAGGCTATGAATACTACCACCACCACTATACAAGAGGCACTAGATTACCTCAAGGGTAAATTTGAAAACGAAAACACAAAATCAATTGCCCGGCAGGCAATGTCAATTTGTAGACAGGCTCCCGGGGAGAAGGTCTATGTGTTCGCAAACAGACTTAGTGAGTCTGTTAGGACTGTGCTCGCCGGAGAAAGTGAAGCGGCTATCCAGAAACGCCTTTTGGAGGAATTTTTAGATCGTCTCACCCCGGACTTACAATTTGAAGTAAAAGCGGGGAGGCCCAGGGATTATTCACGGGCATATGAACTAGCTCAGCATTTTGAGTTATTATTAGCAAGCAAAATGTCTACTCATGTTTCGGTTGCGGAACTTACCCAGAAAATGGAAGCTTTGACCATACAACAACAATTTTCGGGTCGAAGAGAAGTCGGAGAGAGACGAATTTGTTATTATTGCCGACGGCAAGGGCATCTGGTCAGAGAATGTCGGAAAAAAAGAAAAGAGTAAATGGATTAGAAGTCATCTTATTAATGGATACAGGGGCTCACATTTCCCTCTGCAGCATGAAAACGGCAGAGAAATTGGGAATTACTCAACTGAGCCCCCCAGAAATCATGGGAGTTATCGGAGTCAGCGACAAGTTAGTTCCTATTCTCGGTCAAAGTGAAATTAGCCTGAATATGGCGGGATGTAAAACGGTTACAACTATTTCTTTAATAGAAAAAGAAATTGGGAGAGGGTCTTACGACCTAATAATCGGTCGAAACACCTTCCACATGTTGCCATTTCTTTTGGATTTACAAACCGGCACATTAATTAAGAAAAACAATGAAAGAATTTTGGTGTGCGACCAAATGATGGGAGACATAAAAAATTTGTTTGAAGAACTGATAAAAAACACAGAAATTCGTAACCCAGCCGAGATTGAGGAAATTAAAAAATGTTTAATGACAAACAGCAAAGCATTTTCTGCACATGACTATGATTTAGGTACATGTAAAACAATTTCGCCAAAAATTTTGACTACGACGGAGGTACCGGCAAGGGTAAAACCATATCCAGTCCCTGAAAAATATGAAAAGGAACTAAAAACCCACATTGGGAAAATGTTGGAGGTAGGGGTGATCAAAGAAAGTTTTACCCCGTGGGTCCATAATATTGTGCTAGTCAAGAAAACCAATGGACAATTGAGACCCTGTGTTGATTTTCGCCCGTTAAATAAAGTTACTATTCCGGATCCTTATCCGTTGCCCAGAATGGATAAAGTAATTTTTCGGGCTGCCGGAAAGAAGTGGTACTCAACGCTGGACCTGGCGTCTGGGTTTTGGCAAATTCCATTAGATGAGGAAAGTTCATATAAATGTGGCATAATAACACCTTGGGGTTTATATCAAATGTTGAAATTACCCTTTGGTTTACGAAATGCGCCTAGCATTTTCCAGAGAACAATGGACAAAATGCTAGAGGGAATTGAAAATGTAACTGTCTACATAGATGATATTTTGATTCATACGAATACCATAAAAGAGCATTTAGAAACTATACAAAATTTTTATCTGTCTTCAGAAAAATGGGCTTAAACTCAAAGGCGAGAAATGCAAGTTTTTTCAACGAAAATGTATTTACCTGGGGCACATTTTGTCAGAAATTGGGTACCAGCCATCACTGACCAATAAAGAAGTGATTGAGAAATTTCCTGAGCCAAAGAATGTAAAGGAAGTAAAAAGATTCCTTGGGATGGTGTCATTTTTTAGGAAATTTATACCGAATTTTGCTACCATTGCCCACCCATTAAATCGCCTAACTAGAGGCAGTCAATTGAATTTCGAATGGGGAGAGGAGGAAAGAAAAGCCATGAATGAATTGAGAAAGCATTTGCTCCAGACTCCTTGTCTACGACCTCCGGACTATAATCGAACATTTTTCTTGTTTACGGACGCATCGGCTGTTGCCTACGGGGCGGCCTTAATGCAATCGCAAACCGAAAATGAAATGCATGCGATTGGCTACTGGTCAAGAACGCTGAGTGAAGTAGAAATAGACTACCCCCAACGCACGGGGAGCTTGCGGCAATAGTAAATGCAATGCAAAATTTTCTATTCTTTATGGAGCTGAGTTAGTAATTTTAACTGATCACCGACCACTTACATTTCTTTTTCAAAAAGCGAGTGTAAACCCTAAATTAAACAGATGGTTATTATCCCTTCAAGAATTCGAACCGAAAGTGATTTATGTAGAAGGACGTGCCAATAAAGTGGCAGATGCACTTTCGAGAGTACCAATTTTGTGGGAATGCGTTGAATCAAAAATGAAAGAAGAAATACCCAATTTATTGATTTTGGAAGAAGCAGGCTTAAACAGGAAGAAATTGGAGAAAGAAATAAAAAATGACCCAATCTTATCCAAAGTTATAATAAAAATTAAGGAAAATTGGAATGAGCCTGTGGGAGATGAATTGGAACCATTTCATCAGAACCGGAACAATCTTTATTTGGAAGGGAATTTGATAAGAAAATACCCACAAGGGCAAATTGTTATTCCCCAAAATTTAAAAACAACCATTTTGGAAATGATTCATCGGGCCCATTTTGGAATTGTAAGGGGAAAAGCTAAGGCTCGAAGGTATGTGTGGTGGCCTAAAATCTCAGAGGATATTGAGGACTTTGTGAAAGAATGTGAGATTTGCCAACGGAATGCACCAGCGCCACCCCGATCATCCCCGGAACATAAATGGCCGGAGGCAAGATATCCGTTTGTGAGATTACATGTTGATTTAGCTGGACCAATTTGGGGAACTAACTTTTTAGTTATGGTGGACGCTTTTTCGAAATTTCCGTTTGTCCATCAAATAAACTCAACTAACTCGTGGGCATTGATTGCCTCGTTTAGAGAGGTATTTGCCATTTTTGGTTCACCAAGGACGATAGTGTCCGACAATGGGCCTCAGTTTGTGTCGGCAGAGCTCAAAGAATTTTTGATGGAGGAGAGTGTCAATCATCTCACCTCCCCCCCTTACCACCCCGCCAGCAATGGAGAGGCCGAGCGGTTTGTGAGAACGTTTAAAGAAAACATAAAGAAATTGCTTGATGCTGGAAAACCACTTAAACTTGCTCAATTCATATTCCTGCAGGAATACCGCGCCTCCCCCTGTCAAACATTAGACGGAGAAAGCCCAGCACAAAAGTTTTTGAAAAGAGAATTAAGAACGGAAATGGACAAAATAAAAATGATACCGCCAATTGGGCAACCCGAAAATGAGTCCGAAAATCCACAAACTATTAATCCGGCAATTGAAAACAAAGGACAGAAAGTACGGCGCCAGGTTGAGTTTGACCCAGGAGATTCGGTCTGGTACCGGGAACAACTCACAAAAAAGTGGTGCCCTGGAGTGTTACTAGAGCCAATGGGAGAGAGAATGTGGAAAGTTGAGCTGGAGGGGGGCGGAGAAAAGGTCGTGCACATCGACCAAATAAAAGGCCGAAGAATAGCAGTCCGGCACTGATGAACGCCATTTCATTTGGCTAAGAACGTCCAGAACTTGTACAAAATTTCCCCCAACCAATTTAAAAACATTTTCATTTTGTTAAAAATTTTCCCTCAACTCCAAACAAAACCGTAGTTTCACATCTTCTTTTTGTTTAAAATAACATTTCTTTTGATCAAATCAGCCCTCATCTTGTCCACAAAATTTCTGTCCAATTCCGAAACTTTAAAAAATGTCCACCGATCCTTTGGCTGCCATCCTTGGCGAGAATGCACCAGAAAAGGAAAACAACGGCAAGCCACGTCAGCATAAGCGAATCCCGGCCTTATTGTCGGAGGTGCAAACTGAGCACGCCCTAACCCGTGAAACAGTCAAAGAAATGGTCCAAGAAGCCATCGAGGCGCTGAAAGCCAAACTTGTCCCTAAGATGGAGGCCATTGCCGAAAGCGTAGTGCGAATTGCCGATGCCCTGGAGGAAGCAGAGGCTCGAGGAGTTTTTGAAAAAATGTCCCTGGAGGACGGACCGGAAGGAGAATTGCCTCAGGAAGAGGAGAGAGACATAGAGCAGCCCCCCAACGAGGTGAACGGGGGAGGGCAAACGCCGGGAAATCCTGAACAAAAATTACCCCAGAACGATTCGCAAATCGGCCAAGGGGCAAATAGAGGAGTTAGCAATGGCTGTCATGCCCGCGAGAATTATGGTGTCCGCGGAGGTTATCGAGGGAATCCTCGGGGCTATGCCAACAACAACCATTATGGACGCGGAGGGCACTACAACGGGCATCGCGGAGGGCACGGAAACGTTGAGCCGCAGGCGCAGGCCCGACGCTTCTATAACATGCGCCGTCGCGGAAATTGTGCCGGACCGTCAACGTCGGGGGGAGCGTGTCATTGTCAGCAGTGCATTGGGCACCGCCGTTTCCGTCCTTACGGTCGCTGATCGGAGGAGGCCAATTTCATCATGGTGGAAGGAAGTGTGGAATCCAAAACATTGAAAACACTGTAACTCCAATATGTTATTACATTTTTTGTCCAATTCCCACAACCCATCATTTATCCCTTCACTAAACCCAAAACATAATTCGTCCCCCTTTATGCATTTGCCGATTTGTCCCCACTATTTGTGTAACTGGCCCTCTGCTCTATTCCCTCTCGAATGTTTTCCCGACCCCTCCCACACTCAACCATTATTTAAGCAATTTCATCTCAGCCATTCTTCAGGTTTTTACTCACTTTTTCCACAACTCAGGTTCCCTGCCTGAAACAATTTGCTATCATAAACTTTGGACCTTTTCTTAAATAAAAAGCTTTTGTCTAAAAACAAGTGTTGACCAGACACAACACTTTTTGGTGCCACGACCCGGGAGATCCGAAAAATGGTTAAGCGGTCCTGAGACTTAGTCGAGGCTAAGTGCCACACATTTTTTTGGCTGGTCATAGCTGTGTGCTTCCAGCAGAGTGATCTGAGTGATCCTACCCGCTGTCAAAAAAGCTGCTGAGTTTGTGTTATTCCAGCTGGGCTGCTGTGCCATAAAAAAAAGAAAATCAGAAGCGGAAGTGTAAAAGGAGCAATGAGTGTAAGGCCGAATCAGGGATCTGATTTCGCCAAAGAATTTTTCTCAACCGAAGAGAAAAGAGTCTTCAAAAAATTGTTAGACCGTTTGAGACTGTTTGAAGCTGCGGTTTGCAGCAAGTTTAGGGAAATAGAGAATGGACTCCGAGGGGAAGGTCGCGAAACCCATTCCCAGATAGGAAATCTGGAAGGATTGATAAATGAGTTGACTGCAAATGCGGAAATGGAGGAATTTGAAAATAAAGAAAAAATAATAAAGTTGGAGGAGAAGTTCGAGCTTGCGAGAAGCGAATTGAGTGAACTGTCTGCTCGTTTGGAAAAGGAAACAAGGGAAACAAAAAATTTGATCAATTCTGTGCAAGAAAAGTTGGAATCGGCAGAATTGGAATTAACAAAAGCGCTAGGCGTGTTGAGAGGGCGAGTGGAAATTTTGGAAATGGAAAACTTGGATGAGGAAATCTGGATGGACAATGGGCATGAGGATGAGTCCATGCGGTTTACTAAAAATGAGAATGAGGGACTAGACGATTCCGATGAAAATGAAGAAGGAGGAGGAGGAAATGGAGAAAATAGGGAAGGAGAAGTTGAAATGGAAATTGAAAAGAACGAAACAGATGATCAGGGTGGGAATGAAAACGAGGAGCAAAGTTGTGAAATAATGATGGCCGACCCCTTTCTAATGACAGTCGCGCATCCCGGGGTATATGACGGAAACCCAGCGGTTTCATTCTCCCGGTGGGCGGCAAAATTTGAAGATCTGCTTCTAATTTGTCCCCAACTTACGGAGCCCCAAAAATTAAGCCGTTTACGTATCAGTTTGGCGGGGCAAGCCAGGGGAGAATTTGAGGCTATGAATACTACCACCACCACTATACAAGAGGCACTAGATTACCTCAAGGGTAAATTTGAAAACGAAAACACAAAATCAATTGCCCGGCAGGCAATGTCAATTTGTAGACAGGCTCCCGGGGAGAAGGTCTATGTGTTCGCAAACAGACTTAGTGAGTCTGTTAGTACTGTGCTCGCCGGAGAAAGTGAAGCGGCTATCCAGAAACGCCTTTTGGAGGAATTTTTAGATCGTCTCACCCCGGACTTACAATTTGAAGTAAAAGCGGGGAGGCCCAGGGATTATTCACGGGCATATGAACTAGCTCAGCATTTTGAGTTATTATTAGCAAGCAAAATGTCTACTCATGTTTCGGTTGCGGAACTTACCCAGAAAATGGAAGCTTTGACCATACAACAACAATTTTCGGGTCGAAGAGAAGTCGGAGAGAGACGAATTTGTTATTATTGCCGACGGCAAGGGCATCTGGTCAGAGAATGTCGGAAAAAAAGAAAAGAGTAAATGGATTAGAAGTCATCTTATTAATGGATACAGGGGCTCACATTTCCCTCTGCAGCATGAAAACGGCAGAGAAATTGGGAATTACTCAACTGAGCCCCCCAGAAATCATGGGAGTTATCGGAGTCAGCGACAAGTTAGTTCCTATTCTCGGTCAAAGTGAAATTAGCCTGAATATGGCGGGATGTAAAACGGTTACAACTATTTCTTTAATAGAAAAAGAAATTGGGAGAGGGTCTTACGACCTAATAATCGGTCGAAACACCTTCCACATGTTGCCATTTCTTTTGGATTTACAAACCGGCACATTAATTAAGAAAAACAATGAAAGAATTTTGGTGTGCGACCAAATGATGGGAGACATAAAAAATTTGTTTGAAGAACTGATAAAAAACACAGAAATTCGTAACCCAGCCGAGATTGAGGAAATTAAAAAATGTTTAATGACAAACAGCAAAGCATTTTCTGCACATGACTATGATTTAGGTACATGTAAAACAATTTCGCCAAAAATTTTGACTACGACGGAGGTACCGGCAAGGGTAAAACCATATCCAGTCCCTGAAAAATATGAAAAGGAACTAAAAACCCACATTGGGAAAATGTTGGAGGTAGGGGTGATCAAAGAAAGTTTTACCCCGTGGGTCCATAATATTGTGCTAGTCAAGAAAACCAATGGACAATTGAGACCCTGTGTTGATTTTCGCCCGTTAAATAAAGTTACTATTCCGGATCCTTATCCGTTGCCCAGAATGGATAAAGTAATTTTTCGGGCTGCCGGAAAGAAGTGGTACTCAACGCTGGACCTGGCGTCTGGGTTTTGGCAAATTCCATTAGATGAGGAAAGTTCATATAAATGTGGCATAATAACACCTTGGGGTTTATATCAAATGTTGAAATTACCCTTTGGTTTACGAAATGCGCCTAGCATTTTCCAGAGAACAATGGACAAAATGCTAGAGGGAATTGAAAATGTAACTGTCTACATAGATGATATTTTGATTCATACGAATACCATAAAAGAGCATTTAGAAACTATACAAAATTTTTATCTGTCTTCAGAAAAATGGGCTTAAACTCAAAGGCGAGAAATGCAAGTTTTTTCAACGAAAATGTATTTACCTGGGGCACATTTTGTCAGAAATTGGGTACCAGCCATCACTGACCAATAAAGAAGTGATTGAGAAATTTCCTGAGCCAAAGAATGTAAAGGAAGTAAAAAGATTCCTTGGGATGGTGTCATTTTTTAGGAAATTTATACCGAATTTTGCTACCATTGCCCACCCATTAAATCGCCTAACTAGAGGCAGTCAATTGAATTTCGAATGGGGAGAGGAGGAAAGAAAAGCCATGAATGAATTGAGAAAGCATTTGCTCCAGACTCCTTGTCTACGACCTCCGGACTATAATCGAACATTTTTCTTGTTTACGGACGCATCGGCTGTTGCCTACGGGGCGGCCTTAATGCAATCGCAAACCGAAAATGAAATGCATGCGATTGGCTACTGGTCAAGAACGCTGAGTGAAGTAGAAATAGACTACCCCCAACGCACGGGGAGCTTGCGGCAATAGTAAATGCAATGCAAAATTTTCTATTCTTTATGGAGCTGAGTTAGTAATTTTAACTGATCACCGACCACTTACATTTCTTTTTCAAAAAGCGAGTGTAAACCCTAAATTAAACAGATGGTTATTATCCCTTCAAGAATTCGAACCGAAAGTGATTTATGTAGAAGGACGTGCCAATAAAGTGGCAGATGCACTTTCGAGAGTACCAATTTTGTGGGAATGCGTTGAATCAAAAATGAAAGAAGAAATACCCAATTTATTGATTTTGGAAGAAGCAGGCTTAAACAGGAAGAAATTGGAGAAAGAAATAAAAAATGACCCAATCTTATCCAAAGTTATAATAAAAATTAAGGAAAATTGGAATGAGCCTGTGGGAGATGAATTGGAACCATTTCATCAGAACCGGAACAATCTTTATTTGGAAGGGAATTTGATAAGAAAATACCCACAAGGGCAAATTGTTATTCCCCAAAATTTAAAAACAACCATTTTGGAAATGATTCATCGGGCCCATTTTGGAATTGTAAGGGGAAAAGCTAAGGCTCGAAGGTATGTGTGGTGGCCTAAAATCTCAGAGGATATTGAGGACTTTGTGAAAGAATGTGAGATTTGCCAACGGAATGCACCAGCGCCACCCCGATCATCCCCGGAACATAAATGGCCGGAGGCAAGATATCCGTTTGTGAGATTACATGTTGATTTAGCTGGACCAATTTGGGGAACTAACTTTTTAGTTATGGTGGACGCTTTTTCGAAATTTCCGTTTGTCCATCAAATAAACTCAACTAACTCGTGGGCATTGATTGCCTCGTTTAGAGAGGTATTTGCCATTTTTGGTTCACCAAGGACGATAGTGTCCGACAATGGGCCTCAGTTTGTGTCGGCAGAGCTCAAAGAATTTTTGATGGAGGAGAGTGTCAATCATCTCACCTCCCCCCCTTACCACCCCGCCAGCAATGGAGAGGCCGAGCGGTTTGTGAGAACGTTTAAAGAAAACATAAAGAAATTGCTTGATGCTGGAAAACCACTTCAACTTGCTCAATTCATATTCCTGCAGGAATACCGCGCCTCCCCCTGTCAAACATTAGACGGAGAAAGCCCAGCACAAAAGTTTTTGAAAAGAGAATTAAGAACGGAAATGGACAAAATAAAAATGATACCGCCAATTGGGCAACCCGAAAATGAGTCCGAAAATCCACAAACTATTAATCCGGCAATTGAAAACAAAGGACAGAAAGTACGGCGCCAGGTTGAGTTTGACCCAGGAGATTCGGTCTGGTACCGGGAACAACTCACAAAAAAGTGGTGCCCTGGAGTGTTACTAGAGCCAATGGGAGAGAGAATGTGGAAAGTTGAGCTGGAGGGGGGCGGAGAAAAGGTCGTGCACATCGACCAAATAAAAGGCCGAAGAATAGCAGTCCGGCACTGATGAACGCCATTTCATTTGGCTAAGAACGTCCAGAACTTGTACAAAATTTCCCCCAACCAATTTAAAAACATTTTCATTTTGTTAAAAATTTTCCCTCAACTCCAAACAAAACCGTAGTTTCACATCTTCTTTTTGTTTAAAATAACATTTCTTTTGATCAAATCAGCCCTCATCTTGTCCACAAAATTTCTGTCCAATTCCGAAACTTTAAAAAATGTCCACCGATCCTTTGGCTGCCATCCTTGGCGAGAATGCACCAGAAAAGGAAAACAACGGCAAGCCACGTCAGCATAAGCGAATCCCGGCCTTATTGTCGGAGGTGCAAACTGAGCACGCCCTAACCCGTGAAACAGTCAAAGAAATGGTCCAAGAAGCCATCGAGGCGCTGAAAGCCAAACTTGTCCCTAAGATGGAGGCCATTGCCGAAAGCGTAGTGCGAATTGCCGATGCCCTGGAGGAAGCAGAGGCTCGAGGAGTTTTTGAAAAAATGTCCCTGGAGGACGGACCGGAAGGAGAATTGCCTCAGGAAGAGGAGAGAGACATAGAGCAGCCCCCCAACGAGGTGAACGGGGGAGGGCAAACGCCGGGAAATCCTGAACAAAAATTACCCCAGAACGATTCGCAAATCGGCCAAGGGGCAAATAGAGGAGTTAGCAATGGCTGTCATGCCCGCGAGAATTATGGTGTCCGCGGAGGTTATCGAGGGAATCCTCGGGGCTATGCCAACAACAACCATTATGGACGCGGAGGGCACTACAACGGGCATCGCGGAGGGCACGGAAACGTTGAGCCGCAGGCGCAGGCCCGACGCTTCTATAACATGCGCCGTCGCGGAAATTGTGCCGGACCGTCAACGTCGGGGGGAGCGTGTCATTGTCAGCAGTGCATTGGGCACCGCCGTTTCCGTCCTTACGGTCGCTGATCGGAGGAGGCCAATTTCATCATGGTGGAAGGAAGTGTGGAATCCAAAACATTGAAAACACTGTAACTCCAATATGTTATTACATTTTTTGTCCAATTCCCACAACCCATCATTTATCCCTTCACTAAACCCAAAACATAATTCGTCCCCCTTTATGCATTTGCCGATTTGTCCCCACTATTTGTGTAACTGGCCCTCTGCTCTATTCCCTCTCGAATGTTTTCCCGACCCCTCCCACACTCAACCATTATTTAAGCAATTTCATCTCAGCCATTCTTCAGGTTTTTACTCACTTTTTCCACAACTCAGGTTCCCTGCCTGAAACAATTTGCTATCATAAACTTTGGACCTTTTCTTAAATAAAAAGCTTTTGTCTAAAAACAAGTGTTGACCAGACACAACACTTTTTGGTGCCACGACCCGGGAGATCCGAAAAATGGTTAAGCGGTCCTGAGACAGTCGAGGCTAAGTGCCACACATTTTTTTGGCTGGTCATAGCTGTGTGCTTCCAGCAGAGTGATCTGAGTGATCCTACCCGCTGTCAAAAAAGCTGCTGAATTTGTGTTATTCCAGCTGGGCTGCTGTGCCATAAAAAAAAGAAAATCAGAAGCGGAAGTGTAAAAGGAGCAATGAGTGTAAGGCCGAATCAGGGATCTGATTTCGCCAAAGAATTTTTCTCAACCGAAGAGAAAAGAGTCTTCAAAAAATTGTTAGACCGTTTGAGACTGTTTGAAGCTGCGGTTTGCAGCAAGTTTAGGGAAATAGAGAATGGACTCCGAGGGGAAGGTCGCGAAACCCATTCCCAGATAGGAAATCTGGAAGGATTGATAAATGAGTTGACTGCAAATGCGGAAATGGAGGAATTTGAAAATAAAGAAAAAATAATAAAGTTGGAGGAGAAGTTCGAGCTTGCGAGAAGCGAATTGAGCGAACTGTCTGCTCGTTTGGAAAAGGAAATGTCGCGATTCGGTTCCCGGGGTTCCTTTGCGGGGGGGGGTCGGACCGAATCGGAATGGCAAAACCTGGTCAATTCACTTTATTCACGAAGCTCCTGGGGCAAAAAAATGCGATGAATAATGCGATGCTTGTCCGCCGAGAGAAAAAACGATTGTGGTCCTAAGGGTGGATATATGTCGGGCGAGCAAACCGGAGGGGCCGTCGAGGGCAAGGATCAGTGCGGCAACAGTGCCGATCGGGGGGGGGGGGTTGCCGACTTCCGTAGGGGAAAGGGGAATGCAGTGGACCTGGCCTCCGATCTTACACGTGACGACCGAGCGTGGTGGTGGCGCGGCGGGCGATTCGGGAAGGGGGAGGGGTGGGGCGGCCCCGCCATCCCCGTAACCACCTGGATTTTCTGTGCGGCCGGCGGCGGTTCTCCGGCGTTCGTCGGTGGTTGTGGGGCCGGGTACGGCAGGTCGGGCGCCGCGGCGTTGTTGGAGTCGTCCTTGAGGGTCACGACGAATTCGGGGCGGTCGGGGGGGTCGCTAGAAGAGGAGTCAGCGGGGGGTTGGGGCGGTGGATCGTCCGGGCGGATGGCGTCCTCGTGGGGGGTCGGCGATGGCGTGGCCTCGGCGCGGGGGAGGGATGACTCGATGGTGGGGGTGATGGGGAGCGTTTGAGTGTCGGGTTTAGGGTTGGGTTCGGGTTCCATGGCGGAACTGGGGCAGGGTGAGGCTGGGGGCTTAGGTCGTTGCAGGAGGATGGGGAGTTGCAGGTGATGATGGATTTGGCCTACCCCCGACGGGTCAATTTTTGGGGAAATTTTTGGGGTTTGTTTCATCTAAACGTGTAGGGTCGGGGAGTTAACCGCAGGAGTCGGGGTGGTTGCCGGTATTAGCCGCGGGGAGGGTTAGAGCGGTAGACCAACTCTTGGACCGCGCTGGTCAATTGGCCCATCTCCACCTGATTGGCGGGCGGGTTCCCGGCCTCCCCGGGCCCCGTGAAATAAAGGCGGAGCGACCACAAAATTTTGATAAGGATACGCAGAATGACCCCGACGAGGGAGGAAACGGAAACGATGACAATTGAAGGGGGTGGATCGGAGGGGGCTTCCTTTTCTGGGAGGAGGGAGTCGAGCCCAAAGTACAAGGCCGAGGAGGCGAGAACGGGAAGGGACCCCTTGGCGATGCTTTTTGGGTTGAACTTACCCTTCGGCCTGGCTTCTATGGAAAGCGTAAGGACGGCCCCGGCCGTGAGGAGGATAAAAACGATGGGGGGGATCCTCGAAGAAGGCGGGGGGCGGTGGGGATGCGGTCGAGGGTTGGGGAAGGGCCGGGGTCGGGAGGTCCCCCCCCTTCTCGAAAGCCATGCCGAGGCAAAAGATGAAAATGCCGGTAATTAGGACAAAAGCTGCCACCACCGAGCTGCCGACTATCCACAGGGGCGTCCCGTGGTCCGGCTCGGGTGGAGGGGGATTGTGGTGGAAGGCGAATTCGAAGGAGAGAACCCATTTGCCTGAAAGTGACCGAAGAATGGATCGGAGTGGGAACGGACGGAGGGGGAATGAATTTCTCCGAAGTTCCCGTGGCTTTTATGGGGCGGCGGGCGGCTGGATAACGGATGGGAACGGGAATGGACGGTTGTGGGGTGAGAACGGACGGGCGGATGTGGCCGGATGTGGTCGGTAGTGATCGTGGGAACGTCAAGGAGGGGGGGGGGGGGGGGGGGCGCTGGGTGACCCGCGCTCAGCGCGGCGCTCCCGCCGGCGATCTTGACGGCGATAGCGGCGGGGCTGCCGGGGGCGAGGGGCCCAAGACCAGGCTCTTCCGGTGTATGCGTCCCTGAGGGCTACCGTCGGGCGGGGGCGATCGTTTTACTGGTGGGGGGGAGGGGGGCCCAGTTCCATTTTTTGGACGGAGCGGAGACGGAAGCCGGATCGAGTAAGGGTGGGTGCGGGGCGGCTTGGGGTGATGGGTGGCGGTCCGTGGGCGGGGAGAGTGCCCAATTCCCCTTAAAGGCCTTCGGGTTATCGGGCCCCTGCCCCTTCAGGGCGATTTCTTCCTCCGTTTCGAGGGGGTATAGGTGATGAACGGAACGGGTGGTGATGTGGCCGGTAATAGTTTTTATTTTTGCCGTATTGGGGAGGGTGGTGTCGTTTGGGTGGACTTCTAAAATAAGAGCCATCTGCCATAGGGACCGGGGAATCGACTCGTGGTAGACCAGGACGAGCTCCCCAATTTTGGGCCAGCGGGTGTGGGAGGCTTTTAACTTTTTGAACCGTTCCCGCAGAGAGATTAGGTAATCACGCTGCCATTTTTCCTTGAATGAGGACAAATGTTTAGAGATGGTTTGCCACATTTGGTTCAGAACGAGATGGCTGCTTATTGGACGCTCAAAATCGGGGTCGGCCGCGGTTTCCGAATTGGGGGCCAGCAACGCAAGGACATTGGGAGGGGCATATCCGAGGGGGCGTAAGAAATCGATTGGCCGCAGTGGCCGGGGGTCGGAAGGTTCGACGAATCAAAGGATATGGGCCGGGAGTTGATGACCGGCTCGATTTCAAACAGAAGGGTGCCGATTTGATCGGCGGGCAATAATTTGGGGACGGACCCTGACAAAATTCTTCGCAGGTGGGATTTGATAAGCCCCACGAAGCGCTCGTAATGGCCCCCCTTCCAAGCGGCAACGGGGGTTCGGAAATGCCATTGGGTTGGGGCGGAGGACAAGAACTTGTGCAGGAATACAAAGGTCGGGGCGTTGTCATAGTAGATCGCCGAGGGAGTTCCGTATTTGGCGGCGAACCGTCGGAACGCCAACAAAAATGTAAGGGCGGACTGGTCTGGCACAAAATCGAGCGATATGTTCCGGGTGGCGAGGCAGACCCATAGCACTATCCAGTATTTGGTGCCTTCGATTCGTGCGTTTTTACGCGGATCCGGTTTGGGAGGGGGTTTAACGTACAGGGGACCACAAAAATCGAGACCGGTTGCTGAAAACGGGCGTGAAAGGACCACTCGGTCTTCAGGGAGTTGGGGAAAGGGTGGGAGGCCGAAGGGTTGGACCTTAAACCGGCGGCACGCCAGACAGCCCTTGTAAATTGTGCCCTCAATTTTCCGGCGGGCCTTCGGCAACCAAAACTGAGACCGAAGCAAAGAGAGGGTTAGCAATGGGGTGGAATGTTGGTTCATTAAATGGGTTTCCAGGATAAGCAAAGGCGTGAGAGCCGATTTGGGGGGCAGGTAAATGGGCTCAATGGTGTGGGAAGGGAGGGGGCTATTTTTTAGGCGTGCTCTCGACCTAAGGATTTTGTGCTGGTCGACGAAGAGGCCCAAGGCGACATTATCCCGATCGATTGGGGGGAATGACCTTTGCTCCTGGGTTATGAGAAAGAAAATAGCTCTTCGCGTTTCGGGTATCGAAATGCAGGGCGAACTCGGGACGGCTAGGGCGGGGAGGGGGATTCGGGCCTTAATCCGGGCTAGGAAGCGGAGTACATAGGCCGTGATGCGGATGGCCTTCGGCAGGCGAGTAAATTTGGATAAGGGGATTGCTGGTGCCTCCGGCGCGTCCTCCCGGACGGCATGCAGAGTAAAAAGCGGGGGCGGGGCTTCGGGGGGATGGAGGGGTTCGTCGGAACTGGTGGAAAAATGTTTGATCTCGGAGTTGGTTGGCCACCGACCCGGGGGGCAGGTGAGCCAGGGCGGGCCGGACCACCAAAGCGGGGTGGTGTTCAATGAGGACACCGCGGGCACCCCGCGGGACCCGATATCCGCCGCGTTTTGTTCCCCCGGCAAATGGCGAACGATTAAATTTGGGGTTGCTTTGATGACGTTCAACCGGTTTCGGACAAATATTTCCTTTACTTTGGCGCTATCTTTTAACCAGGCGAGGACAATTGCCGAATCGGACCATAAATGCAAAATTTCGGACAAATTGAGGGACAAGAGTTGGGTCTGGACGAACTTAAGTGCGCGGGCGCCCATTTCGGCCGAAATGAGTTCAAGCTTGGGGATGGTCAGTGGGGACCCCTTATGCTTGGGTTTGACCTTTGTTTTGGCAAACAATAAAAAACATTCGGCTTGCTCAAAGTCCGGGTGGCTGGCCCGAAGAAAAACGGCCGTACACATGGCGAATGAGGATGCGTCCGAGAAGGCGTGAAGCTGATAAGTCCGGCACGATTGGGGGAGGGTAAGAGGACAACGGGAGAGAGACACCGCATCGTCGGGGGCCCAACGTTTTATAATTCCTGCCCATTTTTCCCCGGGGTCGGCGGGGATGGGTTGGTCCCAACTCAATTCTTCGTTGGACAGGGATTGAAGAAATACTTTCAGAGGGAGAATTGCTGGTGAAATTAGCCCCAACGGGTAATGGGAGGCAACGAACGACAGGACCGACCGCCGGGTAGGAGAGAACGGTTGGGGAGGGGGAGCCGTGGAAAATGACAGCCGGTCCGAGCCCGTGTCCCAGCCAATTCCGAGAAATTTATGGTCCCGCCCGGGGAGCACGCGGTCCATAGGAATGTGGGAAAGAACTTCGGGAACGTTACAGGCAAACTCCCGAAGGGGCATTTGGGCTCGTTCGAACAAAGCCACCGTTTCGGACGTCTTCCTTAGGCCCTCGGACGGGGTAGATGCGGCCAAAAACACGTTATCGACGTAGATATTCGGGGCCATTTCCTGGGACAAGGGGGTAGCCGCCAAAGCGAGGTGATGACAAATGGTGGCCGCCAACAAGAACGGGGAACAAGTAAGGCCAAACGCCACCCGGGTAAACCGAAAAATTTGTAAATTGTCCATGGACAATGGCCGATTTGGGTCCCGGACCCATAAGAACCGGGTGCAGTCCCGATGGGCGGGAAACACACTGACTTGCAAAAAAGCCTTCTCAATATCGCATATTATTGCAATGGGAGGGATCCGAAACCGCAGTAATAGACCGACAAGGTCCGGTAAGATGATGGGTCCGGGGCAGTGTTTTCCCGGTTCCGGTTCAGGTGCCGGTTCCAGCGGTTCCGGGAACCGGTTCCGGAACCGGAACCGCGGAACCGCGAAAAATTTGGAACCGATTTTGGAACCGGTTCCCGGAACCGCCAAAATCCGGAACCGCTTCGGAACCGGAACCGCGGAACCGCCAAAATCCGGAACCGCTTTGGAACCGGAACCGCGGAACCGCGAAGAGCTTGGAACCGCTTCGGAACCGGTTCCGGAACCGGTTCCAATACATATTTTTCCAGTGCATAATGAATTGAATATGATTAGTTTTTGAAGCGAATAGCCTTTTTACTAGGGTTGGACGGGACCGGGACCAGTACTGAAATGTTCAATTTTTCAAATTTTGGTACTGAAATTTTGGTCCCGGTTTTTCAAAATTCCTTTAAAATCCCACTATAAAAGTCCCGGTTTTTACAAAATGATTTTTTTTCTTGTTTTTGTCCAGCAGTCCCGGTTTTTTTTGACCGGGACCAAATTTAGTCCCGGTCCCGGTTTTTCCAAAAATCCCGGTCCCGTCCAACCCTACTTTTTACAACCCAACAAAGCAAAACTTCCAAATACAAAGCATCAACAATTTTGATTTCCTTGAGTATTTTTCGCTCTATCAATCTATTAAATACATGCAGATCAATAACTATAAATTAGAGTTGGCCGAGATCGGGATCCCGGTCGGGATCGGGCGGGATTATCCCGGTTTTTGAAATCCCGATCTCGATTGGTGTGGTGGGGTTCAGTTCCCCGACAATGTATCTGACTTTCTCTGAACATTTACGGTGGTGTTAACAATTCTAAAAATTCTTTTAAATTTTTCCAATTTTTTAAAAAATATTTTTGATGACAATTCACAAGTTTTTCATTAATTTTTTTGGTTGTAAATCATAGGGCTTTGTTTTGGAACATTTATAATTTTTTGGACCAATTTTCTTAACAAATATTGTTCAATTTTCAAGAAAATTTTCCCGGCGGCGCCTACCGGCGCCGCCGGACCTTTACCATACCATTGCTAAAAGGTGCAAAAATATTCAGATTTTTTAAATTTTGGTTGCAAATCTCTTAACAAAATTCATTAAAATTTCAAAAATTTTTCCGGCGGGCCTATCGGCACCGCCGACCCCACTCCCCCTCCCTAAAAGTTTATCAGAATCCCAAAAAAATTTATGGATGAGGCAATAAAAGTTGTGGAAATGAGAAAAATATTTTTAATAATAATAAAAAAAAATTTGTCTTATTCTTATTGTCGTTTTATAAAATTGATCATTTTCTATGTAAGTTGAAGTTGAACAACATTTTTCTGATTTTTTAAAAAAATTTTGGCTATATTTACAAATTATTGGAATTTGGAACCGGAACCGTTGGAACCGGTTCCGGAACCGGTTCCCGGAACCGCCAAAATCCGGAACCGCTTTGGAACCGGAACCGCGGAACCGTGAAAAACCGGAACCGGTTTGGAACCGGAACCGCGGAACCGTCAAAATTCGAAACCGCTTCGGAACCGGAACCGCGGAACCGTCAAAATTCGGAACCGCTTTGGAACCGGAACCGCGGAACCATCAGGAAAACTGGAACCGGGAAAACACTGGTCCGGGGTACAAACATTCATTGAGGGAGGGTTGGTCGGCGAGATGGGCGGAGCCGTCATAGACAATCCGGACCTTGTTTTTCACCGGGTTGACAACGGGGTGATGGGCCAAATAATGAAGGAGAAAAGACGTTGGGCGCGTATTTTCAACAACTTCAATGATTCCCAACTTTTGTTGTTCGCGAATGATTTTGTCATATTTCTGGAGAAGGGGGGCATCCTTCGAGAGGGTATTGAGGACCGAGCGGAGGCGCCCCCAGCAAAGTCCGTAATTGGAAGGGAGGGTTAAGGTTGCGGGGTCCGTTCTGAACGGCATTTCGACTTGGTAACGGCCATCTTTAAACAAAATGCTTTGGTTGAACTTTCGGAGGATGTGCGCCTCGGACTGGGCCTCGTCCGGGCTGTCTTTAATTCCGATTCCTTCCAACGTGAAAAAATCGGCGGGGGGATGGGGCCCACTCTCCTCCTTTTCACTCCGCTGGCAGAAGTTCGTGAGGCGGGAACGGGAGTCGGTTGAAACTCGGCTGGATTTGCCGGCGACTAACGGGCCTAACAATGTCTGAACCAGATGGTACCCGAGGGGAAGGCGTTGGATCGGGGTGGGCTCCATCTCGTAATAAATATCGGCTCCCAGTAAGAGGACCGGGCATGCGGGTTCAAACCGGGGGATGAGGGAGGAAAGGGACAGTAACTCGGGAGAAAACGGGAGGTAAGTCATGGGTTGGGTGAGTGTTTTGATGGCGCTGGCTGTAACGGGGATAATCCGGCCGTCTACCAATTGCAACCCGAACGGGTAATGTAGGAATGGGGAATGTCCTTGGATTGGGGACTGTTGAATACCCCGATCCGGACGGATAACGGCGTTAACGGGAGATTGAGGGTTTGGGCTTCCTGGAGGTGGATGTATGAATGGGTGCTGGCGTCGTCCAGAAGGGCGACGCCTTTTCGGAATTGGGTGGGATCGTTAAGGTTAAGGAAAGTCACTTCAATACATTTGAGCAGAATGGGAAAGGAGGTGTCGTGGGCCACAGCGGTTATGGCGGTGTTTGTTTGGTTGGGTTGCGACGGCTCCGATATGCCCGGGGGATTGGTCGGGAATCTCGCCCGGGGGGCCATGGGGGGGCGCCCCGAGAGTGCCGGGGTGGGGTACAACGGGGGCGGAAACCGGACCGGGAGGGGATCCGATGGCCCCCCAGGGGTGGCGGACGCTCCGAAAAACCCCGGGGCGTGGAATCCGGGGGATTGAGCGTAATGAGTGGCTTGGCTGGCCGTTGAGTGCTGCTGACACAACGTGCGGGGGTGCGGTCCGTGACACCCGGTACAACGTGCGGGGTGTGGACATTGGCGGGATTGATGGCCTTCTTTCATGCACTTGAAGCACCGGTTAAGACTGCGAAGTCGGGCCGTCCGGGAGGGGAGGTCCGGGAACCTTTTACACGTGGCCGAGTAATGGTTCGGGTCTTCACAAAAGAGGCAGGGCCAATTGGGTTTTACCTTGGGTCCCTTTCCCGGTGGGTTTGGATCATTCCGGTGGGAATGGAAAGTAAGGGTGGGGAGCGGAGCGTGATAACCGGGGGAGGAGTTCACTTTTTGGGGCGAGAAAGCGGGAGGGGACTTAAATTTTGGGGGAAGACTGCTTTTGGGCGCTAGAGTCTGGATTTGCTCTTTACGTTTGAGAATGGCGCGGAGCCGCGCCTTCAATTTATCGGTTGACCAATCCTCGTCGGCTTCCTTGGCCATAAACACTTCGTCCAGCACGAACCGGGGCAGTCTTTCTTCCACTTCCATTTGGACGGTGACCGTGTCGTAGGAACAATTTTGTTGGGACATTTGGATGCATATGCTTTCAATTTGGTCGACGAGAACGCGCAAATCCTCGCAAAATGATTCCCCACCCCGGACACGGGGGAGGTTCCGGAGGGAATTGTGCAGGGCCCGGGCGACCTCTTCGGGGTTTTCGTAATGTTGGGACAGCAACCCGAGGGCGGATCCGTAAGACTCGTCCGTGACCGGGAGGGAGTTAATTAGGGTTAGTGGGGGGCCGGTCAGACACTGTTTTAGGTAGGTAAATTTAAGGGAGTCGGAAATGTTGAGGTCGTGTACCCCGGCTTTAAAAGTATTCCAAAAGGAGGTGTACGCCGTACAGTCCCCCGAAAACACGGGGAGGGTGGTTTTTGGCAAATGGATGAGAGAAGGGACCGGCGTGGTATTTTGGGGGCCGGTTTGGGGTAGGGCGGATTCCAGAATATGGGACTGATCGCGGAGGGTCCGCAGATATTTTCGGAGGGCGGCAATTGTTTGGATATACGGGATGTCGATAACAAATGCGTCATAAAGGGGATTATCCTGGCCTCGCTCGGCCCCGGTCATACTGGTTCTAAGGGACATCCATCTGTCCGAGGCGCATACGATGTCGGTCAATACGGCACTGACATCTGTTATCTCGGCATTTAAACTTTTCAGGACCGAGTGGACCGTTTGGCGGAACGCGGTGTCGGGTTGTCCCGCGGGGCGGGCGGGGACGGGGAACACTCGGGGGTCGGCGAGCAGGTCGGTGGCCTCGCCATGGGCCTGCGTGATTTGCGCTCGGAAATGCGCGGACATTGAGACGAGAATCCGTGGCGGGCAACAGATGGAAACAGTGGGGAATCAGGGAAATTTCCCGGCCGTTGTGTCGCGATTCGGTTCCGGGGGTTCCTTTGCGGGGGGGGGGGGGGGTCGGACCGAATCGGAATGGCAAAACCTGGTCAATTCACTTTCAACACTTTATTCACGAAGCTCCTGGGGCAAAAAAATGCGATGAATAATACGATGCTTGAGAAAAAACGATTGTGGTCCTAAGGGTGGATATATGTCGGGCGAGCAAACCGGAGGGGCCGTCGAGGGCAAGGATCAGTGCGGCAACAGTGCCGATCGGGGGGGGGGGGGGGGGGGTTGCCGACTTCCGTAGGGGAAAGGGGAATGCAGTGGACCTGGCCTCCGATCTTATCGGAAAAAGTGATGGGGAAAACGGGGATGAGGAAAGAGGGGAGGGAAGCCCGGACGAGGGTGGGGATAATTTCGCGAACCGCGACAGAAACAAGGGAAACAAAAAATTTGATCAATTCTGTGCAAGAAAAGTTGGAATCGGCAGAATTGGAATTATGCTCGGAATTACTGACACAAAAATTCAGGAAATTCGGACACAACTTTTAAAAGTCGATTTTTGCTGATCGATATTTAAATTTAAAACAAAGAAAGACGGTCTAGTGCCGGGGCAGCTGCAATTGAACGAAAGCTTTTCTGTCGTAAACCAACATTTTCGGGATTAACCCGGAAAGCCGATCCAAAAAATCGGGTTGGCCAGCGAATGCATATTGCCAGAACAACAACCAAACAGAACAACCCAAACACACTGATCGCAGTCCGATTGCCGTGAATTCAAACCCAAAAAGGTTTTCTAAACCAGAATTCTGTGAATTCGAACACAAAAACGATTTCTAAACCAGAAATGCCGTGGAACATCTAAACCAGAAACGCCGTGACGAACACAAAAACGATTTCTAAACCAAAAATGCCGTGAATTCGAACACAAAAACGATTTCTAAACCAGAAATGCCGTGAATTCGAACACAAAAACGATTTCTAAACCAGAAATGCCGTGAATTCGAACACAAAAACGATTTCTAAACCAGAAATGCCGTAGAACACAAAAACGATTTCTAAACCAAAAATGCCGTTAATTCGAACACAAAAACGATTTCTAAACCAAAAATGCCGTTAATTCGAACACAACAACGATTTCTAAACCAAAAATGCCGTGAATTCGAACACAAAAACGATTTCTAAACCAGAAATGCCTGGAATTGTGGACACAAAAATGCTCGGAATTACTGACACAAAAATTCAGGAAATTCGGACACAACTTTTAAAAGTCGATTTTTGCTGATCGATATTTAAATTTAAAACAAAGAAAGACGGTCTAGTGCCGGGGCAGCTGCAATTGAACGAAAGCTTTTCTGTCGTACAACCAACATTTTCGGGATTAACCCGGAAAGCCGATCCAAAAAATCGGGTTGGCCAGCGAAAGCATATTGCCAGAACAACAACCAAACAGAACAACCCAAACACACTGATCGCAGTCCGATCCGATACCTAACGAATTAAAAAAAATACCAAAAAATGTACTAAGAAAAAACGTCCAAAATTGTGCCCCTCAACCTTTCCCCTAAACTCGTGCCAATTGTCGAAAATCGCCCGTTGAATGACAACATTCAAAAAGAAGCATCCACTAAATTATAAAATTTTCACAAAAACTCAAACAACTAAAAATAAAAATGTATGAAAATAAACTTTGTTCTGTTATGTTAGCGAACTCCAAGTTCGATTCGTTCACCGCACTTTCATCGCTGCATTTCCGTTTTTTGGACCAAAATTTCCGCTACGCCACAATCTGTTTGGACTCCATTTTAGGACCTGCGGATCCAAAAAATCGGTTTGGCCAGCGAATGCATATTGCCAGAACAACAACCAAACAGAACAACCCAAACACACTGATCGCCGTTGCGTAAAAATGTACATGTAACTCTCCAGCATCCGCTCGTTGATCAACATATAGCTCATGGACTCGGACATAATGACGTCAACCTTAAAAAAAGAACAAAACAAATTTGATCAAACAATGCTCCGATCAAAGATCCAAATGGGTCGGTGATTGCGGCTTGGACTTGGCAAACTATGGAAAAATTAAAAAACAATGCGGAACCAATAAAAGAGTTTTGGTTTAAAAATAAAATTTCCAAATCATATAAATTTTTCAAACCATTATTTAAAAATCTAAAAAAACAAAAAATATAATGAAAAATTTGTCACAATTGTGCCATGCCCAACCTTTCCCGGGTTTTTCCTAATACCGTATTTCCTCTATTAGAGCCCCTCCCCCTATTAGAGCCCCCCCCCCCCCCTCTAATAGAGCCCCCCTTTTTGGGGGGGTTGAAAAATAGAGCCCCCCCTCAATTAGAGCCCCCCCCCCAATTTTTGAATTTTTTTTTTTGCAAAAATACTTTTTGGATTTTTCAAAATTGTAAAAATAACTCTAGCGCAAAAATTTTTCTTTATTTTTCTCTATTTTTATCTCAAAGTATATAAGTCATTGGCCAACTTTAAGCAAAGATATGAATTTTAAAAAATTTAGTGATTTCCTTTAAAGAAAAAATGAAAATTTGAAAAAGTTCTAAATTGTCATTCCGGCTTTTTATAAGAGTTTTTATGAGTCTTCATCCACATTTGGCTTCCAAGAAAAGCATGAATTCGAGTAGTTGTTTTTATTGTAATTTTTTGCTTTTCAAATGATTTTGAGGCCAAAATTGATTTTTTTAAAATTTGAATTTTCCAAAAAATGTTCGTATTCCGGTCTGGGGTTCGAAATCGGGTAAAATAAGGGTCAGATTTCGAATTTATTTTGGAATCAAAATTAATTTTTCTAATAATAAAAGCATCATAACTTTTAAACTTTTTGAAAATGTTCATTTTAAAAATAGATATTAATTTTCTGTGGAAATTAATTTGACAAAAAATTGATATTAACATTTAAATTTTTTAAATGGTCATCTCAATAAGTAAAAAATGTCTTAATTTTCAGCATTTTTTAAACTTTATTTTATTTCATTTAAAATCTCAAACAAATTGCATCTTCATTTTTAACGACTATATTTATTACCATATGCAAAACATACCTAATCCCATTCTTAGAAATTGAATAAAAAATTAAAGACGAATTAAGCAAAAATAAATGTACCTAAGTTTTAATTCAAGATAAAAGCGGCATTCGCCTTAAGCTGAGTTATGCATTTTTTTTAAATTCATCCGATTTTGCTGAGCAAAATTGGGAATTTTCAAAAAATTGTTGAAGACTTCAATAAATTTCTATTTCTTACCAAGGATTTCCCAGAAAAATGGGTGGGTAACTCATAGATATCGAAAAATTTTGTTATTTAATAATAATATTTCTATTCTGGCATTGATTTTGCCAGAAAAAATGGTCAAAATTGTCCAAATTTTGCTCAAAATTTGGGGAAAAATTGCAATTTTATTAATATTTTCTGAAAAAATAGGTTGAAAAATAAAGCCCCTCCCCCTATTAGAGCCCCCCCCCCCCTCTAATAGAGCCCCCCTTTTTGAGGGGGTTGAAAAATAGAGCCCCCGGGGGCTCTATTAGAGGAAATACGGTAATTCTTTTACATTTTCATTAAAAATTACACCAAAAAAAATCCAAAACATTTTTACAAAACCCTGAAAAAAACTAAAAATGTTATCTCAGAAAAAAACATTTTTCAGCATATTTTGTTGTGATTTCTTTCGCCACAATCGGTTTGGACTCCATTTTAGCGTCTCGTCGAGGCAAAAGTTCGTAGCCACGAAAGTGTCAAGCAAAATGGGCCCAGTCCTGAAATATTTTCACGGCCAGTTGGTGTCGGGTTTATAAAAAACGAATTTAAACCTTTTGATGTGTTGAACGGATGGCGAATGAATTAAGTGAAAATTTCACGTTTTTGGGCACGGATTGACACAGGTGGCGGCGATGAGTCGTTGTCAGCATCTTTGTCACAAAACTCGCAAATTCGTACAATCAAAGAATACGAAATGACATAGACTTGAACTCGCCAACTTAGTCTACTGGGCCAAAATTTGACATTTCATCTACGCTAAATTCGTCTATTAAGCAAAAAGCCAACTTTCCTCAATCTTCTAAACCGCACCACTATGGGTCAAGCCCAGCAGCAGACAAAAATGAACGATGCGCCAATTTTATGCCATTTTACCACTAATTCAAAAAACAGCATATGGTCAGACACGGTAAAAGGACGATTCGTTCCCGGCCGATTCATTTCCCCCCGATTCGTTCCCCACCCCCGATTCGTTCCCTTTTCCCCGATTCGTTCCCTTTACCCCGATTCGTTCCCTTTTCCCCGATTCGTTCCCTTTACCCCGATTCGTTCCCTTTTCCCCGATTCGTTCCCCATAATAATGACAAAAAACCTAAAAAAATCATACAAAACTCATGCGTAGAACACTAATCCAGGTGCGTATGTCGAACCCCTAACCCGAATTTCTTTCGATTTTTGAAACCTTGTACCATAATGTTTATATTTCGTGACTAATTTTGCAGACATGCCTCTAGGCATCGGAAGGCAAAAGAAGAAGAACAAAAGAAGTGCCGTCGTTGGTTTAATGCGAGCAAACTCAATTGCGCGCCAAATTTTAATTTTTCTAACAAAATGCCACCTATTAGCGCATTTTTGAATTTTAAACCATTTCCATTGTCTTACCGAATCCAACAAAGTTAAACAAATATTTATTTTCGTGTTAATATAACGCGTCTTTTGGCGTATTGATTGAGCTTAAATTTGAATGGCCTACCAATTCATTTCCATTTGTCACCCTTTTGAATTTTGCAGCGCAGTTCCCATTTTCTGCAATTTAGCGCAATTTTGACTATTTTGCATTTAAATTTAGCGTACTTTGAATTTCCAGCCAATTCCGCATTTTGCATTTTTTCATACATTTCCAACATTTGATGGACGGACGGGTGGGAGGGGGGGGGGGGGGGGGGGGGACACATCACCAGGCAGCAGCTCACTCCTTTACTCGTCCGCAGATGTCCCAAAGTTTGTCACAGGTCGCGATGCTCGACAAATAATGGTGCATAGCGACTTTGACTTTGACTTAGGGTTGCTCCCCGACTTTGGCGACGACGAATCATATTAAGCAAAAATAATTTTAATTAAAATTATTCACTTCAATTCTATTTCCTAATGTTCTAGCATGCACCATCAAGACTTAAAGCTGATATTTTAAACATCCGAACAAGCTTTTTGTCAAAATACAACAACAAATATCAAATATTAAACAACAATAGTCGATTATGCGTATAACGCAGTTTTGAACAATTTTTGAAAATTAAGAAAAAAACGACTTTTTTGTTTTAAGTAACTAACTCCAAAGCCGGATAGAATAACTGGGTAAAAGTAAGAGATTTAGGGTTTCGTTAGGCTTAGGCCTAAGCTAGTTTGCCAATAGGCGCCGCTAAGAAAATCTTGACTTATTTTGTTGAGAATTTTAAAACAAAATTTAAAAATGCGGTATTTTTTGAAGCTTTTTAGGAATAGGAGGGGTCCAGTGCACCATCGGAAATTTTATTTAAGGATTTAACAATTTTTTGTTAGGAAAATTGGCCAGGAATTTTTTCGCGCCGAAACGACCGGATCTATTCATCGGCCCCCATCAGATTTCACTTACATTTTAAACCATTTTACGGCTTCGAATTCCAAATTTTTGATGATTAAAAAGTTTCTTGCAATAATACCTATTTTCTTTTGTGAGATTTAATAATTATAATAATAGACAATTCCGACTTCTTTAAGGAACAATTAAATTCAGAAAAGAAATCCAAAGAATTTCCCCAAAAAATTACCCCCATTTCACCCCAATTTTTAATCAATGATTGCCCTGTTGGTCCTCCTTATTGCGCTTGTTCATCCCAGTTTAGGGAGCTTCTGGGACCAGAAAGGTACTGATTTTCAGCGATAATTAAAACAAATTTTTAAAATATTTTTTTGCAGCTAACCACTGTTACTATGCCCTCGGCATTGAGCACTCCGTCCGTGGACATGTTTTGCAAAATGCAACAGTGGGGCACGTCCGACTCTGGAAAGATTTTAAAACTTAAATTATCAGCATATTTTAGCAAACAAATAAATGTATTAATATATTTTTCCTAATTTTAGTTGCATTTTGTGTTGTTCGTGCAGCCGCTGCTTTGCATTGTTGGCGGCATTCTTTTCAACTCAGCGTGCCTTGGCATTTTTGTGATGGTGTGGAACAACCGTCAATATTACCGAAAAATAAAAAAATTTTATTTTTTGGTTACTTTTTCATACATTTGTTTACTATATTTTCTGTAATTTATTACTATTCAATTTTTACCTTTTTTTTAAATTTTTTTAATGCAAATAAACAAGATCAAATGTGTCCATTCAGCTCTTCTCAGCTTCCCCGTCATTGTAATGTCTCACAAAATTTTTAACAATTGTGTGCAAATTTACCATTTTTTTCTTCAAAAGTTCATTGACGATGTTAAATACTAGTGATGCACGAGAGTCTCGGTCTCGACTCTCGAGTCTTGATAAATTTTGGGTCTCGTGCATCACTATTAAATACTCGGAGGAGGCACGGGTGATCAACGAGTTCAATGTGCGGGCTGTCAAAATGTTTTATCCACTTTTGATGGCGGCAAATTATGTGTAAAAAAATTTTCATTTTAAACAATTTTGTTTTATTTCTAAGATTTCTAACTTTTCAAATAATTCAAGAAAGGTTTAAACTCTTGTTTAAAATTATAATTAAGTTTTACGGTAGAGGAAAAAATATTCTATTTAAAAAAATAAATTAAAAAATCCCTTTTTTTAGGGAAATTTACGAAAAAAGCTCCCAAAATCAATTTAAATCAATAACGCGGGCTGGAGCGTTTTGCTGAGAGTTTTTCGGATTTCCGAATCGGAGCGGGCCGAAATTTTATCCAGAACTTACAAAATTCAAAAAGTTATATACAATTTATTGAAAATTTTCACTGATTCTCCAAAAATCTAAGAAGTTTGGTCAAATTTCGTTGATTTTGAAAGTAATCTTTCTTAACAACCATCAATAAAATCTTCAAAAAAATTTTCCGCCGGCCCTCTCCCATTCCTAAAAAGCTTCGAAAAATCTTAAGAAAAATTAAATAAAATTCAAAATGCAATAAATTTGAAATTTTTTTTGTCAAATCCTTCATAGAATTTCGTGCCTTTTTAGGCGCCTTTTTGCAATTTTTCTTTCTGAAAGTAGCGGCCCTACTATTTGATAATTATCACATGTAAAAAGCAATTTTTTAAACCTTTTTGGTATTTTTCACACAATTTTTCGAGCATATTTTTGCTTATGAACCCGGTTTTGGAGCTTAATTTGCTTGTAACTTTCTTCATAGTGGTTTCCGGCGCAAAAAGCTCGTTAAACGACGAAATGTTCGATTAAAAACATGTTTTTCGTGCATAACTCGTCAAAACAAAGCTGCAGAAAAAATAATCTTAAACCTAAAAATACGCACCCTAGTCATTAACATCTTGAAGATGTCATCTTCAAATCCCCAGTTTTGATTTTCCCAATATTTTGAACTTTTTTATTATTCTATTCATCAGATTTTTACTGAATAATGTCCGTTTATTTAAAATTAGCATTGACGTCTTTCAAATTAAAAGACTCGATCAAATGCCGGGAATTTCGTCAGCACCGTCAAAACAATTTCAAGTGAAAAGACTTGTTGTCACTATTTTAGCGTTTTTTGAATAATTTTATAGAAAATACAAAAAGATAAGAATTTTTCTTGCCAAACTAATTTCATAAAGAGTACAATAAACTTCAATTTTTTTGTCACCTTCAAATCAAATCTTTATTCTATAAAAATATATTTGAATAATTGGGGGAAAAACAGTTCACAAAACTGCTCAAGGTTATCCACCTTGTGGAATGTCAAACCCGGAAACTGATCACCAAAGAGCACCGGATCCATTTCCCCCTCATTTTCTTGCGGCAAAACGATGATGGTCTTCCCGGCATGTTGCGCACCAGTCACCTTTTGCAACACATTGGCGATCCCAAGAACTGCGCCATCCAAAAGCGTGCAATGCTGCAGCTGCTGCGTCGCTGCTGGTGGGAAAGGAGTCGAGTGACGAAGTGGCGCGACTAGCGCCGATTGGGTGCCAAATGGTCGACGACGCTGTTGGCGGAGCAGCGGGGCAAAGCCGTGTTTTCGTTGTCGTGTGCCGACGTTTTGGTTGCCAAGCTCCAGCAACGAGCCGCTGCGTATCTTCTGTTGGAGCGGAACGATGAAACATTAGTTTTTATTTCTACACCACTTTTTTTATATTCGGAGATCAAAAAAATCTGATCACAATAACTAATTTTATTATGACAGATGGTTTTTTGAAAAAAAATTATAGCTTAAAAAGTGTGAACCGTACTCGGACAAAAGGCCACCGTACAAAATGCCACTTTTAACCATTGGGTGGGTGACCTTTTGTCAGACTTTCCACTAACAAATTGAGTCATTTTGTCGTCGTTTTCCGCACAAAGGGACTTTGGTCCAGGGTACCATGAATGTAACTCAAGGCCAAAAAAAAGTCCGGAATCCGGTCACATCTCTGATGTCCTCTACCTTTTTTTCGCCGTGAACACAACAAATTGCTTGCGCTTGCGCACGCCGAATACGAGTCGGAGCAGGTCGTTGTCTCTTCAGCGGAGGAAAGCAGCGACAACTTTTTGTTTCCATTCTCATCTTCCGCTGCCGCATTATTGTTGCTTTCCGGGTCAGCAGCAGAAACAGCACAACCAATTCATCATCTCCAGCACCTGCTTGATGTACGGGTGAATGCAGAAATTGCCAAAATTTGTTTTTTAAATGCCCGAGTTGATATGAAAAAATAAAAATCATTGTTCAAAAAATGGAAACATTTTCCAAAAATGGCCCAAGCTTAAAAATTTATAACTGATTTTTAGGTCAGTGTGCGCAAAGTTTTCAACTTTTGCTTGAAGCCAAAATGGCAGTGCCAAAATGATCTATGGACTCCACCAACCGCAAATTCGAGTTATTAAAACTTCAAAGTCTCCGGGCTGAAACGGCGGTGCCGAAAACGAGACCCATGGACCCCATTTGGTACCTACCAAAATTTTGCTGACGCTGTTGTTGCGCAGCCGCAGCACTTATCGAGAACGAACTTTTGCTGCCGTTGTCACCGCCAATTGCTTTGGCGAACAGTCGTCGCAAATAGGCGGTGGTTGACGACGACACGTTGTCGCTGCGATGCAACAAAGCGCAAGAATTTGCTTGGATGGCTAAAACGGGAGGATTTTTTTGTTTTTTTGGCATTTTTCGTCCGGAGCTCGCGGGGGTGGGGGAGGAAACCCCGCCCCCGAATCAACTTCAAAATTAATACTTAAAGATGAGCAAAAATCGCGCGGCTGTTGATAGCGACGGATATTCGGGGTCAAACAACTGCTTGAACTCGTTGTCCTCGCATTCCGGCTCCATCTCCTGTTGTTGCTGCTGCTCCTCTTCTTCCTGTTTGAAGAAATTGTAGTCCTTGCGACAGAGCAACCAGTGCGTGCGCATTTGGCCTTTGCCCTGCGGGTTTAAGTGGAAAACATTATTGATTGGATCGATCACATATCTTTTTAACATCAAAGTTTTCTGACACAAATGCACAGCAAGTGTGTTACTTTTGAATTTACGGATAGGACCCATTTGGCTATTGATCAAGCCCATTCGATGTTTTCTGATCAGTCTATTCAAAGATCTCTGATCAGGTCTATTTAAATTTCTCTGATCAAATATATTCAAATTAATGTTCTTTAATCGGACTTTCATCCGATCGATTTGAATTTCAAGATCAAATTCTCTTAAGCTTCCTGATCAGGCCCAGTCGATGTTTTCTGATCAGTCTATTCGAATTTTCTGATTCTTCTAAAGCCATTCGACTTTCTGATCAGAAACAAATACATAATAAATGATCGATCACTCACTTTAACCGGAACCATGCCGCTCTCTTTGAGCACAAAGTCCGAATTTCTTCCTCCAAGGCCTCCTTCGTTTGCTGACTGCAGTGAATTTTGAGGGCTAAAAAAGGAGAAAAAATTTGAATTAAAATTTTTTTTTGTTTTTTTGATTTATTCTCACGTTTCGATGTGTTCTCTATTCTTGACGCTGTGTGTGTGGCATTTCGCAAAAAATTTCTTCACAAAAGCAAAAAAAAAAAATTTGAGCCTAAAATATTGAATTTGAAATATTGATTTTTCTCAAAAATGCCAAAATTTTGATTTATATTGACTAAAAAAAGTCGCTCTAATTCGAAAATTTTTCGAAAAATTTGGAAATGTATCTGATCGGAAATTTTAACCGGGAACAGTTCAACTCGCCGACGCCGACTCGCCGATGGTCGACTCGCCGACGCCAACTCGCCGACATGTCAACTCGCCGACGTGTCAACTCGCCGACGGTCAACTCGCCGATGGTTCGACTCGCCGACGGTCGACTCGCCGATAATAGTTCATTCATGTTTTTATCTATCAACTCAAATTTTTGAAACCCCGGAATTCCGGGACCCCAAAATTCCGAAAATTTGAATCTAAAATTACGTTTATTTATTTTTTGCAAAAATTTCGACCTTCGTCCCCAAAAAACCGCCGGTCAAGGCCATCCCCGCTGGCAAGCGCCGGTGGTGCGCGAGGCTCAAGAGGGCTGCAGCAACTGGCAGCCCTCCCGAATCTCCAGTCCTTACGCCGACGTTGTTTGGGTAGACAAACTCGACCTTCTTCCCCAAAAAGAAGTTGGGCATCATGCCTTGTACCACTGTTTTCGCCACAGTGTACGCTTGCTTAAGCGTTCAAACATTAATTTGCATATTTCAGGCATTTCAGAATAGAGATCGGACTGAAAGAAAATCTCGATCAAAATCTCGGTAAATTTTGGGACCCTTTGCCAAAATTTTGATCGTTCATTTTTTTCTAGATTTATGAAATTTGAGATTTTAACATATCGATCCATGACCTCCACTGGAAACCAGGGGGTCCAGAATGCCATATTTTGAAATTTGCCATATTTCCACCCTTGCCATGATTTTGCCATATTTTAGAGCGGTGGGAATAATTTTTTAGAAAATTTGCTAAAGTAATGCTTTTTGATTCGTACAATTTGAAGTTTAAATATTTTCGGATAGGCTAAAAAACAAAATTTTTACCCTAGTTTGTTCCGAGAAGAGGCCAACAATATAAAACGCATTTGGGCGTTGGCTCTTCCGCACGCGCACATTGTAGATGCGGCCGACTTAATAATAATTAATGGGAATCAGCCGCTCTCCAAAATAAAATATTTACTCGGGGTCGTCTCCAGGCCGTCGGCAGACCCAATCGCCCATTCGTCGTCACCAACCTAAATAATTTATATTACGAACCATTAAAAAACGTTAAAAAAATTTCCAAAAATATTGCATTAAAAAACATTTTATACCAGGGTCGGATAAGCCCAAATTAAAAATAAAGGACAACCTTTAAATTAAAGTTTAACTGGTCAAATGAAGCTCAGATTTTTAACAATTTATTCTGCATTTTTTCGCTCGAAATGATTTTCTAACAAATAATTCTTTTCAAGCAGCAGTCGATTTATTTTTTTGGGAAGGAGAACCCGACGGCGCAGACAGGCGCCGTCGAGAAAATTTTCACAAAAATCAGCATCGTTGTTAAGAAAATCAAAGCAAAAACTCAAACAGATGTGTTTTGGCGGTCTTAATGAAAAATATTTTGAAATTTATAAAAAAGTTATATCTTTTTTCATCGGGACCGCAATTCCTGAGGATTGCCCAAAAACGTGCCACCGACTTCGGACCCAAAAATGCGCGTATTTCAAACCCAAAAACGGGCGGGACGGCGGTGCCGCTGAGGAAATTTGAAATGCCCGGAATTACAAACCAAAAAATGCGATTCAAATATAAATGCGTGAAATTAGGGACACAAAAATTCACTCAAAAACGAGCCCAAATTCCCAAGGCCTACCGCGACGCTTCCGAACTCCCTCACGCTCCGCACGCCGCGGGGAAAGCGCGCCGAAACACCCAAGCCGCCTTAAGCATTTAGATGATTAAAAAATGAAAATGAGCAAAACAACAAATAGGACGAATAAAACGTATAATTCATTTCAATTAACTTTTCAAAAAGAGTTTATCAATTAAAAATAATTCAGCGAATGGAAGAATATTTGAAGGAAGTCAGAGAATTTCGAAATACAAAATAGTAAATGACGAAAATTTGGTAAAAACATATATGTTTTCGTGCATTTGGGGTCAGAAAAGGGATGCAACATCTCAACAAATCGCGCACATCAACAATCAATGAGAGAAAATGGAAAAACAAACAAAACAAAATAATTGGTGAAGAAAATCGAAGACTATTCAAATAGAAGAAATAGAAAAAAAACGAATTTGCGGACACAAAAATGCCACGAATTTCTAAACCAGAAATGCCGGCAATTTTGGACCAAAACATTTCCGAATTATATACACAAAATTCAGAGAATTCAGACAAAATTTATTGGGCAGTCTTTTGTTCTGATCGATATTTAATTTAATTATTCGGGCATTCTTCAATCCTAAAAGATCCCAAAAAAAATTCTTCGAGATTGATTGGGATCAAGATTTGTCGGGACGACACGGGATCCCAAGCAACATTTTCGGGTCGCCATTCGATACCTCACGAATTAAAAAAAAATACCAAAAAATGTACTAAGAAAATATGTCCAAAATTGTGCCCCCCCCCAACCTTTCCACTGAACTCGTGTCAATTCTCAAAAATCGCCCGTTGAAAGGTGGTGGTGCGCGTAAAGTCCTGCCGCATTTTTTGTTGTTGGAACAGCGAGCCGTAAAATTGGAAATATTGGACGGCGAAGCCTGCAAAAAAAATTGGGTGGTTTTTTTAAAAAAATTATGGAAAAATTCCATATCATTGAAAAGGACAGATTTTTGAGAACAAATTCCGGAATATTGATAATATTCACAAAAAAAAAGACTACACTAAAATTATAATTTTTTTTAGAAAAACGCAACCAATTAAAAAAAACAAGTCTTTCATGAAGATTGACTTTATTGGTTGTATTCGGCAGTTGGTTGGTTCTAGATTTTTTTATAAAAAATAAACTTTGTTCTGTTCTGGTGTCGAACTCCGAGTTCGAGTCGTTCGCCGCACTTTCATCACTGCATTTCCGTTTTTTGGACCGAGTTTCCGCTAATTTTGCCACAATCTGTTTGGGCTCCGTTTTAGCGCCTCGTGGATTGGCATCCAAAATGGACCGGAAGGTGGCGAGTTCTAAAAAGTTCAAAAAAATTGAAATTTTTAAAGCAATTTTAACAGTTGAGAATAGAAAAATTAAAATCTTAACAATTTTACTAGGAAATTAGTAATGCGGCACAAATTTTATGTTTTTAGTCAAAAATTTTCCCAGTGTTTTTATGTTTTCGTTAATGGGCTGAGTGTGGGCCGACCGCGCCAGCCCTGGGGCCGGCCCCAACATTCTATATTTTAAAATAAAATAAAATTCGTCTTATGGCCCGAAATATTTTTCCAATTTTGCATAAAAAAATTGTAACCTTTTGATGTGTTAAAACGGATGGCGAATGAATTGAGCGAAAAGGTCCCGTTTTTGGGCACTGATTGTGTTGAACAGCGAGATTGATTTCTGGAAAAAACTTATTTTACAAAATGTGAGCCAAAAAACCTCAGTGATCGGCATCTGTTCGTAGTCTTTGAGCGTCAAATGGAACAACAAAAATCCGTCAACATCTTCGCCATTGGATGAACCTTCAGCCGAGTCTAAAAAATTTTGAAAAGCATACAAAAATAGAAAAAAAGCCCTTAAAAATTGCCTTCACTTCAAGGCCTTTCAAAAAAATGGTGACCTGTCTTTATCCCACAAAAAAATTGAAAAAAAAAATTGTCCCTTCTCTTAGGCCCTTCAAAAAAATGAAATAATCCATCTAAACTTTGGGGATTCAATTTCCTCAAAAAATGGCAAGCAGTAAGCACAAAAAAAGACCTAAAAAAATCAATGGATGTTGAAAATTAGCAAAATGTTTTATGGAAATTCCAACCTCATAGAACAAAATCTTTTTGTTGCTTTTTGCCCGACTCCCTTTTCATGTGATTTTCATTTCAAGTTTTCATATTAATAAAAAATGCTTTTCCCGGACCATTTTGTTCAGCAACACGGGCCAGCCTCAGTGCGTCGTTAGAATCCAAAAATGAAAGTCGAAATTTGCCGAAAAACCGCTCGAGCACGGGGGGCAATGAGTCGTCGTCAGCATCGTTGTCACGAAATTCGCAAATTCGTACAATCAAAGAATGCGGAATTGACATTGCACAATCCTGAACCTTTTGTCTGATTAAATATATCTAAGCCTAAGCTTGGTCTAAGCCAGGGTTGCCAACTGTACTTTTTTTAAAGATTTGTACTATTTTGAGAGACAGATGGCCACATTTCGGGGCGCCGACATTTCCGCTAAGCAAAAATGTTAGAGCCCGGATTTATATGCTCCAAAAATGGCCAAATATGCGCATCGACGAGGTCCAGCAGTGCTGAACGCATCGCCGGAAAAAATTCTACCTCCTAAAAATCAGTACATTTCAACGCTATTCTCGGGATTGCGCAGATTGAATCGGAATCCGACAAAGCCTTTTTTAATTATTATTCTTCAATCCTACAAGATCCCAAAAAAAATTCTTCGAGATTGATTGGGATCAAGATTTGTCGGGACGACACGGGATCCCAAGCAACATTTTCGGGTCGCCATCCGATACCTCACGAATTAAAAAAAAATACCAAAAAATGTACTAAGAAAATATGTCCAAAATTGTGCCCCCCCCCAACCTTTCCACTGAACTCGTGTAAATTCTCAAAAATCGCCCGTTGAAAGGTGGTGGTGCGCGTAAAGTCCTGCCGCATTTTTTGTTGTTGGAACAGCGAGCCGTAAAATTGGAAATATTGGACGGCGAAGCCTGCAAAAAAAATTGGGTGGTTTTTTTAAAAAAATTATGGAAAAATTCCATATCATTGAAAAGGACAGATTTTTGAGAACAAATTCCGGAATATTGATAATATTCACAAAAAAAAAGACTACACTAAAATTATAATTTTTTTTAGAAAAACGCAACCAATTAAAAAAAACAAGTCTTTCATGAAGATTGACTTTATTGGTTGTATTCGGCAGTTGGTTGGTTCTAGATTTTTTTATAAAAAATAAACTTTGTTCTGTTCTGGTGTCGAACTCCGAGTTCGAGTCGTTCGCCGCACTTTCATCACTGCATTTCCGTTTTTTGGACCGAGTTTCCGCTAATTTTGCCACAATCTGTTTGGGCTCCGTTTTAGCGCCTCGTGGATTGGCATCCAAAATGGACCGGAAGGGGCGAGTTCTAAAAAGTTGCCACGGCACTGTCTGAATTTTCTATTGAGAAAAAAACATATTTTGATAAAAAATTCCTAAATATTTAAAACTTTTGAAAGAAGACTCTACTAAAATTATAAATCTTTTAGAAACTCAAATGAAAAAAAAAATGAAAATAAACTTTGTTCTGTTATGGTTCGAACTCCGAGTTCGAGTCGGTCAATTTCGTAGCCCTTCATCGCTGCATTTCCATTTTTTGGACCGAATTTCCGCTAATTTCGCCAGAATCAGTTTGGACTCCGTTTTAGGACCTCGTCGATTTGCATCCAAAATGAGCCGGAAGATGGCAAGTTCTGAGAAACGGAAAAGTTGAAAAGAATTAAAACTTTAACAACTTTACTTTTATCAACAAAATTTTTTGCTGATGATTAAATTTTTCATATTATAAAATACTTTTTGCGCGACCCTTGTGCAGGAAGCCTGGTAATGGTGTCTTTTACTGGTCCCGTTTTTTTTTGTTTTAATGGAGGTTTTTAAGCAATTCTGAGAAGTACTCGGGGGTTATGGCGGCGATAAGTAGTCGTCAGCATTGCTGTCACGAAACTCGCAAATAGTAATAAAATATGTGAAATTGACATAGCAGAAACTTGAACATTTCGTGTAGATCAAATATTTATGTGCAAAATGGTCGAGTTTTTTTTCACCTTGTTAAATTGAATTCCACGCTGATGAAACAAGTGGAGGCGCGAGTACCGTTGGCTGGCTCTAGTGGGGCTGAGGTGATTAAGTTTGCTCCTCCCACCCCCTCAACGCTCGCTAACCCGCAGGCTTCTCCCGTCAGCTTCGCGCGCCAACTTTAGTCTATGTGGCAGGATGACATTTCGCCCACGCATCTCGCCCACTAAGCAAAACCGCAAATTTTTAGGAGAATTCTCCGACCCGACACTTCTAACCGTCGAAAAACCCCAAACCTCGTCCCCGACTCGAGGTCGGAGATAACATACACACCTATCTGTATTCGAACAAATTTACAATGGGTCTGGAGTCGGTTCGGTAGCCCAAAAGTGATTTCTTAAAATTTTTGAATTTTCGAAAAAATGTTCGAATTCGGGGTTCGGAATTGGGCAAAATGGAGGTCAGATTCGGAGTCTACACCCTTGTATACCCCTAACAAATTTTTTTATCGACATTGAAAATTTTTTTCTTTTTTTGACATTTCGTGGTTTTTGGCTGAGTTGACATTTTGTGGCTTTGACATTACTATGTGGGGGCAGCGGACTTTTTTTGTGTTTTTTCAGCCAAAACTCGACTTTCGTGCCCAAAAAGAAGTTAGGCATCATGCCTTGCACCACAGTTGACCACTGTGTACGCTTGCTTAAAATTCGAGATTTTTAAAGATTATCGACTCCGACCTCCACGGAAACCAGTGAGCCCAGAATGCCATATTTTTAAAAATTTGCATTGAAATTTTGACGGCTGCTGGCTGACCTCTCCATTTTTAAAAACTTCAAAAAATTAATGTCCTCGAAATTGCAAAAGATGGCATGATGGAAATCCGCAGACTTCAAGACCCAAAAATCCGCAGAATTTCAGACCCAAAAATCCGCAGAATTTCAGACCCAAAAATCCGCAGACTTCCAGACCCAAAAATCCGCAGACTTCCAGACCCAAAAATCCGCAGAATTCCAGGCCCAAAAATCCGCTTAATTCCAGGCCCAAAAATCCGCAGAATTCCAGACCCAAAAATCCGCAAAATTCCAGGGCCAAAAATCTGCAGACTTCCAGGCCCAAAATCCGCAGAATTTCAGACCCAAAAATCCGCAGAATTTCAGACACAAAAATCCGCAGACTTCCAGACACAAAAATCCGCAGAATTCCAGGCCAAAAAATCCGCAGACTTCCAGACCCAAAAATCCGCAGACTTCCAGACCCAAAAATCCGCAGACTTCCAGGCCCAAAAATCCGCAGACTTCCAGACCCAAAAATCCGTAGACTTCCACAAACAACTCGACTTTCGTGCCCAAAAAGAAGTTAGGCATCATGCCTTGCACCACAGTTGACCACTGTGTACGCTTGCTTAAAATTCGAGATTTTTAAAGATTATCAACTCCGACCTCCACGGAAACCAGTGAGCCCAGGATGCCATATTTTTAAAAATTTGCATGAAATTTTGACGGCTGCTGGCTGACCTCTCCATTTTTAAAAACTTCAATTCGAGATTTTTAAAGATTATCGACCCCGACCTCCACAAAAACCAGGGAGCCCAGAATGCCATATTTTTAAAAATTTGCATTGAAATTTTGACGGCTGCTGACCTCTTCATTTTTAAAAACTTCAAAAAATTAATGTCCTCGAAATTGCAAAAGATGGCATGATGGAAATCCGCAGACTTCAAGACCCATTTTTGGGTCTGGAAGTCTGCGGATTTTTGGGTCTAAAATTCTGCGGATTTTTGGGTCTGAAATTCTGCGGATTTTGGGCCTGGAATTCTGCGGATTTTTGGGCCTGGAATTCTGCGGATTTTTGGGCCTGGAATTCTGCGGATTTTTGGGCCTGGAATACTGCGGATTTTTGGGTCTGGAAGTCTGCGGATTTTTGGGTCTGGAAGTCTGTGGATTTTTGGGTCTGAAATTCTGCGGATTTTTGGGTCTGAAATTCTGCGGATTTTGGGCCTGGAATTCTGCGGATTTTTGGCCTAGAATTCTGCGGATTTTTGGGCCTGGAATTCTGCGGATTTTTGGGCCTGGAATACTGCGGATTTTTGGGTCTGGAAGTCTGCGGATTTTTGGGTCTGGAAGTCTGCGGATTTTTGGGTCTGAAATTCTGCGGATTTTTGGGTCTGAAATTCTGCGGATTTTGGGCCTGGAATTCTGCGGATTTTTGGCCTAGAATTCTGCGGATTTTTGGGCCTGGAATACTGCGGATTTTTGGGTCTGAAATTTTGCGGATTTTTGGGCCTGGAATTCTGCGGATTTTTGGGTCTGAAATTCTGCGGATTTTGGGCCTGGAATTCTGCGGATTTTTGGGCCTGGAATTCTGCGGATTTTTGGCCTAGAATTCTGCGGATTTTTGGGCCTGGAATACTGCGGATTTTTGGGTCTGAAATTTTGCGGATTTTTGGGCCTGGAATTCTGCGGATTTTTGGGTCTGAAATTCTGCGGATTTTGGGCCTGGAATTCTGCGGATTTTTGGGCCTGGAATCTGCGGATTTTTGGGTCTGGAAGTCTGCGGATTTTTGGGTCTGTGGAAATCTGCGGATTTTTGGGTCTGGAAGTCTGCGGATTTTTGGGCCTGGAAGTCTGCGGATTTTTGGGCCTGGAATACTGCGGATTTTTGGGTCTGAAATTTTGCGGATTTTTGGGCCTGGAATTCTGCGGATTTTTGGCCTAGAATTCTGCGGATTTTTGGGCCTGGAATACTGCGGATTTTTGGGTCTGAAATTTTGCGGATTTTTGGGCCTGGAATTCTGCGGATTTTTGGGTCTGAAATTCTGCGGATTTTGGGCCTGGAATTCTGCGGATTTTTGGGCCTGGAATTCTGCGGATTTTTGGCCTAGAATTCTGCGGATTTTTGGGCCTGGAATACTGCGGATTTTTGGGTCTGAAATTTTGCGGATTTTTGGGCCTGGAATTCTGCGGATTTTTGGGTCTGAATTCTGCGGATTTTGGGCCTGGAATTCTGCGGATTTTTGGGCCTAGAATTCTGCGGATTTTTGGGCCTGGAATACTGCGGATTTTTGGGTCTGAAATTCTGCGGATTTTTGGGTCTGAAATTCTGCGGATTTTGGGCCTGGAATTCTGCGGATTTTTGGGCCTGGAATTCTGCGGATTTTTGGCCTAGAATTCTGCGGATTTTTGGGCCTGGAATACTGCGGATTTTTGGGTCTGAAATTTTGCGGATTTTTGGGCCTGGAATTCTGCGGATTTTTGGGTCTGAATTCTGCGGATTTTGGGCCTGGAATTCTGCGGATTTTTGGGCCTAGAATTCTGCGGATTTTTGGGCCTGGAATACTGCGGATTTTTGGGTCTGAAATTCTGCGGATTTTTGGGTCTGAAATTCTGCGGATTTTGGGCCTGGAATTCTGCGGATTTTTGGGCCTAGAATTCTGCGGATTTTTGGGCCTGGAATACTGCGGATTTTTGGGTCTGAAATTTTGCGGATTTTTGGGTCTGAAATTCTGCGGATTTTGGGTCTGGAATTCTGCGGATTTTTGGGCCTGGAATTCTGCGGATTTTGGGCCTGGAATTCTGCGGATTTTTGGGCCTAGAATTCTGCGGATTTTTGGGCCTGGAATACTGCGGATTTTTGGGTCTGGAAGCCTGCGGATTTTTGGGTCTGGAAGTCTGCGGATTTTTGGGTCTGAAATTTTGCGGATTTTTGGGTCTGAAATTCTGCGGATTTTGGGCCTGGAATTCTGCGGATTTTTGGGCCTAGAATTCTGCGGATTTTTGGGCCTGGAATACTGCGGATTTTTGGGTCTGAAATTTTGCGGATTTTTGGGTCTGAAATTCTGCGGATTTTGGGCCTGGAATTCTGCGGATTTTTGGGCCTGGAATTCTGCGGATTTTGGGCCTGGAATTCTGCGGATTTTTGGGCCTAGAATTCTGCGGATTTTTGGGCCTGGAATACTGCGGATTTTTGGGTCTGAAATTCTGCGGATTTTGGGCCTGGAATTCTGCGGATTTTTGGGCCTAGAATTCTGCGGATTTTTGGGCCTGGAATACTGCGGATTTTTGGGTCTGAAATTTTGCGGATTTTTGGGTCTGAAATTCTGCGGATTTTGGGTCTGGAATTCTGCGGATTTTTGGGTCTGGAATTCTGCGGATTTTGGGCCTGGAATTCTGCGGATTTTTGGGCCTAGAATTCTGCGGATTTTTGGGCCTGGAATACTGCGGATTTTTGGGTCTGGAAGCCTGCGGATTTTTGGGTCTGGAAGTCTGCGGATTTTTGGGTCTGAAATTTTGCGGATTTTTGGGTCTGAAATTCTGCGGATTTTGGGCCTGGAATTCTGCGGATTTTTGGGCCTGGTCTGCGGATTTTTGGGCCTGGAATTCTGCGGATTTTTGGGTCTGAAATTCTGCGGATTTTGGGCCTGGAATTCTGCGGATTTTTATCGACCCCGACCTCCACGGAAACCAGGGAGCCCAGAATGCCATATTTTTAAAAATTTGCATTGAAAATTTTACTATGTCGCTGCGACCAAGTGAATGACTTGTTTAATGAACACTCTCAGAACGTTTACCAATATTAAGCACAAATAAACAATGATATATAAACGGTGGTTATGTTTCAATACGAAAACTTATTTTATTTTACTTACGTTTTTTGGACCAAACTAAAGTTTATTGCAAATTTGGATGCAAAATAAACAAAGCCAATGTTATAAGGTGTCAAATTTCAATCATAAATAATTTATTTTATATTTGCAATTTTTTATTTTTACTTTACGATTTTTCTATTTTAAGAAATTTTTGAATCGATCTTATAAATTTATTTTTTATTACATTTCTAAATAACTTTGACTGTATGAATTTATTAAATATATTAAAATATTTAATTTAAAAAATAATATCTGCTCGCGCAGGGGATTGAACTTTGTTGTTGGCTGCAGACCCCCCCCCCCTCACTGACTACTGGCGTCATTTTTCACTATATAGGGACAATTAGTGGCCATCTCTCTCAATACACCATGGCCAAGTGGCTAGTGCTCTCGTCTCTCTCGCAGTGGAAGCGAGGGTTCGGATCCTCGCAGCAGCAAATAAATGTTTCGGATTAAAAATATTTTGGCAAAGTCAAAAAAGTCGCGCAGGCGCGCAAGTGAAATTTTAAGATTTAAATTTCGAAAAAAAACTTGCGCAGGGTGCGCGAGAAACTCGCGCAGTGAAAAAAAAAATTGAAGAATTAAAATAATATATATTAAATAAAGTCGCGCAGGAAAAATTTGCATAAAGTCGCGCAGTGCGCAAGATGTTCAACGTCTTAAGATTTCAATTTCAAAAAATTTTGAAATTCTGAAAAAAATTCTGAAATTCTGGAAAAATTCTGAAAAAGTCGCGCAGTGACCCTGCCAATAGGTTTGGGCTCTGGGACTCACTTGGCCGGGCCTCAGATGGAGCGCGCTTACCTGGCAGCCTGGCGCTCAATTGGCGCCCCACCCCCTCCATAGGTATGGGAGGCTACCGTACCCGGTGAAAAAGCAGGAGGTAACTACTCATGCCTTGCACCACAGTTGACCACTGTGTACGCTTGCTTAAAATTCGAGATTTTTAAAGATTATCGACTCCGACCTCCACGGAAACCAGTGAGCCCAGAATGCCATATTTTTAAAAATTTGCATGAAATTTTGACGGCTGCTGGCTGACCTCTCCATTTTTAAAAACTTCAATTCGAGATTTTTAAAGATTATCGACCCCGACCTCCACGGAAACCAGGGAGCCCAGAATGCCATATTTTTAAAAATTTGCATTGAAAATTTTGACGGCTGCTGACCTCTCCATTTTCAAAAACTTCAACAAATTAACAAAATCCGCAGACTTCCAGACCTAAAAATCCGCAGAATTCAAGGCCCAAAAATCCGCAGAATTCCAGGCCCAAAAATCCGCAGAATTCCAGGCCCAAAATCCGCAGAATTTCAGACCCAAAAATCCGCAGAATTTCAGACCCAAAAATCCGCAGAATTCCAGGCCCAAAAATCCGCAAAAAAGTCTGCGGATTTTTGGGCCTGGAAGTCTGCGGATTTTGGGCCTGGAATCTGCGGATTTTTGGGTCTGAAATTCTGCGGATTTTGGGCCTGGAAGTCTGCGGATTTTTGGGCCTGGAAGTCTGCGGATTTTTGGGTCTGGAAGTCTGCGGATTTTTGGGTCTGGAAGTCTGCGGATTTTTGGGCCTGAAAGTCTGCGGATTTTTGGGCCTGGAATCTGCGGATTTTTGGGTCTGGAAGTCTGCGGATTTTTGGGTCTGTGGAAATCTGCGGATTTTTGGGTCTGGAAGTCTGCGGATTTTTGGGCCTGGAAGTCTGCGGATTTTTGGGCCTGGAAGTCTGCGGATTTTTGGGTCTGGAAGTCTGCGGATTTTTGTGTCTGAAATTCTGCGGATTTTTGGGTCTGGAAGTCTGCGGATTTTTGGGTCTGTGGAAATCTGCGGATTTTGGGCCTGGAAGTCTGCGGATTTTTGGGTGTGAAATTCTGCGGATTTTTGGGCCTGGAATTCTGCGGATTTTTGGGCCTGGAATTCTGCGGATTTTTGGGTCTGGAAGTCTGCGGATTTTTGGGTCTTGAAGTCTGCGGATTTTTGGGTCTGGAAGTCTGCGGATTTTTGTGTCTGAAATTCTGCGGATTTTTGGGTCTGGAAGTCTGCGGATTTTTGGGTCTGGAATTCTGCGGATTTTTGGGCCTGGAATTAAGCGGATTTTTGGGCCTGGAATTCTGCGGATTTTTGGGTCTGGAAGTCTGCGGATTTTGTGCCTGGAAGTCTGCGGATTTTTGGGTCTGGAAGTCTGCGGATTTTTGGGCCTGAAAGTCTGCGGATATTTGGGTCTGGAAGTCTGCGGATTTTTGGGTCTGTGGAAATCTGCGGATTTTTTGGCCTGGAATTCTGCGGATTTTTGGGTCTGGAAGTCTGCGGATTTTTGGGTCTGGAAGTCTGCGGATTTTAGGGTCTGAAATTCTGCGGATTTTTGGGGCTGAAATTCTGCGGATTTTGGGCCTGGAATTCTGCGGATTTTTGGGCCTGGAATTCTGCGGATTTTTGGGCCTGGAAGTCTGCGGATTTTTTGGCCTGGAATTCTGCGGATTTTTGGGTCTGGAAGTCTGCGGATTTTTGGGTCTGTGGAAATCTGCGGATTTTTTGGCCTGGAATTCTGCGGATTTTTGGGTCTGGAAGTCTGCGGATTTTTGGGTCTGGAAGTCTGCGGATTTTTGGGTCAGAAATTCTGCGGATTTTTGGGGCTGAAATTCTGCGGATTTTGGGCCTGGAAGTCTGCGGATTTTTGGGCCTGGAAGTCTGCGGATTTTTGGGTCTGGAAGTCTGCGGATTTTTGGGTCTGGAAGTCTGCGGATTTTTGGGCCTGGAAGTCTGCGGATTTTGGGCCTGGAATCTGCGGATTTTTGGGTCTGAAATTCTGCGGATTTTGGGCCTGGAAGTCTGCGGATTTTTGGGCCTGGAAGTCTGCGGATTTTTGGGTCTGGAAGTCTGCGGATTTTTGGGTCTGGAAGTCTGCGGATTTTTGGGCCTGAAAGTCTGCGGATTTTTGGGTCTGGAAGTCTGCGGATTTTTGGGCCTGGAAGTCTGCGGATTTTTGGGCCTGGAAGTCTGCGGATTTTTGGGTCTGGAAGTCTGCGGATTTTTGTGTCTGAAATTCTGCGGATTTTTGGGTCTGGAAGTCTGCGGATTTTTGGGTCTGTGGAAATCTGCGGATTTTGGGCCTGGAAGTCTGCGGATTTTTGGGTGTGAAATTCTGCGGATTTTTGGGCCTGGAATTCTGCGGATTTTTGGGCCTGGAATTCTGCGGATTTTTGGGTCTGGAAGTCTGCGGATTTTTGGGTCTTGAAGTCTGCGGATTTTTGGGTCTGGAAGTCTGCGGATTTTTGTGTCTGAAATTCTGCGGATTTTTGGGTCTGGAAGTCTGCGGATTTTTGGGTCTGGAATTCTGCGGATTTTTGGGCCTGGAATTAAGCGGATTTTTGGGCCTGGAATTCTGCGGATTTTTGGGTCTGGAAGTCTGCGGATTTTGTGCCTGGAAGTCTGCGGATTTTTGGGTCTGGAAGTCTGCGGATTTTTGGGCCTGAAAGTCTGCGGATATTTGGGTCTGGAAGTCTGCGGATTTTTGGGTCTGTGGAAATCTGCGGATTTTTTGGCCTGGAATTCTGCGGATTTTTGGGTCTGGAAGTCTGCGGATTTTTGGGTCTGGAAGTCTGCGGATTTTAGGGTCTGAAATTCTGCGGATTTTTGGGGCTGAAATTCTGCGGATTTTGGGCCTGGAATTCTGCGGATTTTTGGGCCTGGAATTCTGCGGATTTTTGGGCCTGGAAGTCTGCGGATTTTTTGGCCTGGAATTCTGCGGATTTTTGGGTCTGGAAGTCTGCGGATTTTTGGGTCTGTGGAAATCTGCGGATTTTTTGGCCTGGAATTCTGCGGATTTTTGGGTCTGGAAGTCTGCGGATTTTTGGGTCTGGAAGTCTGCGGATTTTTGGGTCAGAAATTCTGCGGATTTTTGGGGCTGAAATTCTGCGGATTTTGGGCCTGGAATTCTGCGGATTTTTGGGCCTGGAATTCTGCGGATTTTTGGGTCTGGAAGCCTGCGGATTTTTTGGCCTGGAATTCTGCGGATTTTTTGGCCTGGAATTCTGCGGATTTTTGGGTCTGGAAGTCTGCGGATTTTTGGGTCTGGAAGTCTGCGGATTTTTGGGTCTGGAAGTCTGCGGATTTTTGGGTCTGAAATTCTGCGGATTTTTGGGGCTGAAATTCTGCGGATTTTGGGCCTGGAATTCTGCGGATTTTTGGGCCTGGAATTCTGCGGATTTTTGGGTCTGGAAGCCTGCGGATTTTTGGGTCTGGAAGTCTGCGGATTTTTGGGTCTGGAAGTCTGCGGATTTTTGGGCCTGAAAGTCTGCGGATTTTTGGGCCTGGAATCTGCGGATTTTTGGGTCTGGAAGTCTGCGGATTTTTGGGTCTGTGGAAATCTGCGGATTTTTGGGTCTGGAAGTCTGCGGATTTTTGGGCCTGGAAGTCTGCGGATTTTTGGGCCTGGAAGTCTGCGGATTTTTGGGTCTGGAAGTCTGCGGATTTTTGTGTCTGAAATTCTGCGGATTTTTGGGTCTGGAAGTCTGCGGATTTTTGGGTCTGTGGAAATCTGCGGATTTTGGGCCTGGAAGTCTGCGGATTTTTGGGTGTGAAATTCTGCGGATTTTTGGGCCTGGAATTCTGCGGATTTTTGGGCCTGGAATTCTGCGGATTTTTGGGTCTGGAAGTCTGCGGATTTTTGGGTCTTGAAGTCTGCGGATTTTTGGGTCTGGAAGTCTGCGGATTTTTGGGCCTGGAATTCTGCGGATTTTTGGGCCTGGAAGTCTGCGGATTTTTTGGCCTGGAATTCTGCGGATTTTTGGGTCTGGAAGTCTGCGGATTTTTGGGTCTGTGGAAATCTGCGGATTTTTTGGCCTGGAATTCTGCGGATTTTTGGGTCTGGAAGTCTGCGGATTTTTGGGTCTGGAAGTCTGCGGATTTTTGGGTCAGAAATTCTGCGGATTTTTGGGGCTGAAATTCTGCGGATTTTGGGCCTGGAATTCTGCGGATTTTTGGGCCTGGAATTCTGCGGATTTTTGGGTCTGGAAGCCTGCGGATTTTTTGGCCTGGAATTCTGCGGATTTTTTGGCCTGGAATTCTGCGGATTTTTGGGTCTGGAAGTCTGCGGATTTTTGGGTCTGGAAGTCTGCGGATTTTTGGGTCTGGAAGTCTGCGGATTTTTGGGTCTGAAATTCTGCGGATTTTTGGGGCTGAAATTCTGCGGATTTTGGGCCTGGAATTCTGCGGATTTTTGGGCCTGGAATTCTGCGGATTTTTGGGTCTGGAAGCCTGCGGATTTTTGGGTCTGGAAGTCTGCGGATTTTTGGGTCTGGAAGTCTGCGGATTTTTGGGCCTGAAAGTCTGCGGATTTTTGGGCCTGGAATCTGCGGATTTTTGGGTCTGGAAGTCTGCGGATTTTTGGGTCTGTGGAAATCTGCGGATTTTTGGGTCTGGAAGTCTGCGGATTTTTGGGCCTGGAAGTCTGCGGATTTTTGGGCCTGGAAGTCTGCGGATTTTTGGGTCTGGAAGTCTGCGGATTTTTGTGTCTGAAATTCTGCGGATTTTTGGGTCTGGAAGTCTGCGGATTTTTGGGTCTGTGGAAATCTGCGGATTTTGGGCCTGGAAGTCTGCGGATTTTTGGGTGTGAAATTCTGCGGATTTTTGGGCCTGGAATTCTGCGGATTTTTGGGCCTGGAATTCTGCGGATTTTTGGGTCTGGAAGTCTGCGGATTTTTGGGTCTTGAAGTCTGCGGATTTTTGGGTCTGGAAGTCTGCGGATTTTTGTGTCTGAAATTCTGCGGATTTTTGGGTCTGGAAGTCTGCGGATTTTTGGGTCTGGAATTCTGCGGATTTTTGGGTCTGGAAGTCTGCGGATTTTTGGGTCTGTGGAAATCTGCGGATTTTGGGCCTGGAAGTCTGCGGATTTTTGGGTGTGAAATTCTGCGGATTTTTGGGCCTGGAATTCTGCGGATTTTTGGGCCTGGAATTCTGCGGATTTTTGGGTCTGGAAGTCTGCGGATTTTTGGGTCTTGAAGTCTGCGGATTTTTGGGTCTGGAAGTCTGCGGATTTTTGTGTCTGAAATTCTGCGGATTTTTGGGTCTGGAAGTCTGCGGATTTTTGGGTCTGGAATTCTGCGGATTTTTGGGCCTGGAATTAAGCGGATTTTTGGGCCTGGAATTCTGCGGATTTTTGGGTCTGGAAGTCTGCGGATTTTGTGCCTGGAAGTCTGCGGATTTTTGGGTCTGGAAGTCTGCGGATTTTTGGGCCTGAAAGTCTGCGGATATTTGGGTCTGGAAGTCTGCGGATTTTTGGGTCTGTGGAAATCTGCGGATTTTTTGGCCTGGAATTCTGCGGATTTTTGGGTCTGGAAGTCTGCGGATTTTTGGGTCTGGAAGTCTGCGGATTTTTGGGTCTGAAATTCTGCGGATTTTTGGGGCTGAAATTCTGCGGATTTTGGGCCTGGAATTCTGCGGATTTTTGGGCCTGGAATTCTGCGGATTTTTGGGCCTGGAAGTCTGCGGATTTTTTGGCCTGGAATTCTGCGGATTTTTGGGTCTGGAAGTCTGCGGATTTTTGGGTCTGTGGAAATCTGCGGATTTTTTGGCCTGGAATTCTGCGGATTTTTGGGTCTGGAAGTCTGCGGATTTTTGGGTCTGGAAGTCTGCGGATTTTTGGGTCAGAAATTCTGCGGATTTTTGGGGCTGAAATTCTGCGGATTTTGGGCCTGGAATTCTGCGGATTTTTGGGCCTGGAATTCTGCGGATTTTTGGGTCTGGAAGCCTGCGGATTTTTTGGCCTGGAATTCTGCGGATTTTTTGGCCTGGAATTCTGCGGATTTTTGGGTCTGGAAGTCTGCGGATTTTTGGGTCTGGAAGTCTGCGGATTTTTGGGTCTGGAAGTCTGCGGATTTTTGGGTCTGAAATTCTGCGGATTTTTGGGGCTGAAATTCTGCGGATTTTGGGCCTGGAATTCTGCGGATTTTTGGGCCTGGAATTCTGCGGATTTTTGGGTCTGGAAGCCTGCGGATTTTTTGGCCTGGAATTCTGCGGATTTTTGGGTCTGGAAGTCTGCGGATTTTTGGGTCTGGAAGTCTGCGGATTTTTGGGTCTGAAATTCTGCGGATTTTTGGGCCTGGAATTCTGCGGATTTTTGGGCCTGGAATTCTGCGGATTTTTGGGTCTGGAAGTCTGCGGATTTTTGGGTCTTGAAGTCTGCGGATTTCCATCATCCATCTTTTGCAATTTCGAGGACATTAATTTTTTGAAGTTTTTAAAAATGGAGAGGTCAGCAGCCGTCAAAATTTTCAATGCAAATTTTTAAAAATATGGCATTCTGGGCTCCCTGGTTTCCGTGGAGGTCGGGGTCGATAATCTTTAAAAATCTCGAATTTTAAGCAAGCGTACACAGTGGTCAACTGTGGTGCAAGGCATGATGCCTAACTTCTTTTTGGGCACGAAAGTCGAGTTGTTTGTGGAAGTCTGCGGATTTTTGGGTCTGGAAGTCTGCGGATGGGTCTGGAAGTCTGCGGATTTTTGGGCCTGAAAGTCTGCGGATTTTTGGGCCTGGAATCTGCGGATTTTTGGGTCTGGAAGTCTGCGGATTTTTGGGTCTGTGGAAATCTGCGGATTTTTGGGTCTGGAAGTCTGCGGATTTTTGGGCCTGGAAGTCTGCGGATTTTTGGGCCTGGAAGTCTGCGGATTTTTGGGTCTGGAAGTCTGCGGATTTTTGTGTCTGAAATTCTGCGGATTTTTGGGTCTGAAATTCTGCGGATTTTGGGCCTGGAAGTCTGCGGATTTTTGGGCCTGGAAGTCTGCGGATTTTTGGGTCTGGAAGTCTGCGGATTTTTGGGTCTGGAAGTCTGCGGATTTTTGGGCCTGAAAGTCTGCGGATTTTTGGGCCTGGAATCTGCGGATTTTTGGGTCTGGAAGTCTGCGGATTTTTGGGTCTGTGGAAATCTGCGGATTTTTGGGTCTGGAAGTCTGCGGATTTTTGGGCCTGGAAGTCTGCGGATTTTTGGGCCTGGAAGTCTGCGGATTTTTGGGTCTGGAAGTCTGCGGATTTTTGTGTCTGAAATTCTGCGGATTTTTGGGTCTGGAAGTCTGCGGATTTTTGGGTCTGTGGAAATCTGCGGATTTTGGGCCTGGAAGTCTGCGGATTTTTGGGTCTGAAATTCTGCGGATTTTTGGGCCTGGAATTCTGCGGATTTTTGGGCCTGGAATTCTGCGGATTTTTGGGTCTGGAAGTCTGCGGATTTTTGGGTCTTGAAGTCTGCGGATTTCCATCATCCATCTTTTGCAATTTCGAGGACATTAATTTTTTGAAGTTTTTAAAAATGGAGAGGTCAGCAGCCGTCAAAATTTTCAATGCAAATTTTTAAAAATATGGCATTCTGGGCTCCCTGGTTTCCGTGGAGGTCGGGGTCGATAATCTTTAAAAATCTCGAATTTTAAGCAAGCGTACACAGTGGTCAACTGTGGTGCAAGGCATGATGCCTAACTTCTTTTTGGGCACGAAAGTCGAGTTGTTTGTGGAAGTCTGCGGATTTTTGGGTCTGGAAGTCTGCGGATTTTTGGGTCTGGAAGTCTGCGGATTTTTGGGTCTGAAATTCTGCGGATTTTTGGGCCTGGAATTCTGCGGATTTTTGGGCCTGGAATTCTGCGGATTTTTGGGTCTGGAAGTCTGCGGATTTTTGGGTCTTGAAGTCTGCGGATTTCCATCATCCATCTTTTGCAATTTCGAGGACATTAATTTTTTGAAGTTTTTAAAAATGGAGAGGTCAGCAGCCGTCAAAATTTTCAATGCAAATTTTTAAAAATATGGCATTCTGGGCTCCCTGGTTTCCGTGGAGGTCGGGGTCGATAATCTTTAAAAATCTCGAATTTTAAGCAAGCGTACACAGTGGTCAACTGTGGTGCAAGGCATGATGCCTAACTTCTTTTTGGGCACGAAAGTCGAGTTGTTTGTGGAAGTCTGCGGATTTTTGGGTCTGGAAGTCTGCGGATGGGTCTGGAAGTCTGCGGATTTTTGGGCCTGAAAGTCTGCGGATTTTTGGGCCTGGAATCTGCGGATTTTTGGGTCTGGAAGTCTGCGGATTTTTGGGTCTGTGGAAATCTGCGGATTTTTGGGTCTGGAAGTCTGCGGATTTTTGGGCCTGGAAGTCTGCGGATTTTTGGGCCTGGAAGTCTGCGGATTTTTGGGTCTGGAAGTCTGCGGATTTTTGTGTCTGAAATTCTGCGGATTTTTGGGTCTGAAATTCTGCGGATTTTGGGCCTGGAAGTCTGCGGATTTTTGGGCCTGGAAGTCTGCGGATTTTTGGGTCTGGAAGTCTGCGGATTTTTGGGTCTGGAAGTCTGCGGATTTTTGGGCCTGAAAGTCTGCGGATTTTTGGGCCTGGAATCTGCGGATTTTTGGGTCTGGAAGTCTGCGGATTTTTGGGTCTGTGGAAATCTGCGGATTTTTGGGTCTGGAAGTCTGCGGATTTTTGGGCCTGGAAGTCTGCGGATTTTTGGGCCTGGAAGTCTGCGGATTTTTGGGTCTGGAAGTCTGCGGATTTTTGTGTCTGAAATTCTGCGGATTTTTGGGTCTGGAAGTCTGCGGATTTTTGGGTCTGTGGAAATCTGCGGATTTTGGGCCTGGAAGTCTGCGGATTTTTGGGTCTGAAATTCTGCGGATTTTTGGGCCTGGAATTCTGCGGATTTTTGGGCCTGGAATTCTGCGGATTTTTGGGTCTGGAAGTCTGCGGATTTTTGGGTCTTGAAGTCTGCGGATTTCCATCATCCATCTTTTGCAATTTCGAGGACATTAATTTTTTGAAGTTTTTAAAAATGGAGAGGTCAGCAGCCGTCAAAATTTTCAATGCAAATTTTTAAAAATATGGCATTCTGGGCTCCCTGGTTTCCGTGGAGGTCGGGGTCGATAATCTTTAAAAATCTCGAATTTTAAGCAAGCGTACACAGTGGTCAACTGTGGTGCAAGGCATGATGCCTAACTTCTTTTTGGGCACGAAAGTCGAGTTGTTTGTGGAAGTCTGCGGATTTTTGGGTCTGGAAGTCTGCGGATTTTTGGGTCTGGAAGTCTGCGGATTTTTGGGCCTGAAAGTCTGCGGATTTTTGGGCCTGGAATCTGCGGATTTTTGGGTCTGGAAGTCTGCGGATTTTTGGGTCTGTGGAAATCTGCGGATTTTTGGGTCTGGAAGTCTGCGGATTTTTGGGCCTGGAAGTCTGCGGATTTTTGGGCCTGGAAGTCTGCGGATTTTTGGGTCTGGAAGTCTGCGGATTTTTGTGTCTGAAATTCTGCGGATTTTTGGGTCTGAAATTCTGCGGATTTTGGGCCTGGAAGTCTGCGGATTTTTGGGCCTGGAAGTCTGCGGATTTTTGGGTCTGGAAGTCTGCGGATTTTTGGTCTGGAAGTCTGCGGATTTTTGGGTCTGGAAGTCTGCGGATTTTTGGGTCTGAAATTCTGCGGATTTTTGGGGCTGAAATTCTGCGGATTTTGGGCCTGGAATTCTGCGGATTTTTACGACCTTTTTCGATAAAATTCGTCGACTTCTTAATCTAAACCCAATAATTTGCCAAAATGCCCTTTTAAAAGGCAACAAATAATAATTGAGAAGTTATTTTTTTATTTGGCTGAAAAAACACAAAAAAAGTCCGCTGCCCCCACATAGTAATGTCAAAGCCACAAAATGTCAACTTAGCCAAAAACCACGAAATGTCAAAAAAAGAAAAAAATTTTCAATGTCGATAAAAAAATTTTGTTAGGGGTATACAAGGGTGTAGACTCCGAATCTGACCTCCATTTTGCCCAATTCCGAACCCCGAATTCGAACATTTTTTCGAAAATTCAAAAATTTTAAGAAATCACTTTTGGGCTACCGAACCGACTCCAGACCCATTGTAAATTTGTTCGAATACAGATAGGTGTGTATGTTATCTCCGACCTCGAGTCGGGGACGAGGTTTGGGGTTTTTCGACGGTTAGAAGTGTCGGGTCGGAGAATTCTCCTAAAAATTTGCGGTTTTGCTTAGTGGGCGAGATGCGTGGGCGAGATGCGTGGGCGAAATGTCATCCTGCCACATAGACTAAAGTTGGCGCGCGAAGCTGACGGGAGAAGCCTGCGGGTTAGCGAGCGTTGAGGGGGTGGGAGGAGCAAACTTAATCACCTCAGCCCCACTAGAGCCAGCCAACGGTACTCGCGCCTCCACTTGTTTCATCAGCGTGGAATTCAATTTAACAAGGTGAAAAAAAACTCGACCATTTTGCACATAAATATTTGATCTACACGAAATGTTCAAGTTTCTGCTATGTCAATTTCACATATTTTATTACTATTTGCGAGTTTCGTGACAGCAATGCTGACGACTACTTATCGCCGCCATAACCCCCGAGTACTTCTCAGAATTGCTTAAAAACCTCCATTAAAACAAAAAAAAACGGGACCAGTAAAAGACACCATTACCAGGCTTCCTGCACAAGGGTCGCGCAAAAAGTATTTTATAATATGAAAAATTTAATCATCAGCAAAAAATTTTGTTGATAAAAGTAAAGCTATGCCCCCTTGCCATTTTTTGCCTTTTATTGACTTTTGACGTTAATTTGTGCCGATATGCGTTGCCGTAAAAATGTTGGAATTTTTCAAAGCAATTTTTTAGGAAATTGATACCAAAGGTTGAGAAATGATAAAAGTTTTTATTTTTCTGAAGGCCTAGTAAGGCAACAAATTTTTTCATTTATTTTACATGGCCTAGAATGCAATTTTCTTTGTAGGCCCTAGGAGCCAAGGCAATTTTTTTATTTAATTTTATACTTCAGGGCGAAGATTTCTAGAAATCAATCGCATTTTTGTCGTCCTGTTCAACACAATCCGAGTCCAAAAGGGGGACATTTCACTCAATTCATTCGCCCTCCGTTTCAACACATCAAAGGTTTTTAATTTGTATTTTTAATAATTCGACACCAACTGTCCGAGAACTTATTTAAAAATATGGCCAAAATTTCAATAAATATTTTTTTCCAGAAGATAAAAAGATGTTTCTAGGGATTTTCAGAGACGTAGGCTCTGAATCTGACATTATTTTATACCAATTTTGAACCCCGGACCCGAATCAAAAAATTGACTGGAAATTGGTTGCATGCTTTTGACTAACTCTCAAAATTGTTAAAGTTTTAATTCTTTTCAAATTTTACGTTTCTCAGAACTTGCCATCTTCCGGCTCATTTTGGATGCAAATCGACGAGGTCCTAAAACGGAGTCCAAACTGATTCTGGCGAAATTAGCGGAAATTCGGTCCAAAAAACGGAAATGCAGCGATGAAGGGCTACGAAATTGACCGACTCGAACTCGGAGTTCGAACCATAACAGAACAAAGTTTATTTTCATTTTTTTTTTCATTTGAGTTTCTAAAAGATTTATAATTTTAGTAGAGTCTTCTTTCAAAAGTTTTAAATATTTAGGAATTTTTTATCAAAATATGTTTTTTTCTCAATAGAAAATTCAGACAGTGCCGTGGCAACTTTTTAGAACTCGCCCCTTCCGGTCCATTTTGGATGCCAATCCACGAGGCGCTAAAACGGAGCCCAAACAGATTGTGGCAAAATTAGCGGAAACTCGGTCCAAAAAACGGAAATGCAGTGATGAAAGTGCGGCGAACGACTCGAACTCGGAGTTCGACACCAGAACAGAACAAAGTTTATTTTTTATAAAAAAATCTAGAACCAACCAACTGCCGAATACAACCAATAAAGTCAATCTTCATGAAAGACTTGTTTTTTTTAATTGGTTGCGTTTTTCTAAAAAAAATTATAATTTTAGTGTAGTCTTTTTTTTTGTGAATATTATCAATATTCCGGAATTTGTTCTCAAAAATATGTCCTTTTCAATGATATGGAATTTTTCCATAATTTTTTTAAAAAAACCACCCAATTTTTTTTGCAGGCTTCGCCGTCCAATATTTCCAATTTTACGGCTCGCTGTTCCAACAACAAAAAATGCGGCAGGACTTTACGCGCACCACCACCTTTCAACGGGCGATTTTTGAGAATTGACACGAGTTCAGTGGAAAGGTGGGGGGGGGGGCACAATTTTGGACATATTTTCTTAGTACATTTTTTGGTATTTTTTTTTAATTCGTGAGGTATCGGATGGCGACCCGAAAATGTTGCTTGGGATCCCGTGTCGTCCCGACAAATCTTGATCCCAATCAATCTCGAAGAATTTTTTTTGGGATCTTGTAGGATTGAAGAATAATAATTAAAAAAGGCTTTGTCGGATTCCGATTCAATCTGCGCAATCCCGAGAATAGCGTTGAAATGTACTGATTTTAGGAGGTAGAATTTTTTCCGGCGATGCGTTCAGCACTGCTGGACCTCGTCGATGCGCATATTTGGCCATTTTTGGAGCATATAAATCCGGGCTCTAACATTTTTGCTTAGCGGAAATGTCGGCGCCCCGAAATGTGGCCATCTGTCTCTCAAAATAGTACAAATCTTTAAAAAAAGTACAGTTGGCAACCCTGGCTTAGACCAAGCTTAGGCTTAGATATATTTAATCAGACAAAAGGTTCAGGATTGTGCAATGTCAATTCCGCATTCTTTGATTGTACGAATTTGCGAATTTCGTGACAACGATGCTGACGACGACTCATTGCCCCCCGTGCTCGAGCGGTTTTTCGGCAAATTTCGACTTTCATTTTTGGATTCTAACGACGCACTGAGGCTGGCCCGTGTTGCTGAACAAAATAGTCCGGGAAAAGCATTTTTTATTAATATGAAAACTTGAAATGAAAATCACATGAAAAGGGAGTCGGGCAAAAAGCAACAAAAAGATTTTGTTCTATGAGGTTGGAATTTCCATAAAACATTTTGCTAATTTTCAACATCCATTGATTTTTTTAGGTCTTTTTTTGTGCTTACTGCTTGCCATTTTTTGAGGAAATTGAATCCCCAAAGTTTAGATGGATTATTTCATTTTTTTGAAGGGCCTAAGAGAAGGGACAATTTTTTTTTTCAATTTTTTTGTGGGATAAAGACAGGTCACCATTTTTTTGAAAGGCCTTGAAGTGAAGGCAATTTTTAAGGGCTTTTTTTCTATTTTTGTATGCTTTTCAAAATTTTTTAGACTCGGCTGAAGGTTCATCCAATGGCGAAGATGTTGACGGATTTTTGTTGTTCCATTTGACGCTCAAAGACTACGAACAGATGCCGATCACTGAGGTTTTTTGGCTCACATTTTGTAAAATAAGTTTTTTCCAGAAATCAATCTCGCTGTTCAACACAATCAGTGCCCAAAAACGGGACCTTTTCGCTCAATTCATTCGCCATCCGTTTTAACACATCAAAAGGTTACAATTTTTTTATGCAAAATTGGAAAAATATTTCGGGCCATAAGACGAATTTTATTTTATTTTAAAATATAGAATGTTGGGGCCGGCCCCAGGGCTGGCGCGGTCGGCCCACACTCAGCCCATTAACGAAAACATAAAAACACTGGGAAAATTTTTGACTAAAAACATAAAATTTGTGCCGCATTACTAATTTCCTAGTAAAATTGTTAAGATTTTAATTTTTCTATTCTCAACTGTTAAAATTGCTTTAAAAATTTCAATTTTTTTGAACTTTTTAGAACTCGCCACCTTCCGGTCCATTTTGGATGCCAATCCACGAGGCGCTAAAACGGAGCCCAAACAGATTGTGGCAAAATTAGCGGAAACTCGGTCCAAAAAACGGAAATGCAGTGATGAAAGTGCGGCGAACGACTCGAACTCGGAGTTCGACACCAGAACAGAACAAAGTTTATTTTTTATAAAAAAATCTAGAACCAACCAACTGCCGAATACAACCAATAAAGTCAATCTTCATGAAAGACTTGTTTTTTTTAATTGGTTGCGTTTTTCTAAAAAAAAATTATAATTTTAGTGTAGTCTTTTTTTTTGTTGTGAATATCATCAATATTCCGGAATTTATTCTCGAATATCTGACCCTTTCAATGATTCGAAATTTGCCATAATTTTTCTATTTCAGTAAAAAAAACCACCCAGTAAATTATTTTTTTTTGCAGGCTTCGCCGTCCAATTTTACGGCTCGCTGTTCCAACAACAGAACATGCGGCAGGACTTTACGCGCACCGCCACCTTTCAATGGGCGATTTTTGAGAATTGACACGAGTTTAGGGGAAAGGTTGAGGGGCACAATTTTGGACGTTTTTTCTTAGTACATTTTTTGGTATTTTTTTTTAATTCGTTAGGTATCGGACTGCGATCAGTGTGTTTGGGTTGTTCTGTTTGGTTGTTGTTCTGGCAATATGCATTCGCTGGCCAACCCGATTTTTTGGATCGGCTTTCCGGGTTAATCCCGAAAATGTTGGTCGGGATCTCGGTCATCCCGACAAATCTTGATCCCAATCAATCTCGAAGAATTTTTTTTGGGATCTTTTAGGATTGAAGAATGCCCGAATAATTAAATTAAATATCGATCAGAACAAAAGACTGCCCAATAAATTTTGTCTGAATTCTCTGAATTTTGTGTATATAATTCGGAAATGTTTTGGTCCAAAATTGCCGGCATTTCTGGTTTAGAAATTCGTGGCATTTTTGTGTCCGCAAATTCGTTTTTTTTCTATTTCTTCTATTTGAATAGTCTTCGATTTTCTTCACCAATTATTTTGTTTTGTTTGTTTTTCCATTTTCTCTCATTGATTGTTGATGTGCGCGATTTGTTGAGATGTTGCATCCCTTTTCTGACCCCAAATGCACGAAAACATATATGTTTTTACCAAATTTTCGTCATTTACTATTTTGTATTTCGAAATTCTCTGACTTCCTTCAAATATTCTTCCATTCGCTGAATTATTTTTAATTGATAAACTCTTTTTGAAAAGTTAATTGAAATGAATTATACGTTTTATTCGTCCTATTTGTTGTTTTGCTCATTTTCATTTTTTAATCATCTAAATGCTTAAGGCGGCTTGGGTGTTTCGGCGCGCTTTCCCCGCGGCGTGCGGAGCGTGAGGGAGTTCGGAAGCGTCGCGGTAGGCCTTGGGAATTTGGGCTCGTTTTTGAGTGAATTTTTGTGTCCCTAATTTCACGCATTTATATTTGAATCGCATTTTTTGGTTTGTAATTCCGGGCATTTCAAATTTCCTCAGCGGCACCGCCGTCCCGCCCATTTTTGGGTTCGCATTTTTGGATCCGGAGTCGGTGGCACATTTTTGGGCATGCGGTACCGACGAAAAAAAATTCGGACATTTTCTCCAGACAAGGCATTTCTGGGTCCGAAGTCGTGGCACATTTTTATGTGCGGAATTCGTGGCATTTTTGGTCCACATGCCCGAAATTTCGGGAATTTTTAGGTCTAATCCCGGGAATTTTTGGGCCTAATTCCGGGCATTTTTGGGTCTGAATTCCGGTCGTTTTGGGTCTAAAATTTCTATCGTTTTTGATTTTGAAATTTTGTGAATTTTTTTGCAGATTCTGCTCAGACTCTGCACGCACGTCGGAAGAAACGCTGGAGTGTGAGCACTGTGCCCAATCCTGGCGTTTTGGGTCTGGATTAAGGTAGTTTTTGCGTCAGAAGTGTCCTTTGAATGGGGACTCAGTTGTCAATTTCATAAGATGTTAAGCTGATGCAATATAAATTAATTGGTTGTCTTAAGAGCTTAAACGAGCGGTGCTAAGTTTTATTTTTCAAGCTGCCGCAAAGTATCAGTAAACAAAGTTCAGCTGTTTGTCATAAGACTTTTCTTTCAATCGGTGTATATTTTCGAAGTTGAGTATTTCTTATTTAAAACGGCTTAATTATCAAAAATCCCGATGGCATCTGCTGGCACTATTAAATCTCCAATTTTATCGCTTTTTTCTTTTCTTCCGGTGTCTGTTAAACAGGCTATTGTCATATTTTGTCTGACCACGGCTACCCAAAATGTCGAACGACTCTCTGGCCAATCGTTTACAGCTTCCTCTTAAATTTGTTTAGTGCTTCTTCATAGTTTTTCAACGAATATTTAAATGTCATCGTAAAATTTACAAAATTTAAATATAAATACCTCCTGCGAATATTTTTTAAATCAAAATAAGTAATTAAAAAGAACAATACTTAAGTTCCGAAGTAGTATAATAGGTATATGCAATTCCAATGACATAAAGTTTTTATGGAGTGCCGGGAAACGACTCCTGGTACATAGATGCACAATGGGGGGGGGGGGGGGGTCGGTTTTGAATTTTAAACTCCATTTGTTAACAGATTTACGACCAAACTTTTAAAAATCTGGTTATTTTTTGAAGCTTTTTAGGAAATAAGAGGGGTCCGACGCCGATAGGCACCGTCGGGAAAAATTTATGGATTTTTCAGTCAATTTGTTAAGAAAAATGATCCAAAAATTACGAACCTCCTTATGGCTTTTCTTCTCAAATTTTTTCTGCGACGTCATTTTTCTCTCTTTTTATTTTACCCTTTTGAACAAAAAACATTTATTTGTCAAAATTGTGGTGCGAAGTTGTTATAGTGCAGCGTTCTTGTCAGTGCTAAATTTGAAAAAATAAAAGTACATAGAACAAACAACACAAAAGTAAAATTTTAAAACCATTTTAAGTTTTTGTCGCGCTCGATCGGCCGATTCGGCTGGTGCCACCACGGGTGGGACAATTCTTGGTGTCTCCGCTGTGCTTGCAGAAGTGGGTGCTGCGCAACTTGCGGGGAAGACGGTCATCGTTTTGTCGCAAAACAAAAAAACACGGGTGAGTTTTTTAATGGTCCACGGGGTTTCTCATTATGTGTGACACTTGAATTTGGGGTTCGTAATTGCGAATTACGGAAATTGCTTCCATTTGGGGGAGGGGTGTAATTATGGGTTACTGGAACTACGGGTTTTTAGGGGTCCGTTTCCAGTCCCTAATATGTTCTGAGGAATAGGCCGGAAAAACCCTTTTGTGTATGTTCCGAAAATCGAACGGGATTCCAGAAAAAGATTTTCGGATTGATCGGGATAGCGATTGTCGTGATTCCGACCGACCATTTTTGGGGAATTTTCGGGATTGTGTCTGTATTGGGATTTAGCCGGGGTCCCGTTCCCGAAAAATCGGTTTGTCGGTCTTTATATATTAAACGCCAAAGGGAGTGATCCAAAAGTTGCAACAAAATATTTGAGCCTCAATTAATTTAGTTTTATATATTTCGGTGGTGAGTTCAAACAAATTGATCAATGATCAGAAATAATTTAACTCAATTTGGTGTGAAGGACAAACCCCGACCTTTTTTTTAAAATTTTTCATATTTCATAAATGAGAAAAAAATCAGCGCATATGCCGAGGGCGAGTTAGTATGAAAAAATCATGTGGCCTTTGCAGGTATTTGCTGCCACTGCTTCCGGCGCAACGAATGGGTTTGTAAGAGCCGACCGCTCACTGTGTTCGGACTGTTGATGCTGTTTGGCGGTGCGGTGGCAATTATTGTCGGCTTTTGTTGGCCTCGGCAACAGAACATTAATGGTTGATTTTTAAAAAGCTTTATTTGAAAATCATTTTATAAAAATGAATCAATTTTTATATGTAGTCAAAAAAATAAATGTTTAAAATAGCGAAATTGCGTTTTCAGGACGAGGATGAAAATTTCTATGTGCTGACGGGCGGTTCGCTGAAATCTCCTGCGATGCACGCGCATAGAAGTAAAAGTTCCTTTTTTGATATCAAAATATAAATAAAAAATTGAATTTTTGAAAAATTTTAATTTTCTTTAGAATTTTTGCATTCTCATTACATTGAACACTCACTTATTTTGCAAGGTGACCGAGAGTCATGTTCGTCAAATTCAACAAATTGTGGCCGAGAATCGGTCGGGCGCGCGCATTTACGTGACCTTTGGCACGCGCATTTACGTGACCTTTGGCAATGTGCGGCTGTTCCGGCACATACTGCTCGAAATGGGCGAGATGGGGCTGATGCAGAACGGCGAGTACGCGCTCGTCTACCTGGACACGGATTACAATTGGTCCACTCCATCCATTTAACATACAAACATATTTACGAATACATATTTTATATTGATCAGCACGCAAATCCGGCCCGGCTGCCCAAACCGTGCATGCATTGCCAAGTGCAATAGCCGAGCGCCGCGTGACGAGCCGGAATGCGGCTTTCAAGTGAATTGTTGTTTAGGTCCGTGTGTGAATTCGTCCGCGACATTTGTTTAGTCTGATCACTAGGGCGGGGATTTATAAGCACATGCATATTTTTTCCCTGAACTGGGAACGGTCTGAAATGCACGAAAAACGTGTTTTCAGCTTGGTTTGAAGCTTCTAGAACGCATTTCCATGTGCATATTTCGCGATTTATGTGCATATTTCGCGAATTTTTTCGAATTTTTCAACTTTCCAAAAATTTTAAAATAATACACAAAAAAGCTTTAAATCGATTTAAGACGTTAAAATAAGATTTTCGTTTTTTCTTAGAAATGGTGCAGTGCGTGCGACCTTTTGATTGGGCATATCTTTTGCACCCGAGAATTTGCTTCGTTGGCCGGCCTTCGGGTGCACCAGCGAAAGGCCCACTCGCTGACTGAGCAGGGAGTGACGCACTGTTGCGAGTAAGTTACCGTATTTCCTAAAATAAAGCCCGCCCTCCCTCTAATGATCTTGATCAGGAAAATTCTAAGGAACATTTGACTGATCAAAATAACTTATCTGATCAAGATGAAAGTGTTGATGAACAGCTAAAATGAGTCCAATGAATGCGAAAAAATTGAGTCTGATCAGCAAAAACGGGAAATTATCCAAAAATTCCGTGAAATGAATGAATATTATAAAAAAAAGAAAATATTCCAGAATTGAATGGGTGTAAATTGAAGCAAAAATATCAAATGATTTGGGTGTAAGTCGCTCAACAGTTAATAGATGGATCAAAACATTGAGTGGTCTGTCGAGAAACAAAGTTTAAATCAAACTCTCAGGAAGTAACAAATGTCCTAACTTTCTGCATATTTTAAACTTTATTTCATTTAAAATCTCAAACTTTAAGCTAAGTTCTGCATTTTTTTAAATTTCTCCAATTTTGCTGAGCAAAAAATTGGGAATTGGCAAAAAATTATTGCCCTCCCCCCCCTAAAATAGAGCCCCCCTTTTTTGGGGGGGGGGGGGGGGTTGAACAATAGAGCCCCCGGGGGCTCTATTTTAGGAAATACGGTAATCCGGGGCTTTTTGGGGCTGTAATTTCATGGATTTTTGGGTCTGGAATTCGGGGATTTTTGGGTCCATAATTTGTGGCGTTTTTATTTCGAAATAAAAGTCAGCGCATTTTACAGGTTCTGCGATTTTGGTTGCAACGACAGCGCAAGCTCTGCGCGCGCGCACGTACGGAAGAAACACAGAGGGCACAGCATAAGCACCTTCCGGCACCGCCAAGGGCGTCCGGTATAATCAAATTTTTTTACGACGGGTCAGGGTAGGGAATTAAGGGGTAGTCAAAAGGTGTGTTTTTGACTATCCCCATGCGCCCATTTTTTGAGTCTTCGCCTGTTTTTTGTTTTCCTTATTTGCCGGTTAAACACTGTTTTTTTCAATCGGCAAAGTAATAGATTTTTTCAACAGTAAAATGTTTGTGCCAATTTTGCTATGCCCAAGAATTTTGAGATACAAATTGTGGCGGAGCTGTATCGAAATTTCGATTTTCGACGTTTTTTTCCTTTTGATTTCGAGCTTTTTTGTTAGTTTTGACACAGCCCTGATTGTTGGAACTTTTTCAGATCATTTCGACCCCTGTCCAGCTGAACATACCGGAATTGAAAGAATTCTGGCGCAAGGCAAACGCTTATTTGCCACGTTTTGGAGGCTTCAATAACAACGAAACATCAATTATTGTTAGAGCTATACAAAAATAATATTTAAAAAACCCCCCAAAAAAGCAATTACAGAAAATTCTTCCAATTTTTTAAAAATAAATTTAAATTGCTTGAAAATATACTTTTGAAATAATGTTTTTTTTTAAGAAATTTGATTTAGCCAAATATAAATTTTCACTATTATATTTATTTTTAAAGGAATTTGAAATTTTCATTCCCTAAGGCTAATCGCTATGCTTGCTATCTGTACCGTCAAAATTTTCAATGCAAATTTTTAAAAATATGGCATTCTGGGCTCCCTGGTTTCCGTGGAGGTCGGGGTCGATAATCTTTAAAAATCTCGAATTTTAAGCAAGCGTACACAGTGGTCAACTGTGGTGCAAGGCATGATGCCTAACTTCTTTTTGGGCACGAAAGTCGAGTTGTTTGTGGAAGTCTGCGGATTTTTGGGTCTGGAAGTCTGCGGATTTTTGGGTCTGGAAGTCTGCGGATTTTTGGGTCTGGAAGTCTGCGGATTTTTGGGCCTGAAAGTCTGCGGATTTTTGGGCCTGGAATCTGCGGATTTTTGGGTCTGGAAGTCTGCGGATTTTTGGGTCTGTGGAAATCTGCGGATTTTTGGGTCTGGAAGTCTGCGGATTTTTGGGCCTGAAAGTCTGCGGATTTTTGGGCCTGGAATCTGCGGATTTTTGGGTCTGGAAGTCTGCGGATTTTTGTGTCTGAAATTCTGCGGATTTTTGGGTCTGAAATTCTGCGGATTTTGGGCCTGGAAGTCTGCGGATTTTTGGGCCTGGAAGTCTGCGGATTTTTGGGTCTGGAAGTCTGCGGATTTTTGGGTCTGGAAGTCTGCGGATTTTTGGGTCTGGAAGTCTGCGGATTTTTGGGTCTGAAATTCTGCGGATTTTTGGGGCTGAAATTCTGCGGATTTTGGGCCTGGAATTCTGCGGATTTTTACGACCTTTTTCGATAAAATTCGTCGACTTCTTAATCTAAACCCAATAATTTGCCAAAATGCCCTTTTAAAAGGCAACAAATAATAATTGAGAAGTTATTTTTTTATTTGGCTGAAAAAACACAAAAAAAGTCCGCTGCCCCCACATAGTAATGTCAAAGCCACAAAATGTCAACTTAGCCAAAAACCACGAAATGTCAAAAAAAGAAAAAAATTTTCAATGTCGATAAAAAAATTTTGTTAGGGGTATACAAGGGTGTAGACTCCGAATCTGACCTCCATTTTGCCCAATTCCGAACCCCGAATTCGAACATTTTTTCGAAAATTCAAAAATTTTAAGAAATCACTTTTGGGCTACCGAACCGACTCCAGACCCATTGTAAATTTGTTCGAATACAGATAGGTGTGTATGTTATCTCCGACCTCGAGTCGGGGACGAGGTTTGGGGTTTTTCGACGGTTAGAAGTGTCGGGTCGGAGAATTCTCCTAAAAATTTGCGGTTTTGCTTAGTGGGCGAGATGCGTGGGCGAAATGTCATCCTGCCACATAGACTAAAGTTGGCGCGCGAAGCTGACGGGAGAAGCCTGCGGGTTAGCGAGCGTTGAGGGGGTGGGAGGAGCAAACTTAATCACCTCAGCCCCACTAGAGCCAGCCAACGGTACTCGCGCCTCCACTTGTTTCATCAGCGTGGAATTCAATTTAACAAGGTGAAAAAAAACTCGACCATTTTGCACATAAATATTTGATCTACACGAAATGTTCAAGTTTCTGCTATGTCAATTTCACATATTTTATTACTATTTGCGAGTTTCGTGACAGCAATGCTGACGACTACTTATCGCCGCCATAACCCCCGAGTACTTCTCAGAATTGCTTAAAAACCTCCATTAAAACAAAAAAAAACGGGACCAGTAAAAGACACCATTACCAGGCTTCCTGCACAAGGGTCGCGCAAAAAGTATTTTATAATATGAAAAATTTAATCATCAGCAAAAAATTTTGTTGATAAAAGTAAAGCTATGCCCCCTTGCCATTTTTTGCCTTTTATTGACTTTTGACGTTAATTTGTGCCGATATGCGTTGCCGTAAAAATGTTGGAATTTTTCAAAGCAATTTTTTAGGAAATTGATACCAAAGGTTGAGAAATGATAAAAGTTTTTATTTTTCTGAAGGCCTAGTAAGGCAACAAATTTTTTCATTTATTTTACATGGCCTAGAATGCAATTTTCTTTGTAGGCCCTAGGAGCCAAGGCAATTTTTTTATTTAATTTTATACTTCAGGGCGAAGATTTCTAGAAATCAATCGCATTTTTGTCGTCCTGTTCAACACAATCCGAGTCCAAAAGGGGGACATTTCACTCAATTCATTCGCCCTCCGTTTCAACACATCAAAGGTTTTTAATTTGTATTTTTAATAATTCGACACCAACTGTCCGAGAACTTATTTAAAAATATGGCCAAAATTTCAATAAATATTTTTTTCCAGAAGATAAAAAGATGTTTCTAGGGATTTTCAGAGACGTAGGCTCTGAATCTGACATTATTTTATACCAATTTTGAACCCCGGACCCGAATCAAAAAATTGACTGGGAATTGGTTGCATGCTTTTGACTAACTCTCAAAATTGTTAAAGTTTTAATTCTTTTCAAATTTTACGTTTCTCAGAACTTGCCATCTTCCGGCTCATTTTGGATGCAAATCGACGAGGTCCTAAAACGGAGTCCAAACTGATTCTGGCGAAATTAGCGGAAATTCGGTCCAAAAAACGGAAATGCAGCGATGAAGGGCTACGAAATTGACCGACTCGAACTCGGAGTTCGAACCATAACAGAACAAAGTTTATTTTCATTTTTTTTTTCATTTGAGTTTCTAAAAGATTTATAATTTTAGTAGAGTCTTCTTTCAAAAGTTTTAAATATTTAGGAATTTTTTATCAAAATATGTTTTTTTCTCAATAGAAAATTCAGACAGTGCCGTGGCAACTTTTTAGAACTCGCCCCTTCCGGTCCATTTTGGATGCCAATCCACGAGGCGCTAAAACGGAGCCCAAACAGATTGTGGCAAAATTAGCGGAAACTCGGTCCAAAAAACGGAAATGCAGTGATGAAAGTGCGGCGAACGACTCGAACTCGGAGTTCGACACCAGAACAGAACAAAGTTTATTTTTTATAAAAAAATCTAGAACCAACCAACTGCCGAATACAACCAATAAAGTCAATCTTCATGAAAGACTTGTTTTTTTTAATTGGTTGCGTTTTTCTAAAAAAAATTATAATTTTAGTGTAGTCTTTTTTTTTGTGAATATTATCAATATTCCGGAATTTGTTCTCAAAAATATGTCCTTTTCAATGATATGGAATTTTTCCATAATTTTTTAAAAAAAACCACCCAATTTTTTTTGCAGGCTTCGCCGTCCAATATTTCCAATTTTACGGCTCGCTGTTCCAACAACAAAAAATGCGGCAGGACTTTACGCGCACCACCACCTTTCAACGGGCGATTTTTGAGAATTGACACGAGTTCAGTGGAAAGGTGGGGGGGGGGGCACAATTTTGGACATATTTTCTTAGTACATTTTTTGGTATTTTTTTTTAATTCGTGAGGTATCGGATGGCGACCCGAAAATGTTGCTTGGGATCCCGTGTCGTCCCGACAAATCTTGATCCCAATCAATCTCGAAGAATTTTTTTTGGGATCTTGTAGGATTGAAGAATAATAATTAAAAAAGGCTTTGTCGGATTCCGATTCAATCTGCGCAATCCCGAGAATAGCGTTGAAATGTACTGATTTTAGGAGGTAGAATTTTTTCCGGCGATGCGTTCAGCACTGCTGGACCTCGTCGATGCGCATATTTGGCCATTTTTGGAGCATATAAATCCGGGCTCTAACATTTTTGCTTAGCGGAAATGTCGGCGCCCCGAAATGTGGCCATCTGTCTCTCAAAATAGTACAAATCTTTAAAAAAAGTACAGTTGGCAACCCTGGCTTAGACCAAGCTTAGGCTTAGATATATTTAATCAGACAAAAGGTTCAGGATTGTGCAATGTCAATTCCGCATTCTTTGATTGTACGAATTTGCGAATTTCGTGACAACGATGCTGACGACGACTCATTGCCCCCCGTGCTCGAGCGGTTTTTCGGCAAATTTCGACTTTCATTTTTGGATTCTAACGACGCACTGAGGCTGGCCCGTGTTGCTGAACAAAATGGTCCGGGAAAAGCATTTTTTATTAATATGAAAACTTGAAATGAAAATCACATGAAAAGGGAGTCGGGCAAAAAGCAACAAAAAGATTTTGTTCTATGAGGTTGGAATTTCCATAAAACATTTTGCTAATTTTCAACATCCATTGATTTTTTTAGGTCTTTTTTTGTGCTTACTGCTTGCCATTTTTTGAGGAAATTGAATCCCCAAAGTTTAGATGGATTATTTCATTTTTTTGAAGGGCCTAAGAGAAGGGACAATTTTTTTTTTCAATTTTTTTGTGGGATAAAGACAGGTCACCATTTTTTTGAAAGGCCTTGAAGTGAAGGCAATTTTTAAGGGCTTTTTTTCTATTTTTGTATGCTTTTCAAAATTTTTTAGACTCGGCTGAAGGTTCATCCAATGGCGAAGATGTTGACGGATTTTTGTTGTTCCATTTGACGCTCAAAGACTACGAACAGATGCCGATCACTGAGGTTTTTTGGCTCACATTTTGTAAAATAAGTTTTTTCCAGAAATCAATCTCGCTGTTCAACACAATCAGTGCCCAAAAACGGGACCTTTTCGCTCAATTCATTCGCCATCCGTTTTAACACATCAAAAGGTTACAATTTTTTTATGCAAAATTGGAAAAATATTTCGGGCCATAAGACGAATTTTATTTTATTTTAAAATATAGAATGTTGGGGCCGGCCCCAGGGCTGGCGCGGTCGGCCCACACTCAGCCCATTAACGAAAACATAAAAACACTGGGAAAATTTTTGACTAAAAACATAAAATTTGTGCCGCATTACTAATTTCCTAGTAAAATTGTTAAGATTTTAATTTTTCTATTCTCAACTGTTAAAATTGCTTTAAAAATTTCAATTTTTTTGAACTTTTTAGAACTCGCCACCTTCCGGTCCATTTTGGATGCCAATCCACGAGGCGCTAAAACGGAGCCCAAACAGATTGTGGCAAAATTAGCGGAAACTCGGTCCAAAAAACGGAAATGCAGTGATGAAAGTGCGGCGAACGACTCGAACTCGGAGTTCGACACCAGAACAGAACAAAGTTTATTTTTTATAAAAAAATCTAGAACCAACCAACTGCCGAATACAACCAATAAAGTCAATCTTCATGAAAGACTTGTTTTTTTTAATTGGTTGCGTTTTTCTAAAAAAAAATTATAATTTTAGTGTAGTCTTTTTTTGTTGTTGTGAATATCATCAATATTCCGGAATTTATTCTCGAATATCTGACCCTTTCAATGATTCGAAATTTGCCATAATTTTTCTATTTCAGTAAAAAAAACCACCCAGTAAATTATTTTTTTTTGCAGGCTTCGCCGTCCAATTTTACGGCTCGCTGTTCCAACAACAGAACATGCGGCAGGACTTTACGCGCACCGCCACCTTTCAATGGGCGATTTTTGAGAATTGACACGAGTTTAGGGGAAAGGTTGAGGGGCACAATTTTGGACGTTTTTTCTTAGTACATTTTTTGGTATTTTTTTTTAATTCGTTAGGTATCGGACTGCGATCAGTGTGTTTGGGTTGTTCTGTTTGGTTGTTGTTCTGGCAATATGCATTCGCTGGCCAACCCGATTTTTTGGATCGGCTTTCCGGGTTAATCCCGAAAATGTTGGTCGGGATCTCGGTCATCCCGACAAATCTTGATCCCAATCAATCTCGAAGAATTTTTTTTGGGATCTTTTAGGATTGAAGAATGCCCGAATAATTAAATTAAATATCGATCAGAACAAAAGACTGCCCAATAAATTTTGTCTGAATTCTCTGAATTTTGTGTATATAATTCGGAAATGTTTTGGTCCAAAATTGCCGGCATTTCTGGTTTAGAAATTCGTGGCATTTTTGTGTCCGCAAATTCGTTTTTTTTCTATTTCTTCTATTTGAATAGTCTTCGATTTTCTTCACCAATTATTTTGTTTTGTTTGTTTTTCCATTTTCTCTCATTGATTGTTGATGTGCGCGATTTGTTGAGATGTTGCATCCCTTTTCTGACCCCAAATGCACGAAAACATATATGTTTTTACCAAATTTTCGTCATTTACTATTTTGTATTTCGAAATTCTCTGACTTCCTTCAAATATTCTTCCATTCGCTGAATTATTTTTAATTGATAAACTCTTTTTGAAAAGTTAATTGAAATGAATTATACGTTTTATTCGTCCTATTTGTTGTTTTGCTCATTTTCATTTTTTAATCATCTAAATGCTTAAGGCGGCTTGGGTGTTTCGGCGCGCTTTCCCCGCGGCGTGCGGAGCGTGAGGGAGTTCGGAAGCGTCGCGGTAGGCCTTGGGAATTTGGGCTCGTTTTTGAGTGAATTTTTGTGTCCCTAATTTCACGCATTTATATTTGAATCGCATTTTTTGGTTTGTAATTCCGGGCATTTCAAATTTCCTCAGCGGCACCGCCGTCCCGCCCGTTTTTGGGTTCGCATTTTTGGATCCGGAGTCGGTGGCACATTTTTGGGCATGCGGTACCGACGAAAAAAAATTCGGACATTTTCTCCAGACAAGGCATTTCTGGGTCCGAAGTCGTGGCACATTTTTATGTGCGGAATTCGTGGCATTTTTGGTCCACATGCCCGAAATTTCGGGAATTTTTAGGTCTAATCCCGGGAATTTTTGGGCCTAATTCCGGGCATTTTTGGGTCTGAATTCCGGTCGTTTTGGGTCTAAAATTTCTATCGTTTTTGATTTTGAAATTTTGTGAATTTTTTTGCAGATTCTGCTCAGACTCTGCACGCACGTCGGAAGAAACGCTGGAGTGTGAGCACTGTGCCCAATCCTGGCGTTTTGGGTCTGGATTAAGGTAGTTTTTGCGTCAGAAGTGTCCTTTGAATGGGGACTCAGTTGTCAATTTCATAAGATGTTAAGCTGATGCAATATAAATTAATTGGTTGTCTTAAGAGCTTAAACGAGCGGTGCTAAGTTTTATTTTTCAAGCTGCCGCAAAGTATCAGTAAACAAAGTTCAGCTGTTTGTCATAAGACTTTTCTTTCAATCGGTGTATATTTTCGAAGTTGAGTATTTCTTATTTAAAACGGCTTAATTATCAAAAATCCCGATGGCATCTGCTGGCACTATTAAATCTCCAATTTTATCGCTTTTTTCTTTTCTTCCGGTGTCTGTTAAACAGGCTATTGTCATATTTTGTCTGACCACGGCTACCCAAAATGTCGAACGACTCTCTGGCCAATCGTTTACAGCTTCCTCTTAAATTTGTTTAGTGCTTCTTCATAGTTTTTCAACGAATATTTAAATGTCATCGTAAAATTTACAAAATTTAAATATAAATACCTCCTGCGAATATTTTTTAAATCAAAATAAGTAATTAAAAAGAACAATACTTAAGTTCCGAAGTAGTATAATAGGTATATGCAATTCCAATGACATAAAGTTTTTATGGAGTGCCGGGAAACGACTCCTGGTACATAGATGCACAATGGGGGGGGGGGTCGGTTTTGAATTTTAAACTCCATTTGTTAACAGATTTACGACCAAACTTTTAAAAATCTGGTTATTTTTTGAAGCTTTTTAGGAAATAAGAGGGGTCCGACGCCGATAGGCACCGTCGGGAAAAATTTATGGATTTTTCAGTCAATTTGTTTAGAAAAATGATCCAAAAATTACGAACCTCCTTATGGCTTTTCTTCTCAAATTTTTTCTGCGACGTCATTTTTCTCTCTTTTTATTTTACCCTTTTGAACAAAAAACATTTATTTGTCAAAATTGTGGTGCGAAGTTGTTATAGTGCAGCGTTCTTGTCAGTGCTAAATTTGAAAAAATAAAAGTACATAGAACAAACAACACAAAAGTAAAATTTTAAAACCATTTTAAGTTTTTGTCGCGCTCGATCGGCCGATTCGGCTGGTGCCACCACGGGTGGGACAATTCTTGGTGTCTCCGCTGTGCTTGCAGAAGTGGGTGCTGCGCAACTTGCGGGGAAGACGGTCATCGTTTTGTCGCAAAACAAAAAAACACGGGTGAGTTTTTTAATGGTCCACGGGGTTTCTCATTATGTGTGACACTTGAATTTGGGGTTCGTAATTGCGAATTACGGAAATTGCTTCCATTTGGGGGAGGGGTGTAATTATGGGTTACTGGAACTACGGGTTTTTAGGGGTCCGTTTCCAGTCCCTAATATGTTCTGAGGAATAGGCCGGAAAAACCCTTTTGTGTATGTTCCGAAAATCGAACGGGATTCCAGAAAAAGATTTTCGGATTGATCGGGATAGCGATTGTCGTGATTCCGACCGACCATTTTTGGGGAATTTTCGGGATTGTGTCTGTATTGGGATTTAGCCGGGGTCCCGTTCCCGAAAAATCGGTTTGTCGGTCTTTATATATTAAACGCCAAAGGGAGTGATCCAAAAGTTGCAACAAAATATTTGAGCCTCAATTAATTTAGTTTTATATATTTCGGTGGTGAGTTCAAACAAATTGATCAATGATCAGAAATAATTTAACTCAATTTGGTGTGAAGGACAAACCCCGACCTTTTTTTTAAAATTTTTCATATTTCATAAATGAGAAAAAAATCAGCGCATATGCCGAGGGCGAGTTAGTATGAAAAAATCATGTGGCCTTTGCAGGTATTTGCTGCCACTGCTTCCGGCGCAACGAATGGGTTTGTAAGAGCCGACCGCTCACTGTGTTCGGACTGTTGATGCTGTTTGGCGGTGCGGTGGCAATTATTGTCGGCTTTTGTTGGCCTCGGCAACAGAACATTAATGGTTGATTTTTAAAAAGCTTTATTTGAAAATCATTTTATAAAAATGAATCAATTTTTATATGTAGTCAAAAAAATAAATGTTTAAAATAGCGAAATTGCGTTTTCAGGACGAGGATGAAAATTTCTATGTGCTGACGGGCGGTTCGCTGAAATCTCCTGCGATGCACGCGCATAGAAGTAAAAGTTCCTTTTTTGATATCAAAATATAAATAAAAAATTGAATTTTTGAAAAATTTTAATTTTCTTTAGAATTTTTGCATTCTCATTACATTGAACACTCACTTATTTTGCAAGGTGACCGAGAGTCATGTTCGTCAAATTCAACAAATTGTGGCCGAGAATCGGTCGGGCGCGCGCATTTACGTGACCTTTGGCACGCGCATTTACGTGACCTTTGGCAATGTGCGGCTGTTCCGGCACATACTGCTCGAAATGGGCGAGATGGGGCTGATGCAGAACGGCGAGTACGCGCTCGTCTACCTGGACACGGATTACAATTGGTCCACTCCATCCATTTAACATACAAACATATTTACGAATACATATTTTATATTGATCAGCACGCAAATCCGGCCCGGCTGCCCAAACCGTGCATGCATTGCCAAGTGCAATAGCCGAGCGCCGCGTGACGAGCCGGAATGCGGCTTTCAAGTGAATTGTTGTTTAGGTCCGTGTGTGAATTCGTCCGCGACATTTGTTTAGTCTGATCACTAGGGCGGGGATTTATAAGCACATGCATATTTTTTCCCTGAACTGGGAACGGTCTGAAATGCACGAAAAACGTGTTTTCAGCTTGGTTTGAAGCTTCTAGAACGCATTTCCATGTGCATATTTCGCGATTTATGTGCATATTTCGCGAATTTTTTCGAATTTTTCAACTTTCCAAAAATTTTAAAATAATACACAAAAAAGCTTTAAATCGATTTAAGACGTTAAAATAAGATTTTCGTTTTTTCTTAGAAATGGTGCAGTGCGTGCGACCTTTTGATTGGGCATATCTTTTGCACCCGAGAATTTGCTTCGTTGGCCGGCCTTCGGGTGCACCAGCGAAAGGCCCACTCGCTGACTGAGCAGGGAGTGACGCACTGTTGCGAGTAAGTTACCGTATTTCCTAAAATAAAGCCCGCCCTCCCTCTAATGATCTTGATCAGGAAAATTCTAAGGAACATTTGACTGATCAAAATAACTTATCTGATCAAGATGAAAGTGTTGATGAACAGCAAAAATGAGTCCAATGAATGCGAAAAAATTGAGTCTGATCAGCAAAAACGGGAAATTATCCAAAAATTCCGTGAAATGAATGAATATTATAAAAAAAAGAAAATATTCCAGAATTGAATGGGTGTAAATTGAAGCAAAAATATCAAATGATTTGGGTGTAAGTCGCTCAACAGTTAATAGATGGATCAAAACATTGAGTGGTCTGTCGAGAAACAAAGTTTAAATCAAACTCTCAGGAAGTAACAAATGTCCTAACTTTCTGCATATTTTAAACTTTATTTCATTTAAAATCTCAAACTTTAAGCTAAGTTCTGCATTTTTTTAAATTTCTCCAATTTTGCTGAGCAAAAAATTGGGAATTGGCAAAAAATTATTGCCCTCCCCCCCCTAAAATAGAGCCCCCCTTTTTTGGGGGGGGGGGGGTTGAACAATAGAGCCCCCGGGGGCTCTATTTTAGGAAATACGGTAATCCGGGGCTTTTTGGGGCTGTAATTTCATGGATTTTTGGGTCTGGAATTCGGGGATTTTTGGGTCCATAATTTGTGGCGTTTTTATTTCGAAATAAAAGTCAGCGCATTTTACAGGTTCTGCGATTTTGGTTGCAACGACAGCGCAAGCTCTGCGCGCGCGCACGTACGGAAGAAACACAGAGGGCACAGCATAAGCACCTTCCGGCACCGCCAAGGGCGTCCGGTATAATCAAATTTTTTTACGACGGGTCAGGGTAGGGAATTAAGGGGTAGTCAAAAGGTGTGTTTTTGACTATCCCCATGCGCCCATTTTTTGAGTCTTCGCCTGTTTTTTGTTTTCCTTATTTGCCGGTTAAACACTGTTTTTTTCAATCGGCAAAGTAATAGATTTTTTCAACAGTAAAATGTTTGTGCCAATTTTGCTATGCCCAAGAATTTTGAGATACAAATTGTGGCGGAGCTGTATCGAAATTTCGATTTTCGACGTTTTTTTCCTTTTGATTTCGAGCTTTTTTGTTAGTTTTGACACAGCCCTGATTGTTGGAACTTTTTCAGATCATTTCGACCCCTGTCCAGCTGAACATACCGGAATTGAAAGAATTCTGGCGCAAGGCAAACGCTTATTTGCCACGTTTTGGAGGCTTCAATAACAACGAAACATCAATTATTGTTAGAGCTATACAAAAATAATATTTAAAAAACCCCCCAAAAAAGCAATTACAGAAAATTCTTCCAATTTTTTAAAAATAAATTTAAATTGCTTGAAAATATACTTTTGAAATAATGTTTTTTTTTAAGAAATTTGATTTAGCCAAATATAAATTTTCACTATTATATTTATTTTTAAAGGAATTTGAAATTTTCATTCCCTAAGGCTAATCGCTATGCTTGCTATCTGTACGACGCGATGATGTTGTACGCGCAGGCGTTGGACGAGACCATACAGGACCGACTGCGCGTGAACGGGACGGCTGCGGAGGCGATCAATGACGGGGCGCGCATTGTGTCGCGCATTTTGGGCCGCACCTATCGCAGTGAGGCGGCGGGCAAAAAGGGCGCATTTTATTGCTGTGGGGCAATTCCAATCGATCCATTGGGGGGACGGGCGAGGGCAGCAGGCGATTAAACGGGGCGTATCAGTGAATGAATGGACTGATCACTTTTGTGTAGTGGTGTGTATTGTTGTGATCTGATCCGTCGCATCGCGATTGAATTTTTTTTAAATGATTTTAGTTTAGAAACCCCCCACCACCAATTTTTGTTGCCAGGGATTGGCATTACGCCCACAAAAATACACCCAGAAATCGGTGGCACTCTCGAGATGCCGTAATTTAGGAACGACTTTGTTTCTAGGTTTTACAGAGATTGCCGATGTTTGGATGGGACCCATTAAAAATTAAACAATTTTGCCACAATCAAAAAGTAATTGTCGCCCCTCAGGCGTCCAAGGCTTTGACATGCGCATTGACATCAACGGCGATGCCGAAGGCAACTACACACTGTTGGCGCTGCAGGACGTCAAACCGGGGGGCAATTTTTTAGAATTTTAATTTCTCATTGATGCGTCAGTAAATCCGGCGAGTCCGTTTATGCCGAAACCTAATCTTGCCCTGGATCAGGGATTTTTTCAAATTTAAAAAAAATGCCGAAACCTGATCAGGATCAGAGATTTTAATACATATTTTGGGCTTCATTTTTGAAATTAGTGCACTAAAGTGCTTATTTTTTTGTGTATTTTGGCATTTTTGGAGCCTTTATATGCGCATATTTTGGCTAAATGCCCTACTAATTTGTTGCCAGGTGTCCTGGTTGCGCGTATTTATTTCAGTCTCGATTTGGAATTTTATGCCAAATTTATCGGAGATCAATGTTGGCGGCATCCTTTCAACTTTTGCACATTCGCCCGCCTGCCCCCTTAGGTGCTGAACCAAAGCCACCACAACTATTACCCGCTCAACCAAGCGATGGACATTGTGGCCGATTTTGTGGCCAATGCAAATCCGGCCCAGCTGCCCATACTGCGCATGCATCGCCAAGTGCAATGGCCGACCGGCCGAACGCCGCGTGACGAGCCGGAGTGCGGCTTTCACAACGAAAAGTGCCGTCCTGTTGAGCCGGATAAAAAAAGCGTCAACGGCACAATGCTGCTGGGTATTTGCGGCTTTCTGAGCCTGTCACTGATGGTGGTCGGCTTCATCGCGTACAGGTGTGTGTGTGTGGCGCGACAAATTATGTCAGAGAGTCCACGACGACCTGGGCAAGACGTTCAGCGGGGCGCCAGAGACTTTTTTGAAGTGCAATAATTGTTTTTGAATGAAACAAATTTGATATCAATCGAATGCTTTCGCTGGGCAGATTTTGTGTTCATTATCAACTTGGTGATTTGATCCCTTTTAGAAAAGTTATAATCGAAATTACCAAAAAAAAATCTCAGTTTCCGGCCTCTCTTTTCTAACCATTAGATTTTTCAAAGTTTGTACGATCATTTAGTTTCTGCTAGATAATAGCTTCTAAACACATTGGGCTTTTGATTGGTACCAATTTTTTTTACTTTGTTTCAAGAAGAGTTATGGCACTTCAACCTCGTTGGCGCCCAAACGACCTCAATTGTGATTTGGGGCAGTGCCGTTTTGGCGCCGTGCCGTTCGGCATTTTGCTTTTACAAAAACCGGGAATTTTCCGACCGATCCCGGTCGGGATTCCGGTCCCGACCTACTCTAAATGCAACAAAAGGGTAAAATAGACCCCCTAAAAACAATTTTTTTTGGAAAAAATAGCTTATGAAAAATGAAATAAAACCCGAAAATGCACCCCTAAAAATTGACTTTTTTCGGTACCCCCACCCCCCCCCCCCCTTCCACAAAGCAAAACCTAGATACGAGCCTGATTTCTGGGTCCGAATCGTTCATTTTTGGGCCCGGAAATTCGTGCATTTTTTGTCAATTTAATTATTTTTAAGCCGGCGCTTCTACACATACGCGTACGGAAGAGCCAACGCCCAAATGAGATTCCGGTGCTTTTTGGGTTCGAAATTCCCGGAAGTTTGTATCCGGGGTTTTCCGTCCAAATTCGTGGCATCTTGGGCCCGAACTTGTGGTATTTCGGGTCTGGAATTCGTGGCATCTGGGTCCGCAAATTTGGGCATTTTTGGGCCCGAAATTTCGGGCATCTTTTAGCATTTTTGGGTCTAAAATTCCGTGGATTTCGGGTCTGGGTCAGGGCTGTATCGAAATTTCGATTTTCAACTTTCGATTTTCGACGTTTTTTTCCTTTCAATTTCGAACTTTTCAGTTTCGATTTTCGATTTCGACTTTTTTTTTACTTTCGACACAGCCCTGGTCTGGGTTCCGGTTGTTTTGCGTCCAAAATTTCTGGCCATTTTTGAATTCGAAATTTTGCCATTTTTGGTCCAAAATTCTGGCCGTTTTTGGTTTCAAATTTGCTCACTTATTATTTTTAAGCTTCATTAAATTGCCTTTATTTTATTTTTTCTTGAAAAGAGTTAGGGCAATAAAAATTAGCGGCGTTAATTGCCGTGAACAATATAGGTATATAATTTAATATTTTAAAGTCGGGCAGTCTACACGGTACGCGTACGGAAGAGCCCACGCGCTCCGATGGGCTTTCAGTTTGGCGACTTCGGTGAAGACACTGTGGTAAAATGTTTTTTTAGCCTATCCAGTCAGATTTAGTGATTTTTCCACAAATTTCCGCCTAATTATGGGCTCTTCAGGATTTCCCGGTTTTATTTATTTTTGAGTTTTCGGTCATTTACATTTTCCTAAGATTAATTCGATGGAAATGCCATGTGCCTTTGATGATTTGTTCTGGCACATTTGCACCCAAAAATAATGGCGCAAAAAGGGCTCAATTTTCTCTGGAAATTTGGCCAAATCTTGGCCAACTTCGTCACCACACCATTATTGTCATCAACATTTCCAGATTTTGCCCCATTCAATGCATTGGTGTTGTGTATGGAGGTTTTAAGTTAACTCTCTATTCCCAGAGGACGCCAATTCAATGAAAAACTTCAAATTTGGCACTTTTTTCCCTTTGAGCAAATTGCCCCCTACTCCGGCCTTCTCCCCTCGGGCGACTAATTTGGTCATTTTTTCCTCGTGAATTGCGAGCAGTAAAATCTGTGGATGGGTCAGCCCTGTATTGGGGTTTTTTTGTTGTTTTTGTTTTGTTTTCGGGTAAAAGGAAAATTGTGGGCTTAGCGGAGATAGGGGGGGGGGGGGGGGTAGGCCTCAGCTGGGCATGGCACACAAACTGTGCCAAAATACCGCACAGGACAATTTGGCACTCAATTCTTACTACTCATTTAAATTTCATCATGGCACCATTTATTTTAACGTTCGTAACCCAAATTCATGGACTTTTGGATGAAAGCTGAAAGCATAGGAATTTTCTATTTAAAACCAGAGTGCTAGCTGACTGAGGCCTCAAAATTTTTGAAATAATTTTGTTTTGCCTAAAATTGGATAAAACCCGGGATAATTAATTGTCCGCTTTAGGGGCCTATTTTTGAGAGCTAAATCGAACTACCTTTAGGTTTTCAACACATTGTCGTGCTCTGTCCGGCACATCTCCACATTTAACGCTGACGATGCCATCATCATCATCGTTTTCCAGCACCATGCCGTCCTCCCCAATTGTTTCACAACGTGCCATCACTGCAGCAACATCGCTGAACGGCATAAGCAGCAGGCGATGTTCTTCGACGCTGTTGATGTTGTGGTGTTGCTGCTACTGCTTGCTGCTGCTGTGCGCGAGTGATGCGGCGCCGTTGCAGTCATCCGTCGGCACCGTCAGCGGCGAGCAGTTCGAACGCGCAGACAGAGATTATCGTCCGTTGCAGGTGAGCAGCACTCGACATGAAAATAGACACTTCAAATTTCAACATTTTTGATGGACCTTTGGCATTTCGACTTTTTGTGCCATCAATTTGCAAATACTTGGGAGTATAATTTGTGAGAATTTGCCAATTATGTTGTAGTTCGGCAAGCGCGAGTCGTACAGGCCACTGCAGTTTGGCAAACGGATTGTCGCCAGCAGAGGGCTGCTGTTTGCGCCCGCCGTGGCACCGCCGGCATTCATGCACAACCTGCTGCACAACAGCGGACTTGAAGAGATGGACCCGACGATGGACCAATACGTTTTGATGGTGGAAGAGAGACGGAAATGAATGAACGAATGAACGAATGGCGGAGAGGGGACGAGAGAGGGCATGGAACAGACAGAGACGGAAAGACGAGCAGAGAAAATTGAGAGAGTCAAAATGCCAGAAAACTTAGTTCAAATGCGCCTATCCAATCACCATTTAAACCAGAAAATGTGCTGTAATCGTTCACACCCACACATTTTGATCGAGAAAACCCTTTTGACGAGAAATGTGTAGAACAGAGAGACAGAGCAGAGAAAACTGATTTGTGAGGAGTGGAGGTCGTTTCGGCCCCAGACATTTAAAGTGCCATAAATTTTTAAGTAATTTTTCCAAAAAGGATTCGTTTTAGGGGTTCGGGCACTTGTATAGAACAGAGTGCGTAACTGTCCTTATTCAGGGTTCTTGAATGCTAAGGACAGTCCTTGGACATGGGCCCTCCGGCCTTGAAAAATTGAAAATGTCCTTATTTCCAAGAATGTCCTTGGAAAATGAAAATTTGGCTGGAATTTGGCACTGGCATGAACGGCCTGTGCCTGTTAAGTGTTTAGAAAGATTATTTATAATTGAAAATAAACTAGATGGATCAGTCGTCACATAAATTAGGGCAATTTTAAGCTTCATCATTTGCATTTTTCATTCAGCAAAGCAATTGGGGCGCTTTTCCTGGGCGGGTTTAGGCAATCCGTTAATTTTACCAATTTGCTTAATTCGAGTAATCTTCATTTTATTGCCTTTTTTGTTTATCTGTTATTGCATTTGAATTTTCTCCTCTTTCTTCTTTATTTGAGCCAAAATAGAAGCGAGTGAAATAAGCATTACAATAAATTTAAACGATAAAATTAAAATAAAATTATAAAAAAACATCAGAAATAAAGGGGAAATTATTCGTTAAAATCGTGCGCACAGTTCAAAAGCATTGAAATGATGCATAACAAGCATGAAATGGGCACAAGAAAATATTTGTAGTTAAATCTGGCCGCAAAATTTATTATTTATTTTATTCATAAGGATGAATTTTTGTGCACAAACAAAAATAAGTCCAATGAATTTATTGCAAAAGATTCTAAAGTCAGTCATTTATAGTGTTCGGCACGGTACGGTATTACCGCGGTAATTTTCGGTATACCGCGGTAATTTTTTTATACCGACCGAGAAAATTGTTGAGATTTCGGTATTTTTCGGTAACGGTAATTTACCGAATTACCGTTACCGATTACATTTGCCGAACACTAGTCATTTATACTTTGGCGATCAATTGGACGAATAATTTGTGCAATTTTCAATTTCGAAATATGTTATTCTGGAAAGAAACTAAACATAATTTGTGACGATAATTAATTTTAAAATACAAAAATCGACAATATACATCGATCTCATCAAAAAGATCATTCTGATTTAATTTTACAAATTTTTCTTTCCCGATGGCGTCTAACGGTGCTGCCGCCAATTTCTTTGTCATTCTTTGTCGTGATGCATAGAAAAGCACGCATTTGTTAAAAAGAATGAAATCGTTTGACAAAATGTCATCGGAAACAAAAGGCGAAAAATGGTTAAATATTTCTCTTAAACGAGTAAAAATATTTTGCAAATTGAGAAAACATAGATTTTTTCGGTAAACAATGGAATTTTAAGGCTTAATTTTTTTGTGTTAAAATGCAATTTTCGGGCCATCTTTCACACCAGTTCAAAAAATTAGTCTGTTAATCTTCAATTTATTTAATTAAAAGAATTTTAAAATATAAATATTCAACTGTACAAGAGAAATTAATATAAATGAAATTTTGTTCTATTTACAGACTTATCGGCACCACAAATTTTTGCATTGCTTAGCTCCGATGAGCAGAATTACTGTGCCACATTCCACAACGACCTCCGTCGAACGGTGGCTAATGGCGAACAGCGGAATAAAACGGGCACGTTGCCGTCCGCCACCAACATGTTGGAGATGTTCTACAACTAAACAACCAGGGCAAATTGCGCAGTCGTGGGCCGATCAATGCCAATTTTCGCACTCCCAAGCCTCCGGACTGAGCGAGAACATCTACTACACCACGCGGGAAAACTTCAGCAGCAGTAAAATTTTAAAAATAAACGAGTTTTTGAAACGAATGATTTATTTATCAATGCATTTAGTTGAGAATGTTTCGATACCAACAACGGTTTAAAGCGTTTGATTTGCCTGTTTTAGCGGAAACACTGAAAAGGGCATTCAATTTTTGGTGCGATGAGGTGATAAACATCGGCATTCCAGACAATTTGGTTGTTGACGGCAACAATTTCGGACGCATTGGTCACTTTACGCAGGTAATATAATAATCGGCCATTTGCAAGTCAAAGAAATCAATTAGGGAAATGATTTTTTGGTTCTAAAAAGCCCATATGTAAGACGCCAAAATATGGGTAAATTTTTATGTCAAAATTTACTAAGGCGTAAATTTATTTTCTCAATTAAAGATATTGCATTTGTCCTTTCCTAAATTGCAAATAAAGTCACTTAAATTTTAAAATTGTATTTTTGACAAAGGAAAGTTGCTCGATCAAAACTACTAATTTGCGAGGAAACCGCAAAATGTCAACTAATCTCATCGATATTAAAAGATTGCATGGAACCGATTGTTTTAGATGGCATGGCACAATTCATATATTGCATTGGCTGTGCCGTGGCCAACTGTCCAAATTCGGAATGGAAGAAATTTGTGGTCTGCAATTATTGGCCACCGTAAATTTTATATATAAATAAACATTTTAATCGACAAATTTAAATTGGTTTTAAAACGTATTATTTTAAAATGTTTAAATTCCCCACACAAAATAGTGCGTGCAATTTGATGAATATTATTTGTTTTAAGGGGCAACTACTTAGGGCAGCCTGATAATTTTTGGATTCAATATTCAATTCTTAAGTTTGAAAGTTAAAATGACAATTTTTGGATTCAATATTCAATTCTTAAGTTTGAAAGTTAAAATGACAATTTTTGGATTCAATATTCAATTCTTAAGTTTGAAAGTTAAAATGACAATTTTTGGATTCAATATTCAATTCTTAAAAGTTTGAAAGTTAAAATGACAATTTTTGGATTCAATATTCAATTCTTAAAAGTTTGAAAGTTAAAATGACAATTTTTGGATTCAATATTCAATTCTTAAAAGTTTGAAAGTTAAAATGACAATTTTTGGATTCAATATTCAATTCTTAAAAGTTTGAAAGTTAAAATGACAATTTTTGGATTCAATATTGTAAGGGTTTCCGGTCGGCATTTCCCATTCTATTCACCCCTCAAAGAACTGCTGGACTTTCACCCCTTCTATTGATCACATTTATTCATTGCAACAATGTCCCGCCCACATGGCTTCATCCTGTTTCCCGCCTTTCCCCAAGCGATCAGTCTTCATCCCTCTGTCCCGTTTTCCATCGGTCGTTATGCAGGACGGAATAAACTCTATCTTGAGTGTTGGATCGGCGAGTTGGAGAGGCCATCCATCACCAATGCCCAGGGCCCGGGCATCCTCCCCGTCTTTCCCTTTCCCCCAATTCCATCCGGGGAGTCAACGGTGCTTAATCTGGGGGGCACAGTGCGCCTCCCTCACTGGTAGCACCGGATGGTTCCCTTTTTTGGGAAAAGGTCCATCGGCACAACAACGAGGACAGAGGATGAATGTGCCGGCCGAGATAAACGGGGTACCCCTCGCCTGCGGGCAAGAAGCAGTAATTGTGCACGGAGAAGTGATTGAATAGTGAAATGTTACCCGGACTAGTACAAAACTAAAGGGGTCATGTAAAAATTTAAAAAAAAAAAAGGAGTTCGGCCAATTGTTGCCTGGACTAGTGTAAAACTAAAGAGGCCATACAGAAAATGGAGTTCGATAAGTTAATGCCCGGACCGTACAAACTACAGGGGCTTCTCTTCGAAAAATAAAATTGCTGTCAATTGTTGCCTGTGCGAGTGGAAAAATAAAGGGGCTTTGCGAAAAATAAAAGGAGTGCTGTTGCTCGGTCTAGTACAAACTACAGGAGCCTGGTGAAAAAGTGCCGTCAAGGTTGCCCGGTCTAGAAAAATTAAAGGGGCCTATGAAAGTCAAACGAGTTCGGTCATCTGAGTCCGGACTAAAACGTCTAAAGGGACGACGAATTAAGCATCAAGATGGCTAAATGCATCATCAGAAATGAATTAACCTGACCTGAGGGCCAGAAGCAGTAATTTTACTTAAACCAAAGACTCAAAAAAAACTTATGTCAAGATTTGGAATCGGACAAAAACTAAAGGTCACGTGAAATTTTACCAATTCGGGAGATCAAAGTCTAAAAGTCGGCGATCAAATTGTTTTCCCAGCATTCCAAAGAGTTCGAAGTAGAACGGCCGAGCTGGCCTTTAGTCCCTTAGACACTTTCGCATCGCATTTAATTGCCGCTCTCACGATCGGAAGCTGTCAGCGGAAGTCCATTAGCAATTGATTTAATCGCCGCAAGAATGCAGTGGGAATCGGAAAGGAAATTATTCTTCATGTCCAACTGAGATTCATTTTGATTGTGCTTTTTCTCATTCATGCGGGACGGAATCATTAATTGAGATTGCAAAAAAGCAAATGCTTACTCAATTTAGATCGTACTTCAAAAATATATTGCCCAACCCCACCGATTGCATGCCTTTGACCAGTTACCCCACCGGGTCTGAAGTTCCCCTGGCCTGCGGGCCTGAAGCAGTTAATGTAAATGAAAGAGATGGTGAATTGTCTGGAGTCCCCCTGGCCTGCGAGCCTGAAGCAGCTATTGTAAATGAAAAAGATGGTGAAGTGACCATTGGGACAAGTGCTAGGAAATTCTGGCAGGGAAAAATGGCAGTGAAGGTGCCAGAAGTGGAAACGGTTCACCCAAAGAAGAATCGCACCATTTATGGACTCAACATGCTCTCCAGCGGATTGTCGGCGATTTCAAGCCTAGAAATGTTTGGGGAAGAATCGGCAGTTGAATTTGATGATTGGGCGGAACGGTTCAAAGACCATCTCACGGTCTCTGGCAAAAATTTCACGGATCAAGAGAAAGTGACCCGGTTCAAATTGTGCTTGAAGGATGCCCCTCGGGCACTGTTTAAGGAACTGTATCCTGCGCAAACCGCGACGCTGGACTTGGCCATGACAGCACTTAGGGCCAAGCTGGACTCTCCTCAGCGCAGAGAGATTGCCAAAAGGACGCTGACGCTGTGCAAGCAGCGCGAAGACGAGTCGGTGGCACAATTTTTGAGGCGATTGACGCCGTTGGTGGAGGCAACGAACCACTCCCTCACCGAGGCACAGCGGAAGGAAAAGGTTTGTGAAGAATTTCTGGACCGCCTCAAGCCAAGCATGAGCTTTCTAATCCGGTTGATTGGATTAACTCAAGCCAAGAGCTTGAATGTTGTTAAGGCCCAGGCAGAGGAGTTGGAAGCGTTGCTGCTGATCAACAACAGGGGAGATGAGGTTAGCCGACTGTCACAAGCAGTCAATGTGATCAACAGTCGACCCTCCCAACCTCAGTGGAGCGCTGGTCTACATCCTGGAGCTGCCGGAAATGAGCAGGGATCCTCGGGGAGCAATATGCGAAGCGCCGGACCATTCTCCGCGTCAAACGTGCAAAGGCAGCCGCCGTCATTCGGAGGAGCTCGTGGCAGCTCTCGAAACTGGGCACAGGGACGGCAGGAGCAGGTCAGCCAAAGCAATTGGTCGGGCGATCGCCAATGCCAGTATTGCGGACGAATGGGCCACCTCGTCTATGCCTGCCAGGAGCGGCAAGCTGATTTCGAGGACGATGAAGGCAGGGCTTTAGGACAGGAGGAATGGGCTGATCAGCAACCGCGCCAACCGCAGATGGTATGGCAAAATTCACCAAACTCGGCTGACATTTCCCCACCCTCGACGACATCCGAAGGTTTCATGGAAAATTTGGTAAGAGCCCTGGTCGAAATGAATGTCCGGAGCAACACCGGTCGCTCTGCTCCGGAAGAAAGCAGCGATCAGAGACGCTGAAACAATCCTGGCTTGCGGGCCAGAAGCAGAAAAAACTCGGTCTAAGACCTCAAATTGGAAAGGAACCGGCCATGAACAGAATGGCGCCAGTTTCATTATTCAGCAACGACATGAATTGAACTCGCCGCGTTCAAGAAAAATCACAACTGGCCCGAGGGCCAGAAGCTGGAAAAAATTTTTTTCTCTTGAAAAAACCCAAAGCAAACCCCAATGCAGTCAACCCCGATAAACTAGACAGAATTAATAGTTATTCATTCATTTTCATTCTTTGTGTCACCCCCCCCCCCCCAGGGATGGTCGTAATTCCGATTTATGAAAAAGGTTGAGACCCCAGAATTCCGATTTGCCTCAAAAGTTCGGTTTATCAAAATACTGGGCCTGCGGGCCAGGAGCAGCAAAATCAGCTTGACGAGAGGAGTCGATTGGTATATAAATTGCTCGATTTTGTTCCATTACCGCAAAAGGGAAAAATTCCAAAAAAAAAAAATGTTAAGGAATTAAGCTGATCAAAGCAAATGACGGAAAACGAAAACTCTAGGGGCTGCCCAAAAAGTGGAGGTGTAAGGCAAAGTGTAAGCCCCCCCCCCAAACCATCTTTAAATTGAATTTGGGGCTATTCATCTCTCTTTCTCTATGGGGGGCCCACACTATTTTGCCAAAGTTTCGCAGCGAAAGTCATTTTTCGCCAAAATTCAACAATGGCGTAAATTCAAACCGCACGTCTTGAAGAAGAAACAGTCGGGTTGGTAAATCTCAAAAAAAAAGAAGCAAATAAGGAAAGGGAATGGTACAAACGGGAAATGAAAAATAAAAAGGAGGGAGTGGAAGTGATGAAAAAGGAAACTCAGCGATGCGCAGAGCGTGTCGGCCCGGAAGTGGCCGCGGAATGGCAAAAGCGCTGGTGAAGTCAGAGGACGTTCACCGCGTGTATGGAACGGGAGGTCCGGGCAAGCAGCACCGTAAGTTTTGACGGGAGGTGAACAGAAATTAACCCTACCCCCCTCAAGGTAAACGTGGCGCGCCGGGCAGTGACGGGTGGCGACGACGATGAACTACACGAAGAAGAAAGAAGGATGACGGATGGAAGAACGATGCAAACTCAACCCCCTTCCAAAAACTCGGGGGATTCAGCAGTTCAACTTCCCCATCCAAAATTCCAAAATGCCACTGGGATGCCTGGACCACTTCCTCTAACCCTCTCTTCACACACTCTCCAACAAACTCTCCCCCTCTGGACCGGAATGACCCCGGGGTGATCCTCCCCGACGTCCCCATGCCATCCATCTGAAATGGTGGACGAGCTGTTCACGCAAAATGCGCAGCCTGGCGGTGGACGATCGAGTAGGAGGACCGAAGGACGAAGCCGAGAGTCGGAGTGCCGGGATCTCTGTCTCTATTTCCCCGCGCGGGAAATGCATCCTCTGCATCTGAGGATCGAGGACGATCCTATGGGAAAGGGGGAGCTGTAAGGGTTTCCGGTCGGCATTTCCCATTCTATTCACCCCTCAAAGAACTGCTGGACTTTCACCCCTTCTATTGATCACATTTATTCATTGCAACAATGTCCCGCCCACATGGCTTCATCCTGTTTCCCGCCTTTCCCCAAGCGATCAGTCTTCATCCCTCTGTCCCGTTTTCCATCGGTCGTTATGCAGGACGGAATAAACTCTATCTTGAGTGTTGGATCGGCGAGTTGGAGAGGCCATCACCAATGCCCAGGGCCCGGGCATCCTCCCCGTCTTTCCCTTTCCCCCAATTCCATCCGGGGAGTCAACGGTGCTTAATCTGGGGGGCACAGTGCGCCTCCCTCACTATATTCAATTCTTAAAAGTTTGAAAGTTAAAATGACAATTTTTGGATTCAATATTCAATTCTTAAAAGTTTGAAAGTTAAAATGACAATTTTTGGATTCAATATTCGATTCTTAAAAGTTTGAAAGTTAAAATGACAATTTTTGGATTCAATATTCAATTCTTAAAAGTTTGAAAGTTAAAATGACAATTTTTGGATTCAATATTCAATTCTTAAAAGTTTGAAAGTTAAAATGACAATTTTTGGATTCAATATTCAATTCTTAAAAGTTTGAAAGTTAAAATGACAATTTTTGGATTCAATATTCAATTCTTAAAAGTTTGAAAGTTAAAATGACAATTTTTGGATTCAATATTCAATTCTTAAAAGTTTGAAAGTTAAAATGACAATTTTTGGATTCAATATTCAATTCTTAAAAGTTTGAAAGTTAAAATGACAATTTTTGGATTCAATATTCAATTCTTAAAAGTTTGAAAGTTAAAATGACAATTTTTGTTTAAAAAAGCGATAAAGTGCGAATTCCCTGATTTTCAACAATATAATTTTAATGGCCAAGTTCCACTTCGGCAGTTATCGTTAATTTTAAAAAAATTTAAAGATTCCGCAGTCGACCCTCCCCCAATTTTTAGAAAATTAAAAATTTGATTTGCACAAACTCATGAAATTTGTCTAGATTATTTACAGAAAATATAAAATAAAGTTACAAAAAAAATATCTCCAAGCATTACCATCACGGGAATTGAAAGTTCATAAGAACAGAGAACAAATTTGTAAGCGTAAAGGCGTAAGGCAATTAAGCGGAATTGGTTAATTTTTTGCTGTTTTCTGAATTTTATTTTTTTTCGAATTTTGCAGCCAATGCCTTAACATTAATTTTGGCGTCTCCATATCTTCCTCCTCCATCATCATTCTCGTTGATGACTGGCGATTTGAGGGGCAATTTTGGTTGTTGTACTGCTTGGACTCGTTGATATTGATGATCGGCTGCTGATGGGTGGTTCAGCTTCTTAATATTTAAACCGTTTTTATCAATTTTTTAGTTATATCGATTCTTTTTATTAATGATACTTTTCCCAATTTTGTTACATTTTTGTGGGGCGGCGGTGCCGGTGGAGTTTGATCGTAGTGACGATGCGGGTCCGGTTGTGCTGCTGCCGTTGCCTTCGGTGTCGTAGAAACATTATGTTGATGCCGTGCCTTCTGGTCCGGCTCGTCGGATGATGTCGACCCACCGGTGTCGTAGCCCGGAGGCACCACCAATGCCCTCCGTTCCGATGCCACTTTTGAAGCTGATGACTTTTTCGCCGGTTTGGTTGCATTTAAAAATGCTGTGGAATTGTTGAAATACTGTACGTTTGTCGGTGATGCCATAAAGTTAGCCTAAAATGTTAGAAAAATCGTCAATTTTAAATTAGTCGACGTTTTGAGCGGTGCTTTACGTTTAATAAATAATATTGATCAATAAAAAACACACCAAAGGCTGTTGTGGTACTTCGTGATTTTGGTCGCCGACATCTGTAACTTTGAGTACTGCTCGCGCTCCGCCCATCATATAAGGTCGGGTTGCGTCCACACGCAGAACCTTAGATTTGGAATTACCGTATTCCTTCTAATTGATCCCCCGGGGGCTCTTTTGCTTTATTTCAGGGGCGGGGGAGAGAAAACAGTTTTTGATTTTTGTAAGAATTATTTGATTTTTATATGAATATTCACACTATTTAATCAAGATTAAGATCTGAAATAAATAAATAATTTTTGTATTAAATAAAACATTTTTATCACCGCACCCTAGCCAATTAATTACTTCGCCTCGAGGGCTGCCGCTGACAGCCGTGCCATCATCACCCCATACGGCATTCAGACTGTGGCGATGCGTGTGCAAAATGGTCGAGCCAGGGGGCGGTGGCGCCTTTCGGGTGGGCTCCAGTCTGAACGAGCGCAGTTCCAATGCAACACGAACTTTGTACCAAATTCTGTGCGGAATCGACAATTTAACAAATTTTCATAAAGTGAATTTGTGCATTAATTGGCTTTGTTAATTATAAAGAATATTCATAAGATTTAATTAGTTTGATATTCGGCACAATAACAATACTTTTTGTGTAGCCAAAAGCCGCGCTTGCGTCTGCAGTAAATGGTTGCCAACAAGAACAAGACGACCGTCACTACCAGCACGTACAGCAAGGCAAGGCCCGGGTTGAACACACGCCCGCCCGCCGGCCCACTGTTCACCGAACCGCCGGGACCCGGCAAATCGCAGGCGATGCCCTGAAGGGTTAAAAAATTGAATTTTATTAAAAATTATTTTAAAAAATATTCTAATCACTCCATATCCTGCGATGCAGTGACAATTGCCCATGTTGTTGCAAATGCCTTTCCCATTGCAATTTTCGGGCTGGCACTTGCTCACCATCTGAAGCACTTCCGAGGTATTACGGCACTGCGCATCAACACAAATCTGAATTTAAATTAAGATTTTCGCGCAAATCTAAATGCCGAAATGAACGGACGCTGTCCTGACCGCAACGCGCCCCATTCGGCACCATGCCAGGGTCGGCCGCCTGCTTCTTGCCCACGCCGGTCATAGTCGTGCGCACCACGCGGCACTGGACGTCTCGGCCGGCCGCATCGCGCACAAAGTTGTACGCCGCGTACACCGTGGACGGGTCGCCGAACACGGGACGCTCACTCTCGTGCTGACACTGCAGCCGACCGCAGGCGACGTCACTGTGCAAAAAAAGTGGAAAAATTGGCAAAATGAATTGTAAGTTTTTGAGAATAATTTAAAAGCACACCTAGGCTTGCAACGCAAATACTGGTCTTTGGCCTGATTATAGCCGCAATTGCCGCTGAATGAGCCGTATTCGTTGTACGCGTAGCATTCCTGGATGGAATTCTTCGCGGTTGGGCCCCAAATAAAGCGACACTGCTGCTCACGGCTTCCACACACGCCCTGGTAACAGAAATCCTGAAATTGACGAACATTTTTAATATTTCATAAATATTTTTGGGCCATTTACCTCTGGGTCATTTGGACACGCGCGACCGTCTTGGACAAAAAAGTCAGCTAAAATGAAAAAAATGTCAAAAATATTTAAACAAATATTTATTTTCTTTACGAGGACAGATCGGATTTGTGCCATCACAAAATTCGGGCAGGTCACAATCATTAGCGTCTGCACGACAAACGGTGGACCGAGTCTTTGGCTTGCACTGCTCCAAATCGCAGCATTCGCCCTCTGCACATTCTGCACCCTAAATACAAAATTGTCACAAAATATTGAATCAAGTGGTCAATTTCAACATTAATACGAAAAATATGAAATTGCAACTCTCGAGAGTCACAAAATATTGAATCAAGATTACAAAATTGTCACAAAATATTGAATCCAGATGGTCAATTTCAACATTAATCCGAAAAATATGAAATTGCAACTCTCAAGCCCCATTATCAACCAACTACGGCACACCTTCGCCAACTTGCATTCGGCGGCCACGCAACACCGATTCGGGCACGACTCGGTGGAGCCACAATCGCACTGCTCGCCTTCCTCGAGGATGCCGTTACCGCACTTGGCACCGCCGAACACGGTGTTCGGCACGTTGTGCAAGCAGTAGTCAACGCCGCGTCGGAAGCCAGACGAAAGCGTGTCCAGCGAGCAGTCAGAGAAGTAGGAAGTGGCATTGATACTGCGTAATTGGGGGCAAATCAGCAAGTTTTCTATCATCAAAGCATAACAAGTGGCCTAATTTAACAAAAAAAAAAAAGCGACAGCATTTATGCGATGTTCCAGTTCAATTTTCTTTTTTGAAACATTTCCAAAAATATTGCGGCACTGGTTCCATCATATTTATGCGGTTCGGAGCCCAAATTATTCAAGAAACAACTTGCTGCTAGCCGGTGCCATGATGCATTGCTGAAGCGCGCATTTGCATGGCTCGGGATAGCCAGCGTCGTGATCCATTCTGTAATGAATTAAAATTAAAAAAGAGTCAAATAGCCAATAAAAAATCCACCAAAATTTATTTGCTAACCCAAAATTGTGGCCCATTTCATGCGCAACAGTGAGGCCAACAAATGCTGGCAGTTCTGCATGGTCCACAATGACGCCTCCGCTGTACTCAAAGGAGCACATCGTACCCTTAAAAATGTAATAAAACCAGGGGTCGTATTTTTACTAATTTATCAGAGATGCTTTTAGCTGGACGTACTAATCTCGTATTGATTTGAGGTAATTAGTTAATTTTTGGACCCATTTCTTAACTAATTTTTAAAAATCTTCAAAAAAAAATTTTACCGCCGGCGCTATCGGCACCGCCGACCCCCTCCCACCCCCCCCTTCAAAAAAAAGTATTCCTTGTTAAGTGCAAAATCAAATTAAAAAAATCTAACAAATAAATAAATATAAATCTTTTTTACTTTGTACGCTTTTCCAATAACAGCTCCAAAGCGAACATCCCTAAATATGGTGAAATGTCAAACGCGTAATAAAATAATGAAGTTCTTTAACTTTAGATAATGAATTAAATATTTTTTAGTTTATTTTTGTTATTTTCAATGTTTTAGGCTATGCATTTCAAAAAAAAGAATCATTTTATGAGTACAAAAGTCTTTTATGGATTTCGATGTTAGTTTTAATTATTTTTTTTTTAAATTCATTAATGGAATTTCACGTCAGCAATTGCGCGTTGTCGTGCCCGTGTTCCGCGAGCAGTTTCTTGCGAAAGCCGAGAAAGTCGCGCAGCGTTTTGTCCGCTTCTTCGGTCACTTCGATTGGCGTGTTCGCTTCACGCCAAATGTCCGCCCACACCAGCGTAACTCGAATGTTCAACGGGGCGTAAAGCTAACAAAAATTATTATTTTATTAACGACCGAAATTAAATTACGGCATAAAAGAAAGGCTAAAACCGAACCACCCTGGCACCGGTTAGCTCCAAAAGACCCGCCAAATTGCTCGGGTAAATGACAGATCCAAATTTTGATCAAAAAATATAAATTTGACAAAATCTCGTCTTATATAATAAATTAAATATATTTGCACCGAATTCACGGCACTGGCAATAGATTGTAGACGGTCGTGCACACGTTGTTCATTCGAGTCATATTTTTTATACTGAAAATCGAAAAAAGAAATCAATGCATTTTTAAATTCAAATATTTTCAAAAAACAATCGCCGTAAAGACTAAATTCAAATATTTTCAAAAAACAATCGCCGTAAAATACTAAATTCAAATATTTTCAAAAAACAATCGCCGTAAAATAGTAAATTCAAATATTTTCAAAAAACAATCGCCGGATTAAAATACAACCAAAACTTTCCGGGACTTTAAAATGTTAGCAAATATTTTCCCATTGTTTTGATCTTTTGTTCCAATGTGAGTCTGATCGTGACAAGCTTTTCCAATTCAATTACCGTACCACAGTGTGATCAGCAATAAAAACCAGCTCCACATAGCGCCGCTTTCCATCAATGTATTCGGGGTAATAGTCGGGCAATTTTGGGCCTTTGCCGCCAATCGGTGCACCGATTTCGTGCCCTCCAGCGTCACGCTTTATCCTCAGGCGATTTTCTATTTTAGTTTAAATGTTTTATTTTTAAAACTATTAATATTAATAAAGATAGTGAATAAATATATTCTCCCAATGTCCGTTGTCCAAATACCTTCCCATTCACAGCCATGGCCAGGATAGTCGGGCACCAGGTAAAACGTGCCAAAATTGTCAGGCTGAACGCCGAGCGCAAAGGCCCGTCCATTTAGGCGAACAATTCCACTGAATCACAAAATATTAATCGAAAAATTAAATTACTTAAAATCCTCATAAATTTAATTAATTTAGCCAAAAGATATATGACATTTTGAAGGCCATTAATTCAAGTGTCCAAAATAATGTAAATTTTAAATATCAAAGGATTATTATTTTGAATTATTAGTCTAAATTTTTGTTAAGTTTAAAAACATTTATGAATTTATTTAATTGCTTAAATTTAAGCATTATTTGGATAGGGGCTAAGGCCGTGGCATTTACTTACTTTATGTCCTGCGCATAATTACCAATACTCAATGCGCTGTGTTCACCAGTTAACGGATTGATCGCCTCAAAATGGCGCACCGAGGCCTTCAAATTTTTGTTAAAAATAAAATTAAATAAGAAATTCGTTTACTTTCGGCGGTTGCGCGGAATTTCGGAAGACTTTGCCCAGCAAATTTCTGTAATTAAAATTAAGATAAATTTTTCCCGCAAATTTTCTACTGGTTGTGCCAAAATTGGAGAAAAATGCCATTGTCGTCGGGCAAACGAATGTGAGAGGCAGTAAAATGCAGCCAAAAAGATGTGTTGGACATTTTTACCTAAAATTATATAAACTTTTATTTTTTAAATTTAAAATGTCCAATGGCTTACAATGTTAATGAGATCTTGGGCGTTGAGAGATCGTTGGACACTGTTTTTGTTTTCTGGCTCAATTTTTTGGCGAGATCCGGCATCTGACCACAGAAAGACTGGGCACGGTTTTGTGCCAACACCGAGGTTCATTTTTTTAATATCAAATATTTTTATAAACTTAAAATTCACATTAATATGAAAGTATAAAATATCTTTGCTTCAATTAATTTAAATTACAAATTATGCCCATGACTCATTCAGTTTTTTCGAAAAAGCTTTGCAGCACAGGGGCTGCTTTTTAAATTTCTTTTATCAAATATACATAAAAATCATTTAAAAATAAAAAAAAGAGGAAATTTATATATATAAAACTGTAGGACTGGTCCAACAAAAACATTTACGTGATTGGGCACATTTAACCAAATAAATAAATACACATATTGATCGTGGCGAAAAGGAAAAATGGAGGAGGACAGCAGCAGAGCAGCAGCGGGGGGAGAACGGCGGGGGGGGGGGGGAAAGGACGAAGCGAAAGGACGACGAATGAATGAATGAATTGCACACACTGTGACTGCCTGGACTGGCTGACACTGCTGCATTTGTCTGAGTCTGGCTGTGGGGGGGGGGGGGGGCTGCCGTTGGCGCCTCGGGGGAAGGGACCCAATAAAAATCGGAATTTATTCGGCAAAGATTTTGAGAGTCATTTTGGACTCAAAACATCGGCGGATGGTTTGGGTGGTCTAAAAACAAATATTTTATAATTAAAATTATCATTAAGAACACAACAAATTGGGAGACAAGCGGTTTATTTTCGGACGAAAGTGAAATGTTGAGAAAATAAGTTGAAATAAATTTTATTTTTCTTTTATAATTTTTAAAATTATTTACTATTCAAGAACAATTTAAAGGAAATGGGTAGTGCTGCACGAGACCCAAAATTTACCGAGACTCGAGAGTCGAGACCGAGACCGAGAAATGACACCGAGACTCGAGACCGAGACCGAGAAATGACCCCGAGACTCGAGACCGAGACCCAAAAAACCCGAGAAATTTCTCGAGTCGAGACTCGAGAACCGAGAATTTCGAATTTTTTTTTGAAATTCACTAAAAAAATTTTGATTTTAAGTTCCACAAATTTTCAATATCGATTTTTAAGGGTGCATTTTCCGTTTTTACTGCTATTTCGTTAAGGAATTTTCAAAATACGGTTTTTTTTTACAAATTTTGCTTCACTTTTAGGGGGGGTGGGGTCGGCGGTGCCGATAGGCGCCGCCGGAGAAAATTTTGAATTTTTACTCAATTTGTTAAAAATTTGCAACCAAAATTTTAAAAATGCGGTAATTTTTTGAAGCTTTTTAGGAATAGGAGGGGTCCGCCTGGTGGTGCCGAAAAGCGCCGCCGCGGAAAAAAAGAGTTTAGTGATGAATTCAGTTAGGAAAATGTGCCTAAATGATCCCTAGTGGTTGATTGCATCCTTTTTTAGAACGTAAATTGAATTGGCGAAATAACCCCACACTAAAATTTGCAAAAAAACAGACCATTTCATAAGGTTTTCTGAGTGATTTTTTTTGTTTTTTGACTAACAAATAAGAACCAATAAAAAAGAACAATTAATTAAATTATAAAAATAAAATCGGTTCACAGTAGGGGAATAGAAACTCCGGTAAATAAACTATGAGACAGAGTTCAACCACTGAGCCAACGACAGTCGCACGTTGAACCGTGCAAAAGATATTAAATGAACGATTTCTAATGATTTATCGATTTTTCAGGCTCAGTTCTGTAATGAATTCTCACCAAAAATGCCATCTTTACCAGTGCAAAAAAGTCTCGATTTTCGAGACCAAGTACCCGAGACTCGAGACCGAGACCGAGACCCAAAAAACCCGAGAAATTTCTCGAGTCGAGACTCGAGACCGAGACTCTCGTGCAGCACTAGAAATGGGCACAAATCAATTTTCTCCCGTAGGAATTCCCAGCGAAAAAGGAAGAACTTAAGGTCCGCCCCTTTATCAACTTTTTTACTTAGTTAATTAGGTAATACTTTTTTCAAAAAATTTTTGTTGCCAGCCCCTGGGGGGTAAAGAAGGGTGGATGGATAAAGCCGTCCGTCCAATCGATCAGACAAAAATTGTTGGAATTGTTGACAGCTGCAAGAGGCAGCAGAATTTGGTCGTCTCGGCCGACCTCGTGATCGTTCGTGACTTATGTTTTTGATTTCACCCGCGAGCAATTCATTGCAAGGAATTGAGGGATGACGGACGACCCCTAAATATGTAATTAATATTGGCAAAACAAAATTCTTACGAAATATTTCGAACTTTTGTAGTTGTACAAAATTTTGAGCAAAAATTGTTTTAATTAATTTCTACGTCCACCGTGTTCTGTGTAAATCGCGATTAGTTTTGAAATAAACGGTGACGAGTTTTCGTAACCAATTTTAACATTTTGAGAAATTAATTATATGGCGACGGTTAATTTTGTCCAACAATTTTTTTGAAGGTCATTCATTTTATTATGACTACGGAAACTTCCCTCATTAGGTGACAGTCAAATAAAATGACCTAAAAAAGCAATGAAAATAATAAACTGAAAAAGGTGTCCTGCGCCTAAAGAGAAAACTGCCTTAAGGTTAGAGAACGGAATCTCAGACCACAAATATTTGTACAATATTTTTTGGGGTTTTTTGGGTTTTGGTTTTTTTTGGGTTGACAAAACCCAAAAATTTGTACAAAAACAAAAAAATTTAGTAAAACATACAAAAAGCCTAGAATTTCCGATTTTTTTAAAATTTTTTAATAAAATTTTATTCAACGCATTTTCTGACAAGTCACTACAAATTCATGAAATATTAATATCAGGGAAGCCACCTGTCAAACCCAAAAATCAGGAATATTTTTTAGGTGTGTAAATAAATATATGAATTTAATGCCAAAACTTTTTTAGTGTTAAGAAAATTGTGTAAGATTTCGATATTTGCCGATTTTTGAATTTTCAGAAATCCAATTTATTTTTGCGAATTCTGCTTTACTAGGGGGTGGCGGTCGGCGGTGCCGATATAAGTAATTTGCAACAAAATTTTAAAATTACGGTACTTTTTTTTGAAGTTTTTTAGGAATGGGAGAGGTCCGCTGGCACCGCCAGAAAAATTTTTACAAAAATCAAGTCTTTGTTACAAAATTAAACCAAAAAGTTCAGAAAAATGTGTTGATTTTTTCAAAAATACCTTTTTTTGCGACATTTTAATTAAAAAATATTCGAAAATTTAGTTTATAAATTTTTAATGGGGGGAAGCGTATGTGAGCAGAAGGAAAATGATAAATAAGTGCTTGCACTAAAGTCGGCTCGAACCCAACACATAACGTAAGAGTTACCGAAAAGACAAACTAGGGTTGGCACCCCGCGTGCGGGGATGAGAATTGCGGGGTCGGGGTTTTGCGGGGGCGGGACTGTCGGGGTCGGGGTTACCCAAATCGGTCGGGGTCGGGGTCGGGGTTGCGGGGTTTTTTTAAATTTTTCTTCAAAATTTTAGAGGTCAATTTTGTTTGAATAATTTCCAAAATTTATTGACTTAGAGCCGATAATTTTTTAAATTTGTTCTTATTTTGAAGAGAAGGGAAGCGGGGTTGTGTCGAAACTAAAAAGAAAGTCGAAATCGAAATTTTTTTTATGTGACTAAAAAAAATTATTTTATTAAAATAATCTATTTTAATAAAATATTGTTTGATAAATCGTCATTGCTTCAGTGGCCCTTCTTAGGCTTAAAGGTTTTGGGTGGGGGGGGGGGGGGGGGTCGGCGGTGCCGATAGGCGCCGCCGAGAAAAATTTTGAATTTTTGACTAATTTGATAAGGGATTTGCAAACAAAATTTTAAAAATGCGGTATTTTTTGAAACTTTTTAGTAGTGTACTTTTGGCAAGAAACCTGCAAAATACGCATCTAAAAAAGCACGAAATTCTATGAAGGATCCTTACAAAAAAAAAAATCGAATTTTATTGTATATTTTATGAAAATTTTTCAAAAAAAATTAGTGGTCTTGGCAAGAAAAATTCGAATTTATTTCATTTTTTTAAAGAAATTTTTTGAAAAAAAGCTTGAAATAGGCACAAAAGTTCAAAAAATTCGCCAAAAATGCCAAAATAGGCTCCACAAATCTTCAAATACCCGTAATAGGCATGAGAGTTTATTTTAGACGCGAAACCCCAAAATAGGTTTTCCTAGGCTCGTTAAAACGACGAAATTTTCAACTAAAAACATGTTTTTCGTGCATAACTTGCCAAAACAAAGCTGTAGAAAATATTTGAAAATTTATTAAAAAGTTCCATTATTTGGGGGAGAATAAGGCCAAATAAACACAAATAAGTGCTGGCATTCAAGCGGGATCGAACCCAAACGAACACTTTACTCTCCGGACAGACATACCACCACGCCACCAATTTTATATAATGCGTTTTTGTAAAACTTCAATAAATTATTTGTCAAAAAGTACGCAAGACCACAGCCAAGCCCTCGGAAAAAATTAATTTTGTCACTCAATGATGCCATCTTTAGGGGTGTATGTTAACCCCGACCCCGACTCGGGGTTAGGGTTCGGGGATCGGGGTTTGCGGGGTTGGAGGTGTCGGGGTCGGGGTCGGGGAAAACCCCGAAAAATGGCCTAAATTTGCGGGGTCGGGGTCGGGGACGGGGTCGGGGTGCCAACCCTAAGACAAACCACTAAGCCATCAATTACTTAGAAAGATTCTTGTAAAAATGATTGAAAAATCTCAATGATGCTATCTTTAGGGGTGTAAATCAACCGGGCAACACCCAAAAAATTTGTACAAAAATTACGTTGGACCAAACAAATATTTGTACAATATTTTTTGGTTTTTTTTTGGGTTTTGGTTTTTTTGGGTTGAGCCCCAATTTAACCAAACAAACAAAAACAAAAATTTTTGGGTCCAATTTTTTGTACAAATATTTGGGTTTTTTTGTACAATTATTTGTTTGGTCCGTACCAGGGATGGGCGCCGACGACCTCAGAAAATTTCGGAACTCGGAAATCGGAATTCCGGGGCCTAAAAAAATTTCGGAAATCGGAAATCGGAATTCCGAGGCCTACAAAAATTTCGGAAATCGGAAATCGGAATTCCGACCCCAAAAAAGTCGGAAATCGGAAATCGGAAAGTCGGAAATCGGAAAAATTTTCTTAACAAAATTGGCCTATTTTTAAAAATTTTTCTCGGCGGCGCCTATCGGCACCGCCGATACCTTCCTCTTCACTCCCGCGCAACAAAATATTTTAGAAAATCGCGCAAAAAAAAAGAAGAAAAATTTCTAAATTCTTATCAAAAAGCTTTTTAATTGGGACAAATTTTAAAGTGTTAAAAAATCTAGCTCAAAAATTCACTTTTAGGGGTTTAATTTTTATCCCGGGTAATCCCTGTCCAAACGGGATTGAGACTAGGGAGATGCGGGGGCTCGGCGGTGCCGATAGGCGCCGACGGGAGAAAATTTGAACTTTTTGGCTCAATTTGTTAAGAAATTTGCAACGAAAATTTTAAAAAAACGCAATTTTTTGAAGTTTTTTAGGACAATGGGAGAGGTCCGGTGGCGCCGATAGGCGCCGCCGGGGAAATTTTATGAGGATTTTAACGAAATTTGTTAACAAAATTGGTCCAAAAATTATCGATTTTTCCGAAAATTTCCGACTTTTTGCTCCAAATTTCGGAAATCGGAATTCCGGGGTCTCAAAATTTTTCGGAAATCGGAAATCGGAATTCCGACCCCAAAAAAGTCGGAAATCGGAAATCGGAAAGTCGGAAATCGGAATTCCGCCCATCCCTGGTCCGTACTCTACTTAAGGTACATAAAGTGAGTGACCAACCAACATAACGCTAACAGGCACTTTGGATTCGATGCCAACAATCGTTGAAAAAAAACATTAAAATGCCATAAAACAATGCAATAGAATGTTCGAAATTCTGTTCACAAATTGAGCATTTCACGCTGATCATCGCTTTCTCTGTCCTCGTGTACACATTTTCCTTAACCGCCATTTGAATTTGAGCGTAATGCCAGCGTCGTTTTTACCTTGAAGTATCGTATTCTCCCAAAAACATGTAATTTCATCTTATCCGTAATAAGTATTTCCACCAAAAAATAATTTTAAACTGTTTGAAATCTCAGAATTTACAATGGTGAAAATTTTATTTTGTTTTAAGATAAATGTCACGCCAAAGACTAAATTTATGAGACCAAAATTAGAAAAGTACAAATTTAAAACTAGGGTTGTCACCCCGCGTGCGGGGTTGAGAATTGCGGGGTCGGGGTTTTTCGGGGGCGGGACTGTCGGGGTCGGGGTCGGGGTTACCCAAATCGGTCGGGGTCGGGGTCGGGGTTGCGGGGTTTTTCAAATTTTTCTTCAAAATTTTAGAGGTCAAATTTTTTGTTTTTTTGAATAATTCCAAAATTTAATGACTTAGAGCCGATAATTTTTTTGATTTGTTCTTATTTTGAAGAGAAGGGAAGCAGGGTTGTGTCGAAACTAAAAAGAAAATCGAAAGTAAATCGAAATTTTTTTAATGTAACTAAAAAAAATTAATTAAAATAATTTATTTTAATAAAATATTGTTTGATAAATCGTCATTTTTTGCTTCAGTGGCCCTTCTTAGGCTTAAAGCTTTTAGGTGGAGGGGGGGGGGGTCGGCGGTGCCGATAGGCGCCACCGAGAAAATTTTCGAATTTTTGACTCAATTTGTTAAGGGATTTGCAACCAAAATTTTAAAAATGCGCTAATTTTTGAAGATTTTTAGGAATGTATTTTAGGCAAAAAATCTGCAAAATACGCGTCTAAAAAAGCACGAAATTCTATGAAGGATCCTGACTGACAAAAAAAAATCGAATTTTAATGTATATTTTATGAAAATTTTTCAAAAAATTAGTGGTCTTGGCAAGATAAATTTCGAATTTTATTTCATTTTTCTTAAGAAATTTTTCAAAAAAGCTTGTAATAGGCACAAAAGTTCAAAAAAGTCGCCAAAATGCCAAAGTAGGTCTCGAAAAAATCTTAAAATACTCTCGAGAGCTTATTTTAAACACGAAACCCCAAAACAGGGTTTCCTTAGGTATGAAAAGCCTCGTTAAAACGGCAAATTTCCGACTAAAAACATGTTTTCCGTGCTTAACTTGCCAAAACAAAGCTGTAGAAAAAATAAGCAAAAAGTTAAAAATTCCATCCCTAGTGATGAATTATTCAAAAATTCATCTTTTGCACGTATTTTAATTTAAAAAATATTTGAATTTATTAAAAAAAGTTCCATTATTGGGGGAAAATAAGGCCAAATAAACGTAAATAAGTAATTGCATTCAAGCGGGTTCGAACCCAAACGAACAGTTTACTCGCCGGGCAGAAATACCACCAAGCCAATACATTTATGTAAAAATTCGATAAATTTTTTGTCAAAAAGTACGCAAGACCACAACCAAGTCTTCGGAAAAAATGAATTTTGTCACTCAATGATGCCATCTTTAGGGGTGTATGTTAACCCCGACCCCGAGTCGGGGATGGGGTTCGGGGTCGGGGTTTTTCGGGGTTAGAAGTGTCGGGGTCGGGGTCGGGGAAAACCCCGAAAAATAGCCTAAATTTGCGGGGTCGGGGTCGGGGACGGGGTCGGGGTGACAACCCTATTTAAAACTTCAGCAAGACACCGCCAAAGGGCATAAAAACATTTTCAACTAAAATTAGTGCACTCACAACTTGACGGAATGTTAAAATAAAAATGTACTGTTAAAAGCCATTCTATTGAAGCACATAAGACCAAAAATCGCAACTTTAAATGCATATTTAATTAGCTGTTAGCTGAGCGATTTTTAGCGGAATATTAAAATAAATGCGCACTATAAACGCCATTTTATGAGTCTAAGATCAAAAATCAAAATTTATTAATTAAATTTACTCAACTGTTAAATAAAACATTTTTATGTCCAGCTCAGAATTTTGGCAAATTGTTCAATAAATTCGGCTCTATAAAAGCAATTTCTGGATGAACCTTTGCATTTCAGATTAAATTATGGGGCATCCTTTTTAAATAAAATTCGCATTTATTTTTTAAAATTATTCTTTTCGCTTTATTATTAGCTTAGAATAAGGAAATATGAATTTTTGATTAGCATTTTAAGAACAAAAAAAGAGAAAACAAATTTTCTTGAATATGAAATCCTAAAAAAAATATGCCTTTAAATTTTTCTATTCTAATGTGTAACAGAGAAAAATTGAAAATGAATGCACAAAAGACAATTGTTGTGGCGTTTGTCCTTGCCGTTGCCATGCTGTCCATGGAAGTGCCGTCGATAGACGCCGAATGCTGCTTTGATGATGGCGGGAACTGTTTGTCGTCGGGTTGTTGTGTCAACTGCCTTTGGGTTGGCCCCGAATGTACCTGCATAGACGTAAACTCTAAGGCCATAACATTTACATTTTAATACAAATATAATTCAGAAGCCGCCAAGTGCCGGCAATGCGGTGGAGCAAGCTGCAGACGGCACAGGCACAGGCGGTTCAAAATGAGAGGGGACAGAATTTGAAACGGCGCAACAGACGAAGAAGCATTACAAATTTTGTTGATTAATCTAAAATAATAAAAATATTCTTTTTCCTTCACATTGTTGTTTAAAATGGATGAGAATATAAATATATAACATTAAATATTCGGGCGCGGATTTTTAAACACTAAAAAAGACCCCCAAAAATAGGGCACTTCAAATGGTCAAAATTGGCACAAAATCACAAAAAATTCAAAATAGGCACTATAAATTAACCAATTTCGGCTTATTCGTAAATCTTTTGTATTAAAACCAAATATAAATAACTCAATATTTTCATAATCCAACCTATCGGGGTAGGAAATTGGGCTTTAATTCACATTCGGCTTTTTGGGAATTCTTTAGAAAACATCTTGCAATTTACAGATAAATGCAGTGCATTGAACCAAGCAACAAAAATAAAGTTGAAAAGGTCTTTGAGGATTTTAAATCTTTCTTTTTGAAATGATTAATTGGTAGGAATATTAATCAATTAAACATTTAATGAATATTGAAAGGCTTTCGTTTGGAATTCGTCCCAATCATCCGCGCCCAGCAGCAGTTCCACCTGCTGGAGGTTTCGAATCGAGTAGACGAAAAAGCTTCGGACCAGGTTTTGTGTATCGGCTCAAAAAAAAGTCGGCTTATGGATTCCGGCTTTCGGGTCATTGGGTTAAGAAATTTTTTATTTAATGGTCAACTATAAAAAAAATACAAAAAAAGATAAAATTCAGAGAACGACGTCCATGAACATCATCAACGTAAAGCCGAAAATGGCTAACAAAACGGACATTTTGCCATTGCCGCGTGAGTGCGCCTCTGGAATGATTGAGTCAAACACCACATAAATCATGGCACCGGCTAAGAAACATTAAAGAAAATTTGAAAAAAAGCCAATTATAAGGTACCGGCGGATGAAAGGGCATATGGAAGAACAATTTCCACCATCAGAACGAGTGAGGCTCCGATCAGTGCGGCGATTGGTTCGACTATTCCGCTTAATTGGCCATAGAAAAATGCCTTCCATTTGGAATAGCCAAATGCGGCCAGCGGCAACGACACGGCCAATCCCTCGGGCAAATTCTGTAAGCCAATGCCAAAGGCCAAATTGAACGCCTTCTCAAATGTTGCCAAAGGCGTTTTTCCGACACCGCCAAAGCCAACGCCAACAGCCAACCCCTAAAAGATTTGTAAAGTTGATTTATGCAAACTTTCTTGGATTGTGAAAGTCAAAATTCCGCGATTTTGTCTTCTCATTCTTGCGCATCGTACTTCGGGAAAATTGTGCATTGTAACTGCCACGATAAGAAGGAGAATTCTTCGCCACGAAAGCACTTGGGAGGCGGAAGAATTTGTGCCGAGTTCGGAGGACCGTTCCGCCGTGTTTTTAGGCTCGTCCTCCCTCTCATCTGTCTGCAAATACCCGCGCACTTCCGCAAACTCCGCACAATTCCGTTCGTCCCGAAGCATTCTGGAACAGTAGCCCAGCCCAATTAACATTTAGTTTTAGACTTTGGCAGAATATTCGGCTTTTTGAAGCAGTTCAGCAGAGGGTGTTGGGTCGTTCGTCAATTGATTTTTTGATAAGACGATTTAATGGCATTTTAAGTCACAATGTGTCCAAAACCCAAGCATTAATGACGACAGGCCCAAGACGTACATCCCAGAAGTCGTCCCCCGACTACTCACTGTGTGCGTCCCAGCTTTGTTTTTTGCTTGCCAGTTCGCATTTCGCTTGCATCTTCCGCATTTGTGCCTTGGCATCCTCCAGAAATTACGCTGGTCAACTCGGCATTTACACAACTTTAAATTATGGCTTATCATTGAAAGTAAAAAAATAACTAGCCATGGAATCATACAGCTTACGAATAAAGCGCCCAAAGCGAAACCAACGGCTGAAATTTTATGCCAATTTGGCGAAGGATTAAACAACCAATTAAATTCGACTCACTGACGGGAATAAATGCCAACTTGCCCATTTGACTTTGGGAGATTTCAATTGCAGGCGCAAGCAATGACCAAAACGAGGCTGCTGTCATCACACCGCCGGCAAAGCCCAAGCTGGCATCTGAGAGGGGGGGGGGATCAAAAGAATACGGCCCCCTCCCCCCCGGAGAGGTCAAAAGAATACGCCCCCCCCCCCCCCCCGGAGAGATCAAAAGAATACCCCCCCCCCCCCCCCCGGAGAGATCAAAAGAATACCCCCCCCCCCCGGAGAGATCAAAAGAATACCCCCCCCCCGGAGAGATCAAAAGAATACGCCCCCCCCCCCCGGAGAGATCAAAAGAATACCCCCCCCCCCCCCCCGGAGAGATCAAAAGAATACGCCCCCCCCCCCTGGACACCAACCAAGGAACACTCTGTTGCTTGTTGGAAGCACAAAAACTGCAAAAAAAATATATTTTTACAATAATGGGCTTAATTTAGCAAACCCAAAGCAGCCCCAAGTGCAGTAAGACCCCAAGTGAACAGCGACGCAATCAGCGCTTGGTACACCGGGTGCCAATTCTGGATCATTTTGCAATTTGTTTTTATGAAAGAATATTGTGAAGACCGAAAATGGGAGTTATTATAAAATGTATAAAAAATGGAAATTTTATTTATTTAAAACGTTTTCTTGGGTGGGCTTTTGGACTGAATAATGCGAGCGACTCTCTCTAACTATTGCTCCATTTTGTAAACATTTGTTCTTTAAAAGTGTCCCCCGCGTCCCGTTAGTTGCATTTGTGATTCAAAACATAAAATGGTCAACAAAAACAACAAAAACTTTGTTTTCCACTATTTTTATCCCAACAACAAATATATATGTCCGGAGTTGTGATGAAAAAAGTGTGATTATGAAAGAAATGTTATTTTTCTTTAATGAAGAAAATGTTTTTTAAGGAAATAAATGAGTCGGTCCATCCGATCAGAAATCAACGCTTCTTCCATCTGATCGAAAATCGTCGAAACTTCTTTCGCTGCCGGCATCAACACATCCTCACACAACACATCACTTGTGCATAGAACCTGCAAAATTATATTCGTTATTTTCAATTATTCGAACAAAAGTGTGATTCACCGATTTTAATAAAAATAATCATTGTGATCAAGCTAAGGTTTGTTCATATTCTGTTAGACAATTTAAAACCAAACTTTATTAGTCTCAGAATTAAATCTCGAAAATTGAACAGTCGTGAAAAGTTTACTCAAAAAATATATTATTTAAATCAGAACTAATTAAAATCCCACCTTCATTCGTGTTCAGTTCATGAGCATATTCGTCTTCACCATCGAAATGAAGCGAATTGTCCTTGGCGGCTAAAAATGTTTAAAAAAATGGGAAACAATTTATTAAATAAATTCACCGTTTTGCAAATCGCCGGAAGGAATGTAGGCTTCAAAATGGGCCGAATTGTACCCCCATTTGTCGGCTAAATTTTTTAAAATTAAAGCAAATTTGACAAATTAATTTACCGTCTTGCAAATCGCCGGAAGGAATGTACGGTTCATAATGGTCCGAACTGTACCACCATTCGTCGGCTAAATTTTTTAAAATTAAAGCCAATTTGATACAAATTCACCTTCTTGCAAATTTCCCGAAAATAAAAGAGCACAGCTTTCATCCTTCGAGAATTCATCGTCTCCGCTTGACAAATCGCCGGAGGGGATATGCCCCTCATCCATTTTGTCGCCTTCCTCCTTTGACGATTCTTCGTCTCCGCTTGACGAATCACCGGAGGGGATATGCCCCTCATCCATTTTGTCGCCTTCCTCCTTTGACGATTCTTCGTCTCCGCTTGACGAATCACCGGAGGGGATATGCCCCTCATCCACTTTGTCGGCCTCCTTCTTTGACGATTCTTCGTCTCCGCTTGACGAATCACCGGAGGGGATGTACCCCTCGTCCTCTTTCTCGCTTTCCTCCTTCGACCATCCATCGTCTTCGATTGTCCAAATGCCGGAGATGAAAAGCCCTTTCTCGCTAGTAGCCATGTTGATTTACAAAAAGCTTGAATATCAAATTTCTTTTGTAAATAAATTTTATTAATATTTATATATATGGGTTGGTGTGTAAGAAAAAAAGACATCATTTGTTGCAACGAATTCATTTATAAAGCATTTTTTTTGTGTGTTTTTATGATAACATTTGTTTTGCGTAATTAATTTATGTTTTATCTTAATAATGTTACGTCGTGAGAAATGCAGACACTTACTGGTGTTATGTAGATATGTTTGTTTGTCTAGTACAGAAGCAATTAATCACTATTTGAATTTATTCAGACAATTTTACATAATTTTGTCTATCATTGCGAAGGTGTATAGTTAAGGAAAGTTTAAGATAATTTTGAATTGTACAAAAATGAGAAATAGAGAATTTTGGAATTCTTTAAAAAGACAACAATGAATTTCTTTATATATTCATAAATAAATGTGTTAAGTTGGTCAAAAATCTAAGTTTAACCAAGAAGTAAAAAAAATATTGCAACTTTAATCATACAAAAATGTGCAAAATCGGTTTTTGTATCGTCTTACTCGACTCGAAACCTTTTCAGCAGGTGGAACAGCTGATGGGTGCGGATGATTGGGACGAATTCTAAACGAAAGCCCTTCAATAAATTTAAATAATTTGCGTTATTCATTAAATGCTTAATTGATTAATATTCCTAGCAATTAATCATTTCGAAAAGAAGGATTTGAAATCCTCAAAAACCTTTTAAACTTTATTTTTGTTGATTGGTTCAATGCACTGAATTTATCTGTAAATTGCCGAATTAAAACCCAATTTCCTTCCCCGCTGGGTTGGGTTATGAAAATATTGAGTTATTTATATTTGGTTTTAATACAAAAGATTTACGAATAAGCCTAAATTGGTTAATTTATAGTGCCTATTTTGAATTTTTTGTGATTTTGTGTCAATTTTGACCATTTGAAGTGCCCTATTTTTGGGGGTCTTTTTTAGTGTTTAAAAATCCGCGCCCGAATATTTAATGTTATATATTTATATTCTCATCCATTTTAAACAACAATGTGAAGGAAAAAGAATATTTTTATTATTTTAGATTAATCAACAAAATTTGTAATGCTTCTTCGTCTGTTGCGCCGTTTCAAATTCTGTCCCCTCTCATTTTGAACCGCCTGTGCCTGTGCCGTCTGCAGCTTGCTCCACCGCATTGCCGGCACTTGGCGGCTTCTGAATTATATTTGTATTAAAATGTAAATGTTATGGCCTTAGAGTTTACGTCTATGCAGGTACATTCGGGGCCAACCCAAAGGCAGTTGACACAACAACCCGACGACAAACAGTTCCCGCCATCATCAAAGCAGCATTCGGCGTCTATCGACGGCACTTCCATGGACAGCATGGCAACGGCAAGGACAAACGCCACAACAATTGTCTTTTGTGCATTCATTTTCATTTTTTCTCTGTTACATATTAGAATAGAAAAATTTAAAGGCATATTTTTTTTGGATTTCATATTCAAGAAAATTTGTTTTCCCTTTTTTTTGTTTTTAAAAAGCTCTAATCAAAAATTCATATTTCCTTATTCTAAGCTAATAATAAAGCGAAAAGAATAATTTTAAAAAATAAATGAGAATTTTATTTAAAAAGGATGCCCCACAATTTAATCCCGAAATGCAAAGGTTCATCAAGAAATTGCTTTTATAGAGCCGAATTTATTGAACAATTTGCCAAAATTCTGAGCTGGACATAAAAATGTTTTATTTAACAGTTGAGTAAATTTAATTAATAAATTTTGATTTTTGATCTTAGACTCATAAAATGGCGTTTATAGTGCGCATTTATTTTAATATTCCGCTAAAAATCGCTCAGCTAACAGCTAATTAAATATGCATTTAAAGTTGCGATTTTTGGTCTTATGTGCTTCAATAGAATGGCTTTTAACAGTACATTTTTATTTTAACATTCCGTCAAGTTGTGAGTGCACTAATTTTAGTTGAAAATGTTTTTATGCCCTTTGGCGGTGTCTTGCTGAAGTTTTAAATTTGTACTTTTCTAATTTTGGTCTCATAAATTTAGTCTTTGGCGTGACATTTATCTTAAAACAAAATAAAATTTTCACCATTGTAAATTCTGAGATTTCAAACAGTTTAAAATTATTTTTTGGTGGAAATACTTATTACGGATAAGATGAAATTACATGTTTTTGGGAGAATACGATACTTCAAGGTAAAAACGACGCTGGCATTACGCTCAAATTCAAATGGCGATCAAGGAAAATGTGTACACGAGGACAGAGAAAGCGATGATCAGCGTGAAATGCTCAATTTGTGAACAGAATTTCGAACATTCTATTGCAAATGGAACCGATCAACTAAAATCCTTTCCGATAAAATTGAAGGGGCCCAAAAATTCTTTACCCTCAGACCCTCGCAAAATCAACTCCCCAAATGATTATGTTCTTCATTTGAAACTATTAACTTGGAAAATTTGGCATTTCGATACAAACTTTTCGACCTCAGCTGTTCAAAGCTAGATTGCTGTCTCACTTAAAGACATTTGAAGTAATCTGATCATATTTTTCTCTTTTTTTTACATCGATTTGCTTAAGCATTTCCTTTGATGTGATAAATAAATAATAAAAACTAGGTATGTGGGAAACTGAATTAGATGAACAGAAAAAAACCAAATGAGAATAAAATTTTTCCTAAAATCACCAAAATTTAAATTTCTTTAAAACAGAATGGGCGAATCGTGCACCGCCGTTCCTGTCGAAATGCCACCTTCGTTAGCGGTCTCCAGCTTGGTTTTCAGCAGATGGCCCTGTTGCACATTGTGCTTCACCTGAAGGAAATTGAATTTGTTCTTCAGAATTTGTTTGGCGAATTGTTTACGTTTCATTTAAATGCTAAAATTTTATTGTCCAAAAACTCCTCACCTCCTTGGTAAGCATATTGCCCACCAGAACTCCGTACACGCCCAGCTCGCTGACCATAGTGTCGATCTTGGACGCAGTGAAAGGGTGGATCATGATGTTCTAAATATGTATGTAATAAAGAATATAATTAAAATATTTTAAAATTGATTTATTTATTTAAATATATTTTAAAGAAACAAACTCCGACCTTAATAGGCATCGGTCGCAGCTTTTGCATCAAAACATAATAAGGTCGCTGATCCGGAGTAATTTCCTTCAATTTGTTGGCGAGTTGTTCGTCGAAGTAATTGCATGCGCCGCATTCCATGTTCGTTTTCAGCACGTAATTGTTGGGATTTGCAATGGCATCCTTAGTTTTTGAATATATTTTTGAAGCATATTTTAATTATAGATTTAAATTTTAGCTATTTAATATAAATGTCCAAGAATAAATAATTAAAATGCCTCAATCCGATCTTGGGTTGCTTTATCTTCTTTATCCAGTGACCACAATCCGGTAAATGTTTGGCGAATTGCTTTTACGGTTTCGGCATCATTTTCGTTTGGGAAGAAACGTTCCACCATTCCTTGCTCGGCAAGAAGCTGAATTTTTAAATTTGTTTTTTATTTTTTGAAAACTATTTATTGAAAATAAAATTTTACCTGTTGAACTTTCTTTGAGCAGCTAAATCCAACAAAAGCCGATGGAATTTTCTGTAAATAAATCAAATTGAAAATAATAACAAATTAAAAGCTACTTTAATTGATGAATAAATTGTTTTATTCTATTAAAAAGCTTTTTATTTAAAAAAAAATATAAAATAATTAAATGTTTCTTACGATGGCTTGCGAGCGTTCGATCATTTTTCTGGCATTCATTGCGTACACGCCGGGCACAAATCCGAGCGCAGAGTATCGCGAGTTCAACACCGCCACTTCGCGACCGTCCAACCGCAGCTTGGAGTTTTCATCCAAAGAACATCTTTAATTTAAAACAAAATTAATAAATAAATAATAAAATTAAAAAAATAAAAGCTCAGCTTTCACCTAATTGCACATTCCTTCAAAGTGACGCGTGCAACTTTTATCTTTCCGTCTGAAAGTCTGTCCAGTTCGGTCTCGAAGAAACGTGCATCAAAAACGGTTTGTGAATGATCGCTGATCATAATGACTACAATGGCATCTGGGTTTCCATACAATTCCCTGCAAAGCGATGGAATTCCATTAATGGAGGCTTGACACTTTTATTTGATTGATTAATAAATTAAAATAAATCGGTTGATCTATTAATGTTAATTATGTTAAACAATGCTAAATAAAGCTATTAATTTAATTAATTTAAATTAAAAATTTATTAAGCTAAAGATTATATTAAAATTTTGTAATAGTAAAATTATTTTAAGAACATTTTTTGTACCAGGCCATTTTAATGGATTCGATTTGGGCTTTGTCCGGCCAATTTTCGGGCAAATCTTCGGGTGCCGCATGAAAACCTGCCTTCTTCAGCATGACATGGTTCAGCTCGGCCGTATGCCGGTCCAAACTTGTGCCGGCAATTGAGCCGCAGTTTACTTCCAGCTAAAAAGTTTAAAATAAATAAACATAATTTTAAACACATAAAATACCTGTTTAATTTCATAAGTCGGCTCCTCTCCATTTTGGCTTTTGATTACATTTAACATGTAATCCTAAACAAATTCATAAATTATTTGGATTTCTTACATAAATAAAAAGAATAGATTTAAAAGTAAAATATATTTCAAAACAAACCGCGCGCTGGAAGATCACCGTGATGGGCTGTTTGATGCCTTCCTCATGCACCGATTTGAGCATGTCCATCATGTTACGGAAGTGGTCATCAGCCTCGATTACATCTTTGTACGCTTCTTGCAAAAATGCAAAATCAGTGCCGATGCGAAAGTACAGCTCGTTCATCGCCTTTTTGAAATTTAAAATTGTGATAAAAATGGATGCTATCAAAATTCCCCAAATTTGAAACAATACTTAAGTGAGGGTATTAAAATTTGTAAATATTCTTTTAATATTTTAATTTAAGTTGCACCTTTTGCACTGCCAATGCTTGCTCAAATGGTTGACGAGGAAATGGCGACGGGAAAAGTGAGCAGGGCGCAATTGTCGACACGTCGCTTCTGTAAACAAATTTTTGCGAGTTTCAAAATTGTCATTTATTAACAAATTTTGAATCCATTTACAAAATTTGTTAATTTTGTTTGTTTATTTTGTTGACTAATTGTCCATTTTTTTACTTTGTCGGGTGTTTTTTTGTCCTGAAAATCAGCGCATTGTTGTGAGCCCATTCAACCGCAAACGATCGCATTGAATTCAAATGCCCTTCATCCGTCACCAATGCTTCCACATAATTGCGAGTCACTTTGTCCACTGCAAATAAAACATAAAACAATCATTTTATGTATATTTTTAATTTTAAAAAATATTGCTAATTCGGTTAAAATAAGAATTATAACATTTCTTAAAAGAATAAAATTAAAAAAATACCCAATGCCCCATTACCATTATTGTTCGTCGATGCTTCCGCCTCATTTTCTTTGTCCACAGGATGGGCAACAATAGCACCAAAGTTGGTTAATATAAAAATAATGCCAAAAAGTGGTGCCAACATCGCGTTCATTTTTAAAGCACAAATTAATTATTTTTTTTGATAAAATTTTGCCTGGGCGTCGCGTATTTATGCAGCCGATTCGGCCGACAAAAATTCATGTGAATTTGTGAATTAAATGCAATCCTCAGCTTCCATTTCCTGTTGCAACATCTATCAGATGTTTGGCATAATTTCCGTCGGATATAATGCCAAATCATAAATTAACTAATGCCCACCTGGGGCAACAATAAAATTCAACAAAAATTGGAAATTGAACGATTTCAGCAAGACAAAATTAATATAACCAATCATATTATTTAGCATATTAGATAAATTAATATATTTTTTTGTAAATTCATAAAATTAAAAACAGTTTTTAATACCAATTTTTAGCCATGTATATTATTTATTAGTTCATATGCATTTAATTAAAAATTACATGCAACGAAATTTGAATAGTTCAAAATTTAGTTTTTGAACTAATTTAAACGTTCTAACTCACAAATATAATTTCTTTATTTTTTTCTTGAAAAGGACCTTTAACATAATATTGTCTCTGAATGTCATAGAAATTCCTGAGAAAATGAGTGAGTTGATGTGGCTCTGTGCCATTGTCTTTGTGCTGGCCGCCATGTATTCGTTGCCTGTGAGTGCGGGAGTTAATCGTAATAAGGAGGAGCCGTTCAAATTGGAAATTAAAAGCGGGAACAACAAAATGATGCCAACCAAGCAAAAGCGGCACATGGAGAGTGAAATGGTGGTGAAGAAGCTGTTTCTTGAGCACCGGGAAAAGGATGAAGCCCGAGTGGCTGAAGCTCTGGCCAAGGAGCAGGAGAAGGACGAGAAGCTGCAGCGCCGCGCTGAAGCAAATGCAGAGCCAAACACATGGAGAAGAAAAAAGAAATGCGGGGTTAATTCCCGAGATAAATGCTGAGTTCTGAAGACTCGCGCTGAAGCACAACTTCAAGAAGACGGCCATGACCTGGGTTAGCTAGGTTTCGTCTCCCCATACGGTACACAGTCGTTGGGGAGCACTCAACGCCTAGCTCGTTAAGTACGCGCGTGGTTTCGCCAAAGTAGGATCGCGCTCGTTCTGTGGAGTGTTCGGATGCGTTTTCCGGGAGCTCAATGAGGACGAGAGATCTTTTATTCATAAACAATCCGTCGTCCAAGTCCAAAATGCTCAAATGTTTTTCACCAATTTTATTTCCTGTTTTGGCAATTTTTGTTTTTCCATTTTTCTTTTTTCCTATTGTTGATTTGATTCTAAATTACTCATTCATTCGTTTAAATTACTTATTCATTCATTTAGTAAAGGACAAAGCGCAAGTGAAGAGGGGCGAGAGAGCATGAGAAAACAGAGGAACGAAAGAAAGGGAGTAGTGTAAATGGGGAGAATTCAACTCGTTTTTTTAGTGTTAAGGAAAGTGAGAAAAAAGAGAAATAGTGCTATAAAAAAATACAAGGAATCTTCAATGCAAGCTTAGAAGTTAATTCGGTTACATTAAATTATCAAAAATTTTTTAAATAATCAAGCTCGCACAATAAAATTCAATCTCGTGGCTAGAGACTTGAACTCTTTTACAATTAGTAAGTTATTTTCCAACAAAGAATTTTCAATATTTCTAGGACTTATTTTTATAGGAAAACACTTCAATATTTGCCCATAGAATATTTCTTTGTTAAGAGAGAGCACGGCCATTTGATTATCGCTCCAAGGCATTAGATCATCCCCCCCTCCTCCCCGGCATCCATTTATTCATTGCAGACTGACAAATTATACCGGTGCCAATGCAGAATCATTTTCAGAATATTTTGGGGATTCGAAGCATATTTTTAGCAAAAAATTGACCATTTTTGATGCCCAAACACAGTTTCCTTATTTGCGGCTGTTTGACGGTTGGTAGTTTGGTTTATTTGGGTTTGTCCCGAAAGGTAAAAATAAATAAAAAAGCCAAAAGGTGGTTTTTTTACAGATTTACTTAACAGCTCTTCTCCGAGAGGCTACGCCCTCATTATCAACAATTACCAATTTGAGGATGGAGAAGTGCGTCATGGATCAGACGTCGATGTTCAAAACATGACACTTCTTTTGGACCAACTTGGCTACATTGTGTATGAGAACACAAATGAAACAGCCCAGGTAATCTTTGTTTTTTGTAAGTTGAAATTTTAAAATATTTAAACCAGCTTAATTATTAAAGCCAAAAGGTGGTTTTTTTACAGATTTAATTAACAGCTCTTCTCCGAGAGGTTACGCCCTCATTATCAACAATTACCAATTTGAGGATGGAGAAGTGCGTCATGGATCAGACGTCGATGTTCAAAACATGACACTTCTTTTGGACCAACTTGGCTACATTGTGTATGAGAACACAAATGAAACAGCCCAGGTAATCTTTGTTTTTTTGTAAGTTGAAATTTTAAAATATTTAAACCAGCTTAATTATTGCCAACAAATTAAAAGATTTTAAAATTAATAAAAATAATTTTAGCAAATGATGTCGATCATCCGCAATTTTGCCAATTGGGAACTACACGAGAACGCACACAGGTAATTAATTATTGTCTAAATGTCGTTTACGGGTCTACAATGGTTTCCGTCGATTCATATACCAATCGGTTTCTCTCATCGAGCTGACACGAATCTGCAACTTTTTGCGCGGAAGCAATACGAATTTGTGAATAGAAAATAAAATAGAGAATTTAAAACGGTCTTGAATTGGTTAAATTTTTTAAAATTAAAGTCAAAAAAAAAGAACTTTTAAGTAATACCAAAGCGGACATAATAAGAAAGGCCGGGGTACCAGAGCTTAAATACTGGAGGGTCAACCCCCCCCCCCCCCCCCCCCCCTCGTTCGTACCGAGCCCAAAATGAGGGGGGGGGGGATCGTACCGGGCGGAGGTCAGGGGTTGGGTGGGGGGGGGAGGGTTGGGGGAGGGTCGTCGAGGAAAAAAAGGGGGAGAACGAAAGGACGGAATCGATTTGTGTATGAATGACCAATTTTCTTAACAAATTGAGTCAAAAACCCCTCAAAAAATGACCCGATTTTTAAAATTTTGGTCGCAAATCTGTTAACAAATTGAATCAAAAATTTCAAAATTTTCTTGGCGGCGCCTATCGGCACCGTCGACCCGCCCGCCCCCTCGCTTAAAAATTTTATAGGATTTTTGTGCCTAATTAAGCGCCTATTTTGCAATTTTTCGTGCCTAAAAGTGGAAGCCCTGATCATACACATATCAAATCAAACCTTATTTTTATTCTCCATTACCGGCTTTTTGCAATTAATGTGCGACAAGGCGTCTCTTTCCGATACAGTACCCTCCCTCCCTATCCACAATGACGGGGTTGCCCGCCCATCCCCGGAGTGTTTGTAGCACTGGCAATAGATTGTAGACGGTCGTGCACACGCTGCTCATTCAAGTCGTATTTTTTTATACTGAAAATCGAAATGCATTTTTAAATTCAAATATTTTCAAAAAACAATCGCCGTAAAATACTAAATTCAAATATTTTCATAAATATTAAATTCAAATATTTTGATAAAACAATCGCCGTAAAATACTAAATTCAAATATTTTCATAAATACTAAATTCAAATATTTTCATAAAACAATCGCCGTAAAATACCAAATTTAATTTTTTCAAATCGCCGGATTAAAATACAACCAAAACTTTCAGCAACTTTAAAATGTTAGCAAATATTTTCCCATTGTTTTGATCTACTGTTCCAATGTGAGTCTGATCGTGACAAGCTTTTTCAATTCAATTACCGCCGTACCACAGTGTGATCAGCAATAAAAACCAGCTCCACATAGCGCCGCTTTCCATCAATGTATTCGGGGTAATAATCGGGCAATTTTGGGCCTTTGCCGCCGATTGGTGCACCGATTTCGTGCCCTCCAGCGTCACGCTTTATCCTCAGGCGATTTTCTATTTTAGTTTAAATGTTTTATTTAAAACTATTAATATTAATAAAGATAGTGAATAAATATATTCTCCCAATGTCCGTTGTCCAAATACCTTCCCATTCACAGCCATGGCCAGGATAGTCGGGCACCAGGTAAAACGTGCCAAAATTGTCAGGCTGAACGCCGAGCGCAAAGGCCCGTCAATTTAGGCGGACAATTCCACTGAATCACAAAATATTAATCGAAAAATTAAATTACTTAAAATCCTCATAAAATTTAATTAATTTAACCAAAAGATATATGACATTTTAAATGCCATAATTTATATTTGTGGCCAAGTGTCCAAAATAATGTAAATTTATATATCAGAGGATTATTATTTTGCATTTATGAATTTATTTAATTGCTTAAATTTAAGCATTTTTTGGATAGCCTAAGGCCGTGGCATTTACTTACTTTATGTCCTGCGCATAATTAAACATTTTGCGAAACGCCCAAAGTGGCGGATTTTGCGAAACGCCCATGTGGCGGATTTTGCGAAACGCCCAAAGTGGCGGATTTTGCGAAACGCCCAAAGTGGCGGATTTTGCGAAACGCCCAAAGTGGCGGATTTTGCGAAACGCCCATGTGGCGGATTTTGCGAAACGCCCAAAGTGGCGGATTTTGCGAAACGCCCAAAGTGGCGGATTTTGCGAAACGCCCAAAGTGGCGGATTTTGCGAAACGCCCATGTGGCGGATTTTGCGAAACGCCCAAAGTGGCGGATTTTGCGAAACGCCCAAAGTGGCGGATTTTGCGAAACGCCCAAAGTGGCGGATTTTGCGAAACGCCCAAAGTGGCGGATTTTGCGAAACGCCCATAGTGGCGGATTTTGCGAAACGACCTAGCACCCATTCAATCGGACATCCTCGTTTCCGCGGGCGTTGTTTGCTTTTTTCCGCGTGAAAAGGGTAAAGCCAGATGCGAGAGGAAATCGGAACAATTTATTGGCAGGCTCAACGCTAAATCAATGCACCAGTAACCGTAACCCAAAACGAGCGAGAGCCGAACTCCGTGGCCATCAAACGGCGTGCAATTAGTAATCGGACATTTCGCGGCAGAGTGGTGTTTCTCTTGAGGAGTCAAGTGGGGGTTCGGATCCGCACCGGTGAAACTATTTTTTTTGATTTCGGTGAGCATTATATGGTGGAAAAAACAATTTCTAAAAATTTTACAAATATTTCAGATTTTTATAATATTTTGGTAGTGATGCACGAGAGTCTCGGTCTCGAGTATCGACTCTAGAAAAGGTTTTTAGGTCTCGTGATCGAGTCTCGAGGTAAAGTATCGGGCTCGAGTATCGGAAAATTTTGGGTCTCGTGCATCACTACTTTGGCAGTATTTACAAATTTTTAGAATTTTAATTTTTTGCACAGCAAAAATTGGGTGAATTTTAAGGAATGAACTCTCAGCTTAAAGTTGAGATATTCAAGTGAAATAAAATTTTAAAAAAAGTTTAGTTTATTTCAAAATGAAATTCAAATTTCCAAAAAAAAATACCGAATACCGGTCGGTATACCGAATTTTTTTGACCGGTATTTTTCGGTATCGGTATTTTTTCGGTATTTTACCGAAATACCGATACCGAAAAAATTTTGAGATTTCGGTATCGGTATTATACCGAAATACCGATACCGAATACCGAAAAACCCCATTTGCCGAACACTACTCAAAATGGAGTATAATTTGTAAGAGTGGTAATATCAAATATAGGGGTTGAAGAGGGGAAAAATTGCAGAGGTTCATGAATTCTTCTGTAATTACGTCACGATGATATTTCGTCGACTAAGCCAAATCCGACAACATTTCGTCGACTAACCCAAAATCCCATTCGTCGACGTGAAAGTTTCCCGTATTTTTGATTAACATTTTGGAATAAAGTTGCCACATTCATATAAAAATCAAATAAATAAAATTATTTGTGAAATGGATGGAGTGGTCATAACAAAAAAAAACACGGGGTCACATAATTTGTACACTCAGGTCACACATTTCATCGTCATAAATGTGAGGGGCAAAAACTTTCCGAAAAATTCTTAGGAGCCTTTTTTGTCGTTGTTAATTTATGCAATTGATAGGCAAGCAGACACCTAGAAATTACCCCCAATTCTGATCACGAAATGATGCGCAATGCGACCAGCACATGCGTGGCACCGTCCGTAAGCCAATGGAACACATTTGAGAACATTGAGCACGCGGTGTTCAACAGACGAGCAAATAGTTGTTTAGGCTCCTGCAAAAATACTCATAAAAAGATTAATTAAGAAAGACATTTAAACAGTCTCAATAGACTGGTTTCCTCAATGTTCAACTGAATTCATTAAATTAGATTAATCACTCCAAAATGTTTTTAATTAATTTTTTCTGCAAATATTCAACCAAACAGTTTTTGTTTGTTATTTAAATGTTTAAAATTTTAAATGCATGTTTTCTAGGACAAAAGTATGCGTAAATTACAAACCCGAGCTCGGAATTTGCGAATATCGAACCCCGAACTCGAATTCAAACAGGCTTGACCAATTTTTATATTGCACATTTTTACCCCGTTATTGTTTTGTTTTTTCATTATTCCATAACATACATTTTCCTGTATTTTTGAAGATTTTAACCTTTTCGGGTTCATGCATAAATTATTTTTCACATGTCTGAAATTTCAAAAATTGTCCGAATTGGGTTCGGGATTCGCAAAATGCGAGCTCGCATTCGCGTTCTACGCTTATTTTTACCCTAGAAAACATGCATTCTGAATTTCAAAGGACCGCAATTCCACATGATTGCCGGGGAAACCATGGGGGCAGGGGGCAAGGGGGGGGGAATAATTACACCGAGTAATTGTGGGGGAACGGGGCTCACCGTTTGCACGACGTTCCTGCTGTTCAGCAGTTCGGCCATGCGTGCGTCGGCGGCCGCCTCTCGCTCCTCCACCGCACGACGGCGCCGCTCCAATTCCTCCCGGTCGCGCGCAAGTGCCGCCTGCAGCTGCTCGTGCCGCTCGCGTTTCATGTTGTCATGGTACGTGTTCAGCAGGTGGAAGGCGGCGCCAAGCGCCCACGACACCTCCATGGCACGAAGCTTCTTTGTCAACTGTGCGCAAAAACGAGCAATCGGTCACAAAAGAAAAATGTTTGCATCTTGCGATTTTCTCAGTTACCAAACGAACATATTTTCAAGACATTTCCGTATTTAATAAAAAAATCAACAAAAAAAAACTCTTTTTTCTTAATTTAACATGACATCGCTCGCTACCCAACAAATTGCTGCTTTCTATTTACAATTTTCTCTCACATAAATGCTCTTCTCGTCCGGCAGTCCATAGCCAAAATGGAGCAGCGTGTAAATGTAAGTCAAATCGAGGCATTGCCACGGCTGCCATGGCTCGGGTCCAATCGCTTCGGCGGGAATTGCACATGCTATAGAAAAGATAATGTTACACATTCAAAACGCAAATTTTAGAATTTAAATGGATGAAAACCCTTTTTTTTAATTATGTCTAAATGAATCGAATATGGAAATATTTTTGTTGTTCACACCACGCTCGGCCGCTGCGCGAAAGTCGCCGACATTCGCCGGTCCGCCAAGCTGCTCCAGCGTGTAGGGCACAACGTTGGCCTGCAACAACATTGGTCAAGAGAGTTAAGGGCGAAATTTTGATTAGGATTCGCAACGCGATCGCTGATCAAAAGTATGATAAAACACATTGCCTGCAACGCCCGGTCGTAGAAGTAGCCGAACAGAAACAGCTCTGCCGCCGTGTCCGCCAACGCCGGCACGCGCTTCACATCGGTTACATTCTGAACGTATTGCTTGGCCGTCTCCATGCACTGCGCGAACCCAGTGTTGGTGGAAGCACTGAACAAAGGAAAAAATGAAGGTCAACTTTAAATTGATGTCCAGATATAATAAAGTTTCAAAAAAAATTTCAAAATCAAATTGGTCAATCTGTCCCACCTGATCAGCCACACATTGCCCGCGTAGTCCCAGTCGTCCAGCACAAAGCCACTCGGCAAACAATGCGTGTGCAGCGACGGCATCGCGCCGGGCGACCAGTTGGGCGAGCTCAGCTTGGCGATGCCTAGCCGCGACGCCACCAAACCGTTGCCCAAATAGCTGAAAAATTTAGAAGGGATTAATCTCTTTTTTTTTGTTGATCAAAACAGAGTTTTTTTGATCACTGTCTAGTCAGATGATGAAACGCACGCACACCAACTTTTCTCTTTTCCATTTTCTGCAGACCTGTGCGTGTACAGCTTCAACTCCTTGTCGAATATCTTCAATTTGTGCGAGTACTTCTGCTTGGCGAGGCCCTTCAACGTCGCGCTGAAGTCGTCCGGCATAAATGTCACTTGGGTGGAGCCGCCGCCCAAATCCAACGCGGCCACCGCTTTTGTGTCTGTTAGGGAAAGCCACGAAAAGATTTTCCAAAAGGAAAATTCTGGAGCTAAAAAATGAGAAAAAAATAAACTCAGCGTTTTTAAATAAATATTGTTAAAAATATGACAAAAAAACGTTTTTTTAGCAACCAAAAAGTATAAACAACACAATTTATGTGATTGCAAAACAAATTTATTTAAGAAAATTAAAAAGGTATCAACAAATCAAAAAATATTTACTTAATTTCTGGAAAATTTTATTGAAAGGGATTATGAAAATTGTACCAAAAATCAATCAGAAAAATTGCGCACTCACATCGCTCCAACGCGCCGTCGAGCCGTGCCAGCAGAAAGTTGAGCGTAAACCAACCAAAAACGCCTTCGTCCGTGCCGCTGAGCATGCCGACCGCGTCGTCGTCCACCAAAAGGCCGCTGGACAACACTTCGGACTCAATCTGTCAATGGAAAAATTAAAAAAAAGAAGAAAGTGTCCCCTGCCAAAACGGAGAAAATCGCAATTTTCTTAACAAAATTCGTTATTTTCCAATTACTATAAAAGAAAGGATAAAAATTTCAGATCCAAATTCTTAAACATTTTAAAAAATGGTAGAGTTTACCAAAAGCAAACCTCCGATAGAATTGCGTCCGCCTCCTTCTCGGGCAGTAGCCGAACGCCGGCAGTGGCACGGAAAGCGATGGGCGTTTTGGCCCAAAGTTCGGGCGGAATTTTGTGCTTCGCGGTCAACAACAGCTCGCGCACATTCTCCGCCGCCAATTCGGGCGTCTTGGCAAAGCACGAAACGCCAGGCTTAATCTAAAACAACGACAAATATTTACACAAAAAAGAAATCCAAAAATTTTGAGGAAGAAAAATCATTGGGGGACACTTTTGTTTTGCAAAATTCGTAATTTTCGGACCTATTAACTTAACAAATGTCGTTAAAAGGGCACTTACATCGGTATAAATATTTTTTATATCTTCCATAAAATAAGTTTTACGAACCTCCTTGTAAATCTCGTTCTCCAGCTTGAACATGCTCGGCTCCTGCTCCAACTCGTGGCTGAACTCGAACAGGTGAAGCCGTGTGCCAGTTGAGCCTGCGTCAATCACAGCGGCAAAGAAACGACCAACAGCGCTTTCCTGAAACGATATTTTAAGCCTAGTCAAGGGCTCTTTTTTAACAAAAAGGCATCTGTCAATTTTTTGAAATGCAAAATATAAAAAACCAAAAAAAGGTGGACTCTTTTTTCCAAATTTAAAAGAATTTCCATAAAAAAGGGACGGCCAGAATTTTTTGTCTGGTCCAAAATCCTCTTAAACTCAAAACTAGGATTAGCACCCCAACCCCAAATAGTTTCGGGATTTTCGTCCACGAACCAACAAATCTCAACCCAGACGTTGGAATGCAAACCCTACTCAAATTCAACAAATAATCTTGAAACGCGGGATTTTGCAACTCCTTGAAAACGGAATTTTTTAAATTCCGTTATGCTGTGCTTCTAACATTCTTCGTTCATAAAACCCAAGACGACAAAACGACGACGCACCTTTTCTTCCAGATCCGGAGACAGACATTGTTGGATCTCTTTGGTGTCCGGCGGGTGCAGTCGGTTGTGCTGCAGCGCGCCAACGCCGTTGCGGTCGGCGTCGTCACTTTTCTTTGAACCACCGAACAATTGCAATTGACTGTGCACGTCGCGCACGCCGAAGAGCAAAGTGACCAGAAGAAGTGGCCAAATTTGATGCATATTCTTTTCTTGGAATTTGTAAAAAGCCATTTTTGACACAGAGATCGGATGACGTCCAATTCGAATGTTTAAAGCTGAAAAACAACATTTAATTTTGATTAAAAAAATGCAAGATTTCCAAGCCTTAGATAAGGTTGAAATTTGTAATAATTTGTGACGACGCAAAGCGGTTTCTATCATCATTGATCAAGTGATCATAAATGTTCGGCGAAAGACAGAATAACAAAAAGAAAAGTGGTTGTTTTTATTTACAAAATCGAGCAAAAATCAAATTTCTTGGGGAACAACGCCAACAACATTCAAAATGCCAATTTTTTTTTAAACAACCAAATGAAATCAAACAAGATGTCATTCGAAAAGCTAAAAATGAGAATTTGAAAAAAAACCGGTAAAAAATCAACTCGTTCCCCGCCAACTCGTTCCCCATCAACTCGTTCCCTTTTTTAAAGTTATTTCGTTCTAACTTCTTTCAAATAACCAAATCAAACATCGGTATCATTTGAAAGCTTACAATTAGTAGAAGCTTACAAAAGCAAAAGGCCATGATCATTTAGCTATGTTTTCATTGTCGAATAAATGCTCTGCTAACCGGGTCATAGTGAATAGAGTATTTTTACTGAAATGTTTGCTGCCCAAATTTCATGGAGGGCCAAATCTCAAATTGAAGTAGTGAATTGTGATGAGAGCTATTTGAGTTGAGATGCGGGGGGGGGGGGATGACGGCAGGCGACCGAATATGGATTCGTCGACTAATATAATCTTATATAACAGTGTCTCGGGTGGAGGTTGGTGAACTGCTTGAGCATCGGGCGGTGGACGGGCGGGGCGGTCGGACATGGGCAGTCGGCAGTCATGTGGAGGCTTATCACCGATTCTGATCTCGGATGACGAAAAAATAAATGAACGCCCTCCCAATTACAACAAATAATAAATGTGAAATGTTCATACATACTATGAAAATACGAATGACTTGAGAGTTTTGGTCGTTGTCTGGTTGATTGGGGCCAAAAGACCAAAAATGGAAAAGAATTAATGAATGCTGCCAAATAGATTTGTGCCATTTCGACGATAATAATTTTAAATAAAAGGTTTAGACTTTATGAGTATTTTTTGACCCTTACAAATTAGGGAGTATTTAAATGCCTTATTTTAAACTTTTAAATTCCCAGACTTTTTATTAACCCCAAAAACCCATAAAAACATAAATTTATTAATTTAAAAAATTATTCTTTTGCTGACACATAAAGAAAAAGTACCGTTAATTTGATTGATATTATGTAAAACTTTTAACGCTCAATCCCTGCGGCTCTATTGGATTTATGAAGCAATGAATTTTCAAAATTGAATGTTTTCCAAAATTAATTTATGTTAATTATTTAAAACGAAATTTAACCTTAAATACATTGTCAAAATTGACACTTTTTTCCGGCAAATTTTATCGTAAACAATTTAATTTCAATGTTTTCTCTCACATCATCAACTCGCAATTTTCGCTTCTTTGACCATAAATTGATGCTAAAATTTACAGAATTGATGTGACACTTCCCCCCTAATGTTCGCTCGTAATGGCGACAATTGTTATCAATTAGAAAATAAAATTAAAAGCAAATAATATTGCAGACAGTTCGCCAAATTGTTTTCGAACATCTCGCCCAATGTCAAGGATTTTTGGTCAAATGTCAAAGAATTGGGAATTTGTTACAAGACAGAGCTCTTGCTTTCTTGGACAATAAAATATATTTTAAGAGGATTCATTTGAGGAAAATCTTTTCTACGTGTACAATTTGTTTTCGCAGTTGCCTAAAGTATTGTAAAAGAAAAGATTTATTTATTTTATTTTAAAATTTAGGCTCGGTGGAACGGACAGTGGCCAACTTTGATTAAAGAGAATTTTAAGTCAAAAAGTGTTCAGGTCCCGAAATTTTGACATAAAACAATTCTAACATTTATTTTACATTTCTGACACATTGATTATTTGATTGCTCCAATTTCCCATTTTTGTGCCATCGATCAAAATGCTTTTGCCGGACATTTCTTTGTGGACAAAGCGACGCTCACGTCCAGAACCTCGACTTTTGGTTCACCTTCGCCAGTCACTGTGAGTTTGGAAACCAAATATTTGCCGGGATAAATGCTGCGAGGCAGCGAGAAAAGGTCCGCGGTGCCGTTGATCGGTTTAAGCTCGGTGACATTTTCCAGAGTTGCCTGCACAAATGGTCTTTTAATTAATTATTTTAATTATTTGGCATATTCAGCTTTTAATCGCATCCGGTCCGAAGTTGAATGTTTCATAACTTTCTTCAACCTAAGCCGATTTGGCCATAACTTTTTTCATAATTAGCATCAGATCGCTTAGTTATTAATTGCTTTTCCTCATCGAGAGCTTTAAATTTGGTATAATAGTTGACTAAGTTAGGTCAGATTTCAGAAAGTTATAAAGCATTCAACCTTCAGGAATCGACCTTCGGACCGGTAGCCGCTTCTAATCCCATATGGATTTTTATAAATTACCGAGCTTGGCAGTTGCACACGTATTTTGGCGTCGCACACCCACATGAAAATTTGGTTGTTGATCTCCAGCTCGTAATGGCGGCACTCCTCCGTCTTGTTCATCAACTTCACAGAAACTGAGAGCGCCCAGCTTGGCTTCACCTTTGTCGGCTTTTGGGTCGTTGTCGCCTTCGGGGGTTGTGTGGCCGAATAAACAATTGGCAAGTCAACGACGACCAACACAAGGAACAACAACGCTCCCACAAATTTGTTCATTTTTTATTTTAAAATTTTAATTGGATAGGAAAAGATTGAGAAATTATACATTTTTGGTTATGAGCAAGATCCCCTTTTATAGGCCCAACCCAATTTAAAATTTGAGCGCTGTGCAAACAAAATTCAAATATCAGGAATTAACATCTAAACTAACGATATGGGTGGTGGTGGTGGTGATCTTTTTTTTTGTTGACGTAAAACTCATAAAATAAATAATGTTAACGAGCCGGGTGGTACTTTTTGTGTGTGTGAAAAGTGATTTTATTTTGCGGAAATATATTCCAATTATTTTAATGGATGGAACGGAACTTCTTCTAAAACCGGACGGATTATAGTAGTTTGGCAATTACGGTGTTTATTTATTAGTCGATGTTTCTTTGAATTTGAGATCACAAAATGCCACAACAGTCTTTACATTTCGATGATTGCCAAATTTTCTGTTTTACTTTGCGTCTTCAAACTCTGATCAAATCCACACAGTTTCGCTCATCCACCCTCTGATAGCCGGGCAAACAGTCGCATTTGAACGATCCCGGAAGATTTACGCACACGGAGCCAACGCCACACCCACCGAGCTGTGGTTGTTAACCGAATTATTTTTGTATTTTTTATATTTGCCAGAACAGGGTTTCGCCTTTTTTAAATTTAGAACAAATCGGTAAGTTTGGTTTTTGTAATTTTATTTTGACCGGCGGTGCCTATTGGCCAATCATCACCGGAGGAGAAAGTTTTTTTCGAAAGTTTCTAAATTTAATTATTCTAAAGTACAAGGAGAATTACGACTTTTCCATTGCCAAATTCAGTAAAAGCTAAAAAACATAACAGTTAAGAGCCCCTTGCTGATTAACTTGTTCTCGTGCTCCATCATCCCACAAACATTCGTCCACATCGTAACATCTCGTGCCATTTCCAAAAAAACCCTGAAGCGATGTTTCGATTAACGTCTTGCAAAAAAGACACAACGATTTGCGCGACCGTTTTGCATTGGCAGATGGGCGAGTGACGGCCCGACACGCAATTGGCATTTGCATCGCATGTTCGGCTCGAGTTGGCACAATGGTCGACATTTACACAGACCGGGCAACAATGGTTGGGCAAAGTCTCCCGCTCGGCACAATCCAACGGGGCACAATGTGCAGAATTTCTGAGAGCAAAAAGGGGGACGGACAATTGAAGGACACGGAACTTCCACCACCAAATGCATTTGCCGACTCAATTTAACCCGGTTTATCACCGCCCAATTCATCACCGCCCGACTCAGCGCCGCCAAATTCATCACCGCCCGACTCAGCGCCGTCCAAGGATCGCCGGCGCCAAATTCAAAAACACCCAAGCGTCGGTCGGAGAAGAAATGGGCGGCGACAAATTAGTAACTTAGCGCCACCTGAACTCGCAGTTCATGCGTCCGTCATTGCACCGACAAATGACGCACGACTTTGGCCAGAAAGAGGTGCCACTTTCGTACGTTTGGCCATTGTAAAAACACTAAAAAAAGTTTGTTTTGGTTAAGCATTTGAGCAGGGCCAAGGCGAGCATTGGCTCGGGCGGTCACTGATGATCACCTTTTTTCCGCATTCAGGACAGCATTTTCCGTCCCGTTTGATCGGATGGGAACAGTTTAGCCGAGCACAGCCAATCGGACCGCAGCGCACCTCAGCGTCCATACCGCAGTGACACTCGCGACATTCGGCCAACATTTGGACGCGCTGAGCCGGTGAGCGCCATTTACCATCGATCTGATCGGTTCCAATCAACACAATTAGTGCCCCCGAAATTGATTAATTTCTCTTATTTAATTCTAATTTTTTTAGAAAGATTATTATTTTAAATTATGCAAGAATCAATTTTTTTTTGTTTTTACATAATTTTTGTTTCTTCTGACCTTGCAGCCCCTCTGGTGGAGTTCGACTTTCTTCACTCTGTGCCCAAATCGCGTCAAAACTTCGTCCCAAATGTTTACGCGTTGTTCCAATTGTGAAATGCGTTCCTCCAATGCACGAACAAAATTCGAATTTGATTCAGCAACTGACGGAGTTCGATGCTGAATATCGACGCGATTGTCCACTCGAGTTTCAATATGGGGACAAAACAATTCCAACGGTTTGGCCAAACTCGACGCAAACGATTGCATTTGCAAAGTGCCGTTGTTTTGGGGGGCCAAGTTGACGCCAAGCGCCGCATTCGCTCCTTTTGATAACGGAAGAGACCTGAACATGGGCAGAATTTAAGACTTACGGCCACAGTTTTGTTGATCAGTTACGGAAGGATATTATTCTATACAGAATTTAAAAGCATTTACGACACAATTCAATTGTATGTATTTCAAAAAGGTGTCCAATGGCCCCCTCCCCCACATTAAAAAATATTTAATTAAGTATGAAAATTCGGATCAATTGGTGTTATTAACAGGGGTTAAATTCGGTTAAATTCACATGAATTGGAACCAAAATATTTACCAACCAGAAAAGCTCATCATCGATGTCAATCCAAAGTAAGCGGTGACAGTTTTGTGCGACTGTCAACCTTTGCGCATCAAAAACAAACGAAATTTTGTGGAATTGGCTGTTGGCAATTAAAAATGGTGTTGAAATTGTGATCAGTTTATGTCGGCCATCGATCAAACGAAATTCGAGAAGAATCTAAATTTAAAAAAATGCGAAATCACGTTCAAAACAATTGAATTCGGCAACTTCATTAGGTGTTGGGATTGTTGACGTTTCTATTCGAAACAACAAAGTCCGATCGCCGTCTCTGAGGCTAAATAAATCAAATTTGGTCGAATTTGGTTGTCGAACGTCGAATTGGAGAGTCAAATTTCTGGCAATGAGCAATTCGTTCAGTTTGGCTGACTTAAAAATAGCAAAACTAAAACCCGTGAACTTTACAATAAGATTAACAAATTTCCTGCAAAAATTCTACAAAATCTCTTTATGCTAATTTAATATTATTTTATTTTTATTATTATGTTCAAAAAGCACCTTCAAATGATCCAACGTAAAATTTGCTTTGCTGAAATGGGCACAGACAAAGAGAAACGGAAGAAGCAACGACAACAAATTCATTCGGAAGAAACGAATTGTCTCGAATATGTTCAGCAATACTCGAGGACAGCAGCAAGCATCAAATTGAGTGTAAAAAAGTCACTAACATTGGTAGAAAAATTAAAATTAAACAAATTTTTAAAATAAATCATACAGAAGTTTATTAGAAAATAGGATTTTGAATATTACGGAGCGCTCAGTTGAGCTCAATCGGAAATTTTTAGCCAAACTGTCCCTTCAAATCATCTCGTATAAAAAGAGCATTTGATATTCAAAATATTTTATAAGATAAGATTTATAAAATTCATATTTTGAGATGTTTTTCCGTCTCCAAAAAGAGAAAATGCGTTTCTCATTGGCCCGTCACACATTTGGGACTAAACAAAATTTCAGAGTCAATATGTAGCTTTGCTTCACCGCCAGCCACAAGGATTAATTGGCCACCCACCACATCTGCTGCCTGTCGGCTTATGAATGGGAGCGAAATGTTATGGGCAATGAAAGTGGGCGAATGAGAAGCGCCGCCGGCTAATCCGGACGGCACAGCTTTCTTGGCCAGAGGCAAAACTGACAAATGCCTTGGAGAGAATGGCCAAATTTTCTCACCCCGAGGGGCCGCATGGGAAATGTGGGGGAGAGAGCGTGCCGTGCCGCCCACATGTAACGGCTGACATTTCTTCTTAGAAATTAGAAAGCGTTTTGCAAATTGTGTTGGGATTGGACAAAATTGAATTTGAAATGTTGAAGGCTTTAATGAAAGAACAAAGAGAATTTCAGTCTTAAGTTTAAGCCTCTTTTGTAATTTTGGGCAATTTTTTTTTTTGCTTTTTTGTTACAGGTCCCGTGTTTATTTTTGCCAAAAAAGGTTTTTTAGATCCGGGGTTCTCGACTGAAATATAAAAATATAAGAAAGCCCCAAAAACTCGGATAAAATTGATTTAAAAAAGTTGTACAAAGACTTGCGCCACACAGTTTAAAAACTGAACCACGTGATATTACAAAGAAATTTTGAGAAAATTCAAATATATGACCACATTTTTCCGTTCGGTACTTATTTTCGGTACTCAACTTTCTTCGGTCGGTACCTTCGGTTCTCAAAAAGTTTCGGTCGGTTCTTTTCGGTAAAGTACCGAAGCCTGAGTACCGAAAAAGCATCGGAACTTTCCCGTACCGGCCGAGCACTAGTAAATACTACGCCATATAACTTAAACAAACAAAAAAAAATCACAATATACGTTTGATGATACAATGCATTTTTTAATCAAAAATTATTTTTATTTTCTAAATAATCATACATATTTGCATAAAACCGTCTAATTTTCTGAATGGACAAGTCCGACCTTCTGGAACCAATTGATCCAAGCCTTGCAAGTGTCGTTTTGATCAATTATTTTTTGAGTATTCAAAGGTTTTCTGAAATTGTAAATTAATTAGTTAAATCGTTTTGTGGAACTCAAAACAATTTTGTCGCTACAAGATCGGGGTCAGTTTCGCACCGGCCGCTTACAAATTAGCGCTGACAAATTTGAAACGTTATAACTTTTTGCTTATTTGACCAAATCAAAGATTTGTTTGGGTTTTTTTTGCTAATGACTAAGTTATTATGAATGATCGCGCCAAAACGGCCGGCGCCAAACTGTGCGGATCCCAATTTTACATTGTAAAGTTTTGTTGAATATCGTGCATGAATTTTTCCCGAAAAAAATCCACAAAATCCTCGTCCAATGGCTCCAAAGGTTCGCTGAATTGTTGGTTAATTAATGGAATTGTTTTGTCGGGCACAAATTTGTCGCTAATTACAAAAAAAAAACTTTACATTTTAAAGTTTTGTGGCATATTGTGCATGAATTTTTCTTGGAAATAATCCACAAACGCTTCGCCCAATTCATCCAATTGTGGCATTTGATGAGTAACCAATTTCAAAATAATTTTTTGCATTTTTTTCGAATATTTTGTGATGCAATTTTTGATGCCCGCCACTTGCATGAACAGCTCCAGCCCGAGTGAGTACATTTCAACAAAAAGTTGCAACGACATCCATCCGGAAGAAATAATTGCATTTTCATCTGTTGATTCTGCCAACATTTTTTCCGTCTGATTTCGTTGCTTCATTGTTTCTGTAACTTTTATTTCAGCAATTTTTGCCAAAAAACTAATAACATTTTCATAAAACCCGTCCTCAACGAGAAAATTGTATTTGTTATGATCTTTTTGTGCCAATTGCAGTGCATTTTGCCATAAATTCTTTGTTAACACTCCGAAACTTTCCTTTTTAATTTTGTTAATTAAATTTTCATATGAAAAAGTGCTAAAATTATCGCTCAAAGAGTCCATTTTTGGAAACTTTTGGTCGTTCTCCAGGAACAGTTCAGTCTGGCCAACAAAAATGTATTGGACGAGAGTGATTCGGTCTTCAATTGGCAATGAATTTTGGTGCAGAAAATCCGCAAATTCATTTTCGAGTGCCGTTATTTGGGACAAATAGTCTCCACAGGACGAAAGGTCGACAAATTTTGAAGACAAAAATAAAATTGAAAGGAAAAAATGGAATAAATATGCCATCTGAGAAAAATAAATATAAAATATTTTGAATTAAATAAATTCTTTTGCCTTTTATATATTAGGACATTTATTTACAAATAATTTTTAAAAGTGCAATTTATGTTTACGTTTTTTTTTCACGAGCTTTTTGGTTTTACCTTGTTGGCATTTTAACTAGATTTAAGAAATTTAAAAATTATTTATTATTGCATCATTTTTATAAATATGTCAACAAAAAATGTCACTGTCACAAGACGGCACTGAGCGCGAATTTTCCGGCTACATCATAATATTTTGCCATCAGTCTCGTTATTGCTGTCTTTTACCAATTTTCTTAATCAACTCAGTCAATTTAATAGACGTTCTTCGACTTTGACAAATTTCGGGCTTTATTTTTTCAATTTTTTTACCGAAAAACTCGACCGGCCTCTTGGCCGACCTCTATTCTTTGTTAACTTTTTGTGATTAAAAAGCTAATTAGTAGGGTAGGACAGTAACGATTAAACGGTTATGAAACCGGTTACAAAAACCGGGTATTTAGGAAATTAACCGGTTACGAAAACCGGGTCTTTAAAATCCCGGTTAAGATAACCGGGTACCCACTGCGGTTTAAGCACCCCTAGTTATCGGACTTTTTTGGTAAATGATTTTAATTTTTACCGCATTCAATGCAAGTAGCCGGGTCTCCAAAAAGCCGGTTAACCGAAAACCGGAGGTACCGGTTTTTAACCGGTACTGTCCTACCCTAATAATTAGTTATACAATTTGTGATTCAAATCGATTTTTTTAAAACAATTTTTTACGAGCAATGCTAATGATGAAATTGTAATTAATGCATAGCCCTCAAATAATCAATTTTTATCGAAGATATGAATTCCTTTACATACGCTATTTTTTTATAAAAAATTTCAATATTTACATATTTATATAGGTATAATATAATATAATTATTATTTCTCCTAATTTTTATTAAGAATTAAATATTTTTAAATATTAAGAATTAAATATTTTTAAATATTAAGAATTAATTATTTTAGATTCAATAAAAAATATCAAATTAACACCATTATTTATTAAAATGAAACGTACAACACTTTTTGTGTTCTTTTTTTTTGTATTTGCAATTTTGGAGGAGCTTTGTTATGGGATGGACCATACGGAACAGAATATGAATTCAAACAGAAGCAGCAGCGTCGACAGACGGAGTTCATCTCCGTCAATTTCCTCTCAAAGAATTGACCAAAACCAACAACAACCAAAAAGTTTCAATCACACATTGGCCATTAACCCGCAACGGCCATTAATTCAACCGGATTCTTTGGAAGCGACCAGCAGACAACAAATGGCAATTAACAGGCCATTAACAACAAATCAAATTCAAATTAATCAAAAAACATCGCAAAATCAAACCGATAATTTGGTGCAAATCAATTCATCTTTACCAGTGTTAACAGAAACGCATGAATCTTATCAAAAAATTGTTATGACCAATTCAAAAAGTGAAAGTGGTTCATCATCAGCAACTCCTATTTTGATTCCAAACGAAGCAATTGATTTGATAATAGTCGAAAATGGGCAAATGCCAAAATTAAAACGCCCAATGGCAAGCGAACCGTTGGAAGACAATGCGCACGCTAAAGGAAAACAAAAATTAGAGCATTCTTGGGAAGAAGCTCTACAAAATGAAGAAACAGAAAATCTTAAATTTAAAAAAGCTTATTGTAATTTTTTTAAATAACTAAATATGTTCGAAAAATAAATATTATTTAATTTTAGTGAACAATATGTGGACTTTTGTTATGACAATGTTTAATATTCTGGACATTCAATTGATGCCCATAGACCAGACATTGCTGCATATTCAGCATGACGGAACTTTTGCCAAATCAAAGAAATTAACGTTGGCACTTAAACAATTGAATCCTGACGATATTCTGGACAGCATTTGCACAGTGGTGGAAAATGTAATGAATAAAAATGTCAGTTTGATGCAAATAATTGACACTATAAATTTGCAAGCACCAGTTGTTTTTGGCCAACTTATTTTTAGGTGAGTTGTGTTGCACAAACAAACATTTGAAACTTATTGAGGATTTTTGAGCCTCGAGTCAAAAATTTTTGTTTTTTGGGTCCCGATTTTTATTGGTTTTAAGTCAAGGAACAGAAAGCTTTTTACACCCCTAAGAGACGGCAATTCAATAATTTGGAAAATTTTATTGAAATTAATTCTTTAAATTTGGTTTTTTTTTTTAATACTTTTATTACCGCCTCCTATTTTCTGCTGAGAAATTTAAGGCTTCTTTAGTGTCTCGGGCCCGATTCTTGTGGGTTCAAGTCTCGATTAATTTAAAAAATTTAATTTATTTTTTAATCTTTAGAACAACGAAAAATGAGCCAGAGAAAAGTTTCAAATGCGAAAGAATAAAGGATGAATCTGAAAAAATTGAAAATAAAAGGCTCAAAGTCTCCTATTTTTATTTGAGATTGTTACGAAAATTGGCTGGACTATTAGAAGCACCGTACAATGGCAATGTTTCCAAAAATAATGTAAGCATCAAATTAATTGCATCAATTTGGCGGGTGGGTCCCTCATGCGGGCGGATGCACAATTAGAACGATTCCCGCACTTTGTTTGGGTGTCGATATGTGGGGCTTTTGACATTTATTACATTATGAATTAATAAAGAAAATTTAAATTAATTAAAATTTTAAATTCAGACCAATGTAGCGCAATCTATGAGAAAATGCTTCCTGAGCTGGATTAGAACAGCAATGGAGCAATTTATTGAAGAATTTAAAGCCGTGGTAAATGGGCCTAACATTACTGAACAACAGAAAAAGGTAGGAACCAAAGGAATAATTTTTAATTTTGAAATTGGCATTTTAAATAACATTTATCAAATTAAACAGATTATTGGGATGAGAAATTTGGATAAATTTGAGGTTGCCAATGAAGTGTTGAACATGCTTATATTTTCCCTTATTCAAACTTTGTCACCACTTTTTGAAGAGCAAAAGCACCATTTCAACTTACAGTCGCCGTTTACTTTTGTATTGGAACAAATTTCGAAAAAGAATATTACGTGTCTTTTAATGGCGCGCAAAGAACCGGTCGATTTTATGCAAATTGCCCGAAAAAGTGCTTATGTAGCATCCAGGTTGCAGCGTCTCGTCCAAATTACCCCCCCCCCCCTCATTCAAAAAGCGCCCCGGGCTATGGCATCATTTAACTGTAAACCAAATACCGTAACCCTCGCGGATAATACGGTGTTGTCTTGTTTTATAATCTGTGCCAAAATGGATTTTAAATTATTATTTTTTATCTTTAAAGATATGGAGTCGCTGCCACTTTTCTTCCTTTATTGTTTGATTCAATGGAGCCACACAAAGATGACGAGAATTCTCATTTTACAATAATTAAAAATGCTAATGTTTATTTGAAACTGTGTAAATCGCTACTGAAGGAGTTGGAAAATCCCGTTTTTTCAGAAATTATCAAAGTAAATTCAAATCATAGAAGTAAATGGATTTTGATAAAAAATTTCCTGTCGCAAAGTGTGGAACAATTTAACCAACTTATAAACCAATGGAAAAAGGAAAAAGATTACATAAACTTCGAGAACGAATCGAAGAACGGTTTCGTCAGTGACTATTTGCTGGCAAATTGCATCCAATTCATTTTGAACAGCACAAATCAACGCTAAACCGCCATTCGGGACTTATAGAAAGAAGTCTGAACCATAAGAAACCTGCTAAAAAATGTACCTATTCACGTAAGTGAAATTAATTTGCATAAACATCTTTACTTTTATGGGTCACTGCGGATTTCGTTAATTTAAACAAAAATAATATTGAATTTCGCAGTTAAAAAAACAATTCTTTTAATATCTGCATTACCTTACATTGTGTCAGGACCAGGGATGTGCTCTGGTCGCCTTTTTAAAAACCAGAAACCAGAAATCAGAATTCTGGTTGCATTAAAAAAAATCAGAAAACAGAAAACAGAATTCTGCCAAAGTTTCAGGAATTCTCTAATAGTTAAGCTTTGGCTTTAGTAGCTCTTAGAAAACTTCGAGCTTTCAAATGGCACCTTTTTTTATTTGATTTGGTTGAGTTTGGCACTGAATGTATTGGAACCAGGCAGGGGTGGTCATGGATACAAATTTTTATATCCGTGTCCGGATATACCCATTACTTTTATATCGGTCGGTATACATCCGTATCCTGTATGTATCCGCGGATATCCGGATACCCATGACCACAACTGCAGACTGGTCCCCTGATTTGAGTTCTAATTTCAAATTTGTCTCCACTATTTTATAAAAGAAAATGACATTGATTCTTTCAAGTTCCATATTTGTCAATGGTTGGCAAAAATACAAACTTCGTCGAATAGGTATTAACCTAAATTTATTTGAAACTTCTTTTTTTCAGCACGAACATTATTTTCCAATGAGATCCGAACTTTTTATTCAAATAAAATTTAAAATTATGTGGTCAAATTCGTTTAATTTTTGTTCTGGAATTGCAATGTTATATAATCAATTAGCATGGCATCAATCAAAAAAGAAATAAAATTGGGCAAGAATATGTAAAATAATTAGTAAAATATATCAACGCATTCATTTGCTATCAATTTTAGAGAGAAAGGGAAAAAAGGCTGAATATGTGTCAAAAATTCAAAATTCTTTAATTTTGATTCTTTGACATTTTTGTAAATTTTGAAATAAGAGAAATATTAATCTTTGGCAGTTTGGCACCTCAAAAAAGTGTTTTTTGGCAAATTCAAAAAAGGGTTTTCTTCATAATGAAATTATTGCTCCGTTTTCAGCGGTGGCCGATGGTTGGCGGAGTTTGAATTTGGAGTGGCCGATGCCAACTTTTGTACACTGTTATTGATGCCTGTCTGCAGTTGGACCAGCGTATAAATGCTAAAATTTTTTGTAAGAAATTGTTTTTGCAAAATTATAAATGCCTATTTTGGCGTTTTTGAGAATAAATGCCTATTTTTCCATTTTACAAGTTTTAATGCTGCCTATTTTGGCATTTTTGGTGTTAGTGCTTAATTCGGGGGTTTTTAGTAGAGTCCGGACGAAAGATACTTCGATCAAGATTTTTTAAATTCTTGATCGAAAAATCTCGAGACAAAACCTAAAAAATGCTATCTCTTCTGATTAGCATGGTGTTGATGTAACTCAACCAAAATGCCCCCACCTATTCAATGCCATGTCTAACTGTTTTTCCAAGCGGCAAACTCGTGAATCCAACTGGCCGAGCATCTGCAATGGTTTTGAAATTAATTTAGCAAAGAAGTTTGGCATGACAACAAAAAAACATATTTAAATTCTTTAGAATGAAGGTATTTTTATTCTATAATCGAATTTTACATAGAATCCGGACCTATCAGATAGAATTAGAGATTGGACACGGGCCGAGGTCGGTACGGGCTTACCCGGGCCCGTAACCCATGTTTTTGGGACTACACGGGTTTTAGCCCGTGTAGCCCTTGGGACGGAGGACGACTCGTTCCCGGCCAACTCGTTCACCCCCAACTCGTTCTCTTTTCAAAAGTTTTTTCATCATAACTTCTTCCAACTCGAACCAAATCGAACATTTTCGATATCATTCGAAAGCTTACAACTAGTAGAAGCTCTCAAATGTAAAAGCTAAGCGATTGGCCAAACCTCAAAAAAGTTATGGCCAGAAAACGCTTTTTTGGCCACACTTGGCCATAACTTTTTTGAGGTTTGGCCAATCGCTTAGCTTTTTCTTGCTAATAGCTTCTCTTCCTCCTATGCTTTGAAGGATACCAAAAATGTTTGATTTGGTTAGCTTTGAAAGAAGTTATAATGAAAAAACAGTTGAAAAGGTGAACGAGTTGGGGGTGAACGAGTTGGCCGGGAACGAGTTGGGGTTTTACCAGCCCTTGCCCGTGTAGGTCGACGACCCTTGCCCGTGTTTTTTTCGATTTCAATTTGAATATATAACAACTTGCCTGCTCCAACTTGTTGCTGCTGCCAGTCGATGTCCGTAACTCGGCCACAGTGTTGCGTAACTCCCTCAATTCGTTGACCACCAAATTCTGCGATTGTTGGTGTCCGCCGTCACCACTTTTGTTTCTTGTTGCTGCTGTCAGCGGTGTGGCCAAAGCCGTCGGAGACATATCCTTAAGGCCAATTTTTGTAAATTTTTTTTCAAAAATAAAGTACCTAATTAACTCTTTTAGATGGTCTTTTTTGTCGTGAAAATTCAATTATTAATTTAGTCATTAAATCTGAAGTTATTGATTGATTTCGGCCCACCCTTGCCTTGAGAAATTGGCCGATCACGTCCTGCTGATGTTGTTGCGGAATATTGATCGGAGATGCCTCTACCGCCAGTGTCGTTTGCGGCATGCCGTTGGAAGAAGGCAGCAGCAGCAACGGGTTGACGCTGTTGTAGTCCTTCAAGTTATTGCTGCTGTTGCTGCCAGTTGGCCAGCTTGCCGTTGTTGGCGGTGTGGAGGCGGGAAATTTATGTGCACTGCTAGCCAAATGGGCGATCAGGTCGCGTGCTAAATCGGGTTATTTCTTCAACTTCGATATGTCTCAAATAATATTTTTAAAAAGCCAAATCCGGCTAATCTGATTATATTCTGGTAATTGGACAAATTTTATGTTCTGGTAATTGGACAGATATTTGCGGAGCACTTCTTTGAAATTATTAGAGACCGGCCAGAAGGTTCGGTCGGTACTATTCGGTAAAGTACCGAAGCCTGAGTACCGTTACCGAAAAAGCCTCAGTACTTTCCCGTACCTCCGATCTCTAGAAATTATATATTAAAATAATTTTTTCTGATTTAGTCCTAAGACAAAACAGAATCAAACGATTTGAATTGAGCATTTCCGCCTCATTACTTACGTTTCCGAAAGTGTTTTCCACACAATTGGCATTGTGTGGCCAACTTGCTGGAAGATGAAGTCGACCCACCAACCATGGAAACATTTTGTGGCTGTTGATCACTATCATGTGCTGCTTGATGTTGTTGTTGCTCCGTCATGGAAGAGACTTGTTGCAGAATTCGCATAATCTCATCATTGGTAGCTTGAGCTTGCTGTTGATTGGTAAGTGCAGCGGAAGTTGTGTCTAAAAAGTGAATAGACAAAAATTTAAAAAGAAATCACTCCATTTAAGTTTAGTGCCAAATGAATGCAACACAATTTCGTCCTCGGAATTAGCTCCGGGAATTTCATATCATTTTTTGAAACTAACTCCCTCCCACCTTTCTGGCCACTCGTCCCATAAGCATTTGCTGTCCGTGAACTGGAAAGCAATGCCTTGGCCAATATTTTATTGTCCATTTGGCCAAAAAGGAGTGCTTTGCACGCCGCTGCAGCCAATGCATTTGTGCCAGCCGTCGATTCATGCGCCAGGATGGGGCTTTGAGTGCCTGAACTTTGGCACTCCACACCCGAACAGTCATCGGCACCGGTGCCATCGGCATCAGCCGCCTAGGATTTCAGACAGAATACCTTAGCTATTTTATTATTGAAATAATTATTGAATTTAACACATTTCTTCTTTAATCATTAGTATTAATTTAACTCAAATGACACCTCATTAATATCGTCCATTTCGTGCCTTTCAATTGAGTCGGAATCTCCGCTGCATATAGCACTTTCACAATGTTCCAACAACCGTTCATTGGCAGTGCTGTTCAATATGTACGGCTTGGTCTCTTGGTGGTTGTTCTCCGGATCAGTGAATTCCTCGTGATGGCGATGGTCGCCAAAATTGTCATCCTCCTCACCCTCGTCCATAGCCTCCTCAGCCTTCAGATCCAATGAGCCCGAATCCAAACCCAACGACAACAGAATGCCATGACCATCAAAGTCTGAAAATTTTTCAAATAAAATATATTTTAAAATCGATGATTTTTTAGCTTAATATGAGGATATATAAATAAATATACCTCCGTTTTGGTGTTCAGTGCTGCCACTGTCCGCCGACTGATGACTGCCTGGTGCATTCAGCAAATGCTGTTGATGTGCAGCATTATTCTGCTGATTGTTCCCACCGTTGTTCAAAATGATCATCGATTTCTCCAGAAATTCAATTGCCTAAGAAAAATTGGGAATATTTAACTCGATCTGAGTAAACTTAATATAATTGGATTTTAAACATTTAAAGAGGCAATTTAACGATCATTTATAAACAATTTGCAATTAGCGGAAAACAATTATTTTATTTTATTAAAAAATAAACACAATTTCACCAACCGCGGGGTCTTTCACCGATTTTTTGCCCTTTTTGATAATATAATCGTCGGTGCCGATGTATTCCTTCTGCTCAATTTTGTGATGTTTAAGGATATGCTTCGTTAAGTTTCCTGTAATTATTGAACATTAAAACAATAAATTAATTTTCAATTCCCAAATAAATCTGATTTCGAAATAATAAAATAATAAAAAATAATCTATCCAATAGAAAATAAAACAAAATCCATTTCCGATATTATTGAACAGAAAACTTTCCGTTTATTTCCGATCAAAATTGATGTGCTCAGCACGCTTTCACACATTACCTTTAAGTCGTGATGACTTGCCGCAAAACTTGCACACAAATGGCTTCACTGCCGTGTGAACAGAGCGATGTTCCGCCAAATTGGAGCGGAAACGGAAGGCCTTGCCGCAAATTTCGCACACAAATGCCTTGTGCTGTTGCTGGTGCTGTTGTGCCACATCACTGCTGGGCTGTGGCACGAGCGATAATTGCTGCAGATGAGGGGGTTGTAGCATGAAAGATACAAAAATCTAAAAAAATTGATAATATTTACAATTCGAATTGAATTATAGAGAAAACAACAATGCTTTAAGTTTTAAAACGGGTAACAAAAAGGCAGATTGGATTTCAAAATTGAGGAAAAATATCAAATTAAAAGCCAAAACTCAGAAATTTAATTGCGAAAAATATTGGGTTAAAAATAAAAATGGAAAATCAAACATAAAATCGAAATGGTTATGTGTGAAATTAGGATTGCAAACTTAAAAAATTTTATAAAACTGTCAAAATTAATTTTAAAAGAAAAAAATTAAACAAATTTAGTACGGTAAGTCCTCTTAATTTAAGCACAATGTTAAATCCTATAAATTGAGTTTGCTAATGAATCAGCATACATAAACAGAAAGCAGTCTGAAAATGGGGCATCATAAGTCCTTTCCATTTTTCGGAAAACAGTTTTTGTTGTGAAATTGTAGGTACTACATAACAAACCCCATAAGCACAATAACATAAACAACAAAACTATCTTGGGCCCCAAGGCACTTTTGTTCATTTTCTACACACACAACACACGTTTTGCCTGCTGCCCCCCCCCCCCCCCCCCCCTCATGTGCGGAAAGGCTCCGCGGTGCTCTCACCACTACAACCCAAAGCTCCTCACAGCCTTTCCCCCATCAATCGCCCCCGCCTCAATGCTTAAATGACTTTTGTCCGTCCCCCGTCCGTCCGTCCGTCTCTCCCTCCCGAAATCCCATTTCGTTGGTTTTTAGGTAGTGCCAACAGAGCTTTTGCACAAATGAGTCCCAGCGAGCTTGGGTCCAACCAGGCCATATGGCCAAACTACAAAAAAGCTTAGAATCCCATAGGGAAAATTTTTTGTCCGAAACTTTTATGCTTTATGTCGAAAAGAAGTTTTTTGTTTCTAATTTATAGTTTCGTGCTTATAGTTGTTTTGGCGGAAAATCCGTAAGAATTCAAGAGATCGTAATCTCTAGTTAGTTCAGCAATGTCGTGCCACTATAAATGTTCTGTTCAATTCTCGTTAGCACTGAATTGACCAAATAGTTAGTAGGAGGCCCTATTTAAAATGTACCCATTCCACCATCCGGAAAGTACCCCACTGCCGCTGCGATATGAGAGCAAAGCGCCGGAGGGGGTGAAAGTGTGTGGTGCCCGGGGCCTTATGGGCCCAAAGGCCTCTCTGGGTCGACCGACAGATAATCAATCCCCCAAAGCCCCAGTCCTTCTTGCCTTGGGAGGACGGATCTCCTCACATCGCCCTAGGGGCTGTAACTCTCCCCACCAAACTTTTTGTCTGTTGTCGGTAAGGAGAGCGACGACGACCGACCGACCGACGACGACAGAAGGTGGTGGTAGTAATGTGTGTGTGTGAGTAGTGTGGCTGAGGGATTTGGGGAAACGAATGGTGGGGTTGGGGGATATGGATCCATCCCCATCCGGGCCCCGAGGGGCTTTATCGCCCCCCTCCCCCCGCTTCCTGTGGGCGATATCGGCGGGCCCGGGGGGTTGGGGATGGTTCTTCCGAGTGACAAAACAGAAGAAAAGGACAGGCTGCTGCTTCTGCTGCTGTTGTTGCTGCTGCTGATGGTCGGGGAAAAGAATTTTGGTTGGGAATTGAGCACAGTTGTCACCGTGTCGATAAATATTTTAGGGGCAGGGGCTGAGCACAGGAGCCCCCCTCCCCCACTCCTCACTCGCCCCCAGCCCCCCAAGTGACTGTTGTGGGGATAGGGACGGATCGGATCCACCGATACATTTATACACATTTTCATCATTTTTCAGAGCGTTACGAGCTAGATTTTTGGAGTTTTTGTTTAAATACTAAATGTTGAAAAACAGGCACAAATTCTGTGATCAATTTTTGAAGGGTATCAAATTGAAAATGAAAGATATAAGAAAGGGAATGGAATTAATTACATAAAATTGGCAAATAACTTAAACAATTAGAGAAAATAAATGAATGAATGAAACGTAAAATTAGCAATTTATGGACAGCAACGTGATGATGATTTATCCATTTACAAAAGTGAGCTTTCCAATGCTATGAATGAAAGCAATAATTTTTGTTTCTGTGCATTTGGGGGAGAGCGATCAGCGAAAATGGGTGAAAGTGGGGCTCGGCGGGGCTCTGGTGCTCAATTCGTTGTTGCTGCACAAAAGGCACGGAGCGCGTGGTGAAGATTTTGGTGGGCAGATAAGGCGCGACAACGAACAAACGACGATTGACCGAGAACAGCGACCCGTGCTGCTTGCTTGCTGCACAATGCATGAACAATCCCGGATTTTTAGATTGGATGGGAGGAGAGATGTACACATTTTATGGAATCTGCACAACACCGCGGATTTTATCTTTCTGCTGCCAGCCGCTTTATCTCTCTCCCCTTCACCCTCCTTCTGTGCTGCTGCTGTTGCTGCTGCCAGCCGCTCTCGAGACTCTCGACTACTGCCAGCCAATCTCGACGCCCCACAAAGCAAGCAAAGCGAGGATAATGATGTACAGAAGAATTGGGCGCGAGCTGGTGGGGGAGGGGGGGGGGTGGGTAGTGAAAGTTTTTTGGGGGAAGTGAGAGGTGGGGGGATTGTTTCCCAGATGAAAAGTACTGATATGGGGAGGGCTGAAGCAGCCGGAACGCGGACCGGACCGAAACAACCAACAACAATATGTGATGATTTCTTCTCAGATTTCGCTTCTGCTGCTTTAGTGTGATGATGTGCATTTTGTGTGGTTGTGCAGCATTTTTTGCACAAAAGTGTTTATGTTACGGGTAATTTGGAAATCGGGTTAAACAGTAGAGAATTTGTGAAAAGTTATTTTCAATAAATTACGAAAACCCCCCGACTTTGGGTGCTTTTTCACCTGGAGCTTTTTAAAAACGATTGAACCGTTTTTTCAAATGATTCTTCCATTTAAAGCTTTCGAATGGCCTCTTGTTTGTTTGATTTTGTTGAGTTTAAAAAAAGTTATAGACTTCCAAAATTGCTGGCACTTTAGAATTTCAAAATTACCCGGGTAATTACAGAATTACCCGATTTCCAAATTACCCATAACATTTAACAGCTCATAAATGATATATTTAGACAAAAGAGGCAGTTGGATGCTAAAAACAAAAGTGGAAAGTTTGCAACAACAAAAAACAGTGAATTTTGAAAGCTTTTCGTAATAGATATGAGAGGTTTGAAAAAGTGGCCTGGCATAAAATAGTTATTTGGGGAATACAAATTTTTGTTTTAGATAAGGGCTAAATTTGAGGAAATTAAAAGCATGACGAATGAAGTAAAGCAAAAATGCTGTAAATCGTCCCTGTTCTGGGTTGGTTACACATTGGACAAAAGCGGGGTAAGGACGATAGAAATGGGTGGGAAGCGGAAATAGTGCCTCAGGGCTTGGCCAAAGTATTGGCCCTGTGGGGCCGGTCGATGGATTCGTCCGCTGTTTTGTGTCGTCGAGAGTGTGTGCTGCGGGAATAGTGGTGTGGGGATGGAAATGGCCGGAGAATTGACAGCCGCCGGAGACCGACCGGCTGGCAGCAATCCTCAGGAAGGAGGTCGAACCAGCGCCTGTGCCGTGCCGCCAACCCCTCTCTTTCAGGCCATACATTTAGTGTCGTCCCACCACCACCCCCCGCACCACTACCACTTTTCCCATCGAAGAGGTTGCACAAGAGCGGGGGGGGGGGGGGCACACAGAAAACTGAGTGCTCTGCCCTGCGGCAATTGTGGGGGGGGGGCATATAAATTTTTGATTGGCACAAACACTCAAAACACCCCGTCCGCCGCCCGCTTGCTGGTGCACGGAACAACAGGCCTTAATGGGGGCCGAGGGCAATTTATTGCATTTGTCGACAGTCTGCCAAATTTGGCATTCTCAGTGAACGAACACACAGATTTTTGTGTGCATCCGAAATTTACCAAGAACCAAGACATAGTTTTGCATTTAGTACAAAATGTCGCAAATCCAATGTTATATGTACATTGTACTTTTTTCAATACAAATGAGATGTGTTAAATTAAAAAATATATAAATTCAAAAATGCAATTAATAAAATACATATTTTTAAAAACGTGAATTTTATTGTGTATGCAAACGCTAACAGAGCATTCACATCAATAAAAAAAAGGCGCACAGTGCCCGAAGGGTGGATTTACTCTTTACCACAACATCCCAAGAAAAAGAAACAGTGGGGGGGGGGGGGGTGGCGGGCTAGACAGTCAAAAAGCACCCACTGTCTGTCTGTCTGCCTGCGGCCAAATTGCCGCAGGCAATGTGGATGATACGCCACACTGCACTAGATAGAGAACAGACAGTTGAATTTGGCGCTGACACAATGCAATGAATGCAACGGAGTACAGACAGTGAGTGAAAGGACTGTCTGGCTATGGCCAAATTGCCTAAGGCCCAAATGTCAATAAACACAAACTGTAAAATGGAGGCCAGACAGTAAGAGGACTGTCTATCTGCCTGCTGCCTGTGTCCAAATTGCCTAAAATAAAGTGAATGAGAAACTGCTTCAAGAAGACAGGAAAACTGTCTGCATGTGACGCCAATTGCCAAAAAATGAAAATATTTTTATGTCAAATAGTTTACAAAGTATAAAATCTGTGTCTTGTTTCAGTGATCAGTTCTGCTGATCAGTCTTTTTCGTTCATTCATCTTTTATATTCTCTATACGGTGGCATTCAATTCGAACAATTGGTTTATTGCGGCGATCAGAAAATGTTTCACACCCATCCAAGCGGAATAAAATATTGCTTTGTTTTCGGCTGCCCTCAATTCGGCTTCTGGCGTAAGATAACTGATCGCACTTAGATAAGTTTTTAAATAAATGTCGGCATTTCGTTTTACGGTGTTAACCGGTTGTTCTCGGTTTGCTTCAAAATGTCGCCTAATTGCCGCCTCATAAAAGTTCACAAAGGTGGAAGCGGCGCCCATTCTTAATTTTTGATTACGTTAATTATGCCACCCGCATGCCCTAAATGTCATTAAAATGTCTTAATAATCCGGTACGTTTTTTGATTATCCAAGTAAACTTATCCGGATCCGTTTTCCAATTGCCATAATTATCGCCTCCCCTCCTGGGTGTCAATTAACCGTTCCGGTGGTCTCAGGAGGTCCGGAATATGAAAAACTATGTAAAAATTATACAAAAAGTTAAAACTTTTTTTTATATTTGTCACTCTGTTGCAAAGGTCCAAACGGAACGGAACTTTGAACATTTTTGCATTGCTCACCTTGTATTATAAGAATTAGCAAATTGGCTAATTAGCGACAAATCCAAATCGCCTCTGATAAAAGACGCAAAATTTTTTGAACTTAGATCTTCCAACATTGTTAAAAAAGTGCTAACTTTATGGTTGGAAACTGTAGTACCAAACAGTGGGAAAAACGTTATTTCGAGAGTTATTTGCGCCACGTTCAATCGCTCTCGGGTTTCATCCAACATTTCATATCGCGCTAACAATTGTTGCTTAATATTTAAAATTGATTTTTTTTAAAAACAAATGAGTTTAATGTACCTTTTCTCTAAAGTTACGATCTGTTCTTTTTATTAGGTCGTCAAATTGTAAAGCAAACTTTTCTCTAGCAATCGTAAGCCAAATGAGCAGCGATTCTTTGACGGATTTTTCGACATTTTGCTAAATTTTTGTTTTTAACTTCTCAAAATGTATAATAAGCCAAAATTTAAATGATTGGGACAGTGAGAATAAATTTTCTTTTTTTTTAAGTAATTAATTGCTAGTTGGAAAAAATTAGTTTTCAATTTATTGCGGCGTATAAACTTTGATTATTAGGGCTTGGATTTTTAGGCACAAAAAATTGCAAATAGGCGACTAATAGGCGCAAAATTTTTTAAAAATAGGCATGAAATAGGGCCCAAAACCCCTCAAATAGGCACAAAAACGCCGAAACAGGCAAAATAGGCTTATAGTCCACTCCGGAAGCTCCAAATAAATCTAAAAATACGTTTTTTGTGCTTAACTCAACGAGCCAAGTTTGCAGAAAAATTGGCATTTGCCTAAAAATCTTATCCCTATTAATCACATTTTTTATTAATTTTATACAAAACCCTTCGGCTACATTAGAAGAAAACGTTTGGGCTCCAATAAACGGCGTCTCTAACAGTCCGGCCAGTTTTCTATAAAGCCTCGTGAAGAAGAAAAGCATCATTGCATAATTGTCTAAATACAGCTGATTCTCAACTTTTACTGTTTGTTGTTCTGTTCCAGCTAGAGCCCGATGATGTTGTTCAGCAGCAGTTTGAGCCCGATGATGTTGTTCAGCAGCAGTTTGAGCCCGATGATGTTGTTCAGCAGCAGTTTGAGCCCGATGATGTTGTTCAGCAGCAGTTTGAGCCCGATGATGTTGTTCAGCAGAAAAGTGTTCTGGCATTTCCTTTCTAATATTGCAGCAATTTTTAATTTTAGTATTTTTTTTTATACTTTTATTTAATTTACGTATAATTATTTTTTTATTAAACTTTCAAGGACATGAGTTATATATTATTATTAGAACTCAATGATAATCCCAGAATCAGATTATTCTGGCACCAAATCATAAGCTTTTGACCGGGATCAGAATAAAATAAACAAAAATGCTAGATAAGATGGAACTGATCTATCCAATTTTATTATCTTGGCCTCTATTTAGATCAGGAAATTCCCCCCCCCCCCCCCCCCCACTAACTTGAACAACGGACGGCCAAACATTCGAATTGTCTGGAGCTGTAAGTCTTGCATTATCCACTCGACGGAAATAAACAATCTTTCAATGTTTTCCAGGACAGCATTGACATCCACTTTTTGGAGTTGGTCGGCCATTACCGTGAAGATTTCATTGGAATTCAACGCGTTCAGAGGCGCCTTATCGAACTCCTGCGGCGCTATGCCCAAACACACCAAGCTCATATTGATGATGCGACACAGCTCTTTCTCTAAAACAAGAAAAGAAACATGAACATTAAAAGAAACATTGAAAGAACCATGGCTTTTAATAATTCCTATTCTGTGCTGTTACTATTAGTGTTTGACACAGTACGGTAATTATACCGAAATATCGATACCGGATGCCGACCGAGCCGCGGTATTTTCGGCTATTCAAGAATATTTTATTTTAAACGAATCGTCGTTAAATTTCAATTTCAATTTAAATTTATGTTTTAATTTTAACAGTTAAAATACTAACTAATAAATCCTATTACTTTTCAGTTCAATTACGGAACAGAACTAAAATATTCAAACAGAATCATAAAAATTTGTAGAGCCAAAATGTCGGTTATAAAGGCAAAGTTCATAACAAACGGTGCTTGAAAGAATTGTTTCTCTTTAATAAAATTTCAAAATTGTGGCATTCATTTTGTTTCGTTTAATTTGTAAAATTACCCGTGCCATAAATTAGCATTGACGCTTCGTCCGACTGCCGCTTATCAATCATTGGAGATTTCATCTTTTTATTATCGTTGTGTCCAAATTGAGTAGCATTAGACTCTGCCGCCACTGGCCGCTTCATTTTACGATCATTTGTGAAACCTTGTCCCTGATTTTCTGGATTTTGGTGACCAGGTTGCTCCGGAGCCTCCTCTTTTATTTTCAAAAGAGGTGGGGGGTTTGGGTTCACAAAAACATTTTTTAGCAATGAAAATTGATTTTTCATTGCTGAAGGACTCGGCGCTCCAAATGATAGCATTGATTCAGTTTGCCGTGCCATCGTTGAAGCATGCTAAAGAGAATTTTGTTGACGTAAGAAAGCAACATCTTTACCCTATTCGGGAGTGAAGATGTTGGTGTTGCCATCATAATTTGCTTTTGCACCAACGAAAGATTATGAATTGAAGGAGGCGACTCCAATTTTGTCATTATTGAGGGGCTTTGCGGAGATGCAGGAAATGGCATTCCATGTGCATTTAAAGATGGCATTTTGTTTAGATTTTGAATGGTTAAAAGCCGCGTGTAAAAACCCGGTTGGTTTTGAACACCCGCGGCATTTGCTTGAGGTGGAACATCCAATGTAAGCAACGGCTTTGGCCGCGGTGTTTTCATTTGACCTGCTGGGCGTTGAGCAGCTGTTGTTGAAAGAAAAAAGAAAAATTTTCAATTTTTATTCAAATTTAGAAATGGAAATATTTGACCTCTAAATTTATTAATAAGCAAAAATATGTAAAACCAAATATAAATGGATTATCGGTTTGCCATGTCAACGAACGCTCCGTTGGCAAATTCTGTTGATTTATTTGTTTCATTCGAAGGCTTTGGTCAGAAGAATACTCATTCGGATTTATATTTGCGCTTGAAGAACCCAAAAATTTAGGTGGGATATGAGCATTTATGGCATCCAAATGAGCGTGCGAATGATGATGTGCATTCTGTGCCATCAATGGAAACGCCTGACAACAAAATAATTTGAAAAAAGGTTTACATTCCATTTTAAATTACAAAGATTTAATATAACCTTAGGGTACTCAATTTGTTGATGCGATTGCATATGCGGATTTAGACCAGAATATGGCATGCCAGCAAGACCCATGAAACGGTTTGCTTGATGCTGTGCGTAAAGCTGCTTTTGGTTCGAGTGCAAATCTTGTTGCTGTGCTGTTGGGAGATCAATGGTTTGGTGTTGTGATCCACTAGGCAAAATCATCTGTTCCGACTGTTGTAGGAGCAGTTGATCTGGCCAAATCGTGCGTTGTTGATCAGTGTGTGCCGGCCCTGAAACACAACAACACCCAATTGTCTAGTCCCAAATCTAGTCCAATTGTCCACCCAATTGTAGTCCAGTTGTCCACGCTGTTGGGAGATCAATAGGTTGGTGTTGTGACCCACTAGGCAAACTCATTTGTTCCGACTGTTGTAGGAGCAGTTGATCCGGCGTACGTGCCGGTCCTGAAACACAACAACACCCAATTGTCCAGTCCCAAATTGTAGTCCAATTGTCCACCCAATTGTAGTCCAGGATCAATGGTTTGGTGTTGTGATCCACTAGGTAAACTCATTTGTTCCGACTGTTGAAGGAGCAGTTGATCCGGCCAAATTGTGCGTTGTTGATCAGTGTGTGCCGGGCCTAAAACACAACAAAACCCAATTGTCCAGTCCCAATTGTGGTCCAATTGTCTACCCAATTGTAGTCCAGCTGTCCACGCTGTTGGGAGATCAATGGTTTGGTGTTGTGATCCACTAGGCAAACTCATTTGTTCCGACTGTTGTAGGAGCAGTTGATCCGGCCAAATTGTGCGTTGTTGATCAGTGTGTGCCGGTCCTGAAACACAACACACCCAATTTTAACCAGTAGTCCATTTTTCCACCCAATTGTAGTCCAGTTATCCGTTTTTTGGGTGGAAATTGTAAGGAAGAAAGTGACCGCTGGTTGGACGTATACGGTTAAAACGCCTAGGGCGGGGGGCAAAGATCCATAAAGAAAAAGGCTCCTGGGATGCCACGGTAGCTCAGTATAGTAAAAGAGCTGCCTACGGGAGTTGGGTGAAGGTCGTGGGTTCGAGACCAGGGATGGGCGAAGCTCGGCGCACTACCCGAAGCCGAAGCTCGAAACGAAGCTCAATTTTTTTCGAAGCACGAAGCTCGAAGTTCGAAGCCCAAAATACCCGAAGTTTCGCGAAGCTCGAAGCCGAAGTTTTAAAAAATTTTCTGACGGAATTTGGAAACGAAAATCCGGCCCCTCCAAAAAGTTCGGATTCCGAGTCCAAGCCAAAATCCATCGGAGGAACCGGAATGAGGGACGGGGATGGTCCGGCGGTGCCGATAGGCGCCGCCGGAATAAATTTTAAATTTTTGACTCGAATTGTTAAAAAAATTAACCCTCAAATTTCATAATATTGGGTTTAGTGGTAGATTTTTTGAAGTGATCAGTGAAGAAAAAAGTGAAATTTTATGATTAATGCTAGTGATCTTCAAGGCCTGAAATTTACCGAGACTTGACCCCGAGATTTGTAATTTTCATACTTGCTTTACTTCAGGGGGAGGGGGTCGGCGGTGCCGATAGGCGCCGCCGGGGAAAATGAAAGTTTTAGTGAACTAAATTTAGAAAAAGTGCCTAAAATTTGCAAAAAAATCTCCATTTTATAAAGTTTGTTGTTCGCCTATTATTCCGCCAAAATGAAGAATTATTAAATTAAAAGAATAAAAATGAATTTTCACTCGAGGAGTTGAACCTCCGATAAATAATTCAAAAACTGAAGTTTAACCACTGAGCCATACTAGCAGTGCGATAACATGTTGGGCAAACATGTTAAATTATGGATTTTTAATTTTGTCAATGTATTTTTTCAAATTTCTCAAGCTCAAAATTCTGTAATGAATTCTTACCAAAAATGCCATCTTTAGGGGGTGTGTTTTACCCGAAACTTCGGGTATTTACCCGAAGCACGAAGCTCGAAGTTCGAAGCTCAAAATACCCGAAGTTTCGCGAAGCTCGAAGCCGAAGTTTCGCCCATCCCTGTTCGAGACCCACCCAGGGCTACCATTTTATCTTTAATACTATACTTAATGAATTATTTTGTTTACTCAAATTTAACTCTTTTAGAAAACTGGAAAAAGTGAGTTCAATTTTACAAAAATTGGATTCAATTTTGTTTCTGAAAACTGCCGAGTACGTTCCAAATAAGTTGGACTGATTCGAGTACCCGATTGATTTTGAAAACCAATTGGTGGTTGATTATTGTGTCCGTAATGATAATCGTTTTGCGATTCATTCTGATCAGAGGTCGCCAGCTGATGATGTTCCTGTTCCATCAACAAGAAAAAGTATTAATCTCTCTGTAATATTTTTATTTCTAACTTGCTCATCATTTGCTGCTTTTTGGCTACTTTCAGCCCTTTTAACGTCCTCTCCAACGCCATTCACTAATGCACATTCCTTTGCAAAAACAAAAAATAAGATGACAAAATTAACAATTTTGTTATTTTGCATATTATAAAAATGGTGGTTATCTAAAAAAAGGCTGTAGTGCGGTCAAACCCCCACTCGAAAACAAGGCAAAAAAAGGGTCTGTAGGTTTTGTCATATGCAAAAACGAATAATTAAGTGGTTATTGGACCCGGAAAATCGTTAAAACGCTTGTTCTAACTGATTCATTATGTGAATTATCTCTTTTGATAATTTGATATTTTTTTATTCGAAAAATTGTCAGAAATATGTTAACTGGGGGGGGGGGGCGAGCGCGCTGGGGGACTCGCGGAGCGGGCGCGCGCGCGAGTCCCCAGCCGGGTCACGCGCGGACTTCTTCCGGAGCCCGGAGTCTCGCCCCCCCCCACTTTCAAAATCAACCGATTTAAAACCGCTTTAAATTCTCAATTTTTTTCTATTGACGAATTTGTAACGATTTTGCGGGTCCAATAACTATTTACTTAATTTTCGTTTTTAGCATATGACAAACCTATAGACCTTCTTTTTGTTGTCTTGTTTTCGAGTGGGGAGTTGACTGCCTAGGTATATCCAAAAAATAAATGCCAAACTGTTAGAATTTTCACAATTTAAGGGAAAACTCTTAATTAATATACAGTATATTTATTTCTAGGTATTTTGGCGAAAATCAATGTGTGTTTTTTATTAATTTATATAATACAATGTTATGTCTAATATAATATTATACATATATTATAATACATACGTATACACTAAAATAAAATGAATAAAATCATGCCTTTTATTGATGAATATTGTTTAATAGCATTTGGCAACGTCAATCGCGTTGTATATATTGATTAATGTGCCATGAATTAATAATTATACGAATATTGCCAAATGCCGATGTTAACCTATCGATTCTCACCTAAATATTTATTTCTTTCGTTATTAATTTTATAGAAACATTTGTATAATAAATAAGTTTCACAAATCAGAATAGGATCAAAGCATTCGACTTATATTTCTTTTTTATGATTTGTTGCTTACCCGAGGTGCAATTATAATTTAGCAAATATCATCTTCGCCTAATCAAGCGTCAACAGAAGGTCACCTTTCCACAGTTCGCCCGTGCCGTTCGCGTGCGCATTGATTTCGGGGATTGATGGAGACCCGCCGGATGTTTGGCTTGTTGGGCCTCGATCTCCTTCCGACTGGCTTCGATCTGCTTCTTCCGACTTGCTTCGATCTGCTTCTTCCGACTGGCTTCGATCTGCTTCTTCCGACTGGCTTCGATCTGCTTCTTCCGACTGGCTTCGATCTGCTTCTTCCGACTGGCTTCGATCTGCTTCTTCCGACTGGCTTCGATCTGCTTCTTCCGACTGGCTTCGATCTGCTTCTTCCGACTGGCTTCGATCTGCTTCTTCCGACTGGCTTCGATCTGCTTCTTCCGACTGGCTTCGATCTGCTTCTTCCGACTGGCTTCGAACTCTTCCGACTGGCTTCGATCTGCTTCTTCCGACTAGCTTCGACCTGCTTCTTCCGACTAGCTTCGACCTGCTTCTTCCGACTAGCTTCGACCTGCTTCTTCCGACTAGCTTCGGCCTGCTTCTTCCGACTGGCTTCGATCTGCTTCTTCCGACTGGCTTCGATCTGCTTCTAAAACGTAAATGAATTGCACTTGTTGAAAACGCGCCAAATGCTCTGATCCAGCTTAAACCGATTTGATGTTGATAAAAGGAAATGCTGTAACGCCCTGATGCTGTACAGTTTGGCATTACCTAATTGTCATCACTATTAATCGACCAAAGTATGCTTAACAACACAACGATTGTGACGCTGAAGCAAATTGACTCCTTCATATTATCGCCTGGGGGTCTTTTTTATGACCAAGTTTCGTATTCGAAAGACGACATCGCTAGTTTCAGCTTCAATTTCTTAAATTAAGTTTTTTTTTCGATTGCAGAAGGCCGACAAAAGATCATGGTCAAAAATCTTAAGAATTTATTTGATAATTTAAAAGAAAATTTGAGAAAAATTACGGACCCTCAAGGGCAAATTGAAAAAAAACATTGCATATTATTTGTCGTTGCAAATGAACAAAATTTATTGATCAAAAAGCCATCGCACATTTCTGTTATTTCAATATATTCCTTCCGTTTGCGGCCATATTTTAAATGCTCACTAAAGCATGGCGGCCAAATCAGCTTTTTGTTTGCCAAAAATAAAAAAAGCAGTGATAAAGAAATCGGAATTTTTCGAAAGTAAGGGTAAAGGACGGGGACAGTTAGGGGGAATAAATGTAAAGGCAGAAGGGCTTGAAACACGGAAATCCCCTACCCCGTAAAACCCTTAGCCCAAAAAGTAAGGGAAACGGGCCCCGTAAATCCCTCACCGGGCCCGACCCGTTCATCCGGGCTCTATATTATCGTAAACTAAATCTAGAAATATCCAGAGTATACGTACTTGAACAGTACTTGAAAAACGACCTCTTACTTAAACATTTAAAATGTACACAGCGGCTCAATTTTGGGGCTCAAGTTCGGAAAAGATTTTAAATTTTGTCCTAGTGGTCTGTGTGCTTTTCAACAAAAAAAGGTTGAGGGTTCGAATCTCCTCCACACAATTTCCAATTTTTCTCTGAATTGATTCATCAGTTCCCCAGAAAGATAATACAATAGTTCTATGGGTTGCATATTACTGCAGGGATACACCTCCAGTGTTACACGTTCTCTCTCGTTACTCTAGTGTGTCTAACCGTCCCTCTCACTTTTGCACACTATTTCGTCGATTTACCCACTTTCTGGGCATTACTTTCTTGAGAACTATCCAATCGCTTAGCTCTTGCTTACAAATAGTTTCAACGAACCATAACTATTCCCTATTTTCTTCTCGTGGGATGTTGAAAGTTTGAAATGGATCTGAATATCGAAGTGCGTGATGCTTTATTGTTGAAAAAGGCGAGAGAGAACGCCAAAGGAGAGAAACTTAGGGAAAGAAAGGAAATTTGTTTAATTCTCTCACACTCTCTATTTATTTGCACACATCTCGTTTTTTGAGCCGCTGTGTGTACTTAATGTGCCTTTATCTCAATTTTGTTTTTCAATATTTGAACTATGCAAAAAAACATCACCCAGAAAACTTTTAAAAATCTTTTAAAATGGTGATTTTTTTTCGCGAATTTTAGGCACATTTTTAACTGAATTCACTAAAAGGCGACGCCTCTCGGCACCGCCGGGCCCTCCAAAATGTTTTCATTCTTGACTCACATGTGACGAGATGCACAAAATGTTGAACGGAAACAAAAAAATCTCGGAAAAATTCTGACGATAAATACAAGCCATTTGAACAGGAATAAAGACAGTTATGGAATTTTCAAATCATGGACGGGCGGTTAACCATATTTTGAGGACGAGCGGATACGGTAAGAAATTCCCAACAGTGCACAAATCAGGAATGTAGCCGGATTCCGGATTTCTGGAAATTTTTGGGTCCGGGATTCCGGTTTTTTCCGGACATGTTAGCAAAAGATTCGGAAATTATGCGGAAATTTTCACAAAAACTGGCAGATTTTTCGTTGTTTTTTAGGTCAGTTTCGAGGGAGTCGGCAGTGCCGATAGGCGCCGCCAAGACGGAATTTGTTTAACGGCCAAAAAATGCATCGCGGAAGGGCGTAAAAATGATCAAAAAAATTAGAAAAAATTAAATTTTTAAGATTTCGAAATTTCCGGATTCCGTACATTTTTGGGTACGCAATTGCGGGATTTTTTTTTGCCTCCGGTTAGGTCCCTGGTGCACATGCCTGCAGTATACATTGGTCGAATAAGCCAAACTGATCGTTTAAAAAAATCTCTTTGAAATTTACATCAGCTTTTCTATAATCGGATTTTTTTTGCAATGCTTCTTGTAGTAAAACGTCCAGCTAGTTTTTTTATCCTTTGATGCGGCTTGATCCCAATAATTGATCAGATCATTGAGTTGTTCAACACATTTTGCCAAAAAACTTTTGATCAGATGCCAAGCAAGCGTGTCAAATTCAAAATTGTGAAAAATTGCCTCAGTCTCGGGCGTAAACAAATCACTGAGGATGGCATCATAAACTTTTGCATAAATCGTGGCATTTTTTATGGTAGTCAATTGCTTTTGACGCGCGTATTTGGCCATAAGTTTTTGATTTGACGTATCGTATATTTGTTTAAATGTTGTTGCGTAGCAGCCCATTCTGTAAAAGAGTTTAGGTCAATTGGGCGCCATTGGCATTTGAATACAGAGCTGGTGCCCGTGATTGTAAAAAAATCCGTTAGCCTTGATTCGTAATCACGGCTTACCAAAAAGGCCGTGATTTTGCATGATATGTATCCGTTTTTTATAAATTTTTTTGGTACGCACTTTGCGGTAAATTTCTGTGGGTCCGCCGGCACCGACAGGTGCCGGTAAAAATTTTAGATTTTTGTTAAAAAATTGGTCAGGATTTTTTTTTGTAAACGTTATGAAAAATTTTATTAAATCTTAACAAAAACTTTATATTTTCCATAAGCAACAGTGGAAAAGAATTTTGCAGAGCAAGTGGAATATAATACTTTCCAAGTATTCGTTTTGAAAATCCTTTTTTATTTAATCATACTCCAACACCAATCACGGATTATTTCAAAAAATCCGTATTATCATGTCCTCCCCCCGGCGTGATCCGTGATCCCGAGCGGGGCGAGATTTCCGGTGTTAGTTTTTAATCAAAAAAAAAAAATTAAAAATTTCAATAAAATAGTGTTTTTAAGAATTCTGTTGAATCACGGGACGATAAGGTGCTATCTTAAAAATTTTGAAAGAATTTCGTGCCGAACACTAATTGTTAGTCCCGGTTCAAAATGTTGGTTCCGGTTCCGACTCCCGGCATTCGCAATTTCGCCGAATTGCGTTTTAGTTTTTTCAAAAAATGCCGGACCCCGCTTCACTTTACTTAGTAAAAACTACAAAACGAGGGAGACATGCAAAATACCTCGAATTTAAGCTCCCAAAACTGAATTCTTGATTGGCTAACTTAACAATTTCCTTCAAGTCCAATTTTGGCTTAAACAAAATCAGGCACGCAATATTTTCCTCACTAATTTGTTTAAATTGTTCTGATCGCAATTTTGAAGATAAATCGGCGTCAATTAGCGGCGCGATAGTCACATCAACAACAAAAAAGGCCAAATTCATTCTCTCTTTGCATGTCTCAATTTGATCAAATTTGGTAAAGATTTGCAACTTAATTGGATAAATAAATCAATTAAAAAATAGGCAAAAAATTCACTTATTATTCATTTGCTTAAAGAAAAAGATCTTAAGTCAACTAATTAAATTTTCGAGATCAGAAAGTTTTGTTCAGGGCTCGCAGATCTGAGGTTTTAGCCTCATTTTGTGGTTTTTTGATAGTCCGATGAGGCTAAATTTTTAAAATGAGGTTTAGCCTCATTTTGTGGTTTTTTGGGGTTTGATGAGGTTTTTTGAGGCTTTTTGAGAATTTCGTGATAAATAAAAAATTTATATTAAATTTTGAATATTTGGCGTAATGTACATCCATTTTTCTCTGTTTTTTTCATTTTGAATGAAAAAGCTTGTTCTGGTTTGAAATAATTGGGAATTTCTTAATAAAAAAAACCTCATTTTCCATTTTTTAATGCAAAAAAGCATCACATTTCTGCAAATTTAGTTGCAAATCTGTTAACAAATTGAGTCAAAAATTCGAAATTTTTCTCGGCGGCGCCTATCGGCACCGCCGACCGCTCCCCCCCCCCCCCCCCCCACTAAAAAAAGTATTTGGGAAAACCGCGCGCAAAAAAAAAAATGATTTTAGCAAAATGAGGTTTTTTGGTCCCAAATGAGGCTTTTTTGCCTGCCAAATGAGGCTTTTGAAAATTTTCATCTGCGAGCCCTGGTTTTGTTGCTGTTTACCATTTGTGCGCGGTCTAAATCGGTGAATTTTTTTAAGGACGAATTGAGTTCCATCGAAAGGTATTTCATTGCTCCATGGAGCCAAATCAACAGTGCCTCTTTTTCGGACTTTTTTGGCATAATCTTTAAAAAATAAATTTATTTTAGTATATATATCGGCATATTATTTGAATATTAGGATTATACGAATTTTCCTAGTAAAATTATTGCAAAAATGTCTCCCAAAATCAAAAAAACAAAATTTTTTTAACATCTTAAAATTTTCACTTAATGAGGTGAATTTATTTAATTTTAGTTAGAAATAATAAATGTGATATCGTTACGGATAAAAAAATTTCTGATAAATTTAGACCCCCGAATTTTGGGATTTTTTTAGGTCGTATTTGAGGGCATATTGTTATACAAGTTCGCGACCCCAATTATTACTTTAAACTTTTCTACTCCGTTTCCATCGTATGGCGCTTCCAATAATCCAAACAATTTTCTGTATAGACGCCGATAGAAGAAGATCAGTTTTGTCTTTACGAGATAAGCTTCGGTTTTTGTTTCCATACTTAAAATAAACAAATTAAAAATTTAAAAAACTATTTTTATAATCTTTTAATGAAAGAGTATAAATCACTAGACTGCTTTAAACTTTCATATCTAAAGCTTACTTGAAAAGACTTTGGCCAAAGACAGTTTTGAGCTGCTTTTCAATATCATCAATCATCTCGCCGCACAATTGAATGCTTTTGACCTGATCGTCCCCTAAAAACTTCTTCTCGAGACGTTTCACTACACTTTTCGGCTTCATTTTCTTCACGTGCTGGTCCAACATTTTAGCAACAATATCTTCTTCAAGTATTTTAGATGAAGCGGACTGCGCTATTAGCTTCAATGTCCCATTGATGGCGCCCGGTAATATATCGAGTGCAATTAGACTCAAGTCAACAATGTGCCAAACTAATTGCACTGAATTTTATTTAAAAAAATCATTTTATTATATGAGCAATTTTATTTGTTGATTTTTGCTTTATTAAGAAATTCAAAGTTTTGTGCTATATTATTTATATTTATGAATTTGTTTTTTGCATTAGATTTAATTCAAAATGCGCTAATGATTGAATGTTAATCTTAAATAATTGTTATGCCTATTATATATATTAGAAATCCCCGGGGATTTCGGAATTTACCGATTTCCAAAATTTGTTCACCCAATTTTTTGCTTTTTTGTGTATTCGAACTCCCGGCATGATCAGCGGATGCTTCCTTTGCTGTGGAGCTAGTTTTTGAGCTCTTTTCTTCATGAGCAATATAATTGGATTCATTTAAGTTTTGTTGAGCTTCAAACGGATGCTTTAATTGTTTTCCTTTTTCTAAATAGACCGCCTGTTTTTTATTGTCAATTTGTGACGCATTTAATTGTTTCCGTTTTCCATGGTCTGTGGAACGATTTTGAGGAGATACAATTAAAGGACTTAAAATCTCAGAAGTTTTCAAATCATTGGCATCATTTTGATCAATAATTACTGGATGATCATTCAAATGATAATTTTGATTAAGATGATGCCATTCTTGATTGTACACATTGATCGGTTGCTGGTCAATTGTTGGATTTAATTCCAATTGGTGGTCATTAAAATTTTGTCTGTTCATCTCATCCATAGAGGGATTCCATTCCGGATTAACGGCATTAAATTGGTGCTGGTCCATTGCTGGGTTTAATTCCATTTGATCAACGCTGAAGAGTTGTTTATCCAAAGAAGGAAGCCATTCCTGATTATATAAATTTAACTGATCAAAATGCGATAATGGAGAAAAACCGGCATTTTGATTTGAATTTTCAATTAAAAACTGATTAATCTGATGCTGATCAAGGCCCGGATTTGCTGCCATTAACATATTTAGCTGATTTTGATAGAGTTCTTCATCAGTAAACTGCTGATTGTTGTGATCTTGATGAAAGCCATGCGCTGCTGCTTGATGATGATTGGTCAGATCCTGATTAAGCCCAAGATGATTAATTTGATTTTGATCAAAGTACTGGTCTGCTGGCATTTGATAATTTGGATAATTCTGATCAATCAAATGCTGATTGGACAGATCATGATGAAAGCTATGAATTGATTCTAGATGTTGATTGACGTGATCTTGAATAATTTCCTGATTTGCTGCCATTGGTATATTTATATGATCTGGATAATGTTCCTGCTCAACCAAATACTGATTGATCTGATTTTCATTAAAATCCAGATAGGCTGCTCTAGGTGGCTGATTGAGATAAAAGTCATGCGTTGATGCTAGCTGCTGATTAGTCTGATTCTGACTAAGACCCTGATTTGCTGCAATTACCATATTTAGTTGATGTGGGTTGGATTTCAAATCTGTAGCAAGGTGATTGATCTGGTTTTGATCAAGGTCCTGGTTTGCTGCCGTTTGATAATTTGGATAAAATTCTTGATCAGGCAAATGCTGATTGGGTTGATTATAATAAAAGCCATGAACTTCTGCTAGATGCTGATTGGTCTGACTCGGTTCCTGATTTGCTGTCATTAGCATATTTATTGGATCTGCTTGAACTTTCTGGTCGATCAAATGCTGATTGGGCTGATTATAATAAAAGCCATCGACTTCTGCTAGATGCTGATTGGTCTGACTCAGTCCCTGATTTGCTGTCATTAGCATATTTATTGGATCTGCTTGAACTTTCTGGTCGATCAAATGCTGATTGGGCTGATTATAATAAAAGCCATCGACTTCTGCTAGATGCTGATTGGTCTGACTCGGTCTCTGATTTGGTGTCATTAGCATAGGCTTATTGTTTTGTTCGTGATAAATGCCTTGCGTTGTAGCTTTGTTCAGATTGTTCATATTTGGCTTAAGGAGGCTATGCGTTGTTGGCTGATTGATCTGATCTGGACTAAAGCCAAAAGAAGCATTCGGTGTTTTTGAGGTTAAGACACTGCTCCTCCGTTCACTGCTGCCTGAAGCGTTTGGCGAATCCATCCTTGATTCATTGGACGTTAAATGTTGCACAACTTGGCGAAAATTCATTTTGTTAACACGATACACTTAAAAAGAATGCTTGTACACGCTGAAAGGGTCGAATGTATAACCCTTTTTCGACTTTTACTCAGTCGGGGAATCAATCAAACACATTTTAATTATTTAAATAATTTATTTGGAAATTGCTTAAATCCCATTCTACATATTCGAAAATAAAAGGTAACCAACCGTTGTCATTAAACGCGTGTTTTTCAGGGTTGTGCCTCGACCACTGCTGACCTTCTGTTCCGTGGCTTGGTCCGGTTTGTCCCATGGGAATCATGGTCTGTTTGTCGTGGGCATGGTCTCCTCCGTCCGTTACACGCTCTGCTCAAATAATTTCATAAAATAAATTTTCAGCATAATTTTCTTTTATACCCACATCACCAAAAATTAAGAATTTTATTTTGAATTAAATCGCATTGTTTATTGACCTAGAATTGGTGATCTGCCTAAAGATATGATTTCCAGATCATAGCAATATGTGACTTTACTTTTGACTGGGACCGAATACCCATTTTAAAGCACTCATTCGTTGCAATTTGACCTGATTTGGATCCCAAAATAATTTCCTGATCGATCTGATTTTTATTACCGTACACACATATTTAAATTAGTACCAATGTTTTGGTTGTTCATACCAACACATTTCTCCACAAATGACACAAACAATACAATAACAATGAAGACATTCATTTTATAATACTAAACTTTTATCTGTTTGTTAAAATAGAACAAATTTAAAAGATATTTTAGCATATGTAATATTTAACTCTTTAAAATTGCGTTAGAATCGAAAAAAATATGGACTTGGATAATCCAACACTAAGTTAAATCAGATAGGATAGCGAATGCAATAAAAAAAAATTTTATTTGGTTATCGCATTATTTCGTAAGCATCGATTTTAAATAATCAATACATATGATGAGCATCACATGAAATATTTTTGATTTTTGCTGTAAATGAAAAAGATTATTTTAAAAATTAAAGATTATGCATTATGCCCAAGCTTTACAAAGAGAGCATTTCGATGTGCCGCCATTCGGTGCTAGGTCGTTTCGCAAAATCCGCCACTATGGGCGTTTCGCAAAATCCGCCACTTTGGGCGTTTCGCAAAAAAATCACTAAAAATATTATTAATTTTTAATATTAAAAAAGTATATAAAAATGAATATAATCTGCATTTGAGAATTTAAAGAGGTTTTTGAATCTGTTGAAATTTTTTAAAATTAAGGAAACCCGACTTTTTTTAAGTAACCCCAAAGCCGTAGAGAATAACTGGGGAAATTTGGGGACTTAGGGGTTCATTAAGCTTAGGCCTAAGCCACCTGGCTTGGGGTTCGTTAGGCTTAGGCTTAAACATTCGTACAAAAATAAAAATTTAGTAAAACATACAAAAAGCCTAGAATTTTCGATGCGGCAGAAAAGCATCTGCAAAAATTTTATGCTCTCCATCAGAGTTTTGGATTTTTTGAATTTTGTGGTGTTGAGCATTAATTTTAGATGTAATTAAATATTCTAAAAAATTGATTAAATTAAAATAAATAGCGGATTTTGCGAAACGACCTAGCACGCCGCCATTCCATGTCAATTTGCGCAGCACTTTCCAGTTGACGTTTCTTGCCGCAATTCATTATCCCGACATCGTTAATTCGTTTTTGTTGACAAAAAAGTGTTGTTTTCCCCTCAGAATTAAGAAAAATTGAACAGCATTTTCTCGCAATTTGGGGAGGGACTAAAATATTCAAATTTAATAATTTCCGATTGTTCTTTGACCTTTGGACATTGCTCTTTGAAGTGAATTTTGGTGTCATTGAAAAGGTCTGTCCCGTAAAAAACGCTATTTTCAAAGGCCAACCCAAAAATGGAATCTCCGCCTCGCGCGGCTTTAAAGACCAAAGTTGGAACCAAACCGGTTCATTGCGCAACGTTTTGGCGGTCTCCGATCGGTTTTCGATAGTAATTTATGAATGATGATTGTGGTTGATCATCTAAAACCGAGATTTTTTTGTAAACAGTGACTATTATCGGAACAACTTTTGACGGCGGGGTCGCCAAAGGGGCTTTAATTGGTAAACTTACTAATTTTCTGACTAATTACCATTGTGCAAAATTTTTGTGGTTTTACTCAATTTTATATATTTAAGCAACAGATTATTTTCTTAACAACCCAAACTTTTTAAAAGATTTTCTCATAAATCCGAGTTTGTCATAAACCGCCTAATCAAGATTACCCATAAAGAATATGCACATTTTGGTCAACTTTAGCAAAATCATATTCTGATCAAAACGATGCGTTTCCTTTCGGCGATTACTTTTCTGCTAATCATTGCCACACTTTTGGTTGTGCCGATGGCCGTTGCGGTGGACGGTGCCGCTGCTCCCAGACATCGGCGACAATGGCTGTCCGCCGCCCGGGGCGCCGGAGGCGACAGCGGCAACTTTTGGAGTCTCCTCGGAAGACGTCGCCGCTGAGAGTGCCGTGCCACAACCCAACCCAAAATGCCATGATGCCCAACACTGACATATGCCAGAATTCCATTGCGCATTTACATATTTGAGTTGCAGTAATTAAATTCAAATTAGCGAAATTCGTCGAATTTTATGGCAAATTTAAAATTATTGCAGCTCCTTAATAATTTTATGTCATATTGACAATAAAATAAAATTTATTTTTCAAACACTTTAACCTAGGGTAGCTTCCCGAGAGCGGGACTTTAGGGTTCGGACAGGCGCCCGGCCGGGCGGGCGCCCGACTAGAAAATATTCGGTCCGGTCTTTAGCCCGGCCCGGGTTTAGTAAGAAAAAAATACAACTAAGAATGGAAATTCAGACTATTATAAAGAAAATGCAATATTTTAACAATTTTTGACCCATTTTCATTAATGAAAATGTACGGTAATACCGCTGTATTTCTCGGTATTACCGCGGTTTTTTTTTCGGGTTTTTTTTTACAAAAATTGGCAATCTTTGTTAAGAAAAGCACTGTTTCATGAAAAATTTTTGGAGTCGAGATCGAGAATCTCGAGCTTCTTTCGAGCGAGATCTCGAGGTCGAAATTCTCGAAAAATCTCGGGTCTCGAAAAATCTCGAAAATTCAGTTTTGTTCGAGACGAGATCTCGAGGTCGAGATTTCTCGAGAATCTCGTCGAGATTTTTCGAGATCTCGAGACGAGATTCTCGTCTCGACCGGGCTCTACTTGAAATAAGACTTCAATTCCGTCTTCGAGGGCGGAATTATTGGGGGCGGCGGCTGATTAAGTCGGAGCCGGTGTTAAACTTAAATGTTCCTATTTAATGATCAAATAATTGAGCTAAGATTTTAGATCCGATCAACTTTCGGCGACATCAGATTAAATAAAACCCAAATTTTTTATAATAATTTTTATGCATCCGTCGATTTCAGTAAAAGTTTTATGCTATTTAAGAATGGCTTTGATCTCATTACAAATTTTTGTTAATATCCATAGTCTAAATCGGTAACAAAGCGATTTCCGGAACCTGTTTTATAACCGCCAAAAATTTGAATTTCCTCGGATCATTATATTCCGAGCCCAATTGAATTTTCTGCTCAATTCTCTTTCAATTATTCCAACAAAAAATTTTACCGAAAATAAATATGCGTGTAAAAAGTGTGAACAAACAGATGAACAGTTTTATGAACCAGATTGCTTTAAATGCACAAAATAAACCCAAACAGCAGATAGACGACAGTCAGTTCGATGGAATTTGATCAGAAAATGGTGCATGATCTCCTTTGATCAGCTAATCAAATCCGAATCAGCTTCAGTGGTTCTCGCACTCGTTGGGTCCAATGCCGCCCCGGAGGCGAAGGACCAAGTGAAGAGTGGACTCCTTCTGAATGTTGTAGTCGGCCATCGTGCGGCCATCTTCGAGCTGTTTGCCGGCAAAGATCAGCCGTTGCTGATCAGGCGGGATGCCCTCCTTGTCCTGGATCTTCGTCTTCACGTTGTCAACTGTGTCCGAACTCTCCACCTCCAAAGTGATCGTTTTGCCGGTCAGTGTCTTCACGAAAATTTGCATGCCATCACAGCCCGGCATCGCCGCCAGCAGCAGCCCCGCGAGGCCAACCCAGAAAAGAATCAGCCCAAAGTGCTTCATGTGGAGGAGGGGAGAGGGACGCAAAGAAAATTGGAAATATTGAAAATCTAAAATAGGCTAAAACCCTTGGGTTTCGGGCTCCTTTTATTCGCCACAATTTCCACCCTATAAATTATTGACTTATGCCAAATCAATGAGATAAAATAAAGCATGCCAACCCTATGCTTAAGTCGCATGACAAAGTACCTCCAAAATTTTTACTTAAATCGATTAAAATATATAAAATATTAATTTAAAAAAAAGGAAAATATTAATATTGTAATTGAATTTGTTAACAGTTTTGTTGAATCAGATCACTCTTTTTTGATAATCTGTTAACTTTAGCTGGATATCAGTCCCAGAAGTTTGCAAAAACTTATTCATATTTCATTCCATAAATAAGTGGGGGTCACCCGTTTAAAGAAAAAAAATTGATAAAAAACCGGGAAATATAAGCCGGGGTCGCATCGAAATTGTCCAGATATCGAAGACCAAAAATAAGATTTACGAGTCAAAATAAATACAAACTTTTAAAACGTTTAAAAGTTGGCAAACATTTATTTTGGCATAAATGCGAGTTGCACTTTATAAATTATTGACTTATGCCAAATCAATGAGATAAAATAAAGCATGCCAACCCTATGCTTAAGTCGCATGACAAAGTACCTCCAAAATTTTTACTTATATCGATTAATAATATATAAAATATTAATTTAAAAAAAAGGAAAATATTAATATTGTAATTGAATTTACCCGTTTAAAGAAAAAAACTGATAAAAAACCGGGAAATATAAGCAGGTGTCGCGTCGAAATTGTCCAGACATCGAAGACCAAAAATAAGATTTAGGAGTCCAAAATAAATACAAAAAACGTTTAAAAGTTGGACAAACGTTTATTTTGGCATAAATGCGAGTTGCACTTTATAAATTATTGACTTATGCCAAATCAATGAGATAAAATAAAGCATGCCAAACAGGGCTGGACGTCATGACGCTGACGCTGACGCCGATGACGCCAATGACGCTGTTTTTGAGCGGCGTCATGACGCCGACGGCGTCACTGGCATTTTGCGTCATTTTGGCGTCACTAGTATAAAAAAGGAATGTAGCGGAACAAGCTTTTTTTGTTAAAAAGTCAAGCATAATTTAAGTAAAAATTATCTTTTTGGTTGCATTTCGCTATTGTTTTTCACATGCCATTCCACTTAATTGGTAATTTTTAAAGGATAGGTAGATCTAAAATTCATTAAACCATTTTAGTGTCTAAAAACGGGCTTAAAAATATGGACGTAAAGGGCCAATTGCAAATTTTAATTGAAAATGTGAAAATTTTGTGCGAAAAGTGCGCAAGTCTAGAGTGCTAAGTGAGGAGTTAACTGCTTTTCAAGTGACAAAGAACTTCCCAAAACAATGCTGGTTAAGAATGTTAAAGTAAGATTTTTTACAAAAGTATCTGCTAGAAGTTTTTAAATTTAGGTAAGATGGAATAGCATATTTCTTATGCTTGACAGGTTTGTCCAAAATCGGATAAAAAAATGTTAATTCAAAAAAAAATTGGATTTTTGAAAAATTAAAAATTTTAACCAGTGACGCTGACGCTGACGCCGTTTTTGAGCGGCGTCATGACGTATGACGCTGACGCCGTCACTGGCCTTTCTAAAAAAATGACGCTGACGCGTGACGCGGACTCAGGGACCGGTGACGTCCAGCCCTGATGCCAAACCTATGCATGAATCGCATGATAAAGTACCTCCAAAATTATTACTTATATCGATTAATATATATATAAAATTAATAAAAAATAAATTTCAAAAAAGTAAATAAATATTTATGTTTCAGTTTATCAAAAAGTGAGGATCACCCGATTAAAAAAAGTCATAAAAAACCGGGAATCGAAGAACATCATAATTGCTACAATATACCTGATAATTGGTGATTTTAAACAAGGCTATATTAACTAGTTTGCGCTAAAAAAGTCGTAATGCCGGTGCACGCACAATTTTGGGACTTTAATACGACCCGGGTAAAGTAAATATTTGAAGTAAAGATTATTGGCCGTTATTTTTGGACTATTTTATAAACAATTTGTACGGTTGAACCTGGCTACGTTGGTGGCAGTTTTTTAAGCTAAATTCCCCGCTATTTTAAATATTAGCCGGCACGTCACTGCAGACAAACCGACACTTATTAATTATATTATATTATAAAACAAGAACAAATTATATTACTTATTTTATATTTAATTACAGCATTCGGCTACACTGGACCATTTGAACGAACGGCTTAATAAATGTAATTTAACTTTGCCAAGGGCATTCATTTCTTTTGGTCCAATTGTTTATGACAAATCAAACATAGCAAGAAACCGATCTAAACCGAGTTATGAACAGAAAAGTGGATTTTGGATTCAAACCCAAAGGGTCCCCCCTTTTGGAATCTGATCAAAATAATTTTTATTCAAAATTGTATTGAAATGAATTTATTTTGTCTTTTAATGATGTGGAAACTATTTTAAAGAATTTAAATTACTATTTCCGATTTTTTAATAATACTAGCGGTTTAGGTGCGCCTAACGGCACACCAACCGCTAGAAAGTGTGACATGGTATAAACAGATTTGATTGAAATACTTCGACGCTTTTATTCTTGCGTTTTCTGCTTTTGGCATTGGCTTTTCTCCCCTTTGGCATTTTCCCTTTTAGCATTTTAAACTTTATTTCTTCTTTTGGCATTTTCCCTATTTTGGATTTTTCCATTTGGCATTTTCTCCCCTTTGGCATTTTTCCCCTAAGCATTTTCTCCCATTTGACATTTCTCCTTTTGGCATTTTCCCTATTTGGATTTTTCCATTTGGCATTTCTCCCCAGGAATTTTCTCCCATTTGACATTTCTTCTTTTGGCATTTCCTCCTTTGGATTTTTCTGGCATTTTCTCCCCTTTGGCATTTCTCCCCTGGGCATTTTCTCCCATTGGCATTTCTTCTTTTGGCATTTCCTCTTTTGGATTTTTCCATTTGGCATTTTCTCCCCTTTGGCATTTTTCCCCTGGGCATTTTCTCCCATTTGACATTTCTCCTTTTGGCATTTTCCCTCTTTTGGATTTCTCCCCTGGGCATTTTCTCCCATTGACATTTCTTCTTTTGGCATTTTCCCTCTTTTGGATTTTTTCATTTGGCATTTTCTCCCCTTTGGCATTTTTCCCCTGGGCATTTTCTCCCATTTGACATTTCTCCTTTTGGCATTTTCCCTCTTTTGGATTTCTCCCCTGGGCATTTTCTCCCATTGACATTTCTTCTTTTGGCATTTTCCCTCTTTTGGATTTTTTCATTTGGCATTTTCTCCCCTTTGGCATTTTTCCCCTGGGCATTTTCTCCCATTTGACATTTCTCCTTTTGGCATTTTCCCTCTTTTGGATTTTTCCATTTGGCATTTCTCCCCTGGGAATTTTCTCCCATTTGACATTTCTCCTTTTGGCATTTTCCCTCTTTTGGATTTCTCCCCTGGGCATTTTCTCCCATTGACATTTCTTCTTTTGGCATTTTCCCTCTTTTGGATTTTTTCATTTGGCATTTTCTCCCCTTTGGCATTTTTCCCCTGGGCATTTTCTCCCATTTGACATTTCTCCTTTTGGCATTTTCCCTCTTTTGGATTTCTCCCCTGGGCATTTTCTCCCATTGACATTTCTTCTTTTGGCATTTTCCCTCTTTTGGATTTTTTCATTTGGCATTTTCTCCCCTTTGGCATTTTTCCCCTAAGCATTTTCTCCCATTTGACATTTCTCCTTTTGGCATTTTCCCTATTTGGATTTTTCCATTTGGCATTTCTCCCCGGGAATTTTCTCCCATTTGACATTTCTTCTTTTGGCATTTCCTCCTTTGGATTTTTCTGGCATTTTCTCCCCTTTGGCATTTCTCCCCTGGGCATTTTCTCCCATTGGCATTTCTTCTTTTGGCATTTCCTCTTTTGGATTTTTCCATTTGGCATTTTCTCCCCTTTGGCATTTTTCCCCTGGGCATTTTCTCCCATTTGACATTTCTCCTTTTGGCATTTTCCCTCTTTTGGATTTCTCCCCTGGGCATTTTCTCCCATTGACATTTCTTCTTTTGGCATTTTCCCTCTTTTGGATTTTTTCATTTGGCATTTTCTCCCCTTTGGCATTTTTCCCCTGGGCATTTTCTCCCATTTGACATTTCTCCTTTTGGCATTTTCCCTCTTTTGGATTTCTCCCCTGGGCATTTTCTCCCATTGACATTTCTTCTTTTGGCATTTTCCCTCTTTTGGATTTTTTCATTTGGCATTTTCTCCCCTTTGGCATTTTTCCCCTGGGCATTTTCTCCCATTTGACATTTCTCCTTTTGGCATTTTCCCTCTTTTGGATTTTTCCATTTGGCATTTCTCCCCTGGGAATTTTCTCCCATTTGACATTTCTCCTTTTGGCATTTTCCCTCTTTTGGATTTCTCCCCTGGGCATTTTCTCCCATTGACATTTCTTCTTTTGGCATTTTCCCTCTTTTGGATTTTTTCATTTGGCATTTTCTCCCCTTTGGCATTTTTCCCCTGGGCATTTTCTCCCATTTGACATTTCTCCTTTTGGCATTTTCCCTCTTTTGGATTTCTCCCCTGGGCATTTTCTCCCATTGACATTTCTTCTTTTGGCATTTTCCCTCTTTTGGATTTTTTCATTTGGCATTTTCTCCCCTTTGGCATTTTTCCCCTAAGCATTTTCTCCCATTTGACATTTCTCCTTTTGGCATTTTCCCTATTTGGATTTTTCCATTTGGCATTTCTCCCCGGGAATTTTCTCCCATTTGACATTTCTTCTTTTGGCATTTCCTCCTTTGGATTTTTCTGGCATTTTCTCCCCTTTGGCATTTCTCCCCTGGGCATTTTCTCCCATTGGCATTTTCTCCCATTTGACATAAGTCCTTTTGGCATTTTCCTTCTTTTGGCATTTCTCCCCTTTGGCATTTCTCCCCTGGGCATTTTCTCCCTTTTGGCATTTTCCCTTTTAGCATTCTAAACTTTTGTCATGTTCTCCCATATTTTTCCCTTTTGTTCTCCCTCCCTTTTGGCATTTTCTCTCCTTTGGCATTTTCTCTCTTTAGGCATTTTCTCCCCTTTGGCATTTTCCCACCTTTGACCTTTTTGCATTTTCATGCCTTTGGCATTTTTCTCCCCTTTGGCATTTTCTGCCCTTTGGCATTTTCCCTTTTAGCATTTTAAACTTTTGACATTTTCTCCCCTTTGGCATTTTCTCCCTTTAGGCATTTTTCCTTGGGGTCCCTTTGTGCTTTGTTAAAAAAAAAATATTTTGCATTTAACAATTTTGTTAAAAAGTTTTTTAAAAAAATGTATTTAATTAAAAGATTTAGTTTAATATTAATTAATTGAAAAAATAAATTTCTCATCCGGGAATTGAACCCAACCACTCACATACTGATGCAAGCTAACGTGCTTAGCCACTACAACACGGAAGCCATTGCTCAACGCACTTATTTTTTCTTTACCAACCCCCAATCTCTGCACCATTCACTCCATCCTTCTTTCTTTGCACTTCTTTCCTCACTCTTTTCTTCTTTCTCTTTCTCTGCACTCCCACGCCAATTAGACAGCGCTGCGCACCCGCTGCAAATGAGCAGCGAGTGGCGTACGCATCAGCGACGCGCACGCCACAGCGGGCAGCGCTGCCATTTGCTCAATATCATCTCTACCCCCACCTTATCTCTCATTTTCTCTCTCTTTCTCTTTCAAATGTCTCTTTACTTTCAACACTTTTTCTTTACTTCTCGTGTCTACCCTTCTTCACTTCTTAACCTTTTGGCACATCGTCTTCGCCAAATTCAACAGCGTTACACACAAACAAACAAATTCTCTTCTTTTTATATAAGGATTTTTAGTGGAAATTCAGAAATTTTAAAATTTTTACACCGAAAAAAGGACACCAAACCAAATTGCATCAGTTCAAACGCCATCCCCGCACCCCGAACCGTTGTACCTGACTCAATCAACAGTTCAAAACTGCACTCCCCGCACCCCGAACCGTTGTACCTGGCTCAATTAACAGTTCAAACTGTACACCCCGAACCCCCAACTAGGTAGCGAAGCTCGATAAGCGCGTCAGCGCTTTACCAGCACGCAGAAAGGGTTGTACAGCACTCCACTAGTTATATTACTTATTTTATATTTAATTACAGCATTCGGCTACACTGGACCATTTGAACGTGCTTAATAAAATTTAACTTTGCCAAAGGGCATTCATTTCTTTTGGTCCAATTGTTTTATGACAAATCAAACATAGCAAGAAACCGATAAAGCAACGTTAATTCTAATTTTTATTATTTACTGCTTTTTGTGAATGGATTCTTCGTTTTTCTTCTCCGCCATGGCGGTGTTGGCTAACGCAAATTTGTTTCCGTTTGTGTTCGCTCTTATCATTGGCATTCCATCGGCTGCACTGTACTGCTTGGAGTTGTCGGTAATCATCACCAATTTTACCCATTTTTCTTCCCCTTTTTTCGTCCTCGTCGCTGTCCGCACAGTTTCAGTAAGCAAAAGAATTGGCAATCAAAAATATAATTTATTTAAAAAATTTATTAAGAGTTTGGCCAACTTTGTTTTTGCTTTTTTTGCAAATCGTTTCGGCAAAATTGGCTTGTTTCTGTCCGTTTACCTCAAATTGCCTCGAATTGTGTTGTCATTTTTTTACTTCGTCGGATATTATGCTTTTCATGTGGAAAATTCGTTAACGGCATTTTTGTTGCTGAACCGATGCACTGCCATTTTGTGCCCGATCAAATATGAAAGGGTTACCGACATTTATTTGAGCTTTTTTAATAAATTAAAATTTAGTTTTGGCGTCGCGGTTTGGCCTTTTTTATAGCAATTGCATTCGTCCTCCCCCTGCCGTTCACTGTTCCAATTTTCAACTTTGATATGTTTGTTCATGTTCAAAATGACAATGCCACATTCACACTTGACCACTTTCCTAAAACAGCAGAAGTTTTTGTACCTTTTTATTAATATATTTTATAAACATAAAAACGGGTCTTTTGAAAAATATAAAAAACACGAACGGATTTGAAACCGTTGAAAAAACTCGAATTGATTCCGGGGTTTTTCTTCCGTTTTCTGTTTATTTCGTGTACAAAATGATTATATTTAAAAATAAATATATTTTACAAATATTTTATAAAAGCTGAACAGCAGTAAAATCGCCTCTTGGTCTGCCGTTATTTTCGGCATTGTTTGCCTTTTACTGAACATGGCCACACTTTTTGCTTACAAATTGCGTCCCAGCAGCCAAATGCAAAACGACCAACGTTCAAAAAACGAAAACAAAATGACCATTTACACGGTGGCCATCTTTTTTGGCCAATTCATCATGGCAATATTTATGGTGAAACAAATTTTCCCCAATTTTTCTCGCTGTTTAATGAATTTATTTTCAGATTTTTGTCTACATGACAGCAACAAATATTGTTGACGATCAAAACAATCGCTATTCCCTGCTCCAAAAGTGGTTTGGCATCACTTTGGAGAAGAACGACATTTTGTTTTTGGCTAATTTCAACCAGTCCCCGTGGGTTAACGACCTTTCCACGGTGGTCATTCCGGCCTGGTAACTTTTTAAAAAATTTTATGTTTTAATTGTGCAATGTTTAGTCTATTATTATGGGCATCAACCAAAATGCGTGAAATTGTTGTCAAAAAAATTAAAATTATGTGCCCTTCCGAGCGAAATGTGTTGTGCCCATAAAGAATGTTGTCTTAGTTCCCGCCAGCAGAGAACGACCACCAATTGTTGGAGTTGGCTGTTGAACGAGCCTTTAGAAGTTTCCATGTTTTTCTATGGGCGAGCAATGAAAAGGAATAAAATGCATTTTGTGCGTTTGCTCTTCAATCAGAATTTTTAAAAAAACAAAATTTTCTTTTAAATTACTTTAATTTTCTCTTAACCCGAGTTTTCCTTAAAATCCTGGATCCCTCTCTAACCTTTCTAGGTGCTTACAATTTGCTGTTTTGCAACATTTGGAATGTCAGTAATCCAATCGGAATGGAACTACAAATTAAATATTGGGAAATTTATTTGGATTTCCTTAAAATCCTGGATCCCTCTCTAACCTTTCTAGGTGCTTACAATTTGCTGTTTTGCGTGGAATGGAATGTCAACAGTCCAATCGAAGTGGACCTATTTATAAAAAATATTGTGAAATTTATTTCGATTTCCTTAAAAAAAACTTGCACAAGCTGTGTGGTCTGAAATCCATTTTCTATAACCAAAAGTCGCAATTTAATTAAAATTTTAAATAGCATCTTTAAAATTATCCATTTTACTTAGTTGTTACAGATTACTTTAAAACTAAAGAAAAATGATTACGTGGCTTGTTATGTTTTGTTGAAAAATTGTAAAAATTTTGTAGTTTATTAATTTGAAAAATTGATATTGTTTTATTTCTTGTATAATATAATCAAATTTTAGATTTAAAGTTTTTTTGTTTATAATTTTACTAACATTTTTAAAACGTTAGTAATCGCAAGGGTTGTCGGTTCCTGGGAATCCCTCGGTTTCCGAACCGAATTTTTCGGTACTTGTTTACTATTTTTTATTTTCCTCTATATATCTTAGAATAAACTTGGAACTCGTCTCAAAAAAGGATTTGAGCTTTCGGCGCGCCGGAGGCGTGCCGACACTCGCACATTGGTTGAGCAACTTTTTGAGGCGCATTCAGGAAAACTATAGACTTTTCAGTACGGTGGACAGGTGAGGCCCAGGAGCCGAGTTGCGGGTACAAAGCGCAGTTTTAGTGTTACGAAATTTTTCCTTTTGCTCCAATTGCTTAGCACCCGGTGAAAGGGGGATGTACCAATGTGTTTCCGACAAGTTCGTAACAGATCACTTTTTGATCAGAGCAAAAGCCTGATCAGTAAAAATCGAGCAAAATTGCTGGGTCGGAGTGCCGATTTTCGTTTTTTGTCCCTAACTTTTTTTGCTTTGCCCGCAGCTCTTTGCGATCTTCTCCATTATTGTAAAGCTTTTCGAGCTGCGTCGAATGGTGTTTAGTTGGTTTGAAAATTTTTTGAAATTTTTGAGCTAGGCCCCCTCGAAGGTTTTTCAGTTTTTTGTCATTAACTTTTTTTAGCGCGGCTTTTAGGAAAAATAAAGAGCGCTTTCAAAACCCAACTTTTCAAGAGCTTTCGAATGGTGTAAACTTCCCCAGACAAAAGTCTTCATATGCACTTTGGCTGGGGATTTGGCGGTGGGGTGGCCGAGTGGTGAGTGGCGGGGGCTGGGGTGGCCGCTGGCTGGGGGTTCGAATCCGCCTGCCTCAAATCATTTTTTCTGACTTTCTCTGCATCTCTATTGTGGGGGAAAAAATTTCTAAAATCATTTTAAATTATTCCCGACTTTTTAAAAATATTTTTGTATGCTATCAGCAAAATTTTGCATTTTCATTTTTTTGGTCGGCAAAAGTGGGTGAATATTTGAAAAATTCATAACTTTGTTCAAACTTGAGTGATCACAATAATTTTAGTATCATAAAATGCAGAAAAATAAGCTGCATTTTTTAGTTAAAGAACTATTCCTCTACTTATGGAAGTCAAAAAGTTGTAGTCAATTTTGTACAAAAAATGAATTTTTCACAAAAAAATTCATAAAAATTTTCAGAGTGAATCTTTGCAAATTCTGTTTCTTTACAAAAATAGCTAATTTTTTGCTCTACCAATAGCACTTGAGTTCATTCCAATACCTTTACTCTGAACAGAGTTGCAAGATATTATGTGCGTTTGGATTTTCAAACCAAAGGGGGGACCCTTTTGGTGTAGAATGAAAAAATAAATTTTTTTTTTTGGCTTTCTATTGGCATTTACTGTAGTAGAAATAATTCCTAAATATGTTTTAAAGTATTCCCGATTTTTTAAAAATATTTTTGATGGCTATTCAGAAATTTTTGGAATTTTCATTTTTTCGGTTACATAAATTCACTGAATAGTTGAAAAATTCATAACTTTGTTCAAACTTGAGTGATGTTCATGATTTTTATATCATAAAATGCAGAAAAATAAGCTGCATTTTATGGTTAAAGAACTATTCCTCTACTTATGGAAGTCAAAAAGTTGTGGTCAATTTTGTGCAAAAAATGAATACTTTACAAAAAAAAACCGAACAAAACACAAAACAAGGGAAACGTTTGGAAATCACAAACACTCCGTCGTTTAATCCGAACAAAACCACAAATTGCTGGTCCGGAAAACCAGCTGGACCAGAATTAGGTTTTCGGAAATCCAGAATGCACAAGTATTAGGCTTTCCGGAAAAAATATGAACCAGAATTTGTTATTTGACGTTCTGGAAATCCAGAATGCACCAGATTTCGCTTTCCGGAAAGTCAGTAAAGATCAGAATTAGGTTTTCCGGAAAACAGTATGAACCAGAATTTGTTATTTGATATTCTGGAAATCCAGAATGCACCAGAATTTGGTGCTCCGGAAAGGCAGCTGGACCAGAATTAGGTTTTCCGGAAAGACAGTATGAACCAGAATTTGTTATTTGATGTTCTGGAAATCCAGAGTGCACCAGAATTTCCTGTTCCGGAAAGGCAGCTGGACCAGAATTAGGTTTTCCAGAGAAGCGGAATTTGTTCCGGAAAGGTAGCTGGACCAGAATTAGATTTCCGAGAAATTCAGAATGCACCAGAATTTAGTGTTCCGGAAAGGCAGCTGGACCAGAATTAGGTTTCCCAGAAATCCAGATTGCACCAGAATTCCTGTTCCGGAAAGCCAGCTGGACCAGAATTAGGTTTTCCGGAAAAACAGTATGAACCAGAATTTGTATTTGATGTTCTGAAAACCGGCATGGACCAAAAATCTTGGTTTGCTTTTATTAAAGGGAACCGGAAAAATGAGCAACTGAAGGGTGATCAAAATGCAAAATTCAGCCCCCGAGCTATAACTCCTTGCACATTGCTCGTAGCTGGAAGGGGTCAAAAGATGAAATGTAGAGTTTTTCGAGCTCTATCGAATGGTGCAGGTATCGATTGGAAAAATGCTGCACATTTTTTGATAGGCCAGCCTAAAAAATTCATGTTCACCAAAAAAGGCAAAACAAAATCTAGCAACGCGGCGAAGCCGCGTCCTTAAGCGCTTTGCGCTTTCCCATCAACATTCCTCCTTCTATAGACCCCATCGATTTACACTAGTTCCTCTATATATCTTAGAATAAACTTGTGTTACGTACTTAAAAACTAATTTGAGCTTTCGGCGCGCCGGAGGCGCGCCGACACTCGCACATTGGTTGACCAACTTTTTGAGGCGCATTCAGGAAAACTATAGACTTTTCAGTACGGTGGACAGGTGAGGCCCAGGAGCCGAGTTGCGGGTACAAAGTGCAGTCTTACTGTTACGAAATTTTTCCTTTTGCTCCAATCGCTTAGCACCCGGTGAAAGGGGGATGTACCAATGTGTTTCCGACAAGTTTGTAACAGATCACTTTTTGATCAGAGCAAAAGCCTGATCAGTAAAAATCGACAAAAATTGCTGGGTCGAAGGGTCAAATTTCGTTTTTTGTCCCTAACTTTTTTTACTTTATCAGCAGCTCTCAGCGATCTTCTCCATTATTGTAAAGCTTTTTAAGCTGCGTCGAATGGTGTTAAGTATGCGCAGAACCGGTTTTGGCGTTTTGCATTAGGCGAGTTTAAAATTTTGGCGAATTTTGCCCATAACTTTTTCGGGATTCACTTTATTGGAAAACCGAATGCACTCTCAGAACCCAACTTTTTAAGAGCTTTCGAATGATATAAACTTGCCCAGACAAAAGTCTTCAAATGCACTTTGGCTGGGGATTTGGCGGTGGGATGGCCGAGTGGTGAGTGGCGGGGGCTGGGGTGGCCGCTGGCTGGGGGTTCGAATCCGCGTGCCTGAAATCATTTTTCCTGACTTTCACTGCATCCCTATTGTGGGGGAAAAAATTTCTAAAATTATTTTAAATTATTCCTGACTTTTTAAAATATTTTTATGTGCTAATTGTGAAATTTTGGTTTTTTCATTTTTTTGCCCAGAAAATTTGGGTGAATCATTGAAAAATTCTTAACTTTGTTCAAACTTGAGTGATTACAATTATTTTTATATCATAAAATGCAGAAAAATAAGCTGCATTTTTTAGTTAAAGAAATATTATGTTCGGTTTGAAACTCAAAAAGTTGTAGTTAATTTTGTCCAAAAAATGCATTTTTCACAAAAAAATTCATAAAAATTTTCAGTATGAATCTTTTTAAATTCTGTTTCATTACAAAAAGAGCTAATTTTTTGCACTACCAATAGCACTTGAGTTCATTCCAATACCTTTACTCTGAATAGAGTTGCAAAAGTATAAGTGGTTTTGGATTTTAAAACCAAAGGGGGGACCCTTTTGGTGTGGATTGTAAAAATAAATTATTTTTTTTGGCTTTCTATTGGCATTTACTGTAGTAGAAATAATTCCTAAATATGTTTTAATGTATTTCCGATTTTTTAAAAATATTTTTGATGGCTATTCAGAAATTTTTGGAATTTTCATTTTTTCGGTTACATAAATTCACTGAATAGTTGAAAAATTCATAACTTTGTTCAAACTTGAGTGATGTTCATGATTTTTATATCATAAAATGCAGAAAAATAAGCTGCATTTTTTAGTTAAAGAAATATTATGTTCGGTTTGAAACTCAAAAAGTTGTAGTTAATTTTGTCCAAAAAATGCATTTTTCACAAAAAAATTCATAAAAATTTTCAGTATGAATCTTTTTAAATTCTGTTTCATTACAAAAAGAGCTAATTTTTTGCACTACCAATAGCACTTGAGTTCATTCCAATACCTTTACTCTGAATAGAGTTGCAAAAGTATAAGTGGTTTTGGATTTTAAAACCAAAGGGGGGACCCTTTTGGTGTGGATTGTAAAAATAAATTATTTTTTTTGGCTTTCTATTGGCATTTACTGTAGTAGAAATAATTCCTAAATATGTTTTAATGTATTTCCGATTTTTTAAAAATATTTTTGATGGCTATTCAGAAATGTTTGGAATTTTCATTTTTTCGGTTACATAAATTCACTGAATAGTTGAAAAATTCATAACTTTGTTCAAACTTGAGTGATGTTCGTGATTTTTATAGCATAAAATGCAGAAAAATACTGCATTTTTTAGTTAAAGAACTATTCTCCTACTTATGGAAGTCAAAAAGTTGTGGTCAATTTTGTACAAAAAATGAATTTCATAAAAATGTTTAAAATGGAGATATTCAAAAAGTCTCTAATTACATAAGTAGCTAATTTTTTGCTCTAGCAGATAGTGCTTGAGTTCATTTCAATACCTATACGCTGAACCGAGTTGAAAGATATTATGTGCTTTTGGATTTTCAAACCAAAGGGGGGACCCTTTTGGTGTGGAATGAAAAAATAAATTATTTTTTCTGGCTTTCTATTGATATTACTGTAGTAGAAATAATTCCTAATATGTTTTAATGTATTTCCGATTTTTTAAAAATATTTTTGATGGCTATTCAGAAATTTTTGGAATTTCGGTTACATAAATTCACTGAATAGTTGAAAAATTCATAACTTTGTTCAAACTTGAGTGATGTTCATGATTTTTATATCATAAAATGCAGAAAAATAAGCTGCATATTTTAGTTAAAGAACTATTCCTCTACTTATGTAAGTCAAAAAGTTGTGGTCGATTTTGTGCAAAAAATGAATACTTTACAAAAAAATTCATAAAAATGTTTAAAATGGAGATATTCAAAAAGTCGCTAATTACATTAATAGCTAATTTTTTCCTCTATTAGAAAGTATTTTAGTTGGATTTAATCCCTTAACATTGAACCGAGTTTTAAGAGTATAAGTGCATTTGGATTTACAAACTAAAGGGGGCACCCTTTTGTTGTGTCATAAAAAATTTAATGATTTTCCCCACTTTTTTGAGCATAAATGGTGGTGGAAACAATTTCAAACAATGTTTCAAATTATTCTCGATTTTTTAAAAATATTTTCTGTGTGTTATTTAGACTTTTTGGAATTTTCATTCTTTTTCCTCAGCAAATCACGGGAAATGCGTGGAAACCACAAACACTCCGTCGTTTAAACCGAACAAAACACAAAACAAGGGAAACGTTTGGAAATCACAAACACTCCGTCGTTTAATCCGAACAAAACCACAAATTGCTGGTCCGGAAAACCAGCTGGACCAGAATTAGGTTTTCGGAAATCCAGAATGCACAAGTATTAGGCTTTCCGGAAAAAATATGAACCAGAATTTGTTATTTGACGTTCTGGAAATCCAGAATGCACCAGATTTCGCTTTCCGGAAAGTCAGCAAAGATCAGAATTAGGTTTTCCGGAAAACAGTATGAACCAGAATTTATTATTTGATATTCTGGAAATCCAGAATGCACCAGAATTTGGTGCTCCGGAAAGGCAGCTGGACCAGAATTAGGTTTTCCGGAAAGACAGTATGAACCAGAATTTGTTATTTGATGTTCTGGAAATCCAGAGTGCACCAGAATTTCCTGTTCCGGAAAGGCAGCTGGACCAGAATTGGGTTTTGCAGAAATCCAGATTGCACCAGAATTCCTGTTCCGGAAAGCCAGCTGGACCAGAATTAGGTTTTCCGGAAAAACAGTATGAACCAGAATTTGTTATTTGATGTTCTGGAAAGCCGGCATGGACCAGAAATTCTGTTTTGCTTTTATTAAAGGGGAACCAGAAAAATAAGCAACAGAAGGGTGATCAAAATGCAAAATTCAGCATCCGAGCTATAACTCCTTGCACATTGCTCGTAGCTGGATGGGGACAAAAGATGAAATGTAGAGTTTTTCGAGCTCTATCGAATGGTATAGGTATCGATTGAAAAAATGCTGCACATTTTCTGATAGGCCAGCCTAAAACATCGATTTTCACCAAAAAGGGGCAAAAAAAAATTCTAGAAACGCGGCGAAGCCGCGTCCTTAAGCGCTTTGCGCTTTCCCATCAACATTCCTCCTTCTATAGACCCCATCGATTCACACTAGTTACTGTTAAAATTAGGGTAGAGCAAAGCGGTTTTAAACCGGGGGTACGGGTTTTTGGTTAGGTTGCCTACCAGCAAATAAGAACAGACTTTTAAAACGTTTGATAAAACTTATTTTGGCATATAAATGTGAGTTGTTAAATCAGAGCTCCCAACGAAAATTTTCTAAAAAAAGTACATCAACGCCAAAAAAAGATTGTGGGGTCTAAAAAAGTACTTAACTAAAACATCTTTAAATCTTCAAAAAAATTCTCTTGCCATGCCCTGCCTGCTGCACTTTTATGCCGTGCCAAATCCGTTACTCAACCCAAGGTAATGAAGCCAAGCTATTTTTTCGTAAGCATAGCTTTTAATTTTTTTGTTTAATGAAAAATGATTACCATGGAATGCAGGGTTATTGTACCATATTTTAGAAGTACTCGCAGAAAAGTCTGCTCGAAATATTTTAGAAGAACTCGAAAAAAGGGGGGGGTAAGTATTTCGAGGTTTTGAAAATTCTTTTATTTTCACCGTTTTTATTTGATTTGCAATTATGAAAGTATTTAGGGGAGTATTTATTTTGATGTTATTTATATTTTTTTCAAAAAGGATAAATTTTGCAAATAATCTTCTTTGGCAATTTTTCGAAATTGTAAAATAGTGGCATAAAAGCCTCTTGGTAGGTACGGCGAATTTCATTATTCGGCACCAGTTCCGGGTGTCGAGAAGCCGACATCCGAGGAACCGAATTTTGTCCAAATTAAGTTGTAACCCAACAGAATTGTTAAAATTATTGGAAATTAAAAATGTTAGAAAATTTTATTGAAGCGTCATTGCTAGAGCTGAATTTTGTTTACCAAACCAAAAACCATATTAATAATTTTGTTTGTTCACCATAAAATTTTAAAATTTCTAACAAATAAAAAGCAAAAAAAAACTTTTGTTTGCCTAACAATTCAATTTTGAAATTTGATCAGCGCTTATAAATTAGTAACACTATGGGTGGTATAAAGCCTTTATAAGTGTTCCAAATGAGCAGCAAAATCATCAATCCACTCGACATTTAATAAATATTTAAATTAACAAAGACCATTTTAATATGATTTACCAATTGCTGACAATCGTTTTGATGCTAATCGGTAATCAATCTTGAGTCAAAAATTATTGGTTTATCCCCTTTAATCTCGAGCCTTTTTCAGACTGTTCCACGCAACAATATACGACAACGTTAACAGCGGAAGACAAAAATGCCGCTGTCCAATGCCACAACAATTACCGGTCGCAGTTGGCCCTGGGCAATATGGTGAACAAGACCGGAGGGAACAAAATGCCGAAAGCGAGCAACATGTACAAGATGACTTGGGACGATGGATTGGCCAAATTTGCGCAGGAATGGGCCAACAAATGCTTATTGAAGCACTCCTGGAACGGATGGGCGGGCGAGAACTTGGCCTATAATGGCGGCACATTCTCGAACAGTTAAATATTGAGAGAATGCCAAATCCATTTAAATTAATTCAGAGGACGCTTTTGTGGACGCTTGCAATCGCTGGTGGAACGAATTGGGGGTCTATGGCTTCAAGAAGGAGCTGACTCTGGACGATGCTTCTTTGAAACCCCTCGGGCATTGGACTCAGGTGATAAAATTTGACATTTTTAACCTTTCATGGCACAATCTCTTCAGATGGCGTGGCAAAACTCAGACAAAATTGGATGTGCCGTTGCCAAAAATTGTCCAAACACCAATTGGAAAACTTACGTAGTCTGCTGGTATTATAAACCGTATGTAATTTGTTTATTTATTATTTTTTTAAATTTATTATTAATTTTTTCAGAGGTAATTATTTTGGGGTGCCCGTCTACGGAGTGGGCGAGCCGTGCAGCAAATGCGACAAATGTGACAAAGCCACCGGACTTTGCTACCAGTGAAATTGGAGGATGACACAAAAAAGATGGAAATCAAAGGGAAAAGAAGACAAAATGTTTGTAGTCTTGACTTTCAATGCGGGAGTAGCTGTAGATTATTCATTCTATGCAAATAAAAACCTCAAAATATAATACGCATATTAATATGCACTAACAAATCTCAAGAAAAAGTCTTTTTAGGGTTTATTTTTTGTTTTTATTGCATTCTTAAGATTTCCCATAAAATGCCTAAATAGCTTTAAGCCTCCCTCGCCCATGCCTAATTCAATTTACTTTCGAATTACGCGATACAAAATAGGTAATCATTTAGTAAATGGCAAAGAGAAATGAAGAAAGTGCACCAAAAAAAGTGAAATCCTTTCACGGTCCGGCAATATTGCCTTTTGGCGTAGAAGAGGGAGGATTTCCCATCAGGGCTGGACGTCATGACGTCGACGTTGACGCCGATTACGCCAATTACGGCCTTTTTTAGCGCCGTCATGACGGATGACGTTGACGCCGTCACTGGCATTTCAAAAAAATTCCGTGTGACGGATGACGGGGACTTATAGTTAGGGGCCGGTGACGTCCAGCCCTGTTTTCCATGTACAATTACTAGACTATTTTTAGAAGCCGAATTAGAATGGGCTTACACGCAGGATTCCGATTCTGCTGCTTTAGCAGATGTTCACATCATGCGATTTTCCCCGACTAAATTTGCAAAAAAATGAAGTACAAATTTAGTTTTTATTATTTAACAGTTTCAGAGATGTCCAATAAACGAAAATTTCTTTTTTTATACGAAATTAAATTTAAGCGAATTGTCAACGCTGCTTTTTGTTTTTTTGGGGAAAACCACCACATTCCTTGCAATTTTTGGTTGCAATCTGTTAACAAATTGAGTCAAAATGCTGAGCCTATCGGCACCGCCGACCTCCCTCCCCCGTCGCCAAAAGTTTTTTTGAAAAATCTTGCGCAAAAAAACATAAAATTTGCTCAGAAAAAGTGACTTATTTTACCAGTCTACCAGATTTCCAAAAAAGCAAAATATAACGAATAAAGCGTTAGTTAAAGTTTTGATTTTAATGAAGAAATGTCGAATTTGCTGCTTTTTGGTATTCAATGCTGTTTTTTCACAAATTCTGCTGCTGCTTTTTAAAATGTTGAGATCGGAACCCTGCTTAACAAGAATGGCTGTTCCCAACTTTCGTTGCATTCATTTATTAATGCCAATCTCGTTCAACTCTACTACCTATATTATGTTCGCCGCACCACTACCCTTTTTTTGTAAATGAACGAATATAACGATGCAACTCCGTCTGGCACATCCCTGGAATATACATACCTAATATACAAATAATAGGCAACAAAAATTCAGCTGTGTAACAAGAGTATAATTTTTCAAAATAAAATTTGGATTTTTATTGAGATAAAATTTTCTATTTCTAACTAAATGCCAAATTTCAACAATTTATCGCGCTAAACAATGTGCCTCACTTCAATTGTAACAAGATAATGATAACAATAGCAGCCACGCAACAAATGACAATAGCTTTACCTAAGAAAAATTGAATGATCATGGCGATTACGTGAGCGATCAAACCCAGCCCAAACACTCCTCCAATTAGAAGTGCAATCATCAAAATTATCGTATCCATCTGACGTTTTTTACGAATTGCTAACATTTTGGGACTTACAACAAATTTTTCGTATTCCCCAATTTGTTCAACTTTGGACTTGGTCAGCAGTTGCTCAATCATTGCGGGCCACAATTTGTTGATGACTGCTCCAAGAATGTCACTTGCCAAAAAATATTGGCTGTTCTGCTTGTTGGACGCGTAAAATGCTTCAAGGCCCAAACCCTCGGGCATTTTTTCTGAAATTTTCTTAATTGACCCTCTGAGCGCTTTTGTTATTATCATTTTCTCCGCTTCGGTAGCTTTAGCCTCTTCTCTGTGCAATTTTTGAAGAATCTTTTGACCGCTATTTGTCACTATTTGAATTAGGCCTGTTTTCCCGCCAAAACCCTTTTTGACGACATAACGCCAATGATCGTCAGCGGAACAAATAACTTTAACCAACTTTCTCAATGGAGCAGTTTCACCGCCGTTTAAATTGCACACTTTCGCTCGCGCCCATTCGGAAACTTTTCTAAACAAAAAATGTAATAAAAAGCAATATTTAAGCATGGTTACCGCGGATTTTCCAACCAACCATTGCCTTCAATTAGTTCTAAATTCGAATTTAAATTAAAAAATAATGGATTTAAGCATCTAATTGATTAAACTTACCGAATCGGTCCGCTTCAAGTTTAAAATTGTTTTCGACATTTGCTGAAGTGTCGTCAGAGGTTTGATGGATGCTTAACGCTGCCGTTGAGTGAATGAAGAACAATAAAATAAGCAGCATTGCAATTCAAATGCTGAATGGGCTTCTTTAATTTCTTTGAAATATGCTTTTAATAGTAACGCTTTATATTATAGGAAATTTTGTTGGATAGGCAAGGGGACGTCCTTACCGCCTCAATATTTCGCATGAATTAATCTGGTCATAGTGGATTGCCCAAAGGGCATGAATACTGGGTGTGCCCGCCCATAGGCACTAGACATAGCTAAAGCATCAGCAGGTGGTTTATTTTTAGCTTAGACATTAGTTACCTATACGTTTAATGCAAGTGCACTTGCACTTGTGAAAAGAAGAATTATTGTATTTGAGACACTAACGGAAAATGCGACACCCAAAATGTTATTAAAATTATAAATCTTCCAATAAATTTAGCTTGTGAACTTTACTTTTTGTAATTCTTTTTCGCCAATAAAATTCCATCTTTGATTAAAAATCGAAATCATTGGACATAACAATTTGACTGGACCTGGGTCCAGACCTGGTTTTTCCTGGACTCCAGGTCCAGAATCCAGGTATTTCGTCGGAGCACTCTGGACCTGGAGTCCAGAAAAACCTGGACTATTAAGTCTAGGTAAAACCAGGTCCAGGTCATTTTCAAAAACCAGGTCCAGGTGACTCAGACCTGGACCCAGAACCAAGTCCAGAAACCAGGTAATTGGACCTGGAGTAATCATTATGTATTGGGCTTAAGACAATTGAGACCAGGGTTGTCTCGTTCATTTCGTAGTGGTTTGTTCTTTTGGTCCGACTTATTTTTTGTTTTGGGTTCGGATCCGCTTGAGTGCAAGAATTTATTCTTTCTTCGGTCTTTTTCTACCCTCCCCATTTTACCTTGGCACATTTTTAATAAATTTTAAATAAATTTTTTTAATAAAAAGTGCGCAAAAATAGAATTTTTGGAAAAAATTCATCATTCTCCCTGCAGCGCCTATCGGCATCGCCGGCCGCCACTAAAAGCATAAAGTTGAAATATTTCTGCAGTTTTTGACAATTTTTCTTAACAAAATTGAGTCAAGAATTTAAAAATTTCTCGGCGGCGCCTATCGGCACCGCCGACCCCCCTCCCTCCTCCCCAAAAGCTCAAAATAAGCGAAGGGCCGCTGAAGCAAAAAATGGCAACCTTTCAAATAAAAAAAAATAATTTTTTTTAATCACATAAAAAAATTTTTTGTTTCGATTTTCGACGTTTTTTTCCTTTCGATTTTCGATTTCGAACTTTTCAGTTTCGATTTTCGATTTCGACTTTTTTTTACTTTCGACACAGCCCTGATTGAGACCACATCTGACTTGGTGGTGTAGTGGTGAGTGGTGGTTGCCGAGACATTTTGAGTTGGGGTTCGAATCCCTTACTGTGTAAATGACTTTTTATGACTTTCGGTACGCATCTATGGTGGAGTACAATTTTTAAATTTTCCGCTTTTCAAAAAATATTTTTGAGTAGTACTATATTTAAACTTTTTGAAATTTTCATTTATTTGGTTCGACGAAATGTTAGTTTTTTGATTAAAAAAAACACCATAGGGGGCCCTTTATTTTGCAAAATTGTAATTTTCGGGGCCAATTTTCTCAACAAAATATGTTAAAATCTTCGGAAATTTTCTCGGCGGCGCCTATCGGCACCGTCGACCCCCCCCCCCCCCACAAAAGTGAAAATCTTTATAAAATAACGTCGTTTTTAATAATTTAGTTCAGGTCCAGGTCTGGAATCCAGGTAAAACCAGGACCAGGTCATTTCCAAAAACCAGATCCAGGTCCAGGATTTTTCAAAATTCCGGTCTCTAAATACTATGGCTAATAATAGGAAAACGATATTTAAACGTTAGTTTTCACGCCCAATAAAATTTGGTTACATATGTACATAAATCAACAACAAAAAAACAGTTGTACCAATAGACTGCCAAGCCCATGCTTAGCGATTATTTCAAAATTAGCTAATTTTTATTCAATTAGAAAGTTTTTTTGAGGACGATAAATGGATTTTAAAAAAATGTCTTTCAATTTAATTTTTTTTGTCAATGATATAAAAAATATTAAGGAGCTGCAATAATTTTAAATTTGCCATAAAATTCGACGAATTTCGCTAATTTGAATTTAATCAACTAACGCTTGAACCCCTATTAAATATAGAAAACTGTGTGAAGCCTTCTTGCATTTATGCCAAAATAAATGTTTTGCCAAATTTTGAACGTTTTAAAAGTTTGTATTTATTTTGACCCCTAAATCTTATTTTTGGTCTTCGATGTCTGGACAATTTCGATGCGACCCTGCTTATATTTCCCGGGTTTTTATCAGTTTTTTTTTCTTTAAACGGGTTACCCCCACTTATTTATGGAATGAAATATGAATAAGTTTTTGCAAACTTCTGGGACTGATATCCCTAAAGTTAACAGATTATCAAAAAAGAGTGATCTAATTCAACAAAACTGTTAACAAATTAAATTACAATATTAATATTTTCCTTTTTTTTATTAATATTTTATATATTTTAATCGATTTAAGTAAAAATTTTGGAGGTACTTTGTCATGCGACTTAAGCATAGGGTTGGCATGCTTTATTTTATCTCATTGATTTGGCATAAGTCAATAATTTATAAAGTGCAACTCGCATTTATGCCAAAATAAATGTTTGCCAACTTTTAAACGTTTTAAAAGTTTGTATTTATTTTGACCCCTAAATCTTATTTTTGGTCTTCGATGTCTGGACAATTTCGATGCGACCCTGCTTATATTTCCCGGGTTTTTATCAGTTTTTTTTTCTTTAAACGGGTTACCCCCACTTATTTATGGAATGAAATATGAATAAGTTTTTGCAAACTTCTGGGACTGATATCCCTAAAGTTAACAGATTATCAAAAAAGAGTGATCTAATTCAACAAAACTGTTAACAAATTAAATTACAATATTAATATTTTCCTTTTTTTTATTAATATTTTATATATTTTAATCGATTTAAGTAAAAATTTTGGAGGTACTTTGTCATGCGACTTAAGCATAGGTTTGGCATGCTTTATTTTTATCTCATTGATTTGGCATAAGCCAATAATTTATAAAGTGCAACTCGCATTTATGCCAAAATAAATGTTAGCCAAATTTTAAACGTTTTAAAAGTTTGTCTTTATTTTGATCCCTAAATCTTATTTTTGGTCTTCGATGTCTGGACAATTTCGACGCGACACCTGCTTATATTTCCCGGTTTTTTTTCTTTAAACGGGTGATCCAACAAAACCGTTAACAAATTCAATTACAATATTAATATTTTCCTTTTTTTATATATTTTAATCGATTTAAGTAAAAATTTTGGAGGTACTTTGTCATGAGACTTAAGCATAGGTTTGGCATGCTTTATTTTTATCTCATTGATTTGGCATAAGTCAATAATTTATAGGGTGGAAATTCTGGCGAATAAAAGGACCTCGAAACCCAAGGGTTTTAGCCTATTTTAGATTTTCAATATTTCCAATTTTCTTGGCGTCTCTCTCCCCTCCTCCACATGAAGCACTTTGGGCTGATTCTTTTCTGGGTTGGCTTCGCGGGGCTGCTGCTGGCGGCGATGCCGGGCTGTGATGGCATGCAAATTTTCGTGAAGACACTGACCGGCAAAACGATCACTTTGGAGGTGGAGAGTTCGGACACAGTTGACAACGTGAAGACGAAGATCCAGGACAAGGAGGGCATCCCGCCTGATCAGCAACGGCTGATCTTTGCCGGCAAACAGCTCGAAGATGGCCGCACGATGGCCGACTACAACATTCAGAAGGAGTCCACTCTTCACTTGGTCCTTCGCCTCCGGGGCGGCATTGGTGGACAGGGACCCAACGAGTGCGAGAACCATTGAAGCTGATTCGGATTTGATTAGCTGATCAGAGGAGATCATGCACCATTTTCTGATCAATTTCCATCGAACTGACTGTCGTCTATTTGCTGTTTGGGTTTATTTTGTGCATTTAAAGCGATCTGGTTCATAAAACTGTCCATCTGTTTGTTCACACTTTTTACTCGCATATTTATTTTCGGTAAAATGTTTTGTTGGAATACTTGAAAGAGAATTGAGCAGAAAATTCAATTGGGCTCGGAATAATGTTCCGAGGAAATTCAAATTTTTGGCGGTTATAAAACAGGTTCCGGAAATCGCTTTGTTACCGATTTAGACTATGGATATTAACAAAAATTAGATCACTGGCATTCTTAAATAGCATACAACTTTTACTGAAATCGACGGATGCATAAAAATTATTATAAAAAACTGACGTCGCCGAAAGTTGATCGGATCTAAAATCTTAGCTCAATTATTTGATCATTAAATAGGAACATTTAAGTTTAACACCGGCTCCGACTTAATCAGCCACCGCCCCCAATAATTCCGCCCTCGAAGACGGAATTGAACTCTAATTCAAGTACCATAATGAAATTTGCTTAGCAACCAAAAGATGTTTGTTAATTTTATAAAGTGGGTAGTGGGTTAAAGTGTTTGAAAAATAAATTTTATTTTATTGTCAATATGACATAAAAATTATTAAGGAGCTGCAATAATTTTAAATTTGCCATAAAATTCGACGAATTTCGCTAATTTGAATTTAATTACTGCAACTCAAATATGTAAATGCGCAATGAAATTCTGGCATATGTCAGTGTTGGGCATCATGGCATTTTGGGTTGGGTTATGGCACGGCACTCTCAGCGGCGGCGTCTTCCGAGGAGACTCCAAAAGTTGCCGCTGTCGCCTCCGGCGCCCCGGGCGGCGGACAGCCATTGTCGCCGATGTCTGGGAGCAGCGGCACCGTCCACCGCAACGGCCATCGGCACAACCAAAAGTGTGGCAATGATTAGCAGAAAAGTGATCGCCGAAAGGAAACGCATCGTTTTGATCAGAATATGATTTTGCTAAAGTTGACCAAAATGTGCATATTCTTTATGGGTAATCTTAATTAGGCGGTTTACTGGCAATTATGAGAAAATCTTTTAAAAAGTTTGGGTTGTTAAGAATAATCTGTTGATTAAATATAGAAAATTGCGTGAAACAACAAAATTTTGCACAAATGGTAATTAGTCAGAAAATTAGTAAGTTTACCAATTAAAGCCCCTTTGGCGACCCCGCCGCCAAAAGTTGCTCCGATAATAGTCACTGTTTACAAAAAAAATCTTGGTTTTAGATGATCAACCACAATCATCATTCATAAATTACTATCGAAAACCGATCGGAGACCGCCAAAACGTTGCGCAATGAACCGGTTTGGTTCCAACTTTGGTCTTTAAAGCCGCGCGAGGCGGAGATTCCATTTTTGGGTTGGCCTTTGAAAATAGCGTTTTTTACGGGACAGACCTTTTCAATGACACCAAAATTCACTTCAAAGAGCAATGTCCAAAAGTCAAAGAATTTTTAAATGTTCACGTGAATTTCTGGCAGAAGTCAGTCAACCGGATATCCGCGGATTATCCGGATATTACGAATACGCAATTTGGAAAATTAAAAAAATTATTATATTTTTCTGTTTTAGATTTATTCATTTTTTTAATTTCTGCTACATTTGTTGCTTTAACAGATAGTTTGAAACTAAGCATTTCGAATTAAAACAAGGAACAAGTATTCTGTTCCGCTGAATTATGGGAGTGTATAGTGTGACGGGTACGGATGGAGCGGACATGACAGTCAGATCCGCGGATATTTGTGCAGGAAAATTGCATCTGAGCGGCGGAATTCGAATTCGGTAAAAATGAATTTTATCGCTTTTCTTCTGAAAATATGTTTTATTTATGCAATTTTTTCTATTGACGAATTCGTAATGTGTTCAGACAATTTTTAACCTAAAAATTCTTTTTCTATAAATTTTGACTAAAAAGGTCCCCCCTATGGAGAGGGGTTTTTTAACTGCTGTGCAACTTTGCTTCATAATTTCCTCTCAATTAATTTCTCATTAATTTCATTGCTCTTTCTGAATCTTCGATCTTAATGATTCTCTCTCTCTCTCTTTTACTTCGTTTTTTGGGGTCCGAGTAATAAATAAACAATGTCACATTTCCCGCCGGATATAAAATTTGGTGCCTTTGGTTTTCACGTGAAGAGAAATGAATATACCCATTCAACTTACCTATTAAGCTATCGTTGTATTCAATTATTGTGTTGTTGTTGTTTTTGTTGTTGTTTTTATATTATTTTAGTTAATCGATTGGTTAATGAATTTCCTTTAAAAGGTGAGCTATTTATATTAATGCATGAATACTTATTTATTTATTGGGGTTGGTGACGGTTGCGGAAGTTGATTGGGAGAAGCATTGTTGCAAAAGGGGAATGAATGGTACCGTTGGAAAGCCCATAAAAAATGCTATCAAAACTGTAAAGAAACTTTTTCCATCCGATTTATTTTTAACAAATTATTACTGTTTTTCCCTTTTCCCTCTGGGGTGTGTTAAACATATGACCATGACTGTACCTAAGTTTTAGTCCAACCCCTGAAATTGTACGCTTCGCTTTTTATTTTAGATTGGTTTTTGTTATTAAAATTATGTTTTTGCCTTTCATCCTTTTGGATTTATTTTGATAAGTTTATTGTTTAATGAGTGCATTTTATTTACTAAAATTGTGCTCTTCAAAAATAACAATTTCCTATTTATTTTTACAAAGTCCTTTGAATAAATGTGGTGGTCTTTTGGGTTCTTTTAGCTGTATATGGAAATTTCGGTAAATTTCATGGTCAAATAAAAACCTTTAAATTAATTAAGAAATAACAATCATTTGGCATTCCATTCATTCTAACATTGTTTCAAAGCAAAAAGATGGAATTTTACGTTACTGCCTTCTTATTTTGCTCATTGTTTTCAAATTTGGCATTTAGCGTTTTGGCAAATTTGCAATGGGAAGAATGGGAAGTTTCATTTCAGCAAACGATAAACGTTATTGAGAAGAACCCGATGATTGAAGGTACACAAAAATATGACTTTTCAATGGCAAATTTGACAGATTGCCAGCAAAATTTGTTTAATTTAATGAAAAAAGTGACAGAACTTGAGGAATTTTCATTAAAACAAGGCGTTAACAACAATTTAAATCAGAGACTGAAGGAACCGCTGAGTTATGCAATAGTTTTTTGCGATAAATTGAAGAATGGCACTGAAAGGTTCACTCCGATGACCATTGAAGCTTATTTGAAAAGCCTAATGCCCAAAATTCGGTCCACAATTCTTGGATTTCAAAACAATTTTGACCTTTTTCGAATGGAAGTTGAACTAAAAATGATCGAAATTGCCAATTTTCTGTCCGAAATAATACCAAATTATTATGAAAAACTCCGAAAATTTTCAGTTTTATTGGAGAAGAATAGACAATTTACGAATGTGGCACTTTTTAATCATGCCAAAACAAAACTGATAACAATGCTAGTACAGTGCGGCATAAAAACTAAAACATTGGACGATCCGGAAGTTCGGCATTCCCTCGCGCAATTTATTTTAGCGGCTAAATTGAGCATTTTGGAGAAGGAATTGGACGCCATGATTGTTGCCTCCACAAAACCTCGCATTGATAAAGACATTTTTATGACAACATCCAGTGTTTTTTTGTTAAAATGGAAGGCCCTTAGACAAACAATCGAAAATTTGTCAGATTCCATGGACAAAAAGGAAACATTTCGTAAATATTTAAATGATTTGTCCAAAACTGCAATTCTGAAGACAAAGCCGCTGAAGCAGAACATCGCAGCAAAGCTTGAAGTGCTGGTCAAAAAGTCCAATGAAACGAATAAAAACTTAAAAATTCAATCAAAACACTTGCAAATTTTTAAAAATGATGTCGAACGAGCGGACAATGAGAAAAAACTTATTGAAATTGTCAAAAAAGATTATCAAAGTTTGTTGCTGAACATGTTGACCAACATTGGTCTGCCTCTGCATCTGATCAATGGAAGTGTAAAAGGCATGGAATATGCCGAAAAGGAACTGATCACTGATCTGAATGGAAACATTGCAAAGTTTGGAGCATTTGAAGACCTTGAGAAAGTGCTTGAAGCAGAAAAGCAGGAGCTAATCAAAGCATTTAATTTTGGCTTCGAGTAGTGTTTCTTTTGACGTTCTTTTTTATTGTAATTTATTTTTAGCTCAAAGCTATTATAAAGCCCATAAAAATTATGAAGTGAACAGTATTTATGCCCAATAAGATACTTTAATTGTCAAATATTGTTTCCGTAATGATTATTTTTCCTCCTTTTTTTTCCAAATTATATTTCGCAAATTTTGTTTCAACGAAAAAATCCAATTGTATTTAAACACAAACCTACAAATGATATTTTTTCTTTATGACTAGGGATAGGATTTTTATGTTTTAACATATTTTTTTCGAGGATTCCTTACCATGAGAGAAGCCCAAAAATAGTATTTGTTTTGAAAAATGTTTGAATTAGGGCGACTTTTTAGCACATATTAAAACATATTTTGGGGGTATTTTTAAGCACATATTTACTGACATATTTTAAGCTTTTTCAGAGTTTTAGCACATATTTCGCCATTTTTCACAAAATTCCTTAACAAAAATGCAATAAAAACGAAAATACACCCCTAAGGATCGACTTTTTAAAAATTTTCAAAAATGCACCCCTAAAAAATGACTTTTTCTTCGACCAAAAATCCACCCACAAAGATCGACATTTTCCCTAAAATTTTTTACTTTTGATTATTTTTTATAAAATTTTCAAAACATGTGAAAAATATTATATTTACAACTGTAGGAGCAAAATTAATAAAGATAGATGAATTTTGAAGGTTTTTATCCATAAACTGACTAGATTTTGGCCATTTTGGCACATATTTTAGCACATATTTTGGCATTTTTATGGATTTTAGCACATAGTTTGGCATTTTTTAGCACATAAAAACATACATATTTTGGGTTTTTTAGCACATATAAATCCTATCCCTATTTATGACCCATTTTAGCGGCTAGAAAGTTTTTAAAATATTTTTAAGCTTGATGTTGGCTGTAACTATATTCAAACCGTATTAATAATGCTAGCATTGATGCAAAAATAACCTATTGGGTTTGAAAATATAGGTATCTTCTGTTCAAACAAATCCGGTTGAATTTTATTTTTCCGTGATTTAAATCACAGAACAACGTAAATAAACCAATTTTCCGTTTATTTTACGACGCCCAATTTTCCGATATTTTGTCGCCTAATTTTCCGGCGCCCAATTATCCTAGCCTCACCTTTCCGTTTAAAACGGCGTATCGTCTTCACTTTGTGACCTCGTCGGAAGTTTTGTTTGAGTTTAAAATTACAAAATGCAACCGTAGTGAAAGCTTTTGTTGTTTATTATTATAAAAAATGCCATTTTGTACAGTACCGTTCACTACTTAATGCAGTCCTGACAATAAATATGTATATACTTATAAAATTCATTAATCCTTTTTATGCTTTGCTTCATTTTGGGCACACAATTTTTACACCAGACGACTTCAAACACTCGCAAGATCTGAAATTGGAAGTTTTAATTAATTTGCGGAAAAAAACAATTATATTTAAAACTTTGCGCTTACTTTTTTAGTCGCTTTTGTGCGGTCAAGCCTAATTTTTGCTCACAATCGGAAAAAGCCTTTTCCTGGCGTTCGTCCGGCGGCATTAGTGCACACCTAAGGAAAATTATTAAAAAAACAATAAATTCCAAGCGCCCGTCCCTTCATTAAGAAATTTAATTTTCCATTAGGTTTCATCCCTACTCAATTTTCCACTAGGCTTCATCCCTACTCAATTTTCCATTAGGCTTCATCCCTACTCAATTTTCCATTAGGCTTCATCCCTACTCAATTTTCTATTAGGCTTCATCCCTACTCAATTTTCTATTAGGCTTCATCCCTACTCAATTTTCCATTAGGCTTCATCCCTACTCAATTTTCCATTAGGCTTCATCCCTACTGTACTTCAATTTGAAAGCGCAGTTTAATTTCCATTAGGCTTCATCCCTACTCAATTTTCCATTAGGCTTCATCCCTACTCAATTTTCCATTAGGCTTCATCCCTACTGTACTTCAATTTGAAGCTTCAACTTTTCCATTAGGCTTCATCCCTACTCAATTTTCCATTAGGCTTCATCCCTACTGTACTTCAATTTGAAGCTTCAACTTTTCCATTAGGCTTCATCCCTACTCAATTTTCCATTAGGCTTCATCCCTACTCAATTTTCTATTAGGCTTCATCCCTACTCAATTTTCTATTAGGCTTCATCCCTACTCAATTTTCCATTAGGCTTCATCCCTACTCAATTTTCCATTAGGCTTCATCCCTACTGTACTTCAATTTGAAAGCGCAGTTTAATTTCCATTAGGCTTCATCCCTACTCAATTTTCCATTAGGCTTCATCCCTATTGTACTTCAATTTGAAGCTTCAACTTTTCCATTAGGCTTCATCCCTACTCAATTTTCCATTAGGCTTCATCCCTACTGTACTTCAATTTGAAGCTTCAACTTTTCCATTAGGCTTCATCCCTACTCAATTTTCCATTAGGCTTCATCCCTATTGTACTTCAATTTGAAGCTTCAACTTTTCCATTAGGCTTCATCCCTACTCAATTTTCCATTAGGCTTCATCCCTACTGTACTTCAATTTGAAGCTTCAACTTTTCCATTAGGCTTCATCCCTACTCAATTTTCCATTAGGCTTCATCCCTACTCAATTTTCCATTAGGCTTCATCCCTACTCAATTTTCCATTAGGCTTCATCCCTACTCAATTTTCCATTAGGCTTCATCCCTACTCAATTTTCCATTAGGCTTCATCCCTACTGTACTTCAATTTGAAAGCGCAGTTCATGTTGCCTTCGCGTGTTGCGCACAATGTCGGCGACGCATCCGGCGAAGCCGCGTGCACTGCGCACTGATCCACGCACATCAAATAGTCGCTACATTACGCAAAGGTAAAAGAGAATAATCGTTACATTAAATTAATTTTAAAACGGACCTAAGCTCTGGCGGGGCATGCCCTTCTTCTTGCTGCAAAAATTGAATTTTTTGTAAATTAATTAAACATTTATAAAAATACGGATAAAAAATATTAATGGTCATGAAACAACCTTTATAATCTTAAAAATATTTGGTGATGCGCATGTGTCATTTTTGTTTAATAAATTTTAATATTCAACTTTTTTAATTTTAATAAAGTTACGCTTGCTGGAAGTGAGGGTATGGCTCCCGCGCTTCTCCGCCGGCGACCGCCAGCATTTTGTTGCTGCTGCTGTCCGTTGTCCCCCATCATTTCCGGGATAATTGGAATGGTCAAATTCTTCGGATGTTCATCGTTTGTACACCTTTTTAAAAAAAAAAATTAAATGCTTAAAGAATAAAAGAAAAAAAATATTTCACCCAATAGGTCCAACAGTTTTTTCCACACATTGTTCCAGCTTCTCCATGTCCTTCTGCTCATCCGCAAGACATTGCCGAATTTTTTGTGAGTTCCCAATTTTCTTTAGGTATGCCTCACACTTGGGCCTAGAAATTAATTTAAGCTTAATAATTCAAAATATTAAATTAAAAAGAATAAAATCACTCTTATAAAATTAACCGAAAATAATTAAAATAAAAATGCATTAAATAAGAATCCTAATCAAAAATATAGCAAGTAACAACAGCTGACTTATCAACTTCTAAGTTTACAATATTTTAAAACACAAACTCCGTCTTGCACTTGGCCACGAGTTTCTCAATTTCCTTGGCACACGCGTCCAAGTCCTTGCACCGGCACTGCGGGGCAGTCATGAACTGTTGTTGTTGTCCTCCGGCACCACCGCCGGCGGCGGCGGCAGTGGCTGCAAATTTTGACATAGCCGGCGAAAACTGGGGCTGCTGTTGTTGCGCTGATGCTGCAGCGTTTGCAACAGTGATCTGTGGTGCCGTTTGTTATTTAGAGGGGGGGAGGGGGGGGGGGGGGGGGGGGGCGTCGTGTGATGACTTTAATCGGTTGGCGATTTCGACCGAACCGAACAAAAAAGCCATAGAAATTTGGGTTTTGGTTATCAGATGAATTTTAGAAACTTCCGCCATCCGAATTTGTGAATCGAGATTTGGTTTTAATCCTGAATCCATCTAATATTTGAGCTTAACTAACCAAAGTTGCTGCCAACAACAAATGAAAGCAGTAGCTAGAGATGAACAAAAAGACAGTGGAGGTTGTGGAACAATGCATTTTAAATGAAATGTTTTTCTAAAAAAAATTAGCAGTTTTTGGTCAAAACTAGGGGGTTGGGCCCCCAAAACCCAAGATATAAGTCGCAGTTTTTAGTCACTGAACGCCAAAAATCTCAACCCCTACATCGGACGCCTAACCCTAGTCAAAATTAGGCTTAATTAGTGAATTGGGCTAAATCTAATCCATATAAATTTGGTGTGAATTCGCGCTTCATTATGGCCGTCACAGAATTAATATATAAGGCACAGGCACACAACAACTCTTCAAAACCAAACAATGGCTGTGTGTCCACTTTTTGAGTTACCATCAAAAAACATTTGTTTTTGTTTAAAATCAAGAAATATGTGAGCAAAAACCGGCAAATAATTTCCATTATACGCCGCATCAAATTGTGGAAAAAATTTTGCGAGAAAAACTGACAACAATAAATTATATATAATACAAATAATAATAACAAAATGCTGTTGTGTAATAACCGAAGGGGGGGGGGGGAGGGGACACAATGCCTTTTTGCTTCTTCCGTCCGTCCGCCCTTCCGATGTCCATCCTCCGATCAGCGCCGATTGGCGATCTCGAGAATGAGGAAGAATTTTCTCGAGGAGCACTGAGCAATGCACAAAATATGTGTTTGTCTAGCAAAAAAGCACTACCTTTATACATACATAACGTGTTTGGACGGGAAGGGGAAATGAATCATTTTGGGAAAGATTTTTGGGAGAAAGAGATGAAAGTTGAAAACGGGAAAAAATGATTCAACATTTCAGATCAAAGATGAGAGAACCAAAAAAAAAAGAAGTTTAAATATTTTTTTATTTTTTGCAAAAAGGTCGTAACATTTTTCTTTAAAATACAGGATAATTGGATTTTAACTTAAGTTTTAAATTTGTTTTAAAAATCAGTAAATTAATTGAATAAAATATATGACAAAAAAAACCAAACTCCCCAATTCGTAGCAGCAACCCCAATCGAAGCAATTCATTTGTTCCATTTGACCAAGTCATGTTTACAGTGATTCGGCGAAAAGATTTTTGGGCACTTGGCGAAATGTCCGATTTTGGTCTAGGCATAATGCCCATCATCGAAATGCCCACTTGTCAAAATGTCCGATTTGGCCTACTCGGCTAAATGTTCACTCTGTGAACTGTCCACTTGGCGAAATGTCCGATTTTGGCCTACTCGACGAAATGTCCGACTCGATTTTGGCCTACTCGGCGTAATGTCCAATCGTCGAAATGTCCACATGGCAAAATGCCCGACTTTGGCCTACTCGGCGAAATGTCCGATCGTTGAAATTTCCAATTTTGGCCCACTCGGCGTAATGTCCCCACAAGGAGTTGAGCCCAAAATGGCATTTATTCTGAATTTGATTTAAGCAACTTTTTAATGTGCCTCCTATAAATGCCTTTTGCCATTTATGAATTTTAAGTGCCTTTTTTTGTAAAATTTCTTAAGAAAAATGCAATAAAAAACAACAAAACTCAAAAAAACGCTAAGCTCAACGACCCCTTCCACTGCTGAGAAATAGGTCAGCACAAATTGATGCCAACATTTTGCGAAAAAAAGAAAAATTCCGACTTTCATTGTGAAAGTCGATACAGCATTTCGGAGAGTGGACTTAGAGCTTAGCGGTTTTTGGGTTTTATAGGGAATTTTTTGGGCTTCTTTTTATCCCCAAATGGGTTCAGCAAATTCTACCGGAGAGGTTTTTCCGCGACTTAACCTCCAAAGGAGGTACTACTTACTACTGATTAACCTAGTGTAATTACTAGAGCCCGCAAAAATATGGATATAAAATCGTGAAATATGGCCATAAAATATGGACATAAATCTTCAAAATATGGACAAAAATATGGCAAAACCGCTGCCCCTCATAATGTCGAAGCCACGAAATGTCGACTCAGCCAAAAACCACGAAATGTCGAAAAAAAAACAAATTTTTTTTCAAAGTCGACAAAAAGTTTTTGTTAGGGGTATACAAGGTCGTAGAATCCGAATTCGACCAATTTCGAACCCCGGACCCGAATTCGAACATTTTTTGGAAAATTCAAAATAGGGTTTCTAGTAGTGTTAGGCAAATAGGTTTTTTCGGTAATCGGTAACGGTAATTCGGTAAATTACCGTTACCGAAAAATACCGAAATCCCAACATTTTTCTCGGTCGGTAATCGGTAACGGTAATTCGGTAAATTTCTTCGGTAATTACCGCGGTAATTACCGTTTTACCGCGGTAAAACGGTAAATTACCGCGGTATTCCAGTCAGAGATATCTCGGTCGGTAATCGGTAACGGTAATTCGGTAAATTACCGTTACCGAAAAATATCGAAATCCCAACATTTTTCTCGGTCGGTATACCGAATCGGTAATACCGAAAAAATTACCGCGGTAATACCGAAAATTACCGCGGTAATACCGTACCGTGCCTAACACTAGTTTCTAGTGGTTTTCTGGGCCGTAGAACTCGAATCTGATTTCCATTTCGCGCAATTCTGAATCCCGGACCTGAATTCATGCTTTTTGAGAACTATTTTGAGACCAAAATTGATTTCTGAACATTTTTGAATTTTCGTTTCGAAAAAATGCTCGAATTCGGGTCCGGGGTTCGAAATTGGTCGAAATAAAGGTCAGATTCGGATTCTACGACCTTGTATACCCCTAACAAAAACTTTTTGTCGACTTTGAAAAAATTTTATTTATTTTTTTTCGACATTTCGTGGTTTTTGGCTGAGTCGACATTTCGTGGCTTCGACGTTTCGTGGCTTCGACATTATGTTGGCGCGCCGGCAAAACACCAAAATATTTGAAAATATGGACATAAATTTTGAAAAAAGCAGAATTTTAAAATTTTCATTTTTTGGTGGCTGAAATTTTAGTCACGAAAAAGTCAATTTTTAGGGGTGTATTTTTTTAAAAAGTCTATTTTTAGGGGTGTATTTTTTGAAAATTTGAAAAAGTCAATTTTTAGGGGTGCATTTTTTGAAAATTTTGAAAAAGTCAATTTTTAGAGGTGCATTTTTTGAAAATTTTTAAAAAGTTGATCTTTATGGGTATATTTTTTGTTTTATTGCATTTTGTTATGGAATTTTTGAAAATGGCGAAATATGGACGAAAAATATGGACATAAATGGAAAATATGGACATAAATCGCGAAATATGGAAAAATATGGAAAATATGGATATAAAAATCGGTCCTAGAAGCTTCAAATCAAGCTAAAAATGTGTTTTTCGTGCATTTCAGGGCATCCCCAATTCGCAAAAAAAATATGGATTTCCATGAGTTTGCGGGCCCTAGTAATTACCTTTTTTGATAAGTAACTTTGCCTAATAGCGCTTCTTTTTTTGAATCAAGAAGTAAATAAAAAATGCATATTTGTCGCTTTATTTTTCACACCACTCACTGTTTATCAATTTTCTATTTGTTCTAAATTTTTTACAATTAATAAATTTAAATAATAAAGTAAAATATGTAAACTGATTTTAGATTTAAGAAAAAATTTTAAAAAACTGGTAGTAGTTTTGCTTTTTCTCGGCTGTTCTTCGACAATTGGTGTGTGTGTTTAGGGGTGCATTGTGCAATGACTCTTGGGCTTAGATTTTGCCACCAAATCCAACACAATGGCATCTTATGCTGTTCCCGGATTTGTTCCCGACGCGCTTTCGGGACGCACGCCGACGTGCCCTCAGTCATTGTTTTGCTTGTGCGCGCGTCGCATGGTGCTGCTGTGTGCCGCACCCGCGCGCATTCGTCGACTGCGCGAAATGTTGCCGCCGGCGGTGTTCACAGCGCTCGAATTGCTTCAGGAAGATATGAAATGCCTGCGGCACTATTTTCCAAATGCTAACGAGAATTGTGACGGTATGAAAGCTTAAGTTAGTTTGAATGATCGGTTTATCCATTTCCCCACAATCTTTCTTAAATATGTTTTTTGATGACTAAAAATGGATTGAAATAATCCAACGCTTTTTAATTATAAAAAATAGACAATTCTTTCAAAAGCAGCTATGAACAAAATAAATTTATTTAAAAGCTCAATCACTTTTTTTGTTACTTTTATAAGGCGTGCAACAAAATTTCGATTTGCCCGAACGATGCATTGTGCTGAATGCTGACACGCATAAGCTGGACTTCGAGCAGTCCGCGCTGGCCGCCGAGCCGCACTTGTCCCGAATGGACTTCTTCGATTTGTGCTCTAAGCTGGCACTTGACCAGGTCTGCAGATTTTAATGAAAAGAGTTTGGCCATGTGATTTCGAAGGCCGAAAACTTACTAAAATCAATGCAAAATGCATTTGTTGACAAATTGCAAATTTGGTGCAAATTATTTGGTAAATGAATCATAAAAAATCAGAAATAGGAGAAAAATGGTCCACAAATTCAACAATTTTTGTCTCTTTAAAAAAATTATTGTTGGGCAATGTGGGGGTAGCGCCTTTAGCCAGTTCCTGCCACCCCCGGACAAGGGCTTAGCCAGGGGGGGGGGGGGGGCCCGGGCCCCCCCCCCCGAAAATTTTTTTGAGAGAAAAAAATTTAGCCGGCCCGATTCTGTGAATGATAAAACCAAATCCAAAAATGAAGCAAATTATGCTTTTGTTTAAAAAAAATAAACCGATACAGTGGTGTGCAAAAGTAAATGCCCAAAATTTTTTTGTTTGTTCACCGATTTGTAAAATAATTAAGAAACAATTTGAGAAAAAGTGTTAAGGGCTTTTTTGTAGCATTTTTTGTGGGCTACAAAACCAGCAAGAGCAACCATCCCGAATCCCCCTCATTAAAATACTGCTCCACCAAAGTCCGACCACTCCACTTTTTAGTGGTGCAAAAGTAAATGCCCAAAATTTTTAAAATAAAAAATCAATTTTTTGTTTGGCCCAAAACTCAAAAAAAAATTCATGCATGCATGACTTTTGATACTGATCAAAAAAGGTAATTGGACCAAGTTGCTACAACACCTCCTTCATGGAGATCCGGAAATCCCAAAATACACTGAAAATGGGGGGTAATTTTGGGGAAAAAATTCCTGAGGGCATGAAAATTTTTTCTGCAAAAAACCATAATTAGGGATGAATAGCCCACAAAATTCTCTACAAAACACCCTTTGTAGCTAAGCTCTAACTCTTTTCTCCAATATGCAGCCTCGTCATGTGCAACCTTACATGGGCACCGTGCTTAGGGGGTACTGTAGTACAATAATTTTTGGATGTATAAATCGTGATTTCTCACTTGAAATACAAGTTGTCTGTTACCAACTTATTAAAAAAGGCTTAAAAACTTATTATAATGATTTATTGGGCATTTATCTATTTCTCAGAAGCGCCTAACTAAATTTTCAATTTTACGCTACAGTACCCCCTAAGCATGGTGCCCATGTAAGGTTGCACATGACGAGGCTGCATATTGGAGAAAAGAGTTAGAGCTTAGCTACAAAGGGTGTTTTGTAGAGAATTTTGTGGGCTATTCATCCCTAATTATGGTTTTTTGCAGAAAAAATTTTCATGCCCTCAGGAATTTTTTCCCCAAAATTACCCCCCATTTTCAGTGTATTTTGGGATTTCCGGATCTCCATGAAGGAGGTGTTGTAGCAACTTGGTCCAATTACCTTTTTTGATCAGTATCAAAAGTCATGCATGCATGAATTTTTTTTTGAGTTTTGGGCCAAACAAAAAATTGATTTTTTATTTTAAAAATTTTGGGCATTTACTTTTGCACCACTAAAAAGTGGAGTGGTCGGACTTTGGTGGAGCAGTATTTTAATGAGGGGGATTCGGGATGGTTGCTCTTGCTGGTTTTGTAGCCCACAAAAAATGCTACAAAAAAGCCCTTAACACTTTTTCTCAAATTGTTTCTTAATTATTTTACAAATCGGTGAACAAACAAAAAAATTTTGGGCATTTACTTTTGCACACCACTGTATATCATTCGAAAGGTGTCCCTACGTTTTGCCACCTTACGTTTTGCCACCTTTACGTTTTGCCACCTTTACGTTTTGCCACCTTTACGTTTTGCCACCTTACATTTTGCCATCCCAGCAAAAATGTTACTTTTTGCCACCCCAGCAAAAATGGTACGTTTTGCCACGAAATTTGCCACCAGACAAAAAATAACGGTTTATTGCGACTGACAAATGTGTAAATTGTGAACAGTGTACTGATGTTGGAATAGTATTAGGGTTGCACGGGACCGGGATCAGCATGTTGAACCGGGATCGGGATTGACAAAAGGGGAAATTTTTTTTGTAATTGTCAATGGTGGACTTATTATTCAAAAATATCTGCCTCATTGTCCAACTTCAATTCCCTCATCCAACATCAATTTTTTTTGAAATTCTGGGGGTGGGGGTAGGCGGTAGCTAATGCTCCGTGTGTCGTTGTGCCTTTTTTGAATTGAACTTGTTCGGCAGCTTCTTAATCCTCATCCGGGTCCACATTTTCGCTGTTCTCATCTTGCTCCAAGTCGTCAATAATCAGACCAATATCAGCGTCCACAATTGTAAAAATCTTTTTATAATGCCGCTATTGGAAATTGAATGTAAAAGCAGTAGAAAAGTTATGAATAAAATTGAAGAATAGAGTTAAATGAAAGCATGACGTAACATTAGATGAAAGTAAAAATGTAAGGTGGCAAAAAGTAACATTTTTGCTGGGGTGGCAAAACGTAAAGGTGGCAAAATGTAAGGTGGCAAAATGTAACGGTGGCAAAACGTAAAGGTGGCAAAAAGTAACATTTTTGCTGGGATGGCAAAACGTAACATTTTTGCTGGAGTGGCAAAATGTAAGGTGGCAAAACGTAGGGTTACCCATTCGAAAGCTTGCATGTTTATTGCTTATAAAATTGTCAAAACCTAATTAAAAAAGCTTAATTGTTTATTTTTCTCCAGGCCACTGAGCGTGTCTATTCGGACATGGCTGAGCGGGAGCAAGAGCTGTTGATTGACCGCGATCCGGTGGTGCAGTGCCGCGCACTGGAATTATCGCCACGACGTGCCATTCTGCACTATGACGAGGTCGCGTTAGCCTGCGCTGCCGCTGGCTATTTGGCCGCATTGGAAAGGTGTGCCAAAACTGAACATAACACAACACCATTTCGTTTAATGTTTAATCCACGGCAATCAAAATGCAACTTTTTTCATCTTCCTACACTCAAAAATGGACGCTTCTCGTTTTGCCAAAATGTATTTTTTTATGTCAATTTCTTGCAGGAGTCTTTTACGTGTGCGCGAGGGGCTCGACAGTGTGCACAACTTGCTGCAGCGCTGTGTTCTGTTGGCCATTGAACGGGGCCATTTCCACATCGCCAACCGAATCCGCTGTGACAATTACGCGTCCGCCTTCCACAACTTTTTCCCGGACGGGCGCGTTCAACCACAATTCTTCGCCCAACTGCTCGACGAGGACAAACTGAAGCCGGAAGTGAGGCGCAAATTAAACATGAAATAGTAGGCCCAGTCCATTTTAGTCTGTAAGAAAAGGTCGCGCAGAGAGGACAAGGGGTGTCATTTTGTCCTGGAAACCGGGTATTGCCAGGGTTTTGGCATTTTCAATAGTTTTATTGAACATTTTGCCAAACTGAAAACAGACGAAATTAAATAGTAAGCCACAATCCTCATTGTTTCTCGTGCAACAATGCCAACAAATTTCTAACTCAGCCAACTTTACTCAAACAGGTCTAAATAATATGACGAAAGCCCCCAGAAGTTACATATGGCTAGGGATGGCATTTTAAGGCAAACCCCTATTTTTGCGTCATAGGCTTTTCGTGTTAACTTTTTGATTTGTTTTCCAATTTCCAAAAAATTTTTTTCTAAAAATTGATTTATTTTTTTTTAAGAAAAATTAGTCCAGTGACGAAATTTCCAAAAACCTTCTTTTCAGGCAAAAACGCCCTCCTGAAAAATGACTTTTTTCTGGGGCAAAAACAACTTTTTGTTAATTGCATTTTAATATTTGATATGCAACTGCGAATTGCAAAATTGATTATATTTAGTTTATTATTGAACCTTAAAATCAAAATTTTATTGCCTAATGCATTTTTGCCATTTTTTGTAACTATTTCGGGGCTTTTGATGCCTATTTTAGGCGCCTATTTTGCTTAGTGCTTAGATGCCATCCCTACATCTGATTAATTGCATTACAAATCTGCCAGTCTTTTTAATGATAATTGAGTTAAGATTAATGGGTCATGTAAAATCTGATGAGAGACGTAAAATGCAATGCTACAAATAGCATTCTCGATAGATGAGCTTTCCATTAATATTAAATTGCTCAATTTGATTGGAATGACACAAAAGAATTGTATTTACTACGAGATATTACCTTTACCCCGGGGGGGGGGATATTTATTACCCCACCCCTTTTGGGGGAATATTGGTATTACCCTCTCTCCCGGTCGAGGGATGCAGCTCCGAAAAAATGTTGAGAATTAAATGTTTTTCGTGAAGAATTGGTTAAAAAAGCAATTTTAAGTGTTTATTAATGTTTCTTGAGCCAAATTTATTTATGAGAGAATCCGTTTTTTGGCAACAAAAAAAAGAGATTACGATATATGCGTAAAATCGGATTATTTGCGATTTCGGATAGATTCACATCCCTGGCATCAACCGACATAGTTGCTTTAATCACTGAATTATTGTTGTACATTTATGGCAACATAATATGTTTGAGGTTGGCGAACAAATTGCTACCGATTTGCTGGACTGGTTGACCAAACATGACATTCAACGCCTGCGGCGACACATCGCCAGCGACGCTAAACTCTCGCCAAGCGTGCTGCAACGTTTCGACTCAATGTATCGCGATTGCATTGACCAGCGCGACTACCCATGCGATTATTTGGATTGATTATATTTTAATTAAAAATTTGAAGAATATTTGAGATGAAAAGTGCATGGATTGTATTAATTAACATTTCATTATAAGCTTCGATGGCGTTAATATCTTATTCAAATTGCTGGTATTTTTTGAAATAATGCCGTCTCAAATGATCATTTATTTTAAAAGGAAAGAAATAGACAAAATATTGACTTGCACTTTAAAGATAATGCAATTTGGATAAAATTCATAAAATGCCGAATAATAATCCGATCAGCGGATTTTTAAAGTTTTTTGGCCATAACTTTTTTAAAATTTGTCCAATCGTAAAGGCTTAGCCTAATAAATCACCGTCTCTTTGAGAGCCTTGAATGGCTCTTTAAAGGTTGCGTGGAAAGACCTATTATTAGAATTTTGGCATTTGATAAAAAAGATTAGCTTAATTAATGTTGTTTGGACTCAACGCTCCGGCAAAAACCCGAAATAGTTTTTAGTTGTGAATAGTGGCATTAAAATGAGGAAATTTCTGTCTAATACAGGTTTCTTGTCCTCATTTCACCAAAATAATTTCGCAACCGCGGCTTTCGAGTCAACGTCATCCTATATTTGACGAAGCCACCCCGCTCGTTGCAGTTAAAACTAGAGCACGGACCGATCGAGATTCTTAATCGTAATTTCGAAAATCTCGACGAGATTTTTAGAGATTCGAGATCAAAAAGTCCGATGAGAATCCCGATTGAAAAAGTACAGAGATATCGGTTCAATTTTACTTGAATTTTAGGTGAAAACCTAAGAAAAACGGAAAAAGGTCCCGAAAATCGGACAAAATGTCACCTTGCCCATGTATAATAAATACTGGATTAAACTAAGGGTAGCTTAGGGCCGGTTACCGTTTTTAGGTCTTAAAATAAAGTCCAGTTTCCGGATTTTTGGTAACGCAGGAACGGGGACTAAATTTACACCTCTAATATCATTGAGCGACAGACCGATGACGGGGCGGTGATCTTGCGTAATTTTGACTCCACCTCAAGTAAATGGATGGCCTAGGGTGGTTTTCTTTTCGACAAGGCTAATGTTGTGTGTTGGGTCCCCGTTGAACTTTGTTTTATGGAATCTTGTTGTTTTTTCCCTGTCCAGCACCGCCAAACTTATTGTTTGGAGGTTTGACTTTAAGTATTGGGCTAAGTATAATATTTGCACATTATTGAAACCGTTTAATTGAGATTTTATTTGTTATTCCTGAATTTTCTGTTTGATAAATTTGTCACCTTCTTCCTTAAAATTCTACCTGGTTTTATTTATTTTTTAATTTAATTTAATTAATCAAAATGCCATAGCCTCAGTTTTTGACAAATTTTGGTGGCTGTGTGGGCTTCAACTTCCAAAATTGGCAAATTTAATTTCGGGCGCGTGCCGTCGGCCAAAACGAAAAATTGATATTTTTGAGAAGGATTCCTTCCGGCCAAAGATAGAAGAGACGGATGACCACCATCACTGGCCCCCAAATGTCCGCTGGGAATTTTTGTGTTGGAAGTGCCAACCAAAAATTCTGGTGACGCATTCATTCAACATTAATATAATGTTAAGGCAACTTTTGCATTTTTTAAAAATTCTTATTTCTAAATGATGCAATATATTAATGAAACTATTTTAAAATAATGAATAAATTGTGTGCCGCCTTTTATTATTTTAATTTTTTACATATTATTTTAATTAGGTACACATTTGCATACATTTTAATTAATTGCTTTAACTTTTTTGAGGGATTAATATCTAACAATATATTGTTTAAAATATGGAAAATAGGCCGAATGTAAACTTTGAAAGGCCAAAACATAAGAAAAAAGCGATGAATGCCAAGTATTACGTTTTTTGATAAATGATCTTGCCGAAGCCCATTTTCTTGTCCAAAATCCATACGAATCCCTTCAGATAAATGGCGACTTCCTGTGGGACTTTTCCATAATTTCCAACATATCTCTCATTCCCATTTTTTCTCTTACGTTTCCGCATTAACTTTTTATCTTATTTAAGTAAATATTTTAAAACAAATTTATTAACCAATAAGTATTTAAATTCTTAACAACAAGTAATGATTTATAAAGGTTATATTTAAAAAATAATAATTTTTTTGCCATAATACTAAAAAAAAATTTTAAATATACATTTTGATGTTCGACTTTTTCGCAAATCCTCTCTCACTACCTTCCATAATCATATTTTCCAATTAAATTTTAAACAAATATATTTTTTAATTTTTTGTTTTACCATTTTGTTGCAACTTTCTCATTCGCTGTGAAAGCAATTTATTGGCCGTCTAAATGTGAATTTTTCAGCACATAGGAAAACTCATCAATTTTTAAGCATTGGCAACAAATGGCGCCAAATATAGCTATCAGACCGGGCAAAATTGGATGGGAGATGAATTCTTTGCATGTTTTTCCCGACGGCATGCAATGAGAATTTTTCCGGAGAGAAAAATAAATCCAACGAAAAAGATGTTTTTTATATTGAAACATTTAAATTAATGTTTAAAAATTATTCATTATGCTTAATTAATTTGAAATCCCAAGTCTATGGAAAGAATTTCGAGTGAAAATTTGTGCCAGACGTTCGGCTCATATGTACTTTATTTTGAAATGAACACCGTGCGAGTTTTGACTATTATTATTATTATTATTGTCTAAATAAATATTATTTTCATAAATTTCTTTAATTACTTATATTTTGAGAAAATTGCCCCTTTTTACTTTTTTTAAACAATTTTCTCGGGTCTTAGCCCCCCCCCCCCCCCCCCCCCCTCCCCCCCTCTCCCCTATAATTGGACATATTGCACATGACATGGTTTGCTCCACAATCCTTCGTGCTTATTAACATTAGCCATATTTGGGCTGTAAAAGTCCTGTGAACGCATGCATAATTAACGGTAACGGAAAGTGACAGCCGGAGCGGTTGGCACAATAATTTTTCAAAATATTGGTGCCATAAATTAAAAATATGACAAAAACTTTTCACAAAAATATAAACGTGCATTTGGAAACCTTTTTTTAACAAAAAGTTTCGTAAAAATAAAAAAAAGTAATGGCATTAATGTATGCAATTTTAATATCGGAAAATAGTCGTGTTTTGACGGTTGCTACATAATTAATGTATAATTACCATGTATTTTGATTCATTACACGCCTTTCTTAATGGGTAAAATAAATGTATTCATTGCTTTGTTATTTTTATATTGATAAATAATATTACTGGCTAGGAATATAAACTCAATATTTTATTGTTTTTATGGTGTAATAATTTATTTAAATTGTTTAATGTTCGCAAATGGCCGTCAATAAAACACTCTTATTTTTTATTGGGCTAAGCTCAACCATACCCTTCATTTAATTCCTTTAATTAACAAAAAATGCAAAAATTAAAATCCCATTTTAAACTTTTTTTGCACCTTTTGACCTATTTACGATTAGTGAACATTTCGAAATTCCATTGAATCCCGAGAAAAAAACATCGCTGTTTACGCAGAATTTTTGTTCGCAGCGACCTGCCAGCCCCATTCATTTGTGGTGCCAAAATATTCATTTCTTTTTGTGTGGCCATTTTCCCACACCAATTTCCTATTTTCTCACGCCCCCCCCCGTCCACTTCACATTTGGTGGCCCCCCACAAATCTTTTGGACAGCTTCGGCCCTCCCTCCACAAAAGCAGTGCCAATTATCCAAATGAATTTTCCCTTTCGGCTTCATTCCGCCGTTCGGCACGAGTGCCACACTTTTTATTTTTACACCACATTTGATTTAATTTTTGCTGAAACGATACCTCGCCTTAGTCTTGAAGGGCCATTTTTAATCTGGAAAATGAGGAAAATTTATAAATCTCATTATACTCCTCATATCATTATTTATTTATGTGTTCAAAATCTTTGTTTAGTAATACAATTTTATTTTATTTTTTATGCACATTTATAATCAAATTTTTTTGAAATAAAATTTACTTTTTGCATTTTTTATTATCACATGGCAATTTCACACGCAATTTTTGTGTATGTCATAAGCTCAGATTAACTTTTTTTTGGCTTCGCCCATGCCAAAAAATGTTATATCTTTTGCGTCTAAGATTTGAATTTTTTGCGTTATACCACCAAAAAATTTGTTTTTATGCGCCCGTTTTGCATGACTTTAAATTTACATAACACTTTTTCCGGCACTTTTTCACATAAAATTTGCGAATTATCGATTTACAACAATTGACATGAATTCCGTATTTTTAGATTTTTTAATGATTTTTTAATTTGATATAAATTTCAAATTTTGCTTTACATTTTACTTCCTGTTAAAAATAAAATCAAATTCTTGGGGTAAGGAGACACACTCTTTCAACAATATTTGCATTTTTTAATTAAATGAATATTGACGACATCAAAAGTCAGAATTTTAAAATCTTTTTATTTATCGATATCGTCTTTGTTAATTTTGCCTTCTCATTAACATGCGCTAGCTATTTTAGGCTTCATTTTAAAAAAATTTTCGATTAAATTATATTTATGTTGAAACAATTGAAAGTTCGGCTTAACGCTTTTTATGCAATTCATAAAAAATATAATTTTGTGAAAAGCAGCTGGAAAAGGCCGCCTTTTTCCCATTCATTGGACTCGTTATGGACATAAAATAGTAGGCCTAATTTGGGTTCTTTTTAGGCCACTAATTCCATGGCTATCATTTTCATAAAGGCAACTGACAGATTTCAACAAATTGATTTTTCTCCGTTATTTTTTTTTACCTTTTTTAGGTTATGATTTTTTAGAATTTTGTGTACTTTTTTTTAATGAATTAATTATTTCATTGTACAATTTCTTTCCCTATAATTCATTCATTAATATACTTACGTTTGTTTTTTATTAATTTAATTGTTTTGGGTTTTATAACTATGAATTTAAACACGTACATTAATTAAACATCTCATTATGCAACGAAGCCTTTCTTTCTTTGTTTGGCATTTTGACGAAGCGCCAAAGTCAAATGGATTAAATGAATTCCGCCCCCCCCCCCCCCATCCGTAAAATGTCATATGAGAAGGACGTCTCGCGAAGAACGTCGTCCAGTTACATAAATTGTAAATGTTTAAAATTCATCTAAGTTGCGCATTTTAAAACTTTTTTTAGCATAAATTTTAACAAAATTTATTTTTTTTATCCCCTTGGAGTTATAATAATTATTCTTTAAATGTTTTGATATTTATGCTCTATTTAAGTAAATATTTTTTATGTTAAAATTAAATCAAATATAAGATTTGATCAAGATTTAGCTTAATTCCTTTTTGCTACTTTGTTAAACATTTTTAATAACTTTCTTAAAAATGTTTCATTTTTACATTTGCGTGACTTTGCCTTTGTTTAAATAATAATACACAAATGAATGCCCCACAAACCTAAATTGGGGCTGCCACTTTCATCAAGCAAATAACGAACAAACATTCATTGTGCCATTCGCGCAATTTGCCTTTATAATTTGTAATAATTCTTAGAAATTCTTTCTTCGATTAAATTTCCATAACCCAACTAAATATTTTAAAAGATATAAACTTAAAATGTGACCTAACTTTATTAAAATTGTCAAAGAAACTATTTAAGTTTAATTATTTATGAAAAAAATAAAGGCGCATATTTTCGTTAATCCCATTTTTAAAAACCCCCTAATTTGTAAGTTTTGATTTTTATAGAATTCACAAAAACCGGCATTTCATCAAACCCAACGAATTCATCTTCACTCACGCAACCTTTTGGTCAAAAGCCGACAAATAAATTGGACAAAGGCATGGCACGGCGCACATGATGGGAAATGCGAATGTGTGCCGGCTGGAGTCGGGGTGGAAGCGATCTTTGGCCCGGGACGGATGGGATGGAATTTCCGTTATTCCCATTACGGGGGGGGGGGATGATTCTGATGAGGAAGAGATGAGAACGGAAAGGATGAAAGAAGAAGGAAGCCCTTTCTCATCGTTCCCCTCAAAGTCCCCCCAGGGGCTGGCGTCTGGTTTCCTGTCTCGCGTTGGGTCGGCCCCTTACCCTCCACATGGCCTAAGTTTTGAGATTTACTTAATTTTATGAAAAGTCGTCGACCAATTTAGTGTTACTTGAAGGCGAAATTTTTTTGTATTTCTAAAATATTTTTTTCAATTATAATTATTGGTTGGACTTATTTATTATCAAGCCCAATTAAAGCCAACAGATTTTTTAAATTTAATTAGGTAGAGTATTTATTTTTATATTGACAAAGAAAAAATTTTCACTATCAAATCTTGTAGCTATGATAAATCCAAGTTTTAAAAAATCCCTATCGTTTAAAATTTTAAAGAAAAAACTTTTTTTCTTTTAATTATTTAATTTATTTGATATTGTGGCGAACAGATTTGGCTTTAAATGTTTAATAGTAAAGATTTTTCGATTTTCCACAAAGTTCTAAATGTTTAAATCCAATTTTTGTTGCCTTAGATGTTTGGATTTGCACCGAATTTGGAATTCTTATTAAATTAAAATTGGATTTCTTTTCGTCGCAGGCAAAAATGTTAAAAACGATTTTTTTTTATTTGACCATATAAATGTTTAGAACAGCAGCAGAACGTTGTTGTTTTCATCGTATTTTTTCATTTTCTCACCGTCCTTTTTTGCTCCATTTTGTTGAAATGAGAAAATGGTCATTTAAAGTGCATTTTTTGCTTTTGCTTTTGCTTTATGTGGAGTAAAATAGGAACGCCGTAAAATGAACCCGCAAAAGCAAATATGTAGCAAATGATGTGACCCCATGAAAATGGCGGCGTTCCCCGCCAAAAGAAGAGCACCAAAAAGCATTAACAAAATCGCCTGCGGTGCCGAATTTCCAAAACGTATCCCGCGGCCCATTAAATTGGACAAACTGTCAAAAATTTGCTGAACAAATGTGGACAGCATTTTAACAACATTTGCAGTCAGAAAATCCGATCCCTCTGGGAATTTTGCGGAATTTTGTTGTTCACTTTGGATTTTGACGCTTTTTTACGGGATTTCTTATTAGCGAAACTTCTCGGAGATTTGTCCCTAAACCTTCGGATGACGCAACTAAAAGTATAGCCTCCCCCCCCCCACTATAAGCTTAATCATAAGAATTACTTTAAAATGCTTCCAATAATTGCCAAATTCTTGTGTGATTAACAGTTTGTTTTGGAATTTCGTAATTAAATTGTAAAATAAATTCTCTCAATTATTTATATTCAAAATTTCCAACCTTTTTCTCATAGTTTTTGCATTACATCAACAATATTTGCTTTTTTCCCCACAACAACAATCGAAAATTTGAGTCGCTTCGCTTGTTGAAATGCCCCAAAAGTAGAAAGTAAATAAGGCTTAAAAATGTCACCCTAAAAATTCGGTGGAAAAAATAAATGCATTTTCGAAATTTCGAAATATTTTCACATTTTTATTGAATTATTTGCCAAAATTTATTCGAATTTCCATATTTTGTATTCTCATGAATACTCTTCTCTCCAAAAGATTAAATCTCCATTTTTATGACTTTTAATCTCATCACAATGTTTCATTAAAAATGGCTGAGCTCAGAGCAAACAAAAAAGATTTTAATTTTATATATTATAATTAAAAATACTAAAAAATTTCTAAAATAAATAAAAACTGCAAAAACGCTAAACATTATTTTTTAAAATTAAATGGCGCTTTAAAACAAATTTTAAAAAACATTTCAAAAAGCTCAACTTTTTAATAATTTTATTATTAAAATGGAATTGTTATTCTTTTTTGTAAGGCCCGCGGGGTCTTTCTCCGTTCAAACACAAGAACTCCTCCCACTCTCGAGGTTAAAATGCCTCATTATCGCAAAAATTGCACATTTTAACGGTGCCAATTTGTGTTTTTTCGTCAATTATTTTGTGATTTTAATGCCAAAAGTGCCACAAATTTTTGTTTATGAATATTCATGTGTAAGCCAAGATCTTAAAGAAAGTTAATTATTCAAATTAATTTGACCTTTTTTTGTCGCAAGAAAAGAATTTTTGTATGGCAATTTTAGTCCAAAGATGACATAGTTTTATAATTACTTATAATATAAAATCCAAAATTTTCTTTTTACGAAAAAGTTTTCAAAATATATTTTATTTTTAAACAGATCTAAAATTGAATTTGCTTAATTCAAATTGTGGCCAAAAAAATGATGGACAGTTACCCTCCGTTTGGTGCCGATGCCGCTGCATATCGGCGTCGGCCAAGCAGCGCCAATCACTGTAACCCAAAAATGCCAGAAGCGGTGGAGCCGACAATTGCCGAAAAGTAGAAAAGCTTTACATTAATAAAAATATATAAAATAAATTTTTGCAAAAAAGGCATCTAAAATGGGCCATTTTTTGTTGCTTATTACAGATATACACCAAATCGCAGTGACAAAATGCTGCGAAATTCATCTCAACCGCGTCGCTGTAATTCTCAACGTGTGCCGTCCGCTAATCACCGCATATCGTTGGGTGCCACAACAGCGACAACACTCACGCCACAATCTTCAGCAGTGACCACAGATAATGGCAACAATCAACAATATGTGCCACATATTTGCGTGCCGAACAGGTTGGCACGATTTTTAAAGCAAAAAAATCTAAAATTCTTAAAATTCCATGAGCCCTTTCTAAAATGACGAAGTTTCAAAAATTTTTTATTTGATTCAGAGAATCCTGAAAAACATTTTGTTTTATTTTTATTATCAAAATGTTGACGAGTAAAAAAATTAGAATTGGAAAACAAAATTATAATTTAATGCACAGTGATTTCAACACACTCCGATATAATTTTATTTACTCTGAACAACTACAAAAAAAAAAATGTTATCAGTCAGTTACATATGTACACAATCAGTTGAAAGAAATTTCTATTTATGAATACTTTTTTTGTAATTTTTCTCTACCAACAGTTTAGGTGCTTTAAAGATGAAGATAACATTTTTAATTCCATGAACTCATGCTTTTCGATTAGAGTGTTCGGGTTAAATATAATATTAACACTTTCTAAAACACAGGCTAAAAATTCTTTTTTGTTTGTTTTTAGAAATTAAATTATTTTATTTTATCCTTAACTCATCACATATTACTATAATTAAATATTGCGTTTTTATAAAAAAAAAAACCCCCCATTTTGGTACATATGTGTGACTTTCTGCCTATTTTGGCACTTTATCATTATGATAATTGTATGGAATGCGGCGGATGGGTGAGGGGTTATTGGAACAGCTAATGGAATTAGTGCCAAAAATATGTACGAATATAATGGCATTCTGTCCCCCGTATCAGACACGCGGTGGAGCGCAGTCAATCCCAATTGAGCCAACCGAGCGGCACGCGCGTGCTGGACCAGCCGCACGAAGCGGCATCCCAACGACGTTCCAGGTGCAGTTGCTGGTCGATGAATTTGGCAATTAGTATCTTCAAAACAAATTGCAATAAATATTTTTCAATTTAAATAATTTGTGGTTAAATCCGGATCCGGAGATTCCGTGTGGAAATGTTTAGTAGGTTATAACTTTTTTCGACTTTCAGAACAAACAAAAAAATTGTTGCCATTAAACGGCTTTAAGCCTATAGATATTATCCGTAATTACTAGAGGATATAAACTGCCACACTGATACCTGATCTGGGGATTGGTGAGTACGAAACAATTTACGCATTCAAAATTGCTATGTTGAATTGGCCCACATTAGATATGTAACCGGTTTTCGGATTCTGGACATTTTTTAGGCATTCAGTTACATCTTTGGCGCCTACACTAAATTGTCCCAGACATATATGACTAATGAGGATAAATGGAATAAAATGTTTTTTTAAATATATTTTAGGCGTTCATATGACGTGCATGCCCAGCGACCATCCCCGATGAATGGTACCGGGCTTGGCGGACCCGGCGGAATCGCCGACCAAACGGCACATCCACAAGCACAGCTTACTCTCGTGCTCATGGGAGCTCCTCGGGTTAGTCATAAAAAACAATTAAGCAAAGAAAACATTAATTAGCATAAATGCGACTTTGAAAATGTTGTTCTACTGTGTACAGGTCGGAAAATCGGCGCTTGTCAACCAATTCTTGTGGGAAGGCTTTCTCAACGATTACCGTCCCACGGTGGAGGAGTTCAATTGGGTGGAGTACGGTAGTGACGAGCCGGACACCCCGCAACTCTTGCTGCAGCTGATCGATTCGTCAGGAAGTCGAGATTTTTTGGCCATGCGACACCTCTATTATCGCATCGGAGATGCTTTTATGGTATACTTTTGATACTTACCATCGACGATTTTTTATAAATATATTCAAAGAAAAAGAATAGAGGTTTAAAAATTTTACCGAGATTTTTTAGTGAACTCGATTGAATCGATCGGTCTTCAAGTCCTTTCTCTGTTTTAAACGTTAAGAAATTGGTATTTCAGGTCGTTTACTCAGTCAATGACCCGAACAGCTTTGATGAGGCGCTGATAATGATTCGTGAAATTGAGCAGTACAATTCCAAAAATGTGAGAAAAAATAAATTTAAAAATATGCACATAATACACAACTAACTCTTTAATAAAATAACTTAATAAATGAAAGTAATTTGCATTTAATTCAAAAAAGCTTTTAGGCCCCAATTTTGTTGGTGGCTAACAAAAGCGATTTGCTGATGGTCACCGATTCGCCGTCCAATCTGTCCGATTCGAACGGTGCCACTGGCGGTGGCTGTGGCGCGTCAACCCCAAAATCGATGGCATCGACGACAAGCGCCGGCGGAAGATTGGAGACCGAGGCGGACACGGAACAGCAACGCTTGCTGAACAGTGTCCGCCGGATGCGCATTTCCGCCAAAAATTTGGAGCAGGTTTTTTTTACAAAAAGTTTTTACATTTAATTTAGCATTTTTATCGATACTTCAGGTCAAGGGGGCTTTCACGTGGCTGATCGACACTCTTGTACGTCGATCGCAAATCACAACTTTGCCACTTCGGGACAATCGCTCATCGGACGCCAATTTGAGTACGGCTGCATCGGTGCGCAAGGCATTGACACGTCGGCGCCAATCGCTTCCGTCACGGCGTACCGCCAGGTAATATTAAATCTTTAATTGTTTGCTTTTCTGTTGCATAATTAGCAAAATTAGAATATTTTAAGTGAGCTTGGCATCGATGAGGAAACGCTGCGCCGCTTGATGCGTCGGCATGACAAGCAACAACGGCACGCTTGCGCGATTCAGTGACATCGTCAGGAACAGAAATTGTGCCAAAAACTTCTAACAATTCATTATTCTTATATTCCATTTGGGTGTTGCCGAATCATCATTACCTGAATTTTGAATTTTTTAGAATTAATCTTTTAATCTTTATAAAATCCGAAAAATGTTGGCATACTTGGAAAATTGGTTTGTTTTTGTTGATGATATGACAACATCTCACATATAGTAGTTAAACCATAAATTTGCATTAAAAATACTAAGAATAATTTAATTTTATGTAATTTTTTTATTATTTCTGATAGCTTGAATTTTTTGTGAATATTTTTATGTATAAATAAAACCATTCTTTTTTTGAATATGAATAAACTTCTGGCTTTACTTCAGTTTTTTATGCGTCCAAAGAAGAAATCTTTGACAATATTGTACACCAACAGTTTTTTACAAAAATTGAACAAGATTTAATGTGTTTTAAGGCATCCTAAAAATTAAAAAAAAATAAATCTTAAAGCAACCAAAACAATTGTAAATTCAACGATTGATTGTTTGATAAATAGAAGTATTTATTTTAATTTTAAATAATAAATCTATTTTGTTTATTTCGTCTTGAATAATAAAAAGGGCATTCCGTTCAATCTTAAAATCTTTCATAGCTAATTTCATTACATTTAAATATTAGCTTTACTCTCTCAAATACAGCAGGTGTTAGAGCACCTTGACTTAATAAATGTGTTAATTAAATTGTCATCCATTCTTCTAATTTGTAAGGCATTCGTCAAAATTCGTTATGTAACAGTCAGCGTTTCGGTTCCAACTTTGTTGAACAGGAACAGAACCGATTTTTGTTACCACAAATTGAACAAAATTGGTGTAAAATGTAAATAATCCAGTAGAAAGCTAAAAAATTTATCCATTACAGGTTTGAAAATTATAATCACTCAAAGCAAATCGAAAAAAGAATGATTGATAATTCAACGGTCGATCTGATTGACAATTCACCGGTTGATCGCCTGACATCACAGGTATTTTATTTAGTTAAATAAAGTGAATAATTTTTTCATCATTTAAACTTAGGTCTATCCTTTGATTAAATCTGAGCATCCATGCTGGACATTAATCATTCTTGCCACAATTACGACAGCGTTGGCAATTGTTGGCATTTTGCTGAACTTTTCTGTCATTTACATCACAATTCGGACAAAGTGATTGTACTTTTGCTTATTATCTGTTCTTTTCGTTCGATCGCATCCATTTTCGGGTTTGTCATTTTTCAGATCGCTGCGCGGTTCGGTGAACATTTTATTGGCCGCTTATTCTTTATGCGAAATTATTATTCTGAGTCCATATTTTGTGTTTACTTTCACCACATTTTCTGGCCAATATTTTATTGGGTTTAAAACGGCGTTTTGTTTAATGATGGCACCAAATTATGCCGGTGGATTTTCTTTAATTTTGATGCTTTTAACGGGGCTTGAACGATTGTTAACTGTGCTTTTCCCACTTCGGTAAACAAATATAATTTAAGAATATGTAAATTTTATTTTTTATCGGTGACATAAAACTTGAAATATTTTTTTTAATCTCAATTATTTAGGGATTTTAATTTTATGTTTATTTATGTGCTTCCAATTTGCTGTTTTTGCAGCATCGGAGGCTGTTCCTATTCGCTGTATTATTTTGACGAAAACCAATCGACGAAAGAAGTATTGGGACATCCTTCAGAAATGGCACGAATTATATATAATGGCGTAAGTTCTTTTTTTTTAATTTTATTTAAAAAAATAAACAAATTAAAAGAAGGAGCATTACTTTGTTCTTCTACCTGGTGTTGCTATTCTTTTGCTTATTGTTATTATTTATGCATTAATTGCGATTATAATCTTTTTTCGAAAAGGTTATTTAAATTAATTAATTTATATTATAAAGTAATTTTTAGCCCCTCCCAACTCCAACTCGGCTCAGTTCAACGCCCGAATATTCCGCTCACTTTTTGCAATTGTTTCTGTCAATTTTGGCGGACACATTGTGCCCCTTTCATTTATTTTTCTTTTTTATTCGTTTATGGATAATCCGATGCTTTTATGGAGCTTAACTCTAATTGTTGGCCTTTTTGCACAGATCAGCGCCGCATCGGATGCGCCAATTCTTTATTTTACGAGGTAAAAGCGCTTTATTTTCTTTAAAAATTAATTAATTTAGTTCGGCATATCGTAAGGCTTTTCGCCAAGAATTTGCATTTTTATTCAGAAATTCTGCAGTGAATCCCCATTTTTAAGAATGAAAAAAATTATTTTTACGATAATCTCTTTATTGATTATTTTTATTAAATTTTGTAAATATTATTTTAGCTTTTCTATCTTTATTAATTTTCTTACAATTGTAAATATTTTTCACATGTTTTGGAAAATTTTATAGAAAATATCAAAAATAATCAAAAAATCGATCTTTAGGGTGCATTTTTGGTCCAAGAAAAAGTCGTTTTTAGGGGTGCATTTAAGGGTGAGAAAAATTTTAGGGGTGCTTTTTCGTTTCTATTGCATTTTTCTAAGAAATGTTTGAAAAAATGCCTAAAACAAAATATTGATTTATAGTCGAATATTGAAAGTCAAATATATATAATCAATAGACTCAATTTATATTGAAAGTCAAATATATATAATCAATAGACTCAATTTATTGGGGTCAAAAAATGTGATCTAAAAATCAAAAAACTTTTTTTTCAATAAAAATCGAATTTTCGAAAATGTTTGGCTAAAAATATCAATTATTTATTTTATTTGGGAAAATATAAAAATGTTTAAACCGCTAACATTTAAAATCACGCCCCGCGGGTGTTTGTCTCAATGTAAAAATATTCGGAAAAGCCGGTGGTTCGTGTTGCCATTGGCTTAAAAACCAAAACTTAAAAGAAAATTCGACGAAAGCGAACAACAGAGTGTGGCATTGGATGGCTTGTTAATGCTGAACATGGCGCAGATCGGCAACAGATTAGCAAAAAAACTCATTAGAGACATTTTAACCGAAAATGTTTCTTTAGTGGTTGGTTTTTTGATTTTAGCAGAAAAATGCTAATTGAACTCTTAGAGTAATATAATTTTGTCGAATAATTCAATTTTTTTTCGGGGAAAATGCTATTTTTGAGCTTCTCTCATGAAAAGATGTAATTCCACTCCTAATAAATGCACATAATATGTAAATAATAAGAAATAGCAAAGCATTTCCTGTCTTGTGATCGAAAATGTTATTATGATGCCTGTTTTTATTTTGACGGATGGTAAAGGGAAAGTCCGGAAATGTATGTAAAGCAGCAGCTAGTATTATTTAAGTGAGTTGAAATTTTTAATTTAACGAATTATAAAAACAACTAAATAATATAATAATATTAAATGTATCACACTCAAAAATTGATCATTTTTATGCTCTTCTCTAATTTAAATCAGCAAACGACGGGCTGCCAAAAAGGTAAAACAAATTTCAATAAAATAATTCTTAAAGCATTTAGAGATAATATTACCATTTTGGTGTAAAGTCCTAAGCAAATATATTTAATTAGTTAATTTTAATAAAAAAGAATAAATAACGATCATTTTAAGATTTGTTCACGACTGCCCAGCATTTAGTCGATTTTTGTCCTTCAATTAATTTGCATCAAAATTTAAATTATAATGACAAACAGTCACTCTTTAAATGGTTTCAAAAATACATTTTTGGCGTTTTGTGTTGCATTGAATTCGAGGAGGAATTTGGGAAAAATGAAAATTTCGGAAAGGAAAGAGAAATAGTTGAAAAAATGCAAAAAATTCGTAACATTTTTTGTAAAAATGTGCAAAAAGAAGAAAACTTTTTAAAGTCTGCAGAAAACTTGAAAATTATAATTATGAAATCGATGAAAAGTTTTCAAAAAAATGATCTTATAAATCTTAAAAATATTCATCGGAATAATACAATTAGCGTAAAATTGGACAATCCAGTATTGCTAAATGAATTGAAGGATGAAATTTTGTATACTTTCACAAAAAATAAACCGGCTCACCTCGTGGAATATCTTCAATTGAAATTCAACGAATTTTTTAAAGCTTTTATGGGTACATTCTCTATTTTCAAAGATTTTTTTTTTATGGCCCAAAGAATTTAGAAACTTTATTTTGCAGAATCTAAGAAAGAACAAAACTCCAACACAAATCAACATAACAATGTTGGTGAAGTCGTGGACAACTTCACAATTAGCAGAAGACGAAAACGGACAAAAACCCTCGAAATTATAGTGGACACAGTGCGGCGTAACTCGGGCATCAACGACGGATGGACGTGCACAATTTGTTTGCTCGTTGTGCTGTTGGGATTCGTATCATTTGGACTGGCCACTTATTTCGGTCTTCTAATCGCCAAAAATCGCACACCAATAAACATATTGCTCTTTGTCCTAGCAATTTTGATATTTTTGTCAAGCGGATACGCTTATGTCCAATATTGCATCAAAAGCATGGAGAGGGGAAGGACGTCCACGACGGCTTCTTCAAATACGGCTTTATAATGAATTTATGGAGGCCTACGCTTTCTTTGCTTGCATCTATTTGCAATAAAAAAAGTTATAATTGTCACTTTTTTAAATTAGAAAACACTTTTCCACGAAAATGTATCCTTTTGTACATTTATTTTACACCATCGGGATTGTTATTTGTTATAAACTTTTTTATTGTTAAAAACAAAAATTGTTTATGTAATGAAACGTAAATAAAGAAAACATTATTTAAAAGAAAAAAGCAAAGAATTTTCCGCTCAATCAAACTGGTTTGGAGTTACCTAATGCGGAAATATTTTGCCAAGCAATATTTTGTTTTGACAAAATATTTGTCGAAAAATTGGTGAACTTTGGTCGGTTGTGACATATATATATAACGTATTTTATTTCTTATAAATAGCCCAAAAACAAAATCGGAATTTCCTTTAACAAAAATGCTCTCGCTGCGTTTTATCGCTGTTTTGTTGCTGATCAGCCTTAGTGCCATGATTGGATTGAACAATTTGGTTGACGGGCATGGGCACAACGACGACACACAACAGTCCCACATTATCCATACGAGACGTGTGTTGTTTTTAATTTTTTTAAAACATTATATAGCTAAAAATATTAATAATTTTGGGATATTGCTTTGATTTAAACAAAACAAAAAACATTTTTTTCAGGTGCTGTTCCTCATGGAGCACATGAACAAGGTCATGTAGTTAGCGGGCATGGAGAACATGAACAAGTCCATGGATTTGGGAGTCAATGATCATTTTAATGATTTGAAAAGACACTTGGAGCCTTTATTAGTTGAGACACTATGCGAATAACGCCGCTTTAAGAAATGTGATAATAAAAGATAAATTAAAAACGCCAAGTCTATGAATTTAGTTTTGGCATTGGTTGGTTACTCAATTACATTTGAGTTCATTTATTGCTGAAATAGAAATGGTTATGACACCAAATTTTCGCATTAATAAAAATTGATCCAAAAGATATTTATTAAATAATTAATGGCAAAACAAATGTCGATTAGAGACGGGCGGGATCGTGGGAGGAGTTTCAAAAAACAATGACCAAATTTAGTCGTAAAATAGAAATTCCGGTACCGTCTCAGTCCCGTGCTACCGTAGTTTTTCTTTGGCTTAAGCAAAGGTCTTACTTCTTGTCCCGGTTTTCGGACCGGGATTGCAAAACCGGGACAATTAATTTTGCTTTATTACAGTTGATGGGAAAAAATTTTTTTAAAGCGTTTGTATTTTGTCAAAATCCTAGATACATTTTCACAGTTATCTTTAAAATTTAACAATAAAATTAAAAAAAAATTAATAGTAATTTAAAACAAATCCAATTACCTATGTGAAATGTCAAACGGAAATTGTTGCTTAATGCCCCTAAGTGTTTGTAAGCTTTGACCTTGGCCTGTTTAGAGACAGTTTTCATTTGGTTTTAACAAATTAGGTTAAATAAGTGTCTACAGAAATGATAAATTGAATTTGATGACATGGAACAAAATATCGCCTATATAAAAACTCATATGACCTCCCTGATTTTATAAAAAATCTTAAAATTGCCGAAAAAAAACCCACTGAACTCTTCACGAAAATGTCTCCTCACCGTTTTTTCGCAATTTTTTTATTGGTTTTGGTAGCTTTTGTTGGAATGAACAAAGCGTTGGACGGCATGGAAAATATTGATGCTATTGGCGAGTCGAACGAGGCGACCGCCGCCTCATCCGGCGTCTTTCGAGTTGTCCGTAAGTCCCCCCCCCCCCGGCTTTAAAATAAGAACAATTTATTTTATTTGATTTTATTTTCAAATCATTTCCGCTAAAAGGAGTCGCATTTGATAAGTGTCTTCAACTTTTGCCTTAAAATTGGTCAATTTTTGTTGCTTCAGGCCAAGTTAAGGATAATCGCCGTTGCCAGCGTTGTCCTTGTCACATCCATTTTTGTCACAATTGTCCCAATTGCAACGGAAAGAAATAAGCGATGGATGCCGTCAAACTTTTTCAGTGGCGATTGATGATTTCTAAACATTTGTTGTTGAAAATATTCGAATAAAAATTATTATCTAATTAAGATAGTTAGTTAATAAATCAAATCCTTTTTTAATTTTTTATTACATTTCATAAAATAATGTCAAATGGTATTGATGATGGCTAACTTGTTCCTCGAGCTACTGCCAATTTGTTTAGTAAGTTAATTATTAGACTTTTATAATGACTCTTAATTTTTGAATAGAAGCCGGACTGAAGTGTCTCTTTCAACGGGGAGAGAGGCTAATTACCGTTTATGATCGTAATTACTCGAATACTTAAGCACAAAGCTGACTGACAATATTGAAACTAAAAAAACCATATTTTTCAAGTCAAATGTAATTTTGGTTAGGTAGACTTTTTTAGCGTTTAAAATTAATTTCACATGTTTTTATTATCGTTACGACTTTAAACTGAAGACATTTCTAACTTGGACTAAAACAAAATTATTTATTTGCAAAATACCGTCCCATTTTTTCGATTTCAGCGCTAAACTGCGCCGTTGTTCATTAATTCATTATCACTTTAAGCATATGACAATATAATAAAGGGTTTATCGCGTCATAAAATTCGTTGAATTTGCAAGTGATCATTGCTTAATCATTTCTTGCCCCAGCCACCGCCGCCTTGGTTTCCCCAACCCCCGCCTTGGTTTCCCCATCCCCCGCCTTGGTTTCCCCAACCCCCGCCTTGGTTTCCTCCTCCTCCTGAATTGTAGCCACCTGAAGCCAAAGAAAGAGCATCATTATCAAACATAAATAAATAAATTTTTTGAATGTTTTCGGTCCATTCATTTTAGCCCTCAATAAATTTTATAAAACCATACGGCGAACGCGAATCACAGCGGCCTCGTCAGAAGATGTGCCGCCAGTCTCATCTTGAGCTAAGGCCACTTGGTTCATGCCGAACATGGCACAGATCAGCAACAGGACAGCGAGAAAACGCAGAGGAGTCATTTTAATTTAAAATGGGATAATATAATAATAATAATAATAATTGGGTGTTAAGAGCGGGTCGTCCATTTGACAGACTTTTATAGCCGAGCCAATTAACCTGCACTCACATTTTTACCATTTGTCAACACAAAACAATTTTCCAAGACAACATTTTGGGCTGATTCTAAACCCCGTCATTACATAAACCTGTTCTGTAAACATTGGCAGGTCATCTGTATTTGGGCGGCAATACGAAAATAAGCAAACCCCAATTTCTTCAATTTTCCAATTTGGATAGCATTTTGATCGGCCCATTTTTTGTTTTGGTTATTTTTCCAATAACAAAACCTCATGAAATGTCAATTGATCATTCATTTTACACCAAAATATCTTAAGTTATTAATTTGCGCACTTTACTTTTGTTTAGTGATTCAACAAAAATTTCATTGAAATAAATAGTACACATTTTGTTTTACTCGGAGCAAAACCTAAAATTTGATGACGCAGAACGCAACGCGATTGTATAATTTTTCTCTAGTCTTGTGAAATCATAACAACAACACAGCAGATTAAAGTATTGTTTAAGCGTTTTTTTGATCCATTGTGATCTTTAATTTTATATATACAGTAGTTAAATTTCTAAGATTTTGAAATTTTCCGGATTCAGCCATTTTTAGAAGCCGGAATTCCGGACATTTTTTTAACATCCGGTTACATCCCTAAAGAGAGAGTACTTTTCAAAGTTGCATTTTAACGGATTTCATTTGGAAAAATAGTTTTTAAGCTAGTCGGCAAAACGTTTGCCTTTGGTTTACTCGGCGAGATGTCTGATCGGCTTGTAACAACATCGCTTCGTGATCATAAACCCCCGTATAGGGCCAATATTTTCGATTCCAGCTGCATTTTGTTGGGATGAAGCAATTTGGACGTGCGGTTGATAAGTTGCCAAATTCAATTAAAAAATAAAGGAAATAATGTCAAAAAGATTGTATAAAATTATTCTTTTTCTTTTCAACATTTTACTATTTCTGTTACTTTTTTAAATGATTTTCAATTTGAATTTTGACAAATGGAATCTTTAACAGTTTTTATTTCAAAAAATTTTTTATTGAATTTGTCTTCAATAAAACAAACAAAAAGTAAAGAAAATAGAAAATGATATATAAAAGGGCAATTTTTCAATAGCCATAAAAAAAGATTGAACAACCAAACCAGACCAATAACGTTTTGGTCAAATTTGGATTTTGTCTATTTTTCCCTTTAATTTGCAAACTGCTGGGGAGGGGCAATTCGGTCAAAATTCAACATAAATTGTGCGGTACTTTGGCCAATATTATCACATCCAATAATATAATCAAATTTGCATCAAAATGTTGATCAAAAGGGTTCCCCTATGCTTTTTCAAAATTTAAACCGCTTTAAAACCGGTTTAAAGGGCAGCGCGCTAGCCGACGTTTGGGGCGCCGACGTTTGGGCGCTGCCGTTTGGGCGCCAGACCTTTGAAGTGCCATAGCTCTTCATGGAACCAACCAAACTAAATAAATTAGGTACCAATCGAAAGCTCTTTATGTTTAGGCTATTATCTAGCAGGGACTAAACGATCATGTAAACCTTTAAAAAGTTATGGTTCAAAAAAAGCGAAAACCTAACTTTTGTTCTAATTTTCGATTATAACTTTTTTTGAAAGGGATCAGATCACTTGTTGATTTGAATACAAAATCTACCCAACAAAAGCTTTCGATTGGTACCTAATTTATTTAGTTTGGTTGGTTCCATGAAGAGCTATGGCACTTCAAAGGTCTGGCGCCCAAACGGCAGCGCCCAAACGTCGGCGCACAAACGTCGGCGCCCAAACGTCGGCGCACAAACGTCGGCGCCCAAACGTCCCCGACCCCTCCCCCCACTTTGCTTTCTTTTCTGCCCTTCTGTTCCCTCTTTTACTCTTTCGATTGGAGACCAGAGAAAAACAACTGGTTGTGTCTGACCAAAAAAGAGAAAATAGGGCAATTTGTGTGAATTGATTGGGTTCGTTTTGTTGTCTGTTTTGGCGATAATTATTCGGCGGGGTTTTTGGATACAAAATTAGCAAAAACAATTGCAAATACATAAAATATATTTACGCAGTGGCACTAATCATTTACAATAAAAAAGAAATATTTAATTTTTAGTTGTCGGACATCAAACTAATTTTTACCTTTTTTAGTACATATTATATATATTATATGGTCCGATATTTTGTGCTCATTTTTTGTTTGTTTTTATTGTCTTTTGAAGTGATCGACGGAACCTTGTCCAAATCCGATCGGAAAAAGTCCAAATCATCTTCTGATGACCAAATTGATTTGGCATCAGCAGAAAACGGGCAACAATCAAACAAAATTGATCAGGACGATGTACGATTTTAATTTTATGCAACAAAAATTATTTTATAATATTTTATTGCATAAATTTTATTTAATTTCTCATTTTATGTAATTATTACTTTAGCTTGATTTGAAAGCAAACATTTTGGCCGATTTTAATCGCTTGGACTGTGGCAAACGGAAGTTTACGAGTGGCATTACGCTGGCATATGTGACACCGGTGGGTGAATTTTGGCCAAATTGCAAATGGCCAATAAAATTATTCGCTTTTTGTTAGTGGAATAACCACGGCTATGATGTCGCCAAATGGGCGGCCAACAAATTCACGCACATCTCCCCCACGTGGTTCCAACTGCGCGCCGACGGCACGGACACCAAATCGCTTACGTGCCGAGTTGACGGCACTCACGACATTGACATGGGTGGGGGGGGGGGAGGCCTTGGCCAATTATATTTTCTTTAATTTAACATGAGCCTGATCCGAAATTCGGATGGACTAAAAATTGCAAAAACAAAATTTCTCTCAAAATTCGCTACGTTTTTGACTCGGCTGGGGTCAGCAAACGATTCTTGGAGTTTGGTAAAACTCCAAACATTTTTTAAAATTTTGGAGGAAATGGACCCGAAATCCGGTTTCCGAATTTTTTTGAACTACCCGACCAGATATTCTCAATCCAAAAATTAGGGTCCGACTTTTTTCTGTATCCGTTGCAACCCTGATTGATACGTTTGGATTGTGGTTGCGGTCCGATCAAGACGTTGTCCACAATTAGAAGCAGATCAGTTGGCTTAAAATAAAATCGGCTTGGTCGTTTTTTAACCAAAAAACCGACTGACACTTCCGGCGCCAAACTCTAATTCTAAGAAAAAAATGAGGAATATTGCCAACAAAAGGTGAACACACACACACACACCTGCTGCTGTGCTGTAATTAGTTTATTAATTGACAACAACTTTAGGTTGGATTGATGAAATTTTGCTGAACAATTCGGCCGTTCAAATTGTGCCCCGCTTTATTTTTGAGGGTTGGACCGGTGCCCAACTTCAGCACTTTCTCTCCGAAGAGCAAACTCAATTTCGTTGTGTGAGGGCGTTGATCGATTTTTTGCAGGTCATTTTTTGTTTTTTAATTTTTCTGAATTTAATTTTGATTTTTTACAAAAATTAAACAAAAAAAAATTTAGCGTCACAACTTCAATGGCGCCGTTATGGAGATTTGGCTCCAAATCATGTCCACGACTCGGGGAGCCGCTGCCGAGTAGCGTTTTTATTTATTTTAATTAAATTAAATATTTTTTAGATATTTGCTTGAATTGGTGGAATTTTGGTCAGAACAATTCCATAAGGCCGGACTCCAATTCATTTTGCCGCTGACACCGCCTTTAGGCGCTAAGTTGTTTTGAAAATTTAAAATTAATGCAAAATAAATTTATTTTAATTAAATATTCACAATTTAATTGAAAAAAAGAAACCAATTAAAATTGTTGCAGTTTACAAGAAATTGGCATTGTAAATGCGGAAGTTGTGCACCGATTGCTTTCTGCAGTTGACTACATTAATCTGATGACCTACGATTTCCCCAACCCGGAGTGCGTTTTTTGCAATTTTGCGTGAATATCTGTCGACAATTTTTCACAAATATTATTTTTGTATGTTTTTTAGAATGGCCGGCGTTGCTCCCATCAATTGGGTGGAGGCCAACCTGCGCTACGTTATCAATGTCGCCGGGGGGAACGACAATTGGGCAGCCGCAAAAATTTTGATGGGCCTAAATTTTTACGGATACGATCGCGGGGATGGCACAAATTCGGCAGTTTTGGGCAGTCGGTCAGTTTGGCACTAAGCCAGTATAGAGACCGGAATTTTTAAAAGACGCGTTAATTTTATTTTTTATTTTTCGTCCATAAAAAAGGCAGAAATAACTAAAGATCGCGCATACTCGGGTTTTATCATTTCAATCAGACCCGGACTTGGCTTGGGTCAACAAATCCGGGTAGTCCGGGGTTTTCTAAAACACCCGGATATGGACTACCGGACTTAGAAAACTCAGGGTCCGGTACGTCCAACACGTCAATTAATATAGTAATTAATAAAGATGAAGGCCAAACGAAAGATAGGGATGATCATTTTCCTGCAAAGCTCCATTTTCTTATGTGCACTTACTTAGCCGAGAAGGGCGGACTTCCGATTCCCGACATTTCTTGCTTTCTTTCTGTTCACATTCCTCAAAAACATGTCTAGTCCAAAATAGAGCCCGGACTTGCGGACCGATCAAGATTTTTTGTAATCAAACCTTAAGCTCGAATGCGACGAAATCGGCCAGAATCATAATTTTATTTGACAGGTATATGGAAATGCTTGCTTTTCCGGACGCTAAACTCAGCTTTATCTCAAATATTGGTGAACATCAGCTCACATTTGGGTGGATTTTTTGAATTAATTTATTTTTCAACCATTTTTTAAATCTTTAAATAGACCCAGCGGCAAAGTCTATTACCCTTCGAAGAAGTCCATTGAACTTCGGCTTCAACTGGCAGAAACGATGGGCTTGGGAGGAGTGGCCATTTGGGACCTGGGGCAGGTCATTTATTAACCGCAATTTTAATGAACATTTTTTAAAAATTAATCAAATCATTTAACTCAATTTTCAGGGTCTTGATCATTTTACAACAGTGCTCTGACTGAATTGACGACTTATGAACAGATGCATTTTTTGCTTTGACATTATTTATTGCCTTTTTTATTTATAACATTTTCCTTTTTTGTTTTAGAAAGGGACGACATTGAATTTTAAACGTTTTATTTAAATTAGTCATTCTTTAAAAAGAGAATGAAATATTCCTAACCGTGCCTTTTCAAAAGTTTTTCTGATTCTAAAAAATAAATGTCTGAACCTTTTTTTTATTGGTTGGTTTAAACGTTTTATTTTTTATTGTCTTTCAATTTCATTGGAAATTTGTCAGCTTATTGGAATGTTACTTACAAATTAGCAGTTTTAAGTTATCGTCGACCAAATATGAGTTTTTTAGCCCTTTTTGTGGCTTTTTGAAGGTCGTGAGTTTTTGGAAATTTTGATTAATTTTTTATTTTTATTAGCGAATTGATCTTTAAATGACAGGCTTTTGAAGATTTGGTTGGCTATTTGTTTTGATTTTTATTGGTTAACAGGAATTTGAAATTTATTGCATTTGTTTGCAAATTTTCAAAATGGCAAAATAGGAACAAAAATAGTGACAAAACTAGTGTATTGATGTACAACCCTTTCTATGTGCTGGTAAGCGCTAACGCGCTTATCGAGCTTCGCTACCTAGTTCGGGGTACGGGGTGTGCAGTTTGACTCCTGGGGTAAAGCCAGGTACAACGTTCGGGGTGCGGGGAGTGCCGTTTTGAACTGTTGATTAGTGGAAAAAAGCATTTTTGAACCAATTTGGGCCAAAAAAATTTCGATGACGCGCCAAAAGGGACCTCTTTTTCTGCATTTATGAACTAAATATTTAAAATCACTCAACACTGAACAAAATTATGAATTTTTAAAATATTCAATGAACTCACCCACCCAAAAAAATAAAAATTCTAAAAATTTCTGAATTTCCACTAAAAATATTTTTAAAAAATCGAATATAGTGATTTTAATTCATTAAAATACTTCGCACATCATTAAAAGACAAAATAAATTCATTTTGATGAAGTTTAAAATAAGAAAATTTTGATCAGATTCCAAAAGGCTCCCCCCTTTGGGTTTGAATCCAAAACCCACTTTTCTGAGCATAACACGGTTTAGTCTCAACGCTTTAAATCCAACTAAAATAGTTTCTTATAGAGAAAAAAATTAGCTATTTATCTAATGAGAGAATTTTTGAAAATCCTTATTCAAAAACTTTTTATGATTTTTTTTGTAAAAAATTCATTTTTTTCAAAAATTTACCATAACTTTTTCAATCCAAAGCCTTTCATCACACAATTTTGACTGAAAAATAGCGCGTATTTTTGTGCATTTTATGACACCAAATGTCTTCAAAAAGCCCTTCAGCAAAAAAAGTTATGAATTTTCATAACATTTCCTCTACTTTGGTGGCGAAAAAAATGAAAATTCAAAAATTTCCAAACAACCCACAAAAATATTTTTAAAAACTCGGGAATAATTTAAAAGAATTTTAGAAATTGTTTCCACTACCGTATACATCAACAAAAAGTAGGAAAAAATGATTTAAGCCAAGCGGATTCGAACCCCCCACCCGACCCCCCCACACCCCCACCACTCACCATTCCGCCACCGGTGCACTTGGGTGGCAAAAAGCGTTTTTCGGAATTTTCGGCCAAAATAAACACCAATCGATAGCTCTTGTAAAGTTGGGTTTTGAAAGCGCTCTTTATTTCGCTTGAAATATACGTGAAAAAAAGTTAATGACAAAAAACCGAAAAACCTTCGAGGGGGCCTATCTCGAAAATTTCAAAAAATTTTCAAACCATCTAAACACCATTCGACGCAGTTTGAAAAACTCTACAATAATGGAGAAAATCATAAAGAGCTGCGGGGAAACCAAAAAAGTTAGAGACAAAAAACTATTTTCGAAATTCCGACCCAGCAATTTTTGTAGATTTTTGCAGACCAGGGGTTTGCTCTGATCAAAAAGTGATCAACAAAAAAGTTGTTCAAAACATATCAGAGGGGTGCCCTCCCACCGGGTGCTAAGCGATTGGAGCAAAAAGAACAAAAATTCCCTTTGTGCAACTGCCGATGGGACCCGCAACTCGGCTCCTGGGACTCAGTTGTCCACCGTACTGAAAAGTCTATAGTTTTCCTGAATGCGCCTCAAAAAGTTGCTTAAGCAATCCACAACTTCCAGCGCGCCTTTGGCGCGCCGATTGGGGTCAACTGGGCGCTCACGACTGGGCGCTCACAACTGGGCGCTCACGACTGGGCGCCGGGTACGACTGGGCGCTCACGACTGGGCGCTCACGACTGGGCGCTCACAACTGGGCGCTCACAACTGGGCGCCCATTATAAAAGGGTCATCTGGGCGCCAATATTTCCTTTTTTTAAATATTTTTTCAAAAATTTCTAAATTTTTTCCAGATAATTTTATGCTGAAATCTTCATCAAAAAACAAAAATACAATCAAATTGACGTCAATCTTTAAGGATTGCGGTCCCGATAATTAAAAAAAAATTTTTTTTAGGCTTAGGCCTAGGCCACCCTGGCTTAGGGGTTCGTTAGGCTTAGGCCTAAGCCACCCTGGCTTAGGTTTTTTGAAGTTTAACCTTTTTGGGTTCATGCATAAATTATTTTGCACGTTTCTGAAATTTCGAAAATTGTTAGAATTCGGTGTTCGAAACCGATTCTACGACCCCTACAACCCCCGGAACCACCTTTCTGTCAAAATTTTTGGTTTTCACATAACACCAAGTACCCCGTATACTTCATTGATTTTCAAAATTTTAAAAATTAAAAAAAAATTTCAACGGGCGCCCAGATGACCCTTTTATACTGGGCGCCCAGTTGTGAGCGCCCAGTCGTGAGCGCCCAGTTGTGAGCGCCCAGTCGTGAGCGCCCAGTTGTGAGCGCCCAGTTGAACGACTCCCTGGCGCGCTGGCGTGAGATTTTGTTTTTCGGCACGAAACTCAAATTCATCCCAATATAGTATTAATAAAGCCTCTTGGTGCTTAAAAAATTACCCTAGTATTTTAGTGACGAAAACTCCAAATTGGCGCGTTAAATTTAAAAATTCTGGGCTAAAAACAATTCTGTGCTTTTTTTGCTAAAATAACGCTGCAGGAAATAAGTTAAAAAATAACTAAACGCCGGGCCCTATTAATGAAACTAGATACTGACTGACAAATTGTTGTTCTTAAAGTTATAACCGTTAGCTACCCAAACCATTCGAAAGCACTCTTTAGATACTTAATAGAAAAGAGCTAAGCGATCCAACTTCAAACTAGTTATGATTCAGCGTGCAAAGTTTATTTATGACTGACAGCGCCTAGATGACCGGCGCCATGTCTAATGTCTAGTTGCTTAAAAAAAATATACTGTTTTAAAATTTTTCCACGTCTTCTCTACGTTACTTTATATAAATCGACCAACCAATCGTAATGATTTAAAAGATCGATTTGTCTTGCCACCTTTTTATAATAATACATAATTAAGCCAACTAAAAAGAATTTATCGAAAGCCAAACAGAAATGTAAAAATATGCCCATCAGTCATAAAGAACCCGAATAAACGTAAACAATGCCCGAAGAGAAATGGAAAACACCAATCAAAATTTGTTTCCAGAATCGGGCGTCGAAGAATTTTTAGGGTGTTGCAGCAATGTGGCGAAAAACAAATATCGGTCGCTTTTACATCGAGTTCAGGCCAGCGGATCCTTGGAGTTTGGATCAATGACGAGCTTGGCCATTTTCTCGGCCGGCTGATCACTTAACGAAGACCCGGGGCCCGGCTTCTTTCTTTTGGAGACAGTTGCTGCAATGTTGCGAAACGGCGATTCCAAGAAATCATTATATATGGAACACTCTTCATATCGAGTACTTATTGTATTGGAGTTATTCACCGTCTCTTCATACATTTGCTTCAGGAATTCGTAAAATTGTTTCCGAATTTCTGTTTCGGAATTTCCAACGAATTGTTGAACAATGTCCTCGGGCACTTTTTGTTGAAATTCTTCAGAATAATTAATACCAATTTCCGTTTGTTTTGTTATGTTCCAACATTTTTGTAGCAACATCGGCGCAATTTTGAACCTTTTATCGTTGAAAATTGCAAAAAATTTGTCACTTTTCAGCGCCTCATTAATTTCAGCTAAAAAGCAATTACTCTGGTCGCTCGGCTTGAGTTGATGCATTTGAATGATTTCGTCAACTTTATTCAGAGCTTCCTCATTCAATAATGTTGTTTCACGCCAATATCTAGCCAATTGGAAATTGTTCTTACTGTATTCCGAGTTAAAATAGAATTTTGAAATTAAGTTCAAAAATTGTATAATGTCGATTATTGAATACAACGAGTGAGTATGTTGAAATCGTGGCGCGACTGCAGGCATTTGTTCACTCAGCTTTGGGTCAGCAGCTATAAAATGTTTTTTGAAAAAGGGGCAGGTAAATTTGACTTCAGAATGCGGATTAAAATACAAAAATACTTATAAAAGATAAATAAAACAAAGTTTTATTAACTGTTTTTAATCGTTAAATTTATCTGAAGCCAAAATAAAATAAAACGGCAAATTGTTGCTTATTTATCTTCTTTATTACTATAGGCAAAATGAATTCGAAATAAATCCAATTTAGCTGTCATCCAAAATCCAGTTGATTCATTAAAAAATTAAATATTTATATTATATAAAAGTTTTGATAGAATCATTTAAAAAAATATTCTTTAATTGAACATAATACCTTTGATGAACACCCGGAATAAATATTCGTGCGCAAAGTTCAGATATTTTCGATCTTTTTGACATTTTTTCCGCTCGTTGTCCCCTTGAATTTGTTTCAAAATGTTTTCACAATTCCAATTTTGCACCAATAAATAAAATGTTCCCAAAATGCTCTTGAACCTTAAAGCCAAATCTTCTTTCATTGCTTTGTCAAATTGAATTCCTTTCAAATTCGGGTGCTTTTCTTTTATTCCCCCAAGTATATGAGACAGATGATTTTTTGCTTCGTAGTCCAATTGCCATCGTTTAAAATAATTCTGTCCCTTTATAAATTTAAGGAAAGCTCTTTCGTCAAAATCACTCCACGGGTTCAGAGTACCCTAAATTAAATCAGAATTTACTGTTGTGATTAAAATACAAAATTGGCGACAATTTTATCTACAGAATCCCAGGATTAATCGGCAGCATTAAAATGGCAGAATGCCGCGGGGTTTAAAATTAAAATTACCTATATATTTAAAAAAAAAAACTTACCGTTAGCTCTGCGTTTGCATTCGGCGGAATGGATATCAACGCCAGAGGTAAAAAAAGGAAGGTGAAAAGCGAATAAACGCAAAGATGCATTTGATGAATAAAGAAATCTGTGAATTTACTCCAAATAACTGCTCTAGAAACTCTCCATTTTAAATGAAATGGAATGGGCTTAAATAATTGTGCATGGAATTGATTAAATCATTGTTGACGTGTAATTATTGGCAGAAGAATTGACATGAAAGTGCAGCAGGGCATGCCATTAACCCCCAATAGAGAACGTGGATTTGGCATGGCATGAAAGTGAAGCAGGGCATGACCCCCATGACCCCAATAGAGAACGTGGATTTGGCATGGCATGAAAGTGAAGCAGGGCATGACCCCCATGACCCCAATAGAGAACGTGGATTTGGCATGGCATGAGAGTGAAGCAGGGCATGACCCCCATGCCCCCAATAGAGAACGTGGATTTGGCATGGCATGAAAGCGAAGCAGGGCATGCCATTAACCCCAATAGAGAAATAATGCCATGATGATTTTTTTTTAATTTCAGGGTGCGGTAATTAGGGAATTGAAAACGAATGAATTTGATGCCCTTCAAAGAGAACAAATTAATTTGCATCTCGAGATGTTTCCAAGTTTTATTTACTATAATGGTCTTCTTTGAGAAGCAAAAAATGGAGTCAAATGTTCTTTCAATGCTCGAAAAGCATAAAAACGCTTAAACACGTCAAAAGAGTGTCCGTCTGTCTGTCCGCCCATCCCGATTATTCGTCGTTCTCGCGCTGACGGTCTTTTTGCTCAATCAACTCTGAATATTTGTACCAATTACAATTAAAAATGCAAGCGGAGTTTGCTTTTTCTCTGACCGCGCGCGTAGCGTTCTTTGTCTTCGGCCGACTTTTGTGCCCACTTGGCCTTCTCCGAATCCGGCATGCGGCGCCATTCCGAGCCTGCATTTAAAATGATTCATTTATTCATTAAACGCTCTAAAAAGGCACGGCTACCTGCGGCCTCGGCCACGTCCACCTGACTCATCCCCGGCCGATAGAAATTGTCCCGGTTCTCATTCATCCTAAAATATTGGTACTTATTACGGTTTAGGTCGTCTCCCTTTTGGTTAAAAATGCCCCTCAAAAGGGGGAGGGACCTAAATCCTATTAATTATCATTAAACTTGCCCAAAGTTCAGTTCAAAAAATAAATCACCAGAGGAAGAACGAGGTTTGGGCAGGCTTCGGCTCGTGCATTTCGTTGTGTCCCGACTGGTGCGACATATTTGGAAATTGTAAGGAAATAAAATAAACTGTTGAAATCAAAAACATTTAAACAGCAAATTCGGGGATTGTTTAAAAGCAAATGCGGGGATTGTTTAAAAGCAAATGCGGGGATTGTTTAAAAGCAAATGCGGGGATTGTTTAAAAGCAAATGCGGGGATGGGGATATTGTAAGCAACGGTGAGAAAGTGTGTGTTGTTCAGCTTTTCTACTCACTTTTATATGCGTTAATATGGAGTAGATTTTTGATTTTTGGGAAAGACATTTTCAGTGGACATAAACAAACAAACAACACAAAAAAGAGATCAAAAACAACAATAAAATCATCCGCTAATTGTGTAAAAAGAGTTATGAAAAAGAATGCGATGTGAATGTGTTGTGTACACCGGCGGGCTGTGATTCCGTTAGCTTATTCATGTGATTATGCATATGATTCCGTTATTCCGACAAATTCTTGCACGGAATTGAGTAGCGAGCGGACAAAATACCGTCACGACAAAAAGCCGAGCCCTGTAATTACATACTGTATGTAATATGGTATAGTATAGCCCAAAATAAAAATCGCTCAAACCACTGTAACATTTTTTAAGTGCAGAGACGACTGACTAAACACACACAAAAAACAGTGTTATAGGCTTTCAAATAACTGAAAAGTGAATATCATACTAATTGGCAACGTTTAAGCCGGTTATTGAATGATTAGAACTTAAAGAGGACCGCCATTTAGGTCCCAAAGAAAATGCACATTTGAAGCCAAATATGAGAATAGGTAAAGAATAAAGAAAAGAATTAAATGCATGCCCGTGTGAAGGCTCGCTATTTTCTCTCCATTTTCAATCGGAAGAATATATTTTTGTTGAATCGTTTATTTTCTCGCTCAAAAAGTTAAATCAAAGGAGATATTTCAGCGATAAAAGTTTTATAGGTTTTCAATTTTAGTACGAACATAAAAAACCGCCGACAGTTTGGTCAGTGGATGAGCATTCTTTGCCAAATTTACTTGGTAAAAAAAATTTAACAAATTCTTTATTTCCCGAAATTTTCAGGTTACACGTTAATAGTGTCATTTTATTCTTTAATGTTGGTATTAAATTTTACAAGTTGGTCGCAATGATTGCCTACGGTCATTTTATTTGGCGCTGAACAAAATACGCGAGGATTGCCACCAATTGTAAAATGTTCCACCGTCACCATAACACAAACAAAGTTACAGTACTTCAAACAGAAAAGAATCGGGCAAACAACGCTCCGTAACTCTGACCAATCTGCTTTGTGCTTTAATGAGTTTTCTGGGTCAAACCAGCATAGTACATTAATGGCACATTTGTAATTTGCCTGTTTATCATAAGGTTAATACATAGTAGGGTTCCTCCCTGAGCCCTCGGGGGAAGGGAAGTCGGGGGTCGGGGACGCCCCCATTTTGGGGCTCGGGGTCGGGGTCGGGGAGGAACTCTAGTACATAGTTCAAGAATTAATTCGCATCCGAATGTTGCTGATTGGCTCTCTCTATGTTTGTGGTTCGTAGCATAAATAAACAACTTTGATTATTAATTAATATTACAATAAATTTTTTTATGACTATAGAAATCTTGGCATTTTAATCAGCATTTAGATCAAAGCAATTTTTTAACAAAAATCTGCTGATCTTTTTCAACTTTAATCTTTTTCATTTAAAATCATTCCTCAGAGAACAGATAAAAAAGTGCCGCGGGTCGCGGTGCGCGGCCCACTCCTGCTGGTATTACCAGTTTTTGCGAGCATTGATCGTTTTAGTAGCTTTTCATTTTAATAAATACCAATAAATATAAAAAACGATTTTTTAATGTATTGAAATCTCAGCCAATACAAATTAACGGCTTTAAAAGCGATTTGATTTTAATCGCTTAATTTTTGAATTTTCTCATCGTTTTCGGCCCCACATGTTGCTCAAAATGGTTCCGCTGGTCATCGAATCGGTGAAGGACGCCCACTGCGGTCTGGCCTCAGAATGACCCGCCATTAGCATTAAGACCAAAAGAAGAAGCATTGCAGTGAACATAATGGAAACATTAAAACGCAGCATTTTGTTGAGAATTATTTGGAATTAGAAAAACGAAAATTATAAATTGTTCCCATATTTTGTTCCTTTTATATGGCAAAAGTTCTAAAGGACTAAGAAAGTCGCCTCATTTCAATTGGACATTGAGTTAGCTCATCATGACCAGTTTACGCGCGATTCGATCGTCAAGATCGTAAAACTAAATGGTTACAAAAATAGATCAAAGGTTAAATTTTATGTTTGTTGAACTACAATCTTTGCCCATTTCACGAGGCAAACGTTAAGTTAATTCAATTTTCTCGATTGAATGCATCCAAATTTGGAAATTCATTGACATTTTTATTGCACAAAATTGTCATTTTCACGTGAATTAATAATTTTTGATTGCTAACTAGTGAAAGGATTACTTTTATAAAATATAAATTGCCGAAGGGCAATTTATTAAAATTGACGTTTTAAACTTACCGAATTTAGGACATTAATTTACATTTAACAATGAAGAGTACTTAGATTTCCGAACACAATAACCTTTTTTTCATGATTTAATATTGGTGACATTTGTCTCCGAATCCTTTTCAATATACAAAAAATTTATTATTTTTTTGATTTTTAGGGACATTTTGTTTTTTGGTTCGTTGGTCCGGGTCGCTCGGGGACCCGAGGAGGGCAGCCAGCAACCCATTTTAAATCACCCAAAGTCAAAAAAAGAGGTTTGAATTACACTTTTTTAATTAAATGCATCTTTAAATAACAAATTGAATTCATTATGAAGGGAAATCAGCTTGGCCAATCACTTTTAAGCTTGGCACATTGGTCGCTCATTTCTTTCCATGGCAGTGGGGACAATGGTGGCAATTGTGTCGATGGCAAGGACAATGGTGACAATGTCCACCACCACCGCCATGTCCATCAGCTTCGCCTGCAGAATGAAAAATATAAACTTATATATTAAATATAAAATAATAAATATGAATTTAAATGCTTAAAATGATCGGTACGAGCCAAAAACTTACGGAGAGCGCGGAAGACGGGCGAGGCGGCCTCATTTGGCTCACCAACAGCATCGGCCGCATTTTCGGGACCTTTTTGTGCATTGTTTACCCCAACCAAAGCGATCAGAGCAATTAGCACAAAAACAGCGACAAAACGGACAGGGGACATTTTGTTGGAGTTTTTCGGTGGATTTTCAGTAATTTTTGGGGTTTAATGTTAAGGATGAAATTTTGCGAGCTTTTATATGGAAGGATTTGAGCTCTGCTGACCAATAATTCGTTATTATTTTGTTTTTTATTGCAATTTGCCGAACATTCTCATTCAATCAACAGACAAAGCAAAAGCTTAGTAAGCTTTATCTTTTATGTTCACTGTTTAACGAATAATATTGGTCGTCGTTCGCCACCATCAAATTAACGTTTCTTTCCGACTGCTGAAACTCGCCTATTTTTACTTGATTTTCAACAGAGTTTTTTATGGTAATAATTAAAATTAAATTTTTATTCTGACACAATTTTGGTTTTTAAAATACTTAGGACTCGATTTTAGAATTACATTTAATTTATTGAGCAAACCAAAGGCACACATATTTACTCTAAACAAGGGGTCGCTCGAAACCGAGTATTGAGAAAATTCTTAAAGCAGTTTAAATTATATTCTTTTCAATCAAAAGTCATACATACTATGCATTTTTGATGACAGTCACTGTTTTCATGAAAAAATTTTTAGGCTCGAGATCGAGAATCTCGAGCTTTTTTCGAGCGAGATTCTAGACGAGATTCTTGAAAAATCTTGTGAAGTTCATTTTATTCAAGTGACATCTCGAGACGAGATCCTCGAGAAATCTCGAATCTCAAAAAATATCGAGCTGGAACAGTTGAGATTCGAGATTTTTGATAAAAATCTAAATTGTTTTCTAAATTCTCCAAACTCCACCAAATTTTCGAGCGAGATCTCGAGACGAGATTCTCGAAAAAAAATCTCGTGAATTTCAGTTTTATTCGAGACGAGATTTCGAGACAAGATTCTCGAAAAATCTCGGATCTTGAAAAATCTCGTGAAGTTCAGTTTTATTCGAGACGAGATCTCGAGACGAGATTTTTTTGAGAATCTCGTCGAGATCTTTCAAAATCTCGTCTCGTTCCGGGCTCGAGTAATAATAAATTAATTTTTTTCCGACACAATTTTGGGTTTTTTACTTAGGTAAAACTTTTTTCAGTAAACGAATTTTCTTAGCAAGTCGTTAATATCTAAAAAGACATTTTTCTTCATTTTTGGATAAAATTTCAAAATTAAGAAACCTAGTTTTGGTCAAAATTATGTGTTTTTGAACAAATTACATTCAAATTATCGTTTCAAAATGTTTCGGCTTACCAAAATACGAATTCTTTTCTTTCAAATATTCTCTTATTTATGTTCAATTTATTTTCGATAATTTGCAACAGTTTATTTGGAAGGAATTCGCTCGTTTCACATCAATTAATTCACTCGCGCACACAAACTCATTTCTTTCGGTCCCATCCGCCCGAAAGACGGTCCCAACTGCCCCCTCCACCTAAAAAATAAAATTTTTGTCAAATTTTTTAATGAATGACCAAATTTTAAAAATAAAAATGTTTACTTCCACATTAAGAGGAAGTTAATTAATATTAAAATTTTTTTTTTAAACTTACGACGAGCGCGAACATTGAGTGATTCAGCAACATCGACTTTCTTGCCATCCCAACCCGAAGCTTTTTTGTCCCATTGCGCAGAGACGTCGTTGATGCTAACCAAAACGCTTATGCCGATCAGAAGCAAAAGAAAGGCAAAACGCATCGGAAACATTTTTTGGCAAAATTGAAAAAGATTAATAAGTTTTTTGATTCAATTGTGGTAGAGAACAAAGTGATTATTCCCATTTATATGGCCCTTTTTGTTGAGATCCAACACATTTTGTCGGAGTCATACCACGGGACTTTTTGTATAATTTAAACACAAAATGTTAAAATAAAATGTTAAGGCTAGCTTTTTGCGTTAGTCAGCTTGGAAATGAATTTATAGCTTGTCAAAAGCGTAAAAGTCAAATGTTGGTGTTTTATTTAATGGCGAAATGTCATTAGCTTTTTGAATGCAAAAAAAAACTAAAATCAATCAGTTGAAAAAATAGGGTTTAGTGCCCGCATGCGAATATGGCCAAGTTTTGGGTGAAATGATGGCCCCTGGGGTGCCGCGAGAGAAATAAAATTTAAGCGATTTTGATAAGAATGGAAATGTGAATAAAAGTCACAAATTTATGCGCGCGATTTTTGTAAATTTAAAATTAAGCCCCATTGGCATCTTAACAAAATTAGGTTAAAACATCTTGGAAGCATGAAATTAAATTGGTTCCGCATTCGCTGCTTAAACAATCCCCGCATTTGCTGCTTAAACAATCCCCGCATTCGTTGCTTAAACAATCCCCGCATTCGCTGCTTAAACAATCCCCGCATTCGCTGCTTAAACAATCCCCGCATTCGCTGCTTAAACAATCCCCGCATTCGCTGCTTAAACAATCCCCGCATTTGCTGCTTAAACAATCCCCGCATTCGCTGCTTAAACAATCCCCGCATTTGCTGCTTAAACAATCCCCGCATTCGCTGCTTAAACAATCCCCGCACATTCGCTGCTTAAACAATCCCCGCATTTGCTGCTTAAACAATCCCCGCATTCGTTGCTTAAACAATCCCCGCATTTGCTGCTTAAACAATCCCCGCATTCGCTGCTTAAACAATCCCCGCACATTCGCTGCTTAAACAATCCCCGCATTTGCTGCTTAAACAATCCCCGCATTCGCTGCTTAAACAATCCCCGCACATTCGCTGCTTAAACAATCCCCGCATTTGCTGCTTAAACAATCCCCGCATTCGCTGCTTAAACAATCCCCGCACATTCGCTGCTTAAACAATCCCCGCATTTGCTGCTTAAACAATCCCCGCACATTCGCTGCTTAAACAATCCCCGCATTTGCTGCTTAAACAATCCCCGCATTCGCTGCTTAAACAATCCCCGCACATTCGCTGCTTAAACAATCCCCGCATTTGCTGCTTAAACAATCCCCGCATTCGTTGCTTAAACAATCCCCGCATTCGCTGCTTAAACAATCCCCGCATTCGCTGCTTAAACAATCCCCGCATTCGCTGCTTAAACAATCCCCGCATTTGCTGCTTAAACAATCCCCCGTAGCATTTTATGATTGATTCTCCAATCTATTAGACAATTACACGTCAGCAATGATTTAATCAATTGTTCAATTTTCATTTCATTTCATTACTAATAGAGAGCTCCAGCAGTCATTTGGAGTAAACCCACAATTTCTTTATTTTATCGATGCATTTTTGCGTTTATTCGCTTTTCACCTTCCTTTTTTTGCATCTGGCGTTGATTTCAATTTCGAATGCAAATGCAGATATAATAACGGTTAGTTTTTTAATTTAAAGCACCAGTTAATAATGTTTAGACTAAAGATCGACACATTTAAACAATCAAATCATAAAAAACCTTTAAAAACAATGTTTAAAAATAAGTAACAACAAAAATTGAATAGTTGCTCGATTGTTTAATTTTCATAAAAATATATCTTTATGATGCAACAATTTTTAAACCCTTCAATATCGCCACGGGTTTCTGCCATTTAATGCTGTCAATTAATCCTCGGATTTTGTCTATTGCCAATTTTGCATTTTAATCGCAACAGTAAATTCTGATTATAATTTAGTGTCCTCTGAACTCATGGAATTTTGAAGAAAGTGCTTTGATTGAATTTGTAAAGGGACGGGAACAGTTTGATCATTTTTATAAAAAATGGGGCTGCTGCCGAGCAAAAATTAATCACTATTCTCTACTCAAAGAAAACAGGAAAAAAATGAAAGAAGATTTGGCTTTAAGGTTCAAGAGCATTTTGGGAACATTTTATTTATTGGTGGAAAATTGGAATTGTGACAACATTTTGGAACAAATTCAAGGAGACAACAAGCGGACAAAATGTCAAAAATATCGAAAATATCTGAACTTTGTGTACGAATATTTATTCCGCGTTTTTATCAAAAGTATTATGTTCAACTAAAGATTAATTATTTTAATGCTATGAATTGCGTTCTATAACAAATCAAACAATATTGGTATTAGAGAGCTTTAAATGAGTAAAAAATATGCTTCAGCAGGTTCAAGCGGTTCAAAGCATTTTCAAGAAGTTATATTAGCGAAACTGCCAAAATTTGAGATTCAGAGTTTTTCGATTTTTTGCGTATAACTTTCTTGTTTTCTAAACATTTAGTTTAAGCTTACATATAGATTAAACTTATTAAAAGCGTTCTAATGGGTATCAATATTTCTTTATTTTGTTTAACGTTTTAATTATATTATTCAGGCATGCCTGACCCAAAGCTGAGTGAACAAATGCCTGCAGTCGCGCCACGATTTCAACATAAAAGCGTTTTGTATTCAATAATTGACATTATAGAATTTTTGAATAAAACTTCCAAATTCTATTTTAACTTAGAATACAGTAGGAAGAACAATTTTAAATTGGATAAACATTCGTTTAAACCAACATTATTGAATGAGGAAGCTCTGAATAAAGTTGACGAAATCATTCAAATGCATCAACTCAAGCGGAGCGACCAGAAAATTGCGAAAATTTTGGCTGAAATTAATGAGGCGCTGAAAAGTGACAAATTTTTTGCAATTTTCAACGATAAAAGGTTCAAAATTGCGCCGATGTTGCTACAAAAATGTTGGAACATAACAAAACAAACGGAAATTGGTATTAATTATTCTGAAGAATTTCAACAAAAAGTGCCCGAAGACATTATTCAACAATTCGTTGGAACTTCCGAAACAGAAATTCGGAAACAATTTTACGAATTCCTAAAGCAAATGTATGAAGAAACGGTGAATAACTGCAAGACAATAAAGACTCGATATGAAGAGTGTTCCATATATAATGATTTCTTGGAATCGCCGTTTCGCAACATTGCAGCAACTGTCTCCAAAAGAAAGAAGCCGGGCCCCGGGTCTTCGTTAACTGATCAGCCGGCCGAGAAAATGGCCAAGCTGGTCATTGATCCAAACTCCAAGGATCCGCTGGTCTGAACTCGATGTAAAAAGCGACCGATATTTGTTTTTCGCCCCGCTCTTGTCGGGAGTTTTTGTCTCCAAAAAACAGAATTTTGTTGAAATCCCTCTTCTTTTTGTTATCCATTAATTTATTGCCTGGGGCAACGAATGCCATGCCCTTACAATACGAGAACGAGGCACAAGAGGGATCAGTCAGATCATTCACATTTTTTTGTCTTTGATTAGCCCGCCCGCCGTTTGTCAAAACTCACAACGACGGATTCCCCACTGTACACAACCATTGTCCGCCGGCCGACTCCGATCACGAGGTGCCACGGACTAGGCTCTCTCAATTAACAACAACCTAGCCAAGAACGTAGCCTATTTTTGAGAAAAGATTTTTTTTACAATTCGAGGGGCGCAGCCCTCCGCCCGAAAGTTAAGGGAAAATAAATTAAATACCTGAGCTCGTTAAGCGCATCTGCAATTGAGAAACAAGAGTCAAAAATTCAAAATTTTCTTGGTGTCGTTATCGGCACCGCCGTCCATCTCAAAAAAAAAATGTATGCAATTTAAACGGAAAAGTACACCCTAAAAATTTGATTAGCCCCCCCCCCCCTTTGCAACCCAAAATTGAAAACTCCCTCTTTATGCCAAATACATATTTTATTAAATTTTTACTTAATTAATGTACTTTTTTGGAGCCAAAATATTTTTTGTTCGGCGTAATTTTTCAGAAAATTTTTCTTGGCAACCCTGGGATTTTCATTTATTTGTGAACAACGCGACCGTCATCAAAAATCCCATCTTATGTATGACTTTTGATTGAAAATAATATTTTAATTTAAACTGCTTTAAGAATTTCCCAATACTCGGATTACGACGAGCGACCCCTTGTTTAGAGTACATATGTGTGCCTTTTTAGTTTGTTCAATAAATTAAATGTAATTCTAAAATCGAGTCCTAAGTATTTTAAAAACCAAAATTGTGTCAGAATAAAAATTTAATTTTAATTATTACCATTAAAAAACTCTGTTGAATCAAATAGAAATTGGCGAGTTTCAGCAGTCGGAAAGGAAACGTTAATTGATGGTGGCGAACGACGACCAATATTATTCGTTAAACAGTGAACATAAAAGATAAAGCTTACTAAGCTTTTGCTTTGTCTGTTGATTGAATGAGAATGTTCGGCAAATTGCAATAAAAAACAAAATAATAACGAATTATTGATCAGCAGAGCTCAAATCCTTCCATATAAAAGCTCGCAAAATTTCATCCTTAACATTAAACCCCCCGAAAAATTACTGAAAATCCACCGAAAAACTCCAACAAAATGTCCCCTGTCCGTTTTGTCGCTGTTTTTGTGCTAATTGCTCTGATCGCTTTGGTTGGGGTAAACAATGCACAAAAAGGTCCCGAAAATGCGGCCGATGCTGTTGGTGAGCCAAATGAGGCCGCCTCGCCCGTCTTCCGCGCTCTCCGTAAGTTTTTGGCTCGTACCGATCATTTTAAGCATTTAAATTCATATTTATTATTTTATATTTAATATAATTTTATATTTTTCATTCTGCAGGCGAAGCTGATGGACATGGCGGTGGTGGTGGACATTGTCACCATTGTCCTTGCCATCGACACAATTGCCACCATTGTCCCCACTGCCATGGAAAGAAATGAGCGACCAATGTGTCGAAGCTTAAAAGTGATCGGCCAAGCTGATTTCCCTTCATAATGAATTCAATTTGTTATTTAAAGATGCATTTAATTAAAAAAGTGTAATTCAAACCTCTTTTTTTTGCCTTTGGGTGATTTGAAACATTTTTTGCCTGGGGGGGGGGGATTAGAATGAGATAAGTGGTAAATATTATGGCAAAAGTCGATTTGCATTATTTTTTTGGTTGTAGAAAACATTGAATATTCAGTATAACATCATACATTTCTATTTGCCGTTTTTGACTAACGCAGGGACCAAAATATTTACACCCTTTGGGATAGAAATTTTTTTTAACAATTAAAATTCTACCAATAATTTGGAAATAATAAAAAATTACTAGAATATTCGATACGTAGCTAACCTATTAAGCACAAACATCGCGCAAATTGGATTTGGTGGCATCATTTGAACTTGTGCGCAAGATTTCTTTCTCAAACGCCAGAAATGGCATACGATCACTAAAATCTAAAATCGAAGCTGCTGAGTTGTGCAATGTTATCCCTTATAAATTGATGTTCCATCCGGTCGGCCTAATTTATTTATCATTCATTCTTTGCGGGCACCAGCCCCCCCCCCCCCCCGGCGACTAATGTCCCCCCTCTCCTCCCCTCTCCCCCCCCCCTCCCCCCCCCCCCCCTCCCCCCCCCCCCTCCACCCGCCCATCGCCGTTTTGGGATTAAATTGGAATTGGCTGGACGGACGGATGAATGAATGGGCAAGCAAGCCAGCAGGCTGCTGGAGGATTATTCTCTTCCCCTCGCCATGCGTCCTCCAATTTTGGGCGCTCATTCCCCTCGCGGGTCGTGTCGTTGCGTGAGATTGGGGAAAATTCGTAAATGGGTGGGGGGGGGGGGGGGGGGAGGGGGCTCAATGTGCCCGTTAAGTGAGTCAGTAACTCTTTTTGAATTTCATAATAGTTATTAGTAGAGACGAGATTTTTAAAGACTAAAAACCCCCAAAATAGGGACTAAAAAGCCCAAAAAGTGGCAAAATAGGGACTAAAAAATGTGCTTAAACTAACCAAATCCAGTGCATTATGCGTAAAAACCTTCAAAACTCATCGTTCCTTTATTAATTTTCCTCTTAAATTGTAAATATAATATTTTCACATGTTTTTGAAATAAAAAACAAAGTAGAAGTTTTTCGGAAAATATCGATCTTTAAGGGACACATTTTTGGTCCAAGAAAAAGTCATTTTTTAGGGGTGCATTGAAGACTTTTAAGGGGATATTTTTCGTTTTTATTGCATAATTTAAAATGTTCAAAATTTTTTGAAAATTAAGATTAGATTTCGTTAGATTTTGTACCTTTTTCTATATCCGTGTTTAATTAGCAAAGTGCAAAACAAATAAATCGTTGGTTTTTTTGACCATCATTTTATTCAAATATGCACATGTTTTCATTAATAAATTCTTTTATTCTCTGACTGAATGTTCTCGCTTTTTTTAAATCACTTTTGAGTTTTCCCCCAAAAAATGAGAAACAGCTGTGTTTATTTGGCCTTTTGGCTGGTGAGGCCTCGCAATCGTAAATGTTTATTTATTTGGACATTGAATGTGTCCCCCCACCCAAAAATGGGCTCTTTTTCATTCAAAATGACCGCGACCCATCGCCAAGCGAAATGATCCATTTCCATTCATTCACTTCCGCTTTCCATTCATTCATATAACAATTCAATTTCGCCCGTCTGTCTCATAAAATGTGTGTGAATTGTTTAATTAATTTTAATATTTGTTCCTTTTAAGAGTTATTTTATACCAAATTTAGAGCCTGAGCTCCCTCCCTCACACATTAATTGGGGGTTTTTGCCAAACATTTTCAATTATTTTCTCAAATTTTCTTCGTCTTCTCCGCTTGCTGCTGCTGCTGCTGCTACTGCTGCTGATGACCGCTGCTTGCCCGTGCAATTCGCTCACTTTCAACTCCTTTTCTTTGTCTTTTGTCGTCCCTCCATTAGTTCACGAGAAATTTACGGCCTGCTGAGGTTGGGCGAGACCGATGGACTCGGCGAAGGCCGGAACAGCGTACACCGCTGGCCACCAGAGGGCCTTTAGGTCGCTGTGTTGGTCAGTCAGCCCATCGATTGGCCCTTTCTCAGCATCGTCCCCTGTGGCAAAATTAATGACATCATTTTCAACAACTTTTTGCCTGCCTTCGAGCGGAGCATCAAAATTAATGACTCCGTTTTTCATCAGTTTTGCTTCGGGTAACAAAAGTCTGTCAATGTAAAAAAGTAGGTCCAATCTGATATGTATATATCAGGGTTGTTCATCTACTTATAATTCAAGGGCGAAGCTAAAAAATTGAGGAATTCGCTTTTTTTAATTTAACATTTAAAATTGCTAAATTTGAGTTTCTTGCAGTATTTTTTATTTCCATATCTGAATTACTGGTGGTTCCCATAAGTACAGAATTTTGTCCTTTCTGCTGATGTCATCCGCCATTCTTATTTGTGCCCAATGGAGATGTATAATCCATCCTTTTCTTATCATATTCATTCTTATCATCCGCCCATTGACGGCTTCCATTGAACATGACCGGCTTGAGAGGGATGACGTCGTCTTTCCCAAACAGCAGCAGTTTCAGAGGGTAAAATTCAAGAATTCGTGATCCAACTACAAATGTTTCTGGTCGAAACCTCTGATCAAATTTGCACTGGGCCAATTTTAGGAGCATCGGCACCACCGATTACGCCGGGCGCCCGCAGTATGGGGAGAGCCGGCACCGGACTATTCGGCAGCAAATCTCAGCACATCGTCCGCCACATTTTTCCTCTACGCTCTGCTGTTCGTCGATTTGAAGACGGTTAGCGCCAACATTTGGCTGGATTCATTCGGCACGCGCAAAAACTGTTTCATATTTTTGTTTGCCAATCAACAAAAAATGTTTGACAATAGAACTTTTCTTGAAAATTTGTGGCTTCCTGGTTAAACTGGCATGCTATAAATAAAATATATTTAGTTAAAATTGTTTAGCTTTTTAGTCGGACCATTATCGGAGAGAGCATGAAGTTGTGAAGCGGGAAGTGATGCGGCTAGCAAGCGAAGCGAACAGTGTGAGTTTGGGCGAAAAAACGGCTCCAAATGGAAAAGCAAAGACTGAACAACAACAAAATTAGTTAACAGCTAGCCATCAGTGATCAGCAAAATATTAGACTCAAATATTGGGTCCTAACAATTAAATCATTGATTATTCGTCAGTACTTCTTCCAAATCAACATCCGTCTGCTTGTGGTGGACATTCTGGAGACGTTCCGGGACGACTTGTCCTCATTGTACACGTTCGAGAAGTACCGTAACCAGCGTGCCGCTCAGTTGCCTTTCCACAACGTTGCCGTCCTGATCAGTCACCGCTATGCCGGAGGGCTCGCTTTTATCGGAGGAATGTGCACGGGACGCAATGTGATGATGGCCGGGGTTCGTATCGTATTGACTTTTGGTTATTATTATTATTAATTAATTTAAAAAAAATTTTTGTTGAAAAAAATATTGGTTTTTTACAATAGAGGAAGAAATTGTATTGTTCGACACTGATTCAAAGAAACATTTCTTAAACATTTTGTTCGTCCCACCTAAGTTTTACCCGCACAACCCTGAGGCAATGGCCCCGATCTTCTTTCACGAGGTCGCGCACCTAATCGGTCTGTTTAAATGTTTATTTTTATTTTATTTGGTAATTTCTTGTTTATTAAATTAATATTTTACTTTTTTAATATGTTCCAATGTTTAGGCGTTCCGCATCGACCCTTAAATGAAACGTTTGCCATTCCGAACTGTGCTTGTCCACGGGCCGCACATAAAGCCTCCACCGATGGCACTTTTCGAATTGCCAATCAACCGTTTTTGTCATTGCCGAGTGCCAACAACATTTCCTCTACTTTTTCTGGCGTGGCCATGAGTGAGCCGAACCTAACAGTCGCTACGGCAGGCTGTCTAAAAATACCGTAAATTGATGTTTTTAATAAAAACACCAATATTTTCAAGTAACATTGCAGTTGGGTTGAAGAAAACGCACTTCCCAATTCCCAAGTTAATTAATTATCTCAATTAATCAAGAGGCTTCGACCACGACTGCTCCCTCCAGTGGATGGTGAACTTGGTCCACCAGCGCAACCGATGCCTGTCCCAGCAAGTTCAGTCAAACTTGACGACACTGGCACTGTGCGGCAACGGCGTGCTGGAGGCAGAAGAGCAGTGCGACTGCGGGCTGTCGAGAATGTGCGCGGAATGGAATTGTGAAGCACAAAATTGCAGTCTCAAATGGCCCCTGCGGACGATGGTCGGTGAAAAGCTAGCTGGGTGTACGAATAATTGGGCGCCGGAAAATTGGTCCTAGACTCGAAGCGGTGTACTCTTTCTCCCAATCAAACGAAACAATGCATTTGAAATTAAATGAGCTGCGTAATTTAAAAAAAAGAAGATGAAAGCGGGTGGATTATCTTAATAATGTTAGCATCTAATATAACACATAAAAATGGCGAAACAAACCTAAAAATAAACCAAAATTCATGTTTTTAAATATACAGCTGATTTTGATCATTTGTGTCGTCGTAGCGCTGTTTCTTCTACCGTTCGGTTGGTTGTGCCTGCAGCGCAACAGCGTCACATTTGACATGAACTGCTTGGCAAGGATGGGCAATAGACGACAAAAATTGATGTGGCGGGAACAATTTATTCCGCAATTGGTGCTGAGGACGAAACGTCACAAAAGTTTGGCGTCCGGCATTCGCCAAAAGCCTTTTTGGCATCAATGGAAGCGAAAAACTCTGACGACGTCCAAAAAGAACTCATCAACACTGGCGGATGCCACGTTCTGCACTAATGCATTTATAAGGACTAATAACAAGGAACAAATACACTTGTTGAAAAGGAAAAACCCGATAAGGACAATTTGGAGACGATTCAGAGCAACATTAGGCAGAAAGGTAAACTTTTTGTTTGGTTTGAAAATTGGGTTTTTGCTTTTTAGCACAAATTTTGTGGTAAAATTTTATTAATTTTTTTAGCGGAACAGTTTATTAATCAAACAGCTCGAAACACGAGCAACGGGAGTTGTGATACGACGACCAATTCGGCCGCCTCCACCTCCGCCAATATGCGCAGACACTTTTCCGCAGTCTTCTTATTCCGAAAGGTGTTTTATCATTTGATTTTGTGAAAAATTTGGTATTAAAAATCAATATTTTTATAAGTATATACGTCTTTAACGACCCCCGACATTTGGCCTCACTCCGACTAAGGGTCGGGGAGCAACCCGGGACTTTCATCGACAGAATATTTCACATGCAAAATTGGAAGTTTCATAAATTGAAAGGAAAAATGTTCGAATATTTCATTTGAAAAAGTAAAAAATGTGTTATATTATTCATTCATCTGTCTAATTATCAATTTTTGATCATTTGTCATGAAAAAACTACAGGTCCTCTTCCCCGCTACACCGTCCAAAAGTGCAGCCACCTCCCGTGCCCCAGGCAAATTTGCTTCCGATAGTTCGCCCCAGGGCACCGCCTCCCGAGCCGCCGAGACAAAGTGACGACGAAGAGGAGGAAGAACGGGAATCAGAAGAGGATGAATGGGACAGTGATTGGGACTAATTTGTAAGTCCGATCATCGAATCAAAGAACTGTTTCCCAGAAAGAAGAAATCATACATGAACAGTCAGTCCAAGTCCAAAATGCTCAAATGTTTTTCACTAATTTTATTTCCTGTCTTTAACAATTTTTGTTTCTCCATTTTTCTTTTTTCTATTGCTGATCTGAATTGCAAATTACTCATTCGTTTAAATTACTTATTCATTCATTTAAGTATTGATATTAATGCGGGCTCGCATCTTATAAAGGCTACGGTTTAAGGACAAATATTATTTTCAAGTTTTCTTGTTTCCGTTAAACATTGGGAGTCCCTACATTAAGAAAACAATTTAAATTACTTTATTTTGAAGTTTGCCAGAGCCCCCTCTATAAAATACATATAATAAAAAGAGAATCAGAGGAACTTTTTGTTTAAAGATCAAAACTTTTTCTATTTTTAGACTTTTAAGTCATTATGTACTTTTTGTTTAAAGACCAAAACTTTTTCTATTTTTAGACTTTTAAGTCATTATGTAAATCATCTTTTACGAGTGTATTCATTTTTTTGTTGTTGCGTCCTTCTGAAGAACGATTAGCTTAGAATCCGGCAATGCCATTGTACCAGCCGTAGTAATATCCAGATGGGCTCCTGTGCATGAAAACAAAATTGAATTCTCCGCATAAAGTTCCAAGGTTACCAAAGCGACATCTTTTAATAGTGCCCGGCAAACGATAAATCGGAATCCGGGATTAGAAAAAGGCACGGTGGATTTTAGACCGAGATCCAGACCAAAGATCTCGAGATCCGGCGACCCCAATTAAACCGGGATTCGAGATGGAACCCAGGAAAATCTTGGCTGGTTAAATTTTTTCTAAAAGTTCAAAATTTTATTTACGTTGATTAGGCATTTGTTTTCATCCGACTCTGTTGTTCTGAGGTATAACATTCAAACAACAAAATGCATTACTTGTTGGGACGATATGGCGCATATGTGTAGGAGCCGTAGAATGAGCACGGTTTGTAGCCGCTCAGCGAATATGGATAACTGCGTTATTGTAAAAATTTCTAAAATTGGATGAAACTGACTTGAAATGGTGCTCGGGCCAATTCGAATAATGTTTGTTATAGTAAGTGGCATAGGTCTAAGGCAAATAAATAAATAAATAAATGTATACAGATTTTTAAACTAAATTAATATAATATTAAGCAATTATTTTAATTAGATTACATTCCATTCGCTATTAAATTTTACAAAATAAAAAATAATTATTTTAGTTATATATCTTTTTAAAATAATAAAGTCTACCCGACATCGGTTGTATTGGTAAGACGGGTATTGGGTACGGTAAAACGGATAGTAGTAAAAGTAGCAGAACTTAGGCGACCCGCTCACATCGTCCATTGACGTGATACGGTAGTTACGTTCAGGCACCGGCGGCGAATGGTGCAACGCTGACACTGACAGTGAGCGGAAAAGCGGCATTTGACCTTAAATCTTTTGAAATCATTTTTGGTGAGAAAACAAAATTCCATTTGCTGGAGTCCAAATTGAAAATTGTAAGTCAAATAATGTGAATTTTGAAAGGAAAAAAATTGAGGAACAGATCAATTCTCAGTGTGAACAAAAACATTTGTTCCCTAACAAATGGATTTGCCGATCAAATCCTCAAGCTAAACACTCAACGAAAATGTGTGGGTGTGGAAGTTAAAGTTATCGATCGATAGATTGAGCAAAGTATTTATATAAAATCTCGCATGCAATATTAAAAATAAAATAAATTTGTTTCGCTAATGCAACTGATAATTTATTGACAAATTTGCGATTTTTAACAAATTGTTACTGCGTAAATTTTTCCGAGCCAAAAACTTATTAGAAAAGAAAAAGTTCTCAAAATCATGCAGAATCATGTAATTTGAAAACTAATCCTGCAAATGCGTTTTGCAGCACTTTAGTGGCAACCTAGGTAAGTTACTAAATAAAAAATCACAAATAAACTGAAATTAAAGATAAACACACTTTAAAATTTCCAATGTGCCTAAACTAACTAACCTTAAAATTTATAAAAAACATTAGCATAAATTAATGTTGGAATGGTCCTCCTCCTCATCACTCCCTTAGGCAAGTCTGTAGCCTTCCAAAGTTTAAATATGTTTGGAATTTAACCAATGGAAAACTTTATAATAGGGTTGGCACCCCAACCCCGCAAATTTATGCCATTTCTGAATTTAGTTGATAGAAAATCAAAATTAAGAATTTAAAGCGGTTTTTGAAGCGGTTTAAAATTTTGAAATTTAAGGAAAAAACGACTTTTAAGTAAACCAAAGCCCGATAACGGAAAATTTAGACAGTAATGTGGAAAATAGCAGCCAAAGTACCGCACACTCGACTACGGCGGCCAGTAGGTGGGGCGAGACTCCGGGCTCCGGAAGAAGTCCGCGCGTGACCCGGCTGGGGGTCTCGCGCGCGCTCGCCCCCCAGTGGCGCTCGTCAGACTTCTTCCTCCGCCCTCCGTCTCGCCCCACTACTTGCTCGCATGCTCGCTGTTGGCGGGCCGCCAGCGGCCTTTCATTTTATTTTATGCGGTTTTTGTTACTTAAAAGTCGTTTTTTCCTTAATTTTTAAAATTTTAAACCGCTTCAAAACCGCTTTAAATTCTCAATTTTGATTTTCTATCAACTAAATTCCTAATTTTAAATCCAATATGAGTGATTTAGCCCATTTTTTAATCAGTGGACAACTGAGTCCCCAGTCAAAAGACACTTCAGTCCTGGGCTCATAACTTGCTTCAAAGTGGTTTCCGCAAAAAGTTTTTTCCGGATCTTACATTACAGACCGAGAGGAGTCGATTGATATATATTTTGTTCGATTTTGAGTCTGGGCCGTATGATCCATATTTACCGAATTCCCTAAGTAAGTTGGTGTCTTACTATTAGTAGTTTATCTTTTTGACAATAAATTTTTTAATAAATTTTCAAATATTTTTTATTTTAAAATGCGCGCAAAAAAATAAATGCGATTTTGCCGCCGGTCTCTATCCCACCCCCCCCCCAAAGTTCTCAAAAAAAACTTGTATTTTTGAAACATTAGAAAACCGGCAAATTCGGAATATTGCGCAATTTTCTTAATAAAAATGTCAAAAAATTTTGCTGCTTCTGTCTGGAGGCGGCATCTATCGGCACCGTCCGGCTTTCTTGAAAAAATCGGGCACTCAAGACTCGTACCCTTAATCTTAATCTGATGCTGACAATGATGAAGCTCAAGAATCGGAAAATTAAGATTTTAGTGTTTTTGATAAAAGAAAAATTTCTCCCTTAAAAGTTCCGGTTGTCCCGAATCCCGGTTGAAAATCTCGGTCCCGGTTCTGATTTTTTTTTCTGGTCCCGGTAAGTCCCGGTCCCGGTTTTTTCCAAAAGGCCCGGTCCCGTGCCACCCTATTTCTAACCCCCTGCCCGAACCCCATCCAAATATGGATAATTTGAAGCTGGCGCCTCCAACTGAATAAAACTTGCCAAACAACAACTTTCCATTTTTAAATGTCGGAGCATCCTCGCGTAGAACGTCGAGATTTGAAGAAAATGTAAGTGATTTTTGTTATCGTAAGAATTTTTGAACTAAAAAGGTTGGGGCTTTTTTTAATCTTCATTTATTTTAAACATTTAAAATTGTTCAGCTTTGTCTGTGACGACGTTTGGTTTGGCGTATTCGCATTTTTCGATTGTGCCCTACTCGGGTTAAAATGCGCTTTGCTCAGTTCCCGCTTTGATGCTTTGGTGTACAAGCATTTGAAGGGGAAAGACTGGTCGCTTTGCTGCTTGGAAATTTGTCGTGCGGAGAACGGAAATGGTGCCAGAATCTGCAAGATGTTTAGTGGCCTTCCGAACAATATAAGCAAATTCTTGATACGGTAATTACGGGACAATAATTTAAATAATTTAGTTTTAACTCTTATATTGAGTTTATTCATATCCAGTTTAACTTTCTTTTTAGATATGACCATGAAAAATACTTTCCAATTGTGTCAGTTCCTTTTCCGAGCAATATAACCAAATTTCGTCAAACCATCCTTTGTGCGGATTAATCAGCTCCTGAAAATGACTTTCCATTAATCCGAACTGAATTTTCAAAGGGTAATCCATACGAGATAAATCAATTGGTTGCGATGACCGCACGTGTCCTGATTGCCATCGAACATTTTAAACAACTGCTGAAAATTGTAGTCCTCTCTCTGTTCCTGGACGGCTTTAACACGGAGTTTCAGTGATGCCAGACAACTCCAATCTTTTTATTAAATTGAAAAATATTTTAGATTGAATTTAGCTATTGAAAAAACTTATTGGATTTACTAGTAATAGAGATTACATTTACTCTAATTAAATTTAATAGTTTCTAACAAAGTTACCCAATTTAGAGCATTAAATCAAAGGACATATCGCCGAATATTAATTTTCTTTTCGTTAATGTTTTCATCATTATGTCATCAATAAAGGCCTTCCTTACCGAAATTTAGAAAAGAGGACTGGAAATGCCTACATTTTTAAGTAGAAAGGGTGGCACTTTCTTAGTTAAATTCCAGTATTCCGAGGCAAAAAAAAATGTCCGATTTGCGAAATGCCCAAAAAAATTTGACCATTGCATAAGTACCCGATTTTAAACGCATTCACATTTCAATAAAAGATTTGGCCTACCATTAGTGCCTCCATTGCAGGTCACTCCAATTTTTAATCCAAGAAATAAAACCGTTATCATTAAAGCACTCGTTGACCCCAACATAAAGAGTCCACGACAGTCTGCGAAAAACGTTGGCGGGCTTATCAAAATGTTTCGTTTTTCACCGGAGAAAGTAAATGAATAGGAATGAATGGGTTATGTTAAACAGCAAAAAAAAGGAAAAAAAAAAGCATTTCGGATTATGACTTAGTGCACAAAGAACATTTTTGACAGAAAAAGGCAAATGCCTGTGTAATAAGGTCAATTGTGTTTACACTCAAAAGTGAATTAAATGACTGCAAAAATTTAACCAAAAAATAAAATAAAAAACAAACCCATTCTAAACAATGTGATGAAGATATATGTCAACAAATTCGGATTATGAATTAAGAGAAGAATTTGCACAAAGAACATTTTTGACGGGGAAAGGCGGATTGAAACTAAGTAAAATTGCCTGAGGGTGTGAAAAAATTGGTGGTCTTTTTTTAAACATTTATTTTGTCTCTAATTATTCAAAAGGCCAAAATTACAACGAAAAGTCAAGTATGATCGAATCAATTTTTTTTGAATGACTTTGAGCCAAAATTGATTTTTGAAAAAATGTTGGAATTCGGGATTAAGAATTTGTTTAAAACAGAGGTCAGATTCGGCCTTTGCAGCGCCGACTAAAACGCTTAATTTAATTTATTTGACCATCAAAAATCATCTTATTTCTTTATACGATGCCCTTTATTTTTACATTGGACTTATGGAAACCCTGCACAAATCACTAAATTGCTTCTTGATGATATCTTCTGCAAATTTTTATCATTGGGCAATTAAAAACATTTCCGGTTTTTAATTAATATACACAAAACTTGTTTCCGATTTTGATTTTTTTATCGTCAACGTTCGCTCGCTCCGTCCATCCAGCCAGGCAACCAACCAACCAACTCCATATTTTCGAAAACAGTGCAATTTTCGCTCCTCAATCGAACGCAATTATATTTTATTTCATAAATTTTGGATGTTTTCATTGGGTACATATACCAATCATCAAACAACAGAAGAGCGAACCAACATTTTGATCAGCAAAAATTGTCCTGAAATATTCACTTTTAGAAAGAATCTTCAAAAGTAATGTCAATATGAATTCAAAGCCTCATTTTTTTTTAAATATTGTTTTTTTGTGTCTTATTTTCCTTTAGCTAATTTTATTCATTAAAACAATAAAATCCACCTTTATAATTATCTATAAAAGGGGTTCACCTTATTTACCAGATAAAATTGCTATCGATTGCTCATTAACCATTTATACAACATATTTTCGGGTGCAATAAAATTTGAGCAAAATTTATGCATTCGCTGAAAATGTTTAATTTCGATGATTGTTTGCCCATTTTTATACTATTTAGAAAGTTTGAAACTTTGAACATAAGTCTTAAACTTAAAATAATATTTTGCTTTTCTGTTGTTAGTTCGATTAAAAAAGATAAATTTAGTTTAACAAAAACGTTCTTTAAATTTCAAATTTTTAAATTCAGTATTCATTTATGCTTATATGTGTCTATACAAGCATTGATAATTTTGCAAAGATTCATCATTTCATTAATCCAAGTACTTACAAAAAACTTCAATGCTGTTCCAACATACCATCGACGGCTATGACGACCTGCTGATGTTGCTGAAACGACTCGAGGAGTCGGAGGTGCAGCAGCAACAGAAGCAGAGGGCTCAAGTGATCTTCGTGCATTTGACTGACTCAAAATTGCCGGATGGGAAAAATTGGTGTGAAGAATGTGCCAATGCGGAACCCGTCGTGCAGGCAAGTGGACACTCAACACTTGAAAATTGGCAAGAATCGAGACCGATACCCAAAGAGAAAACCAGCCGTTGTCGGATTTTACAAAAAAAAAATGTTTAAAGTCAGGGAAGAGTGTTTCTGGGGCTTTTTGAACCCCAAACCCGAATTCAAAGAATTTATCGAAAATGAAAATTTCAAAAATCAATTTTTATTGCACAAACGTTAAAAAATAAGTAGGAAACATTCAAAAATTAAATGAGATTAGTTTCATTCACATGGATAAATAAGAGAAATTTGGAAAGAATGATCAAAACGAAAATTCTGCTGACAGGCGATAGAGAAAACGCAGAAACGGTTGAGAGAATGACCGAACGTGCATTTTTGAACGATTTGTGCAATAAAAATTGATTTTTGATATTTTTGAAAAAATGTTTGGGCTCGGGGTTTGGAATTGGTCGAAACGGATGTTAGAATCGGAATGCAAAATTTTGTCACGAGATTGAAACTCCCGAACAATAATTATTTTTTTATGAAGCTGTGCGTGCAACGACTTTCAGCAACGCTTGAGGCATCGAGCAGAGATGCCGATTACGACGAGACGGCCGTACATTGGGTGACATGCCACGTTGGCGCAAGAGACTTGTAAGATCAAAATTTGGTGTTAAACATAAAAATAAATAAATAAATAATCCTTGCCTGCTTTCTAATCCTTTTAGGGGTTTTAATTAATATTTTAAGTTTAAATTTTGCAAAATAAGTAAAAAGTCATTTAACCCGATAAATTTAAAAACATTTGTAAACTTTATGCATACAAAAAAACGCTATAAATAAAATTTTGAGCTGGTACAATCCGAACAATCCATTCCGCCGTGACCCCCAACTTCGTCTGTTTACCATTCCGGCACTCGTGTGTCTGTTCCGTGCAGGTGCCAATGGCAGTTGGATGAACACAGCGAAAGATTTGTGCCAAATTTTTGAGTCAGAAGAACATTTTGCCAATGTGGCCACCCTGGAGCGCATTGTGACCAATTTTTTGGATATCGCAGCTGAACGCCAAGGAATCGTTGTTGATGGTGGACGATGAAAATTTGGCGACAAAGACAACATTTTCAGAAAATCACTTTAAATTGTGAATTAATAAATTTAGAGTTTACAAAATAATTTTTTTTAAATTGATGTTTCGACTTCATAAGCAGATGACTCTTTCACAAAAAAAAATTCAAAAAGTTTATTAGCGATAAATTTTTATTACAAATTTTTCTCCAAGTAAAAAATAAAATAAAATTTATATTTATGTTCCATTTTAACTCATTTTTACTTTCCGATTACGTATAAGGTAATTTCAAAAGTTGGGCAATTAACTTCCACCATTTTGTTTATATTTCTAATTTTAAATTTTTAAAAAAACTACTAAGCTTACTTTTCATAAAAGGCCAATTTTATGAGTGTTTAGTTTTCCGGCTTTTTTCTGTTTTTCTTAGAATTAAAAAAAACCTTGAATTAATGTAAAACTTTATTTTGGTTTCAATTAGGGGGGAGGGGGGGGGGGTCGTAAGAAAGGTCAGGTTAAAGTCATTCCCGTTCATTTCTATTTTTATGGAGATAAGTGATTTAACATAAAGTAAAATTTGTTTTTTCGGATGTTAAATAAATAAACACTAAACTATTTTTCAAATAAAGAATGTTCATATTGGTTGTTGTTGTTTGTTTTCATAATTTATTTACTCCACCACAATTCTATGGACAGAGGGACCTGAAAAATAATATTTATTTTATGTAATTTATTTAATTCATTTACAGCGAATACAGTAAATGTGACGCGGAAATGGAGTGGAAGAATTCCCGCCGGCGATTAGATTGTCGTTGATGCTGTTTATTGTTATTAGGCAGAGCAGAAAAATGTAGAAAAAAGCGAATTGTGGACATCATTTGAAAACTTATATTACTTATCTTTTTCTATTTATACTATAAAATATTAATGATTGATATATTTAGAAATTTCAAGAAGCTAATTTACATATAAATAAGTTCTCTATAATTATTTCACTAAAAGTGTTTGTTCAGATTTTACTTTTTTGTTATTCCTCAGTTCCCCAAAAATTTAACATTGTTGGTTTCTTTCGGTTATTTTTTGGCCAACACGGCACGAATCTGGCTGATGCCATTCCTTGTTTGCATAAATTATGGCAGGCCGAAATTGGAAGCAATTCCATGTTATTTATTCGCCAACAAACGAATCGTTTTCCCGAAATGCCTCTCGTTTAAACAAACACCAGAAAAATGCTCAGACAATGCGACTAAATTTTACCAAAAAATCTGGATTTAATCATCAATCGCAGATTTGTGAACTGTCCATCTGGAAGTTACTTTGACGAGAAGCTGCTGAGAGTCGCGGAAGGTGACGTTTTTGAAGAAAAGTATGCCAAAAATGCATGCCCTTTTTAGACCAAAACTGAAAGACAACCAACCAATGTTAATGCGGCATAACAGAAAAAGCCAAAAATATTTTCGTCCTTTTCCCTATTCACACCTGAGGGTTGGCGCTCAAACTTTAGACTCGAAACTCTTAACTCTAGACTTTAAGCTCTTAACTCTAGACTTGAAGCTCAAAGCTCGAGTTTAACTCTAGACTCGAAGCTCTTAACTCTAGGCTTGAAGCTCAAAGCTCGAGTTTAACTCTAAACTCTTAACTCTAGACTTGAAGCTCAAAGCTCGAGTTTAACTCGAAACTCAAAACTCAAGGTTTTTTTGGCTCAAACCCGACTTAATCTTTAGCCACCAAATCGAACTCAAAACTCGACTCAAACTTTTTCTAAACTCGATGCAACCCCCTAGACCAGGCAATTAAATTGGGGGGTCAACAATATTTTAGCCAGCAAGCGGGAAATCCAATGTTTTTGATGATGATAATATATACCCCTCACCTCTTGTTACTAATTGAATTCCCAGACCCCGTCCCTTCCCATACCGCAGTGTACTGAAACAAACAGCCTCAAGGGTGGGCTAATAGTTAAAAGGCAGCTGCTTTTGCCCTCCGGCGATGGAGGAATTTGAAAGGCCCTTTCTCCACAGCTGAGTCCACCAGCTAAGCCGATTAACGCAAATTAAATGTTAACTCAAAGCTAGCCAAACACAGTGAAAGCTAGCCCCACCACCGCAAAGAAGGCTTTTCTTATAGTTTATTTAAATATTTTACTTTAAACCAAAAATTTTTTTTAGCGTTTTAGTAAAAATTTTAAACTTTTTAGTTATATTTTAGAACTTAATTTATTTTAATGTTTTAGCTTTTGGAATGATTTTTAATGTTAAATATTAAAAGGGTTCGCCTCCCTCTCCCCAACTTCTCACCCTTTTCATATTTTAATTAAGCCTGACATTTCTTTCTTTGTTCATTCAGCTTGATCGAACAAACTGCTGGAAATAAAAAATTCATTAAACGACCCAGCAAAAGAGGGCAAACCCATGTTTTTAAAAGTTACTCAATTCCATTTTTTCAATGTTCCTTAAAATCTCTTAAATGAGCAAATAATGATTTGTCTAAAAATTTCATCGTTCCTTAGATCAGTTGAATGAGCAAAATCCAACATTACCGGGACGTAGTTTTGGGCCGGTTCGCTCTGTCTGATTATCGGCTCTTTTTGATTACGTTCCTCTCCGGGGGGCTTTTTTGGGTCAGCCGTTACTTCCCTTGACATTGGGCGGCTATTAGCCTTCCTCAATTAGAGCCTCTAAACGTTATTCGTGCGTGTGCAATTGGATATGCCACGTGTACCATCACCAGCCCATATAATTATTTCTCGGCCCCCTGCAGCTAATCAAGCAACAGCCGCCGCACTGTTCCTCTCGTCCCAATCCACGCAAAGGGGCGGCGCCGGAGGCGTCGTCGGCGGACATCACGACACGGCACCGCTGAGCATAAACGGCATGCGCAACCTGCAGAGACGACAAGCAATTCAGCCGGACGCCATAGACAAGGAGGATCTTGCCAAGGCATTGGCCGGTGGGTATTAAAAAAATCAAAAGCTTAATTTGCCAAAGAACGATAGCCTTAAACAAAAAATTTGAATAAAGTTATGGATTGAAAACTTTTGTCTTGGCCAAACAAAAGCCATGAGAATTTTTTTAAAAAAATCAAAAATATACATTTGGTAAGTTAAGATCCTGAAAATGCATTTGTTGTTGCGCTTCAACTACATTTGAAAAAGCCGTTATCTCTTCAGCAGGTCATAAATATGCATTTTTTTATTTTAGAATTTTTATATGTGAAAGAAAATCCACTCATCTATTTAATTGATGTTTTTGCGACTTTTTGTTGTCTATCGGTTTACTGTTTTCAAAATGTTTCAATAATTGTCAGAGTCGAAGCAAACATTTTTTTCGGTCGGTTTTTAAAGTAAAATTGAATTGAAAGTCGAAAACCCGACCGTGCTGCGTTCTTTTACCTTGTCTCATTTAGCTTGTTGCTGAGACCCATTTCAACACGCAAGAAGTTCGCGCCATCTACAGGTTCTTTTCGTTTTAAATTCAATTATTCCAATCGCTTTCTGTCATCGTAAGGGTCTTCAAGGAAGCATCGACCAATGCGATCATCCACCGGGACATTGTGCGCTCCATTTTCACTCAATTGTTCCCGCGTTCTGACACGGAGCACTTTGCTGATTTGATCTTCAACGCATTCGACACTGATCAGTCGGGTGCCATCACATTTGATGTAATGGCACAAAATTAAGAAGTCTTTTGAAGACAACAATTTTAGAAATTCCTGAAAAGTCTGTCGGTGCTGTCGCGCGGCACACTGCAGGAGAAGCTTCAGTGGGTGTACCGCTTCTACGACCCGTTGGACAGCGGGTTCATCAGCTGGCATCGGCTGTTGTACGTGCTAAGCGTCACGGAGGATTTGTTGGACCCGCGTCGTCAACGCGAGTCCAAGTTGAGAGACGAAGAGCGAGAGAAGCACGCACAGACGCTGTTCAGAGTATGGACTATAATATGTATTGAATGTGGTTTTGTCGTTTTGTTGATGTGGGCGTTTGTCAATTAATTTTTAGAAATTTACTGGCTCGTCTCGACAAACCGGCCCCATCAAAAAGGAATGCTTTTTGGAGGTGTGCATGCAAGATTCTACCATTCTTGACTCTATACAACATTTGGGAGAACGCTTTTAAATGTAATCGTTTCTAAAATGTTTTTCTGCTTAAAAACTAATTTATATTCTTTGGAACAAGATACAAATGAGCTTAATTTAACTTTTCAAAATATAGCTGAATGAAGAGATTTCAATTGTTAAAGATAAATTTCGACTAACTTAGGTAATACCCCTATTTAGGAAATATTTATTCATTTTACTTTTGCTATTGCTGTTTTATTCATATGGCAATTTTATGATCAATTGTGTGGCCATAAATTTTTGGGAAAAACGCCAATTTCATTATAAAGTGTTGGTGAGGGCGACACTATGCTCATTTAAGCTATCAAAAATTTCAGCCGCTATTTAACTTACAAAATAACTTGTTTAAGAAAAGCAAATTTCCATTTTTATTGAATTCTTTGTATGAAATTGCAAACTTTGTCATATGACAATGATCGCGGCATTTTTTGTACTTTTTGTTGTGATCAATTTGCCAACAAGCCAAAATTTCTTAACAAAATTGGAATAAAAAACGAAATTTGATCTTTAAGGATTTCGAAGCATTTATGTATTTAATGCATAAAATCCGTCGCTATTTATTCCATTACTTATACATATTACTGTTTTATAATTTATTATTTTATATCCGAGCCATCACTTTACAATTCGAAAATTCTCACAATTTATTCTTATCAGACTTGGATAATGCAAATGCTGTCATTAACATCTTCATTATTTCTATTGGTTTATGGCTTAATTTCATCACTTCGATATTAATGGAAAAATCTTTTCAAAAAATCCATTTAAATTAATTTCTCAAAGGTCAACAGGAACTTGGTGGTTATCCATCCCATCCATTCATCCAAAGAAAAACAAAAAGAAAATTTCAAAATTCAATATGTGCCAGCACTTGGCGTAATTTGCTTTTTCAACATGTTGTTAGTTTATCCTTGGAAAATAGATAATCTGAAGCTTTGAAAATGCATTCAATTACTCTCGTGCGTTAAACATAATGGCATCGAATTGAGGTCGATTTTTATATTAAAAAAGGAGACGACGTACACAAAATGTGCACAATTCTGATTTCCTTTTTTTTAAAAGGCGACCAGAGCACATCCCTGTCGCCGACTTCTCCCATTCTTCTAAAAAAGCTCCAAAAAACTTGGCCATTTTTTAAAATTTTGATTGCAAATTTCAACAAAAATAAAATTTTTAAAATTCTCATGCGCCAACTCCCTTCCTCCCTCCCCATCCTTTCTCAAATTTTTATTTAGAAAAATCGCTGGAGGAATTTTTTCCTTTCAAAAGTTTTTAGCGATTTTCTGTTGTGATTCTGTTGTGGGATTAAGTCAAGCATGACGAGAAATTAAAATTACAAAATCGTCTTCACTCATGAGATATTTGAGGATGATAAATGGATTTAAAAAAAATAAAATTATATATTTTATGATTGCCCAGTGAAGACATTGCAGAAATATTTATGAAAAAGAATTTTTATGAACAGAATTTTCTTCAACCCCGAACCCCGAAAATTTGGTCGCCCCCGTCCCCGACCCCATATGGCCAACCCCAACCCCGACTTTTCCGCCCCCGAGGGGTCGGGGCTGAATGTTATGTAATTGTTTTCTTTTATAAAATTACGCACTTCATCAGAACTTTTTATTTAAAAATTTATCAGCGCCTAATATTTCAAAGGTGTTCACATATGCCATAGTTTTTTGTATTCATCGCGGTTTACGGTACTGTTCGCCGCAGGTCTTCTTAATCATTTTTCGTTGAAGAAAATCCTCTTTTCACGATTATGTAGACACTTTCATTTTATTACATAAAATTTAACATTCGAGCAAAACGATGCGCTCAATTGATATAACCAATTTTATTGATGCTGATCAAAAATATTAGCCGTTCTCTGTATACACTTACCTAATCTGATATAAAATATTGGGACAAATCATCGACAAATTATTGTAAATGTCGGTGTAAAGTGACGGTTGGCCCACAGCGGTAACTGAACATGCGGCATATTGCACAGTTACCATGTGACCCAATTCGTCACATTAACACCGAAATACAAATACATAAAGAAGCCGTTGCCTGCCTTAGAAGTTTGGTAACTTTTTAATCATACAAAATTTCACTTTGCATAAAAAGACAATTAATTCTAAGACTTTTTTGCTCTGAGACAAAATGCCAAAACGCCAGCAAACAAAAAAAGTACGGAAGGGAAATATATTTTCAGGAGGTGCGACAAATGCACGGCAATGCAGGGAAAATGAAAAACCGACGACTTTAGACAAGGTAAGGAACGAAAGGATTGCTGAAGAATTATTTCGTAAATATTTTAAGAATAAAACTTAAAATTGTAAAATCATTGATTAACCAAATTGTTGAGATTATATTTACCCATTATAAAATAACATTTACCTTTAGTTACATTTGCGTCGGTTAAATTAAACAGACAAAAAGCGACAAAACTAATCCGACAAAATACATACAATAATCATTCATATAAAAATGTAAGCATGGCAACGGAGAAGAAGAGTTGCTTAAAAATGTTAATTCAAAATTGAATCAATCACACGTTCAGAAATGTGCAAGCACTTTTGCCACAAGTTTTTATATCGTAACTTTCATTAATTGTTGAAATCATTAATTTGTGATGGAGCTGTTCTTCTTGCGTCATGCCGAGTACGAACGGCTGTACAACTGCACGGGGCTGGACATTGACTCAATTCCACTGGAACGTCGGCAGTTTGTGCCGGAGTCAATCGCTGTTTGCGTGTTATGTGCCATTTATTATGTGAGATTACTGATCGTGGCTTATTATTTACCTAATCTGATCAATGAAGGTTCTGTACGTGCCGTGCATGTACTCCATCTGGAAGCATATGCGGGACAACTCCTGCTACAAGTTGCTCTTCTACATCGGCATTATTGATTTGGGCATTTTGTGGATTCTCGGCTTCTTTAGCGGTTGGGCCAATCTGCGCGGTGCCGTATTCTGCTCCTATCCGACACTAATGTATTTTGTGGGAATGGCAGCAACAGGTTAAAAACTTTTTTGTGCAAATGACCTTTTATTCTCTTTTTAAGCTCTCTGGATGGCTGAAAGTTCTGCTGATTTGGTAAATTTGTCACCGCTTTTAAATGAATTTAAATGCCTATGGCTTAAAGGTTTTAGCATTTAATCGCTGTCTCGATCTCGTCTCCCCCCATTTTTCGCACATTTTGTTCTCGGGCCCTCGCACATCGGTTTGGATCACCGGCTGCTCCCTTTACGCCCTCTATTGGGCTTTGTTCATGAAGCCCGGTGTGTACAGCAGCATTTACTTTGGCTGGTTCTTCTACCCATTTGTTGGCTATCGCACCGGTGATGATGAACCCGAGGTGATCAAAACAAAGAATTCTTTCTCGTTTAAATAATTTATTAAATAGACGCAAAGGTTCTTTAAAAAAGAGTCGGAAATAATTTAAACAAAATAAATATTTTTGATTAAATTATTTAAATTCCCAAAATTAAAGTACGAACCCTGGCAGTACAAAGTGAATGACACTGTCGTGGCATTTCTGAGCCCGCTTATTTATCTGATATTTGTCGCCAAACTTTTTTACGATGTTCGAAAGAACCGCCGACAGTTTGGCGTTGTCCTCTCCGAAATGGGCGCAGTGCAAATTCGGGTCATTGTTTTTGATCACTTTTAAACTGATTTTTGATCACTTTGTATAATTTCGCTTGGTTTAGATCTTTATCCAAGTGTTTTTGGTTTCCCTGATGAACACTTTGAGTTGTCTTGTTTACATTTATATGCAAAGCAACGAAGTCCACCAATGGATGATCACCCTTGCCGAATTTGCTTGGTCAAAGACATTGAACAAATTCTTTGATTTTTTTTTTTGATTTAGGTTACACATTCATGGTATCGGCAATTCGTTCTTGTTTTTATTTTACTAATTTTGTTTATCCCAAGGATTTCCTCCGGTCATTTATTTGGCGTTAAACAAAACCATACGCGAGGATTGCCGTCTGTTGTTCGTGAAACTATTCCAGCGTCACCGTATAGGCCACATAGGCGGAGTTACTGTAGTTCGACCGATAATAACCCTGGCGAACGGAGCTTCTCCCAACTGTGAGTTCTGCAAAGATTATCCACTAGGAGCTTCAGCAATATGTTTCCATTTGGAACACACTATTAGAATTAGAGAGCGGACCGATCGAGATTCTCGATCGAAATCTCGGTAAATCTCGACGAGATTCTCTACCGAAATCTCGATCGACAAATTTTTACAGGATTTTCAAGCTTCGTGATGAGATTTTCAGTGATCTCAAATAAATCTCGATAGTTAAATATTTTTCGAGATTCTCGATCGAAATCTTTATCGGTCCTCAAGTCCAAATTCTAATTAGAATTGTATAAGACGTTTATTTCCAAAAAATCCGAGCTCAGAACTTCGAACAATCAAATGCTCAACTGAGCGTCTTCCGCGACGGCCGAATTTATTGAGTGATCTGAGGAAGAGCTCACACAACCTGAAAACGCGGAAAGGCTCTTATAGTTGCATCATAATCTCAAAATCTATTATTTCGATTATGAATAAACTTGCCTTTCATTTTTGAATGCATTAAAGACGGAATTTTTACTGGAGTGCCCCTTTTACACTGGGACTCAGTCGGCCGGCATCCAAATGGCGTCTGCTCAACTTTTCTCACACCTAGATCGATTTGTCTCGTCGAGAGCTGTCGAATGATACTAAATTTGTTGCAATGAAAATGGCGAAATATGGACGAAAAATATGGACATAAATGGAAAATATGGACGAAATATGGAAATAAATCGCGAAATATAGAAAAATATGGATATAAAAATCGGTCCTAGAAGCTTCAAATCAAGCTAAAAATGTGTTTTTCGTGCATTTCAGTGCATCCCCAGTTCGCAAAAAAATATGGATTTCCATGAGTTTGCGGGCCCTAACTTAACTTAACGAAGGAAATAGCAATTAAATATGGCATTGACCGTTGGCGTTATGTCATTCAAAAAAAAATGAGAATTACAGCAGAAATCGAGTTGGCCACACATCGATAACAAGAACTTTTGATTAAAAACACCGATTTGCCTAATTTTTTGCAGAGAGATCAGAAATGGCCAACATTTTCTATCGGGCGAAATTTTGATTCTATCGGCCAATTTTTTTTACAGCACTTTGAAGGTTAAAAAATTTAAATTTAGCCCAAAATAAGTGAAAAATTCAAACGAGCCCGCTAAAATTTTTGTTGTTCCATCTTTTTAGCACCTAAGAAAATCCATAAACCGGTTTTGGGTGCTTAATGCTCAAAAAAAATTATTAAAAATCATAGATTTTCAAAATCTTAGATGTTGTCAGATCAAAAAAATATTGTCAAATTCGTGATCAGCACCCTTGAAAACCCCATATATGATGTTTTCATCAGATTTAGTGAGGGGGTCGCAAAACAGGAAATACCCGGTGAAATTCATCCTTGCAGTCTACCGGGCTCGAACCCCTGGCTCAGAGCAAAAATGCACTGTTTGTGTTGTATAAATACAGTATACCAACATTTTTGAATTCCACTTCACCACACGTGCAATTTTGCTATTTCCAAATCTATTGGGGCGTAAGTTATAGTGGAATATTTGGCTAAAATTGTACTCAAAAATTATTATGTTATTAAAACAAACTCAAAAGGTACAATGACAACCCATTTTGGGCAACTTTTATTGGCTCATAACTTTCTTCATAGACTCCCGGCCAGTGGCGTAGCCAGGGGGGGGGGGGGGGTGGGGGGGGGGGAATTCCCCCCCCCCCCGAAATGAAATTTGAAGAAAAAAAAACAAGATGGGGGACCCTCTTGTTTTTCACTTTTACAATTTTTTGACCTATTTTCTTAACAAATTGTCAACAAAAAACAAAAAAATTTTCTCGGCGGCGCCTATGGGCACCGCCGACCCCTCCCATTCATAAAAAACTTCAAAAAAGTGCCGATTTTTAAAATTTTGGTTGCAAATCACTAACATATTGAGTCAAAAATTCCAATTTTTTCCTCAGCGGCGCCTATCGGCACCGCCGACCCACCCGCCCCCAGAAGTGAAGCAAAATTCGCAAAAAAAAATTGCTTTTTTGAAAATTTCTCAAAATAAAACGCACTGGCGCTCAAATGGGAAAGCCATCTGAGCGCGGCGCTCAGATAAACAAATTCCCCCCTCCGAAAATTTTTCCTGGCTACGCCCCTGCTCCCGGCGCAAACTTTTTGATGATTCGTCTCAGCTTTACGAGAGGAATCGATTGGAAGTATTTTCGAATCTTAACTATTCAATGGGCGAGCGATGGGCGAAATGTCCAATGGGCGAAACGACCGTTTTTTCGTTATTGGCGAAATGTCCGATAGCCTACGGGAATTCTCATTTTTCCCTTAAAAAATAAGAAAATTTTCACAAAGTTCAACAATGTGGCAAAATCATGGCAAGTGTGGAAATGTGGCAAAAATAGTGGCAACTTTCCAAAATAGTGGCATTTGCCACTAAAAAAGGGCGAATTGAGCTCCCTGCAATGAAGTGAACGGCACTGGAATTAACTGATCCGTTTTGTAGTAATGTGCCTTGGTTGGTTTTTGCTACCCAATCAATAGACGATGACACGTATTGTATTTCGAAATGTCCTTTCCAAATGTAAACGTGTCGGAGTTTCTTCACATAATATTTTCTTGCGTCCACCGCATCTCGGAGAAGACAGAGGTATGAATCACGGTTGCACCGCATCGATAAATGTCGGGTCGGCTAAACCAAAAAAACATCAGGTCGATAAAAAGGCCGTGTCTCGGGTTTTGGCTAATCCGGTGCAACCCTGATGTGAATGTGCCGAAAACAAATTAAATTGTGCTTTACAGAGTTCGGCACATCACTTCACATATTGCCGCCACTGCCCGTCCCTCCACTGCCGCAGACAGTCGAAAATTTTCTCAAATTTGCCGAGCCTGTCCAATCGGATTTGGAGTTTCGGGAGACTATCAATGTGTGGGAAGGCTTTGTCGACAATACTTACCTTATGAACCAGAAATTGCATACATTTCCTTTTTTGGGTTTCCAAAATGCAAAATAATTTGATGTGCAGTGAATGGCTTTAGCTTTAGCTTGCTAAGCATTTCCTGGGAAGCAAAGAGGCCAACGAATTGCAACAGTTACTGGAGGAAAGAGGACGCAAATTGAACAATTGGGTGCGTTCGAGCTTCTTCCCCAAGATTTTATGATTCGAACTTTTTCACCATTTCTTAGCTCACCCCGTGGTGGTTGAATATCGCCTATTTGGCCGCACGGACACCGCTGCCAATTGTGACGAGTCCGGGCATCACTTTCCCCAAATTCGAGTTCCCTGCACCCGGCATTGGAGCGCAGTTGGAATGTGCCGCAAAAATTGTGCAGGCAGCGCTGAAATACCATCACCGCATCATCAGGTTGTATGGAAGTGTGGGAATGAAACGTTATTTATTATTTTCTTGGCCGAAAATTTGGGTTTCTGAGATTTGTTTAGTTTTTTATTTGAACTTATTGTTCAAATTTCAGCGACGAGTTGACAGTGGACAAAGGGCCCGGCGGAGTGCCGTTCGACATGAGCCAGTACAAACTGATGTACGGCACCACGCGTATCCCAAAACATGGGAAGGACGAAATTCGGTACGGAAAGGATCGGCCGAACTGGGCACGGCACATTCTGGTCACCAGAGATGGGCATGTGAGTTTTTGGTTCAAAAAAATTAAATGCATTTTAGTGGAAATTTTTGCTATTTTTATTTTGTTTAGACTTTTGCAGTGCCGGTGTACAACAATGCGGGCAGTCCATTAGGCATTGGCGAATTGGTGGCACAGCTGAGAACGGTGGTGGAAAGAAGTGGTCAGCAGCCGAAATCGAAAGCGATCAACATTGTGTCAAGCGATGCGCGCGAAGTTTGGGCGGCAGTTTATGAACGAATTCGCAGTAATTTTGGATGATTTCAAGAGCGGAGCCAGACCTCGCGTTTCGGGCGGGGGGGGGGGAATCCAAAAATCGTGTGTTGATCTTTAGGGGTGTATTTTTTGGGAAATCAAAATTGCTGGATTTGTTTTAAATTTATAACAATGTCGAAAATCAATGAAAATATTTTGATTTCAAAAAATTTTCGGATGATTTCGAAGGGAGGGCAGGGTCCTATGATCCCCTGGCCTGTGATTTAACTACGCCCAATATGTCAAAAAGAGCGTTTTTCGATTATGAAAACAAATCGCTTTATTTGGTGAATGAATTAAGGGATCACAGCATTTAGAAAAATTTAGCAAAAAACCCCGCCGAGCTTTGTTTGGTGGAGGATGCCCTCTTCGTCATGTCGTTGGATCGGCACTTTGAGGAGGGCGACGGTTCGTCGGCACATTTTGCGACGCCGGAAGACCGGAACATGGCAATGGCATTGCACGGCGGCGGCTCGCGTCAGAACGCCAACAATCGATGGTTTGACAAAACGCTGCAGTTCCATTTGAACGAGCTGGGCTATGGGGGCATCACTTACGAACACACCCCGGCCGAGGGTCCTCCGCTGTCCGTGCTGTTGGACTTCATTTGCGAGCAGTTGTAAGAGCCAACATTTCATATCCAACATGTCCGCGAAGGCCATGAAAATTTAGAATGGACAAAATTAAAAAGAAATCTTCTATTTCCCCCCCCCCCCCCTTCCCCCGTAAGTGATTCGAATTCGTTCAACTTCGCTTCTTCTTCCGCTGATGGCCAATGGTCGGAGCCACGCGAGGTGCAATTTTTGTTGGATCACTCCGATGAGGAGGCAATGCGACAGTCGGCGGAACGATTTGATGCGTAAAAATGCGTTAATTTTTTTAATAGTAATTATTGTTATTTTTAGGTCCATCAAAAATTTGGAGGTACGATCGCTGAAATTTGATCACTTTGGCAAAAATGTGCCGAAACGGGCATTGCACAGTCCGGACTCATGGATTCAGGTGTGAATTTTTTTTTGAATCAGCATTTTATATATTTTTTTGAAAATGTTCCTTTTCTAAAACGAAAAAGTTAACAATTTCTCATGCCAAAATGTGCAAATTCCTAATTTGTTGTCCGTCTCCGTTAGATCGCGCTTCAATTGGCCTTCTTTCGCCTGCACGGCTTGCATCCGCCCGCTTATGAGACCGGCTCGCTGCGAATGTTTGCGGACGGACGGACCGACACGGTGCGACTGCCGAGCGCGGCATCCAAACGCTTTGTGGAGTTGGTCGCCAAAATGCCGTCTAAATCCATGGCCAATACAGCTGATGGGCTCATGGAGGAGGCCATAGCCGGCCACAAACGCTACTCCAACGAAGTGATGAATGGTGAGCGGTGTTCTCGGATGCCATTTTTGTCGTCCATAAAAATTTTTGTCGAACCAAAGTTGGCCAAAACGAACGCTTGGATCCTTTCCTTTGACCAGGCATGGGCATTGATCGGCATTTTTTGGGTCTTCAGTTGGTGGCCGCTGAGCACGGCATTTCTGTGCCGGAGTTGTTTCAGTCTAACATTTACAAGCGGTTGATGCACTTCCGACTGAGCACCTCGCAAGTGCCCACTGCGCACATTTTGCCGATGGGTTAGTGTAAAATTTGAAATTTAATGTTTTTTTTTTAGGATTTGGCCCTTCTGCGCCCGACTGTTACGGCGTGTGCTACAATCCGCAAGCAAATCGCATCTTCTTCACCATCACAGCATTCAATGAGTGCACGGAGACGTGCGCGAAACGGTGTGGGGGACACGCTAATCGAACTTTTCATAATTTCCCCAAGAATGAAGGCCAAATTGCTCTTTTTTGTTCCTTTTCTTGCAGTTTTGCCAAAGAGTTGGAACGCGCTCTGTTGGACATGCGCGACTTGGCAGATTGGGCCGGACGATTGAGAGAACGGGCCAAGCTTTGATCAACGACGAGGTCAACACCCACGCATTTTCATCATTGCCTTTCAAATCTTCAAACAGATATTTGATCACCATAAGTCACATAAAATGTACATTTTACATATATAATTTACTCACTTTAGTTTTTTCTCCGCTTTTTGTAATAATTTGAAAATACCACCTCAAAAGGGATCAGCGAATTGGTGCATTTGTCATAAATAGGTAAATCTCAACGTTTAAATTTACGTATGACTCCTTGATCTATAGTAAAATGGGTGGCTTGTTTCTGTTCTAGGTGAAGCTGTCAAGATCGGCACCAGGCTTGATTTTCTGTTTACAGCAAGACATAAAATTTATATTAATTGGGGAGAAGAAAGAAGTGGCAATAATTCATCGTTTTGCGCAATTGTGGTTTTCACAATTAAATGCCTAGGAGAGATTAGAGAAAAGTGTCGGTATCAGGGCTAGGGCTGCTCGAACCCTTTCGATAATTTCGGGGGTTTTCTTTCGGTTCGAAAGAGAAATCTGTTGGAAAGCGAGATAAATATGGGGCGAATTTTTAGTCATAAATGTTGCTTATTGATCAAACTGTCCAAAAAGAGTTATGGCGAAACTTTGGTACTTTTCGGTTTTGGGCCTTACTTAAAAGCAAAAAAATCTTCTGTTTGGAAATGATATTTTGTTCCACTTGCGAGAAGGGGCAAATTTGCCATATAAGTTTTAAAAGAATAAGCCCGGCTAGTTTTAGTTTTATTCATTAAACTTACGAATGGCAGCAGATTTTATTGGTTTTTGAGAGGAGTTATGGAGAGTAAGAGCTAGGCAAAGTGGTAGCCCTGGGCAGGAACCGAACCAGGACCTTTGGTGCAGTGGCCAGCTTCACACCCAAACTTTTAAAACTGAAGTGATTACATTTTGTGGGTGTTTCATTTTTGAATAATTAAATGGTTTTATAGTAGTAAGTTAAAAGAAAAACAATACTACAAATATTCGCTTCATTCAGAATTTATAAAATTTTCAATTTTTGATGTGTTCAAAAAATTTAGATATTTTATTTTTATTAACTTTTTGAAAGCCTTTAAAAGCTTTGTGCAACATTGAATCGGCACTTAACACAGTCAGATCGATCATTTCGCTTCTGATCACCGTCTCACACTCTCTGCTGGCCCGGCTTAACCCAACCGCCGAATCCTCGTTCCATCTCCTTGGCCGCAGCAATCAGCAACGCCTCATTGAAGGGCGCGGAGACCAGCTGTACGCCCACCGGCATGTGCGTGTTACCTAAGCCGGTTGGAGCTGTCAAAGCGGGGAATCCGAGCACGTTGACCATCTAAAACATTCGGTGTAAACATTTATTTAGGGATTTTGAGAATGAAATCGCAAACGAAAAAAGCGAGTAGAGTAAAAATTTGAAATTATGTACCAAATACAGGACAAAATCAAAATCTTACGTTGCAAAATTTAGGTGTAAATGTGCTAGGCTTGTTGTGTTAGCGCAAAATAAATAATATTAGCCTTACCATCGTGTATTTGACGTTGAAAACACTGAACGGTTCCATGTGATGGAATGGCACACCTGTTGGCCAAACTGGGGTCAACAAAAGTCCGTTTTTGCCGAGCAAATTGGCCACTTGTTGGCGCAATTTAATTCTCTTTCCAGCCGCCTAAAAATGCTTTGTTTTAAGCACCTTTTTATTTAATATTTCTCACAAATGTTTTCTCATTTTCCGTTTTCGGCGACGCAAATCTCTTCAACGCCTCAAATTGCCATCCAAAAAAGGTGGCATTCGCCACTCCAGTGTAAATTTGGTCGAACATCGTTTTAACTTCGGTGACAGACTGCAGAAAATATAAAATTATCGTTGAAAATGTATAAAATTCAACAGAAATATAGAATTATAGTTGAAAATATATAAAATTCAACAAACTTATACTACAAAAATTTGCTACTAAAAGTTTTTTTGTACCGGAATTCCTGGGCTCCACGGGTCAGAATAGAACAGCTCAAGCATGCGCGACAACAACGGAAATTCGACCTTTTGCACATTCAAGTTGTACTTCTCTTCAAAATAGGATTTGACCTGAAAAAAATGTAAAAAACGGATCGGTCTCCCAATTAGTAAAGCATTTATGAATTAACTTTTATTGAAAGTGATTTATTTTATGTAATTTGTAATTTCAAAATTTATTTTAATAGCCACTTTTACGGTTCTTGAAAATTGATTCCATTTCCGAGTTAGCTACTTCGATAATTGATTACCCCGACATTTAGTTGTCCGTCATCTTTCCAGAAAGCCCAAATTTCAACAAAATTCTAGTGACCTTTCGGACTTGCATCCGCTGTTCAAATTTCAGCTCTTGGCTGAGTAAAATGTGAATGTCTTCCAGATAGAACAGTTTGAAGTCTTTGGCAAAATCGACGTTCAGTTCGTAGCTGCTGACATTTTTTCCGGACAAAACCTTCAGAGTGAGTCAACATAAAATCCTGCTTAATTCGACCCCAAAAACGACCATTGACAAGAATCAAATTTTTTCCACAATTAAAAATCTCCATCCCCTAGACAAGGTGCCTTACAAATGCAAGGAGGTTCGAGACTGAGAACTGAGATTGGCAAATTCTCTTTTAAACTACGATTTTTGAAGTGAACTTTTACCAAAAATGCCAACTTTAGGGGTTTAAAAAAGTCTCGATTTTCGAGACAAGGAGAAATTTCTCGAATTGAGAGCCGAGACTCTCGAAGTTCCCTACCGAAAGGGCGAGTGGCAAATCAGTGGCGTAGCGACAGAGTGGCCCATTGCTGAGCATGTTCTCGGCGGGCTTGTAAGTAAGGCTGGCCGGCACAATTCCATCAGTTGGCACAACATCTTCAAGAGAGGGTAGAAAAAATGTCCACAATAAAGCTAAGCATAAATTTTAGGTCTGTACTAGTTAGCTTCGAGATTCTCGAATAAAAACTTATGCAAAAACAACAAAAACAGTTCAAAATTTTGTTGTACGACTTACGGTCGGGAAAACTGGTCGGCCTCAGTCCGAATACTCCGTTCATGTTGGCAGGAATTCGGATAGAGCCTCCAATGTCGTTGCCGATGCCGCACAGAGATGCGCCCGCGCCGATCAATGCCCCTTCACCTGCGCTGCTACCGCCTATAAAAAGATTTAGGTATGTGAAAACTAGAGTTGCACAATGAACCAAATTTCGGCTTTTACAGTAATTATTTGGACCATAGATCCGAGTTGCCCAGGGTACGGTTTTCGAATCCGAATTATTGGATATTCGGGTAGGAATCCCTATCCGAAACCGGTGCGCCGCTGTAGGGACCTGTGACGCGTCGGGAGTCGTGCGGGTTGTTGGTAACTCCGTAGCCGGTATCGTCGCCAGCCCAGCTTAGCGCCAAGTTCGGCAGCGTACTGATGGCAAGCAGAATGGCACCTGCATCCCTCATTCTGTGCCAGGGAAGGGAATGGCATTGTTTTTCAAATGATTAAAATTTATTTTTTATTAATTAAAAAAATAGCCACCGTTTCACCACTGGGGCATCTTCGGTGGCCACTGGACCTCCTTTGATCAGATATCGATTGCCTGCTCCCGTCACAAAGCCCTTTGTCTTGAGGTTGTCTTTGGAGGTGAAGGGCACTCCGAACAGCGGCTTCGTCGTAGCCAACTGAAAAGGATAGATTTGAATTGTAATCATTATCAGTGATTCTGATCAAATTGCAATTAAAGATTTTTGATTTTGGTAACACATTGGTTATTATTACCGCATTCCGTTCATCAGCAGTCATTTTGGCTAATTCTGAATCAACTTTTTCCGCTTCTTTCAGTGCTGCGTCGTAATTCGTGTGCGCAATTGCGTTCAGCAACGGGTTGACCTCCTTCAAGCGGCTGATGTACGCAGAGACCAAGTCCGTGGAAGTCAGCTAAGTTTCAAAAAAAAGGAAAAACTGCATTTACCTATTTCAAAAAAACATCGGTTGCCATTTTTAAATTTCATATTAGAAATTTAATCCGCGAATGCTTAATGAGTTTTTTTTCAAAATAGGGTAACATTGAAAACAATCAAATTTAAACCCAAGCTTATTAATTCCAGACATTGTTCTTTCGAATCAATTCCGCCGCTTTATTTCCCGGAATGAAGAGCAACTCGCTGGCATTCTGCCAACCGACATGTTCGATTGGTTCAAACGCGTTGATCAGCGAAAAGACGGCGTCCAACAGCGTGAAGTAACAGTCGGCCAAGAATCGGAGAATCGGGTAGTAGTCGCGTATGAACGTGTAGCGACTCATATCCATCTTCGAGCAACTTTGTGCTGTTGCTGTTTTGCCAATTGCCTGAGAGCAACAAACAGTTTTTTCAGTTTTTGGCACTAACTTATTGAGAATGTTTGAATTTTGATTGCACCGACTAAAGACAGAGAGTTGTTAAAAGTGTCAAGGTTGAAAGTAAAAATAATAAAAAATCAAAATTAATTGGCTTTATATATTTTAACAAAAACTGCTTCATAAAATTTAAAAGGTTTATGATAATAAATTTAAATGCCTTTTCAAATCAAATTTTAATTTTTCTCATCTACTTTTAGTTTAGGCTTAATTTGATGATCGAATTTTAAAATTCTGCAATCGAATGTTACCTCGAGAAAGTGGCTCGATGAATTCTGATCCGCTTCACTGTTCTCGACAAACTTGACATCTTGGGCTTGGGCACTGATCGGTTGGAAAACGGCATGGAAGAGGCAGTAGACAAGAAGAATCTGGACACAGTTCCGAAAAAACATTTTATGAAAATTCGGAATTGTCATTTGGAAAACACCGATCAAATTTATACCCGGTAAGGCCGCCCTTGCGTTGTGTCGTCTGTTGACCAAAAAAATTAATATTCGTCTATCGTTTGGCATTAATTTTGTCAATTTAAGCACACATCATTTAAATAAAGCAGACATGCCTCCTAGGCATAATTTAAATTGCATTAAATGTCGAGTTTTGCGATCAAACGGCAATGACATCACTATTTGTGAAGCGCCCGCCGACAGTCAGCCAATGTCAAATTCTATTTTTTTTTTTTGCAATTTCATAATTAAAATTTTGGGATTTAACTCAGTATTTTGTTATTTTATGTCCAATAGCAAGTTTTATTTTTTGTTCGTATGATGGTGCCGTGTTCTTCGGACGAGGGCAGCGCCATTTGCTGTTGCGTCGACCCTTTCTATTAGAATAATTAAAATAAATTAATTAATGTGATTATATTAGTCGAAGAACTTTACGACGAAATGTCGGCGTACCGATATGCCAGTGCTAAAGTCGTCCGTCGATTAATTGCAATTAAGAATTAATTCGAAAGAAAAGAATTATGCAAAGAGAAGCAAAAAGTTAAAAAAAATATTTAAAAAAAATTATTTAATAAACAAAAATAATGCGATGCTTCAAGTGAAATTCTAGAAAACCGTCAAAATCGTCCGAAATTCAAAAACACCCCAAAATGGATTATGCCTGATACATACCTATATCCTAAATAGTCAATTTTCAAAATCAATTCGTCGAAATTTTTAAATTAAACTTTTTCCTTTCAAAGTTAGCTGAACTTTCTACAGAGTACTTTCATTTCTCTTCTTGTTTTTTTTTTCAAAAAAGGGAATGAAATAGCAGAAAATATTAATTAAAATAGTAAATTTTATTTTTTTGTTGACATTTTGTTTTGATTTGTTATATTGTAAAGTTAACAGATAAATTTAAACATCAATACGAAGTCCTAATAAATGGTTTTTGTGTCACAATTGGGACTCGCTCGGTCAACCAAACAAAAACAGATAACCGAAATTGAGGATAAAGCCAAACCAAACCGAGAACAAAAAGCAACCGAAACATTTTTTGGATCTTTAAAAAATACGAAAATGTACAAATTAGTGTTCTGTAAATTGGATTTTAATTTCAAAATACTACCGGAGGTCTTTTGGGATAATTTATGACTTTTCTTGTGTTAAAATTTAGAAAATGTTTTTATTCATAAAAATATGATTGGTAAATTAGTTAACAAAAAATCTATTGATTTTGTCTTGCTGAGATTGTTTGAAATGTTGTCCTAAATGGGCATTAATTAATTTATGTTTTGGCATTAGATCCGACGGATATTATGCCAAACATCTGATAGATGTTGCAACAGGAAATGGAAGCTGAGGATTGCATTTAATTCACAAATTCACATGAATTTTTGTCGGCCGAGTCGGCTGCATAAATACGCGACGCCCAGGCAAATTTTATCAAAAAAAATAATTAATTTGTGCCTTAAAAATGAATGCGATGTTGGCACAACTTTTTGGCATTATTTTTATATTAACCAACTTTGGTGCCATTGTTGCCCATCCTGTGGACAAAGAAAATGAGGCGGAAGCATCGACGAACAATAATGGTAATGGGGCATTGTGTATTTTTTTAATTTTATTCTTTTAAGAAATGTTCTAATTCTTATTTTAACCAAATTAGCAATATTTTTTAAAATTAAAAATATACATAAAATGATTGTTTTATGTTTTGTTTGCAGTGGACAAAGTGACTCGCAATTATGTGGAAGCATTGGTGACGGATGAAGGGCATTTGAATTCAATGCGATTGTTTGCGGTTGAATGGGCTCACAACAATGCGCTGATTTTCAGGACAAAAAAACACCCGACAAAGTAAAAAAATGGACAATTAGTCAACAAAATAAACAAACAAAATTAACAAATTTTGTAAATGGATTCAAAATTTGTTAATAAATGACAATTTTGAAACTCGCAAAAATTTGTTTACAGAAGCGACGTGTCGACAATTGCGCCCTGCTCACTTTTCCCGTCGCCATTTCCTCGTCAACCATTTGAGCAAGCATTGGCAGTGCAAAAGGTGCAAATTTAAATTAAAATATTAAAAGAATATTTACAAATTTTAATACCCTCACTTAAGTATTGTTTCAAATTTGGGGAATTTTGATGGCATCCATTTTTATCACAATTTTAAATTTCAAAAAGGCGATGAACGAGCTGTACTTTCGCATCGGCACTGATTTTGCATTTTTGCAAGAAGCGTACAAAGATGTGATCGAGGCTGATGACCACTTCCGTAACATGATGGACATGCTCAAATCGGTGCATGAGGAGGGCATCAAACAGCCCATCACGGTGATCTTCCAGCGCGCGGTTTGTTTTGAAATATATTTTTATTACTATTTAAATCCATTTTAATTATTTATATAATAAATCCAAATAATTTATGAATTTGTTTAGGATTACATGTTAAATGTAATCAAAAGCCAAAATGGAGAGGAGCCGACTTATGAAATTAAACAGGTATTTTATGTGTTTAAAATTATGTTTATTTATTTTAAACTTTTTAGCTGGAAGTAAACTGCGGCTCAATTGCCGGCACAAGTTTGGACCGGCATACGGCCGAGCTGAACCATGTCATGCTGAAGAAAGCAGGTTTTCATGCGGCACCCGAAGATTTGCCCGAAAATTGGCCGGACAAAGCCCAAATCGAATCCATTAAAATGGCCTGGTACAAAAAATATTCTCAAAATAATATTACTATTACAAAACTTAAATATAATTCTTTAGCTTAATAAATTTTTAATTATTATTAATTAGATTAATAGCTTTATTTAGCATTGTTTAACATAATTAACATTAATAGATCAATCCGATTTATTTTAATTTATTAATCAATCAAATAAAAGTGTCAAGCCTCCATTAATGGAATTCCATCGCTTTGCAGGGAATTGTATGGAAACCCAGATGCCATTGTAGTCATTATGATCAGCGATCATTCACAAACCGTTTTTGATGCACGTTTCTTCGAGACCGAACTGGACAGACTTTCAGACGGAAAGATAAAAGTTGCACGCGTCACTTTGAAGGAATGTGCAATTAGGTGAAAGCTGAGCATTTATTTTTTTAATTTTATTATTTATTTATTAATTTTATTTTAACTTAAAGATGTTCTTTGGATGAAAACTCCAAGCTGCGGTTGGACGGTCGCGAAGTGGCGGTGTTGAACTCGCGATACTCTGCGCTCGGATTTGTGCCCGGCGTGTACGCAATGAATGCCAGAAAAATGATCGAACGCTCGCAAGCCATCGTAAGAAACATTTAATTATTTTATATATTTTTTTAAATAAAAAGCTTTTTAATAGAATAAAACAATTTATTCATCAATTAAAGTAGCTTTTAATTTGTTATTATTTTCAATTTGATTTATTTACAGAAAATTCCATCGGCTTTTGTTGGATTTAGCTGCTCAAAGAAAGTTCAACAGGTAAAATTTTATTTTCAATAAATATTTTTCAAAAAATAGAAACAAATTTAAAAATTCAGCTTCTTGCCGAGCAAGGAATGGTGGAACGTTTCTTCCCAAACGAAAATGATGCCGAAACCGTAAAAGCAATTCGCCAAACATTTACCGGATTGTGGTCACTGGATAAAGAAGATAAAGCAACCCAAGATCGGATTGAGGCATTTTAATTATTTATTCTTGGACATTTATATTAAATAGCTAAAATTTAAATCTATAATTAAAATATGCTTCAAAAATATATCCAAAAACTAAGGATGCCATTGCAAATCCCAACAATTACGTGCTGAAAACGAATATGGAATGCGGCGCATGCAATTACTTCGACGAACAACTCGCCAACAAATTGTTGGAAATTACTCCGGATCAGCGACCTTATTATGTTTTGATGCAAAAGCTGCGACCGATGCCTATTAAGGTCGGAGTTTGTTTCTTTAAAATATATTTAAATAAATAAATCAATTTTAAAAATATTTTAATTATATTCTTTATTACATACATATTTAGAACATCATGATCCACCCTTTCACTGCGTCCAAGATCGACACTATGGTCAGCGAGCTGGGCGTGTACGGAGTTCTGGTGGGCAATATGCATACCAAGGAGGTGAGGAGTTTTTGGACAATAACATTTTAGCATTTAAATGAAACGTAAACAATTCGCCAAACAAATTCTGAAGAACACATTCAATTTCCTTCAGGTGAAGCACAATGTGCAACAGGGCCATCTGCTGAAAACCAAGCTGGAGACCGCTAACGAAGGTGGCATTTCGACAGGAACGGCGGTGCACGATTCGCCCATTCTGTTTTAAAGAAATTAAAATTTTGGTGATTTTAGGATTCACTTTTTCCACAATTGTTTATATTATGCATAAATAGTAAAAAAAGACAATAACTGTTATGTGCGAGCAAATGAAACCGTACGAAGCTCCGAAGCCATTTGTTGGAATAAAAGAATAAGCCATCAAAAGCCTCACCAATATTTTAATTTATCGCTGGGCATGTAATACTTTCATTGTCACCTGTTGTTGCTCTGCTTGCTTCTGCTTTCGATCATTGCCCATGTCGGGAGAGAGGACGAGAAAGAAGGACGGCAAAATGGGAAGAACACCGACTTGGCATTACCCACCCTCCCCCCTCATTATGGCTGGGAATACAAATTGAACAATCATATAAAACATAGATATATATGTAAAGATGCCTTCCCGCGCTCTCCTTCCCTACGGGGAGACGATTGCCCATGTCAGTGTTGGGGGCAGGTCGTGTGACCGAAGACTTATAGCCTAATTTTGGAACTTTTAAACTCTTATTTAGTCAATTTTTGGGTGTTAATGTTAGGATTTTCCGAATTAGTCACCTATTTTAAGAGTTGTAGATCCTAAAAATCGCGGTCCTAGTCATAAAAAAATTGATTGAGAGAGTGTTTGGTTTCACACGACCCCTAAAACAATGTTTCACCAAACTTTTTAATTTTTTCGCGGAGGGGGGGCATATAACAGGAAAAGCAGTTTATTCATTTATCAAACAGTTTTTTTAAATTAAAAATTCACACACCCTTTTTTATAACAATATATTTTTCAGTTTTCGTTCAGCACTTATAATAATTCTGAAGATGGCATCGGCACTTCTCACATCTTTTTCGCACTCACTTAAGTAAATCCGCCATTTATCCCTTCACTCGCATTTCGAAACATTTGCATTTTCAATTTGCCGCCGCTTTGTGTGCTTTTTGAAATGTTATTTCGAAACGGGGAGGCGCTGGCTAATGGAACGGGTAGGGCATTTTCGAGGCGCAAAATGACTTTATTGAACCTCTCTCTATGTTCTAAATTCTCTCTGTTGAAAAAAAGCACCCGAATTTACAAAAATTTTGTGAATTTAACGATTGAATTTAATTTAAAATTCTTTAATATATTTTTTGATCCAACCGATTCCAAAGGCTCTTTTGTAATTGTCCCATAAAGCACATCGTTTCTCTGTGCATTGAATGGATGTACTGCTTGCAATCGGTGGGCTTTTCATTGCTTATTCTCCTACCTTGGATGGACTTCTTTAACAATATAATAACAACCGCAACAATCAAAAACGGATTAAAGAGGATCAACAGAAGGAATTTGTACAGTCAACATCACCGCCATCACTATATCAGAAATGGTACAACAATTATTCTAAAAGAGACATAATCTGTCCCCAGTCCAACAACCCCTCAGGGGTGGTCCGTCGTCAGAAGTGGGCATCAACAAAGCAAACAAAAACAATTTGTCTCCACTGCCATTCATTATGAAGTGTCCTCAGACCACCAAGGTTTTCAATGCGTTTAGTTTGTTATGTTATTTGTTTAGAATATTTCGGCCGTTCTTTGGTCTCTCAATGGCACTGAATTGTTCGGCATCTCTTTTGCCTCTAACGATGATGGCCAAACACTGGTGGACGTGTCCAACGAGTCGACGGACGATTCCTTGGAGGGCAAACAGCAATGGCACACAAAGGACGGCGCAGTCGCACTGATATTTACGGCCAAGCGTGGAAGGTGTGCTAATTGGTACTTTTAATTGGGGCTTCATTTTGGGATAAATAAAGATTCAAAATTTAATTAATTTTTTTGGGATAAAAATTTAATGGTTTCAAAAATCCCAAAAAGTTTTACATTTTATAGGTAATTTACTTTAGGCATAGGTTTGAGATGGAAACCGGTGGCAAAATGCGGAAGAGCTGGTTTGTGCTGAGGATCAACGAAGTCAACGTGAAGGAGGACAGCGGGGAGTGGCGCTGTCGCGTGTTGGTCGTTGACGGGAACGGCGGCGTGAGGGTAGAAGCCGAAAGTCGGAAAAGCATCGGAGGAGACCAATGGGAGCAGTCGGCAAAAATGCGGGTGACCGCGACCCACTTGCTTTTTTTTTAAATGTTAAACACCAAAAGCCGTTTTTAGGCACATTTGGTATTATTTTTAAAAGTTATGCCTGTAAACGACGGCTATTTAATCTATATTCAAAAAAATTGAAAATAAAAAATAAAACCCCATAAATAAATGACAGCCTGGACCTACATAAAATTAATTTAAATTGACAATTTTATCCACCCGTCTTGGGGTCCGGCACTATTTAATATTTTCATTGTGTGAAGGTGAGTAATGGCCGACAAATGTGGAAGAGAGAGCACCACCAGCAACGGAATTGGCGGAGAGGAAGCAGTACCGGTGATGGCGGAGATGTATCTTCGTTATTCAGTTTCAGCTTTACCAAAACTGACACTGACTTTGTTGTGTTCGAACGAACGGCGACGCCGGACAGTGCCGCTGTTCACGGCGGCACTCGACTGTTCCAATCGCATGACCGGGGTGGACAAAATCAATTATTTGTCAAAACAAATTTGTTACTTAAGACGTGTACCCAATTTTTGAAGAAACGTAGTGAACATTTTTTAGAGCATTTAAATGCTCGTATTTTTAATTCGTTTTAATTTCCTAATTAAAGTTGTTGATCTTTACACTGGTTTATTTTTTGAGTTTAAAGAATTCCGGGAACTTTTTGCACAACCTGAAATTTTTTGATTTATCATTTTTCTTTTGTCCAAGGTGAAGGCATTGCGTACAGTCGTGTGGACTCCGTGCATCAATCCGACGAAGTGAACAATTTGGACGACATTTGGCTGATGCGATGGAACAGTGCACTTCGGAGGAGAAGCAATCGGTCTCCAAAACCAAATTGCCAAAATGATTTCTTAATCACTCTTTTATTTATGGTATTAATGTTATGTTATGCCAACTTTTCATAAACATTCACTCGATCTGATCTGGATTGATTGATTGCACGCATAAAGGGAACATTTGCTTCACTTTTTTATATTTGGCACCATAATTAAAAAACAAAAATAAATAAAACATGGTTGAAAGTGAGCTTCACAGATTTTGGCCAAAACATTATAATTGAAGAAATATAAATATAAACATTATATTTTAGTAAATTTAAGTCAAATTTTTTAGATTTTGCAAATTTCTTGAATTTTCTACTTTGGGATGGCCCCGGATATAATCTCCGCTTTGCGATCCGCTTGTTGGTTTGTTTATATGTACATAAAGCTAAGAATCTATTTACAATTTTAATTTCATACTTTGCTTTTTTGAATGATTTTAATTCTTTAATAAGAGTAAGAGCATAAAAAATTTAAATATATCTTAAGTAATACAAATTAGAATTTTAAGTACAGAACCCAGCGTAAAAGCCCTAGGCCAAAAAGCCTTAATAAATATTAAAAAACCAAAAGAAAAAAGAACTTTTTTGAAAATTTGACGTTGTTAGTAGAGCCTAGACTTGATTATGAAAAAACTGATAAATAAATAAAATCAGTGTTCCCAAACGTGATGCTTTAGCACCATTTTGGTGTTTTTTTGGAAAGTCAATGATGCTAAAATTCAAAAATAATGCGTTGATGATTTTTGTTGTTTATTGAGTGTTTTAAGTAGGGCTGGGCGGGACCGGGACTTTTGGGACCAGAAAAACCGGGACCGGGACCAATTTCAAACAAAAATTGCTTACATCGATCACGGCTTACCAAAAATAACCGTTAAAACTTTTTTTTTATTGATTTTTGAAGCCGCCGATTTCGCTTTTTTTGTTGGCATGGCGCATAAAAAGCGTGGGTTTGGCATGTCGGCTAATACGTTCAATTCAGATGCACTGAGTGAATAGCACCTGGTTAAAAAGCCATCATATGATTTAGACAAAAATATATTTTTACCCCCCCCCCCCCGCCCCCCCCCCCCCCCCCCCCCCCCCTCCCCCGCTTCATTTCCTTTTATTAACATGCCATTCAATGGTATGCTTTGAATAGGTGCATTAAATTTTCTGTTTATGAAATTCCTGCGTTATTAATCGATTGATACATATGTTTATTAAATGCCTCAGTTATTATAAATTTTTATATTTCATTTAAATCTATGCCATAAATCCACAAGTTCCCGTTATTCCATTCACTTGTCAATTACTTTGTTTAATAGTTTTTTTGTTGCCAATTTTTGTTATTATTACAGAAGAATAAAAATGTGTCACATAAATTTGCTTTTACTTTTCATTTGCCTATCAATCAGTGCACAATTTGATTCAATTATGGGCTGCGATAACGAAATTAGAATAAATTTATCTCTCGACCAAATTGGTGAATTTGTTCAGGCGGTCCGACACCCTTTTTTCAAACAAATCGCCACAAACGGAAGTCCCAACAGCGGTGGTAACGGAAAAGAACATTGGACAATAACTTTGGGCAATAAGCTCATTTATATTGGCATTAAACATGGCGTCATCCGTCTCATCAAAGAGATAATTAATCGAATTAACAAAGTTACTCACATCATTAGGAACAAGTACAATGAATTATTCTGTGAACATTTGGACGAAAAACAATGTCGAGAGAAGGAAAAGAAAACAATTGCACAATTGACCGTTCGCGAGTTGTTCAACATGGCGAAAATAGTAGTCAACTTCAAAATCCTAAACCGCATAATTGATTCCAATGTTTCTGAAAATGTCAAACTTTACATTTGGTGGTACCGGTTCAGGTAAAGAATGTGGACAGGCATCAGAAATGTAGCGTCCAGCTCTTCAAATTTTCAATTACTTATACATCTGAGTATTAGCAAAAAAATCCTCAGCCTTATTATTATATCACTCATCCAATTTATTCATAGATATCATGTTGATTCGGCTGTGAAACTTAAGAAGATTGGTTCAGAAACTGAAATTCGTCTTGGAATTCTGCAATATTATAACCAAATTTGCGTAGAATTTAAGGAGTTAATAAAGCAAATTGATCAAAACCATTCAAATTTAAACGAAGCTCTCATGATTTTAGCTAAAATTCCAGACATTAGTATTAAAACTAATTGGAAATACGAAAAACTCGCCAATTTTGACCCGGTCGCCGAATTGCCTCAAGGCAAGTCAATGCTTTTCCCATTTTTTCAAAGTTTTTTTAGACAAATACAAAGCTCTAATGTCTAAGCCAACCGGAGACGGGATGCCCGTTTATGTGTTTTCCGAAAGAGTAAATTTATTTTTTTAAATTCTAAAATAGGCTGTTTTCTCGCTACACCTATTTAGTTATTATTTCTATTACGATATTGAAGACAATCCAAATATTCCCCCTATTTAGTTTCCCAGTCGTCTTAAGATTGGCGCAGCTTGCCAAGCAATGGACATTGAGCACCGTTTTGTGAAAGTTTACGATATTGGTTCCTGATTAAATTTTAAAAAAATTAATTAATTTTTTTTTTAGAATTCCATTTTGGGATGAATGAAGGCGTAATAATTAGCGATAAAATCCGAAAACGGACTGATCCGGAGAGAGGAGTGTACGTGAAATTTCCTAAAAAATGTTTTTATGAAAAAATTATTTACATAAAATTCAGAAAAATGAATTTCGTCGGATGGACAAAGGAAAGTCAATGGGAAGTGCAAAAAATTTACGACCAATTTAATGATTTTTACACGGAAGACGGAGTGTTTAAAGAAGGCAAATTTGGCATTAGCAAATATAATTTATTAGCAAATAATTGCATCAATTTTTCGAACGCATTTGCCAAGGCACTTTTAAAAAGCAACGATCAAATTAAAAAAGTGGGTAAAGCATTTGGGGTCCCTCGGGGGCGTCAAGTCGGGGGGGGGGGCACTGGGGCGTCGGGGAGCAAAGCTATTATTAAATAATGACGCAATATTTAAAGAAATTTCATAAATTTTGAATCTTTCATTCTAACAGCAACGCGTTCAAATTTACGGCTTTCAGAAGCCCCCAAGTGTTCTGAAACAGCCGTTAATCAATGGCAACTCATGCCGGTTTGTGGCGAATTGCTTTATGTCACTGACGATGTCGGACTCGGACGATTGAATGAGGGAAAATGAACGGAATACGCTAACCCATTTATGGGATTTGCAATCGATTACCTCTGTAGCGATCTTTAAAAAATATATTCGAACTAAATGTTATGATATGCTATTTATTATTAAATGGAAGCGTTGAATGGCGCAAATTTTTATCGACAAAAAGTGTGCTTGCTTTTGTAACTTAACTTAAAATAAGCGGGAATTAAACAGCGAAAATATATATTCTCCTCATTTAGTCCAAAGGAAAACGATGAATATATTCGATGTTGAAAAACGATAAATAAATTCAATATTTGGAAAACGTTACCTCAAACCTTACCCCCCCCCCCTTTAGAAAAACAATTTGTAAAAAGCATTCCTTGTTCGTTTTTTTCATTTATTACAAAAGTTTCACAATTACGTCGAATTCTTAAGAATAAGGGTGGTGATGGTATACGTGCCCGACCCATTTATAGACGTTGTCAAATCTTTGGGTATTAATATTATACTGATAATACAATTAAAAAATAAATGCATTTTTTGATTCAAAGATTTTTTGTTCATGCCGACCAAAAGCTAAGCGTGAGCGGAGAAGAACGACGAGAAAACGGAGAGGGGACATTTTTTGGGGGACGAAGTTTTGCTGATTTAAGAAAGATTGGTCGGATGATAAATCGTTGGTCCGAATGTTTTTTGTCGTCTCGCCATTTGTCAAATTCTCTTTAATCACTCGGCAACATTATTGAAAACTAATTATTAATTAATCAACATAATAGTGTAATAATTTCCATCATGTTTTTTTTATTAATCGCGATTCATTTATTGGCTTGCTTTGATGCTTTCTTACGAACATTATAAATTGTCAAATCTATTCTAGATTGTATTCAAATTTGAAAAAAGGTGTTTACCTAAATAAATCTATTAAACTATTGTAGGTATGTTAATTTCTTTCTTTTTTTTTGTCGAAATAGGACTGGGGATTGTTTTATTCATGCATTTATTGGTATAAAGATCACACTTATTAATAAAAGCGCGCATTATTCAGAATATCGCTGCTTTTTTCTACAAGTAAAGTTGTCTAATCGAAAGATTTGAATAAAATTGAAATTTTGAATATTAATTAGTTTTGGCCGGACAAAGTCACGCACGCATCCCTAAAGGTAATCGGATGGCCACAATTTTCTGGGTATGTTTGTTCATGGATAATGCATCAATTAATAATATTTACTGGAGAAAGTGGCGGCTAAAATAAAATTTTTTTAAAATAATTTTTTTGATAGATTGTCCAGATCTGAACATCCTCGTATTTGAAGCTTAAAATGAGTAGACGCATTAATAACAAAAAAAGAACAAATTCTTCGTTTACATAAAAACGCATTTGCATTTAGCATTCCGTTAAAAAACTTTTATTCGTAATTAGCAATTTAAAATGGAAATTTTTCAAAAAGATCTATTCTTTCAAAATTTAAAAACTACGTGTACAAAATTTGGAATTTAAAGAATGGCTAATTTTTGCTCTTCAAACTATTTTTAAAAAAATTTATTCAACATTTCTATGCCTCAAAAGTTCTATATGAATACAAAATGTTCTTATCATTCAATCGCCATTTTTGATTTTCAGCATCCAAAACTCATTTCTTTCCACCAGGGTAGTAGCCACCGCCGTTGCCGCCGCCACCGTTGCCGCCGCCACCGTTGTAGCCGCCGCCTGCAATAATATGAATTTGTATTTAAATAACAAAAAAAAGGCCATTAAAAATAAACGGACGGCGAACGCGCAAGCCAGAGGAGGCCGCTTCATTTGGCACGTCGCCGACGGCAACGCGGTCGTCCTTTGCGTTTATAATGCCGGCAAAAGCGCACAAAGTGATCAGAAGGACAATGGCGAAAAAGCGGAGAGGGGTCATCATTTTATGTTTCGGGAACGGAGTTTTGTTGGTGATTTTTCAATGAATTTTGTTTGTGGGGAGCCAATGAATAATGTGCGCTTTTATAGTGGGCCTTATACCAATAAATGCGTGAACAATCGGCCGGTTCTATGGTTTTTTTTGGTTTTTGTTCGCCAAATTTTCTTTAAATCACTCGGCAAACAAAATTTAGCAAAAATTAATCGAAAATAAGATGTTGACGCGTGACATGTGAGTCTTCAAAATATCAATTTCAATTTTTGGTTAATAATCTGGAACTGTTTTTGAACTCGTTTATTGCGATTCTCTCGCATAAATGAAAAATTAATTTAAAAAAAGTTTAATGACAAATTAACGCTAAATGAATGAGAGCGAAATCTAAACTAATAGAGCGATAAAACATTTTTGAGATACTTTTTCTGAATTAGCAAAAAAATCTAATGGTTTGTTTTTTTGAATATAACCTTAAGCAGCTAATTTCTTATCAAAATTTTCTTAACTCTCTTTCTATGATTTCTTCTAATATAAATAATTTATCGAATATTCGATTTAAAATCGGGATTCTTAAACTTGGAAAAGTTCATTGAGTTTTGTTAGGGGTCCGGTGATTCCGTTCGTTACTTTAAAAACACTCAAAAAGAGCAAAAATATTTATGGCATCAGATTTATGATTGTTATTATAAAAATATAAGATAAGGAAATAAAAAATATTTATTTTGTTAATTTAATTTATATTTTCTACTAATTTTGTATCTTTCTAAATTTTGTTTATGTAACGACATAGCACCATTCTGAATTTAAATTTAGATAACAGCAACATGAATGGTCGAAGTGTTCATTTTTTTTTTGCAATTCAATTACGAAACAGGGATACGTTTTTTTGTTGGGATCGGGCATTATCAATTTGTAGAAGATCAGAGTTTTGTATTAAACTTTTGGGAGTTTTGGAGTATTTTCAGAAGATCAACCCAACTTTGATCGACTGCATCATATTGAAAGGGCTTTATTATAGCAATCTGATCACCCACGCCATTTTCTGCTAGGATCACTTTTCTTTGTCGAGTTTTATTGGGCAAACTAAAAAATAAATTGTTGCAGAAGTAATTGGAAATAGAACCAATGAGTAAGTAGAGTTTAGAAATGCATATTTTGGCACTAAAATTTCATAAATTAAAAAAAAAAGAATGAGAAGAAGCAGGTCAAAGTGGATTCCATTCAGGCCAAGAAAAGAGCAGATTTGGCCAAGTAACCACAAAAAGTAACAAAAAAAAACTGTTAAAAAACCCAAACAAATAAAAAATTAAAAGAATTGCTTCCTGGCGGCGTTTATCGTCTCTCAATTTTTAATTAATTACAAATAGCTTCTGGTTTAGAAATCTTAAAATGAAATATTTATCGAGCCGCAATTTATTTAATTCTATTGAATTATTTTACTGTGTTTTAAAAATTGAAACATTTTATGCCCAATATTGACAATTTAAACAAATCACTAAAAGTCCATATCTCTTTTATTCAGATTTTGTTACAGTTTTGTCCTTGGCCATTTCGGACGGAAATGATCACAATTTGCTTTACACATTTCATCCCAATGCTTTTTCTATGGGTATTATAATTTATGCATTCATTAACAATCAAATAAAAAAGTTATCGGATTCTGTCCAACCAACTGATGGCAAACCAGCCAACCAGCGAGTCCCTAACCACCAATAGAGCCGCAAACATGAATCATCATTATGGCAGTTAATCGCACATCACATTACCACACCAATCATTTAGTTCATTCAAAACACTGATTTTTCTAATAAAATTTCAGCTCTAATCAGTGAAGAAATATTTGAAAAGTTTATACACGAAATTGCGCTGGGAGGGTTAAGACTTTATGGACCCAAAACAATTATAGTAACTTCAATTGTTAGAGAGACAAAAACATCAATGAGAAGACAAATGAAAAACTGATATTTTATTCTGCTTGAATTTAAGCGGCAATAAGTGTTAACAACCTACTAAAGTTTTATTTTGTAATAATTAACAGTTTCAGTCACTTCTTTAAGAGATTAAAGAATTCTCCCTATTCCCGCCAACGCCTCCCTCCCAAATGCCATCTTTGAATTCGAACCTCCCCAACAAGGCCATTGTCATGGCTGTGCTGCTGCTGGGCTTGACCATCAAGTCTTCAGCAAAAGACATAGGTACGAGATTTTATTGCTAAAATTGGAACACTTTTTTTACAATTCTTTTCAATTTAGATGTGGATGAAGTTTGTGCACCGCTCAAAGGCACCAATTTCTACGAATCGTGCAAAAGCTCGCAGGTAGTCCATAATAAGGGCTTCATCCCCAAGCATTTGCGTCCGCCATGGCTTAATACTACTTCGCTGTTCAAAGACAACTCTCTTGACCAAAAGATGAGCATGGACAATTGCTATGCCTGCTACAAAGGCAGCAAAGCAAGTAACGACATAATCGAAGATGAGGAGTACTGCGCATGCAAGGCAATTTATGTTAATATAAAATTCAATATTCAAATAATGTTTGAATTTGCTTGGCGTTTAGAAGTTCCAAGCGCGACCGGGTTATAACCGGTTTGGGAAATTCAATGACTGTTTGTTACTGACATCATCAGAGCATTATGGATATAAAAACCACTCAATTTTAACGATTTTTATCTTTCTAATTGATTAAATTCTAATGTCGAAGAATCAGTCAACGATATTCGTGTGGACTTTGATTTGAACAACTTTTTAATTTGTGTTTTTACAGTTTGGAGCGGGTGCACCGGATGATGCTTTTGGAAGTGTTTTTGGCACAATCAATTTTAAGTCCGATGCTTGCTTGGAGGATTTCTACAAAGTGGCGTTGGTATGTTATTTTTAATTTTATATATAATTTTTTACACTGTTATTATGTTGGTTGCATAGATGCCAAAGTGCGGAAACGAGAATTTCGACCATATCAAGCACTGCGCCATGGTATACGTAAAAGATTATTGCTGTACAAATTTTACACTAACCTCTGCCAGGTTCAATTTTACAAGAACATGCCCAAAAATGAGCCCGAAAATGCAGACGCCATGCGTAAATTTACGAAATTTAAACAACAAAAATGTTTAACATTTTTTAGGAACCCTCGTGCTGTTGGACGGTTGCGTTACGGGAAGCATCAAAGGCTGTACGGCAAACGTGAAGGTTGAGTTCAAAGAGCTGGGCAGCTCCTTCTTCTACGGCAATTGTGATGAAACTGTGAGCGTTGCTTTTGAGAGCAAGTGAGTTAGTTAACATCACCCTTTTTGGTGATATATAATTTTATTTGGGGTGATTGGAAGAATACTTTTTGTTCATCACCCTTTTTGGTGATATATAATTTTATTTGGGGTGATTGGAAGAATACTTTTTGTTCATCACCCTTTTTGGTGATATATAATTTTATTTGGGTGATTGGAAGAATACTTTTTGTTCATCACCCTTTTTGGTGATATATAATTTTATTTGGGGTGATTGGAAGAATACTTTTTGTTCATCACCCTTTTTGGTGATATATAATTTTATTTGGGTGATTGGAAGAATACTTTTTGTTCATCACTTTTTTTGGTGATATATAATTTTATTTGGGTGATTGGAAGAATACTTTTTGTTCATCACTTTTTTTGGTGATATATAATTTTATTTGGGTGATTGGAAGAATACTTTTTGTTTTTAGCATTACTGTGAAGAAAGCTTCCGCTGAGTCCACCAAGAAATCCGGCAAAGACGGCGACGAGGTGATTGATGACAGCTCCACCTTCACGGCCCCCATTCTGTTCCAACATCGCATGTGCGGCGGACTGTTTGGCGGTGCCGGCGTGGAGAACACCTTCACGGACATTAAGCTCACCATCAGCGGCGAGTACGGAAAATTTAAATAAAAATTTAGCAACAAAACGTTTTAATCTCCATGCCGCATTTAATCAGTTGTGGCGAGCCGAAAACCTACAAGCTCCCGGACCTCGATGGCACCAAGGTTGCTAGTTTGACGAAACGGGTGGCTAATTTTCTTAAATGGAAAAACCAATAAAAACTTTTTTATGTTTAAATGCCCTCTCATTAATGTTTACGGGCTCCAATTAATAATTCATATTTTCTTGCAGGGCCGTGTGCAGGAGATTCGCGGACTGCAATTGGGCATGCAAGCCGCCGATGCTGCGCAGTGGCGTGACTCGGAGGGCGGGTACGCCTACAAGAAACAGGCCGACCTGAAGTGGCAACCGACCGATCTGAAGTACATCACCACATATGGGAAATCGAATGCTACGCAGTATTAGTGATTAAAGATGGAAACGTTCGGATGAGATCTGTAATTTGAAGATGGAATATTTTAAAAGCTTTTTTCTTTATTTGATCATTCATAAAACATTTTTCGTAAAATGCCTTTTGTAAACATTTTTTTTTCAAACAACAATAAGACAATTAAAAAGCACAAAAATTGATTTTTCAGGAAGGTGGTGGGCAGCTGTTTAGATTGGGGGCTTTCGATTTTGATTAAGTCCAGGGTTCGGATCGGGTTAAGACAATTTCCGTTGATTTCCAAGTACATAACAGAAAACTTTGGCGAAATTCAAGTACACTCAAAAAATTTCTCCAAATCCAATTTTAGGAGTAAAAGTCCAGTTGTTGCCGCAGCCTAAAATGATACCAATCGGTTTCTAAATTTGTGAACGTTTTTAAATAATCTTTTTATTCCATATTCGAAATTTAATTTAACAAATGCATCAATTGTGTTTCTTAATTTACAGTTCCTCGCCTCGGCCTTCGTCGCCCAACTCTCATTTCCATCAGTGTCCATGATCATGATGATGATGGTGGTGATGACCTCCTCCCCCGCCCCCTGGAAATTAACAAATATAAATAAATAATAAAGCGCATTAAACGGAATTTAAACTTACGCCGAACGCGCAAAAGGGGAGAGGCGGCGCCGCCGTCAGCGGCCCCACTGACTGAGCCAATCTCCGCGCCGTTCATGCCGACCAAAGCGCCCAAAGTGATCAGAAGAAGAACAGCGAGAAATCGGAGAGGTGACATTTTTGGAGTTTTAAGGGATTTTCTTTAATTGGTTTCTAATGGTTTTGGGGGTTTTCGATTTGATGGACTTCATATCATTTGAGGCACCTTTTATAAGGAGCACCCACGGGCATTTAACAAATGTTTGCTAATCACTAATTGCCTAATTAGTTGAGCAAAAAGCCCTTTATTGGGTGTCTTAGTAAGTTTTGCAATGTGATCATTAGTAATGTTAAAAATGGAAACAGTTTTTGGACTTTGTAATCAATTAATATTATGTTCGCCAAACACCCCTTTTTTGGTAAATAATACGACGCATTAATTTTAAAATATTTTAACTGAAACTTAAATTACAATTATTCCAATTCTCAATAAGCTCATTTTAACGCTTCTGTTTAATTTAAAATTTATTTAAAAAATTACAGTTCGATATGCACAAATAAAAACAGGAAAAAATAAGTATATAAATTCGGCAAATTGGTTTTAACACAAAAATTGACGATATGCCAAAAAAAGAACATAGTTTGAGATATGATCATGATCAGGAACATTGCCTCAAAGAAAGTGATGTTCGAGAATTTATTTTGACTAGGTAACTCATGGCGTAAATTGTAATCCTAAATTTTTTGTTTTGGTAGACCGAGACTCTCGAACATCCAAATAGGCAACCAAAATCTTAAGTAAATGCAGTCGAGACTCGAACGTCGCCAATTTCTTTTGTCATGGCGTTCGTTTGGCCACCGCCACCACACCATCCTCAACCTCCAGAGAAATGCATTGACCGCTGCCTGGGCGTGACTCGGGTGGTGCACCACATGCTGAAACGTTCCCTGCATGCTGCTGCAAGTGCAAGTTACTGCCGCCGGGGGTCGTAGTTGGTAGCAGTCGCCTGGTGGACGCTTGGTAAGCGAGCGTGCTGGTGTTGCACCGATGGTCGTGCAACTGCTGCTGCGTGTCCTTCTCACGCGACCACCAGGCGCACACAATGCGTTGCCAAACGATTACCACAGTGCGACGGAAATTGACGCTGAAAAAACGAACACTTATGCATTTATTTATACAATTACTGAAATTAAAAATTCGATTGCGGGAGGGGGATAAGCAAAATCATGCCTAATTAGGGATCCTCAGTTTTTCGTGTTCTTCTTTTTTTTGCATATAAAAGTTTTTTTTTTGAACTTTGAATTTTTTTTTGGCTGTACCCTAAGCTCTACCATTGCTGCCAAAAGATTTTAAACCCATAAAGTACCTGGAGAATGCGTAGACAATCACGTCACAGGCGAAGTTTACGTAGTACAAGTAGTGCGCAACATTGTAACACCAGGCCAATACCGGATTCCGGATTAGTCCGTCGTGTTGAAACATCGTGGAGTTAAACACGTTCAGCGCCACCGTATCCAGGATGCGGAACATGTAGAAGGGCGTGTTCAGAAGAATGTACACTACCGGCACAACTAACAGAATGCGAGTTGCCCCACTCGTGTTGGCGGATGCAGCGCCTAAATAATATCAAAAACATTTGCATCTACATAAAGTCATGACTTAAATTTAAAAAAATAAAAATCTTATATTAAATCATTTAATGCCTATAATCTACCTCCTGCCGTGCGTGCACCAACGGGCATACTGCCTGTGGCAGTGCGTGTTGACAGCTTGCGCACCACGGAAGACTGTTGCTCGTCTGCACCGCATGGTGACTTGCACGCCGATGCCTTGACAGACGCTTGAGGCGGCACAGGTTGCTGACGATGTGGTGGCGCAGCTGCAGCGGCCGCAGCAATTGATGTTGAGCCGGTACTAGCCGAGGTTGTCAGCGCGCAGTACGACTTCTTAGTTGCAGACGGCGTCGGGGACGGTCCAATATGAAAGTTCTTCTCGGAGTGCCGCACCTTGGAAGCGATCACGGTGTTGAGCACAACGACAACACAGCAAGGGAACAAGTAGCACAACAGCACGTCAGCAAGCTCAGTGATCAGCTGTATGTTTTTAAATATAAAATTTAACTAAAAATATTTTTATTTATATATTGAAAATTGCAAATTTAAAACGGGCATTTTTAGTGATCGAAATAAGTTCTTGCTTAAAACTCAAATGAAAGCGAGGAATTAATTTTTTTATCGATAACAAAACTAAAACTGATTTGGTCCTATCTAACAGAACAATAGCAGCCCTTTGGACCAACCAAAACATTTTGAATCAAAACATACAATTCTCGACTTATTGAATCCAAGACTATTGGCCTAACCTGAAGGCGACCACCGTCGCTGATACCGCACTTGCGTTCGTTCGTTTGGTTGGGTTTCAACGTGATGAATTGGACCAGGTTCAGGATGAATGGCAACGGCACCCAAAAGATCATCAACTTCCAGCGGCTCATGTGCCCGTACTGCACGTGCTTCAACGGATTAGCGATGGCCAGGTAACGCTCAAGCGTCAGTGCCGCAATTGACCAGCTGGACACGTAGGAGGCGGTCATCAACAAGTACTCCACCAGCACGCACGGCACGTAGCCGACATAATCGACCTAAGACAACAAAAAATTTATAATGATTTTTTTAATATTAGAATTATCTTTCAGCATTTAATAATAATAAATTATATTGAGGGATTTCTTTACTGAATTTATATAAATAGCGTTTGTTAGGTGCTGAAAACCCCATTTATTTAGGTACTTAAAAGTTTCAAAATAGCTAAAAACCCAAACTCGCAATAGATTTTTTATTGGTGATAAAAAGTTACACTCTAATTCAAAAATGTTTCAAAAAAGAAATGCTTTTTTGGGCTTCTCTCATCACCCACCACCTATGCGAAAAAAGCTAAAACCCTAAAAGTCCGGGGCCCTATATATAAATTATGAAATGCTTACTTTGAAGAGCATGAGAATGATTCCAAACAGAAAGGCGGAGTCGGCGATTGTGAGCACGATCAGATATTGGTTGGCGGCCATCTGAAAGTACGCAAAAATCAATTGGCATTTTTCCCAAAAAACAAATTCAAAAACCGTTCTCAATCTGGAATGGAAAATGGCCACCAGCGAAACAGAATTGCCGCCCAGGCCAAACAGCACAATGAATGGCAGCACGAGCAAATGGTATTCTTGGCCAGAATCCTCGAGAGCAATTGAATCGGAAATGTTTGGTTGGATAGGAGAATTCATAGTCATATAACAGCAGATTGGACGGTTTGACGGACCTTTTAGGCTAAAAATTGAGGCAATTTGTTTTTGAGAGTTTTTATACGATATATTTAACAAATTTTTATTTTATGTAAAAAGGTAAATAATTGAAAACATTTGAATAGATTTAAAAAAGTTGGAACATAATAATTCGCATATTAATGCTGCAGATTTTGTGCAAAATATGCCATGCCAGAATTGCCTTGAAATTATGTCACATTCAAAGACCAAAGGTCATTCAATTTGTTCGGTGTAATGCACAATTAATGGAAAACGATTAATTTGATTGCTTTTTATTGACTTAAATGCAGGTGGCAAAGAATTAAGCATCTGGCAGCTTTTCATTTGTTTCCAATATTTTTCGTATAGGTTCGGAATTTTCATATCAAATAGCGCGGAGCCGTACAAATGAAATGCATGGGATTTTTTGTTTAATTATGGTTTAATTAAAGGACCTTTTTTGATATTTGAAAAGACAATAATAAGCTGCGTAATTAAACAGAAAAGTTCACAGATCTATAAATGACGCTTGACGAAGAAAATAGGGAGGCCATTAGTTAGTTGTTTTGAGCAAATTTCTTCTGTTGACACGTTAAGTCGGATTATTGTGGCACTATAATGTTCAGACTGAAACGCTTTCACTAAATTAAAAATATGTTTGTACGTGCGCATTATAATTTTTAAAAAAATATTCGATAAAGTCAAAGCTCTAATCAAAAATTTTGCAAAAACGGCATTCGAACATTGGACAATTATTGCTTGGAAAATCTTTAATACGCGTTCCGACAGGCGCCGCCGGGGAAAAATTATTGACCCAAAAACCTCAAAATGACTACAAAATACCGCACTATCGCAACTTCAGAAAAATAACTCGTGCCTTTCAAAAATGCCCAAAATGGTTTGGAGCCCTAATTTAAGTCAAAGAATTTAAATCCAAGACCTTAAAAGAAAAAGCTCTTTGACTATATTTAATTTGATTAAATTTGGCATTCTGATTAATTGCCTATTTCAAGAACTGGCTAGCTGACATGCATACCAACCACCTTATTAATATGACATCCAATTGGAATCGACCTCGCTTAATTATGCCAATTTTTCCCGGACCTGGGAGAGGAGAAAAAATGGAAGAAAAGTAAATTTTCGGGAATGGATGAACAAATTGGCACGAAATGATGTTTTGGGAAATTGCATTAACTTTTTTAAAATGATTAAAAATAAAATTAAAATATTGCAAGTTTTTTGTATTTATAAAGCAATTTGGCAAAAAAGTTTCAAAAATTAATAAAATGGTTTGCGTTAAGAATCCCTTAATGGAATTAGGTCTAGGATGGTTTGTAAACGAATCCTTTCAAATAAATTCAAAATTCCCCAAATAGCGAATTACGAAGAGACAGACGCCTCTCCAAGCAAAGTCACAATTAGATGCCTGAAATTTAAGCTTTTGTGCCCAACAAATGGAGATAACCATATTAAATACACAGACAGAATAAGAAAGCATTTTGCCAAAATAAATGTCAAAAATTTTAAGGATTCTGTTAGTGATGGAAATTTAGTTCTTAAAAGTAAAAAATATTACATTTAAATTTCCTGAATAGTTCCAAAAAGTATGTAACTACAAATTAAATAAAATCCAACTCATTTATACATTAAAAAATTTAATGATTAGGAAAACTGTAAAATTAATCAATAAAATAAAGTATAAAAACGATTTTGCTTTGATTTTTGAAGTTGTTGATGATTTCATTGGTAAAATATTCAGAAAGTGTTCTTTTAGGGGTGAGATGGGACAGATTTCACCATTCCCCCGGGGGGGGGGGGGGAAGGGCTCCTCCACAAAATATTAATTTCAGTCCTTTCCCCTCAGTGGGCCAAAGCCAACCTCAAAATACATTAAAATTCTCGCCCCCCCTCCGCTTAGCCATCCCCAATATTTGTTTTATTATATAGTTGCCTTGTAAGGGAGGCCCTATCAATTACGGCTTTTGCCTTAAATGTGTGACCGTGATGAGCAGCATAAAAGAAATTGGGGAGCACAATGACAAAAAAAAGCGGCCGGGAAAGGGCGGATTTGAAAATGATGTGAGTGCTGCCCCCCCCCCCCCCCCCTCGGGGGGAGGGCTCATTTTTGCAGAATAATTGGCCTCAAATCCGACGAGTCATTCGGCCACCGTGGGCGGTATGGTTCAACTTTGGACCGGCCAATTCAGTCCAGCACATTCTGGCCAAGTTGGTGGCAGAAATGGCCGACAAAAATGGAAATGCCACCCATCCATGCATTTCTGAGTAACTGAAACTCAATGAAAATAAAATTCAAAATCATTAAAACACTATTTAAGCACATAATGGTTGAGAAAAGTTGCTTGAACTGACTAACAAATGTTAATCATGAATGAGACTTAGTTGATAGAGCCAAATTGACCGCGCCACCATAGTGAAGATTCGGGGGGGGGCGGAGGGGGGGGGGGGGCGGAGGGGGGGGGGGGGGGGTGTGGTAAATTCGGCACGCATTGGACGAAAGCTAATTTGCATTATGGCAGATGAATTGGGAACAAGAATGGCAGCTTAAGCATGTGCAAGCTGAAGTGAAAAATTGGTTTGGGACGTTGGCATCCAAAAATGCCAAAATGGCGCTAAAAAATTTGATTTTTTGTTGGTTGTAAAAAACAGCTACCAATTTGATAGTAAAGCAATATCCAAAACAAAAGAAGAAGCTTTTCCGATTTATTTTAAAACAGAATAAATTCTTTGAATATTAAAAAAAAACTTTGTAAATAAATTGAAAAAGATTTTTTATTATTAATTAAAAATCTTTTAATGAATTCCTCGCCAAAAATGGAATAAAAACATTTCCGTTTGCTTCATATGTTTTTTTAGTATTGGTTATTTGCTAATGGATCGCTTTTGGAGTTGTATCAATATTTGCATAATAAATTTATTATTATTGCATTCTCAGAATGAGCCACACAAAAATGAATAATCAACCATTATTTATTTATTTCACTTCCCTTTTAAAGAATGTTTTAGAAAAAATGTTAACTTATTAATAATTAAAGCATAAAAATCAATTTAAATTCGTGCAATTTGCACTAATTCATTCAAAAATGACTGAATTTTGGACAAAAAATGAATGAATGAACGAATTTGGAATTTGACGGAGGCTATGACCGAATAACAAAAAGCGCAAAAGATGCTAATTTCAAGCGTGGGACTTTCTTTCTGTTTGTACGTATGAATTAAAGTCAGCAAATGGTAATTTTAGGTGGCCGAAAAGTTTTGCGGGGGCGCAATATTTTTGGAATTTGCGTAAGAGCATTTTTTTAAAAGAAGCAGAAAGTTAAATTTGGTGGGAAATTATTAATTTTTTTATAGTTAACCCTAAATAAAATAAAAATTTAGAATTCAACCCTGAATATTAAAGAGTTGGTGATTTGTTTAATTTATTCAAATCACCAATAAATTTTTTTAAATATCAGGCATGTCCACAGATATCAGCATATCCGCGGATTATCCGGATATGGATGAATACGGATAATGAATTTCAAAAATGGGACGGATACGGACGGATAACGGATATGAAAAATCCATTTATCCGGATATATCCGCTGTATATCCGCGGATAACGGATACGATTTTGAAAAATGAGACGGATACAAACGGATACGGATTCAAAAGGCACGGATAATCCGGGCACGGATTTAAAAAATTGTATCCAGGGACATCCCTGTTAAATATATTATCAATTTTCTTTTAATTTTGATGGCGAAAAAGGGTTCTAACAATAAAATAAGCAAATTCAATTCCAAAGATTCCGGATTAAACACGAAATCGGGCATATAAATGGCTCAATTATTGTTATTGTGTCTGACGATCAGTAAATTTCTGATTAAATTGCTTATTAAAGTGATTAACCAAAGCGCCAAAAACACTTTTAGACAAACTTCCGCCTCTTGGGACTCATCAGTAGGGCCGCTAATTATATGGATAAAAAATCTCGAAATATGGCCATAAAATATGGATGAAAAATTGCAAAATATGGACCAAATGTGGACAAAAATTGCAAAATATGGACGAAATATGGATTAAAAAATTTTAAAATATAGCAAAAAATTGACAAGATTTTCTAATAGAAGTAATAAGAGCAATAAAAATTTTAATATGCAAATTAAAGGCATTTCAGAGAAAATTTTTAAAAAATATGCATAATTTTAAAAACTTTCATTTTTGGTGGCAAAATTTTTAGTTACGAAAATCAATTTTTACGGGTGCATTTTTTGAAAATTTCTAAAGTCGATCCTTAGGGGTGTATTTTTCGTTTTTATTGCATTTTTGTTAAGAATTTTTGAAAAATGGCAAAATATGGAAAAAATATGGAATATGGATAAAAATCGCGAAATATGGAAAATTATGGAAAATATGGATTATAAAATGGGCTCTAGAAGCTCCAAACAAAGCTGAAAACACTACTTATGGCATTTATACGCTGTTCCGAGTGCGCAAAAAAAATATGGATTTCCATATAATTAGCGGCCCTACTCATCAGTGACAGTGGATGTATGGTTTTATATAAATGGCACGACACGAAAACAGAAAGCCAAAAAAAGGTTTTTTTTGAATCGGACGCAAGTATTTAAATTTTTCCGCATGATGTAATTTTGCAAAAACATATTATTGGTTGAATATTAAAAGGTTTATAATTATTTGTTCGACTATTCCCGCATATATAAAAATTGTTGATTAATTTTAAATCAGGTCCACAGCTTTCAAGATTTTTACACCCTGGAATTTATGAATGAAGAAGCAAGTCTCGATCCCCTCGTTGAAGATTGGCACTTTGTAAAGCCGATTTTCTCGTTCACGGCGAAATTATAGTGTACTCTTATCAAACAAAAAAAAGCATACAAACGAACTTTATGACGTCAACAAAAATTGCTTCCGACAAAAATGTTTCATTCTGGCCATTGACAAAAAATTTACCCAAATTTCACACGAAACACGAATAAAACAATGACAATTTCATAAAGTCAACCAAAATTGGTTCGATAGAATTAAAAGAGAATTTTTTGCTATTGGAATTTAAAAAGCTGGCAAAAAAATGGATTAAGCCAAATAAACAAAAAATGTTTACAAGATTGAAGTGAAAAAGAGTTAGAAAAATTGTTTAAATCAAAGAAAAAAGGGAAAAAATATTTGTACAAATGCTTTAAAGAATATCTACTAAATAAGAATAAACATGAAAAGATAGACTATTAACAATGAAAACTTTAAAAAATGGTAAAAATTTGTAAAATTAAAACAAACTTTTGATTCTCAAATTTATATTAATTTTAAAATTAAAACCATTATTGTGGTCAAAAAGTTTTCATAAATTAGAGAAATGTTGATAAACTCGTCGTATTAAGGCCAATCGACCAGACATCCGATAGCGTAAAATGAAAGATTTTCAATGGCTGGCTTACAAGCCAAATGCTTAATGGTGACAGATGTGCTCATTGGCACGCAATGTTTGCCGGTCTGTGATTTGGAGTTTTCCAATTAAAATGAATAAAAGTGCAAATATCGCATGCGTTATGTTTTTTTAATAATAATTTTCAATATTTTTATTATTTAAAAAAAAGCATCAAAATTGTATTTGTGTTTATTATCATAGCGTATAAATTATATTTGGCATTTAAATTTTTAGTGATTATTAATTTTTTAAATCAAACCCGCTTTATTTTAAATCTGCTTTTTGAATATAAATTTATAAGGTCTGAAATTAAGATTGCTCCCCGACCATTCGGGGGATCGGAAAGTCTGCGGTCGGGTTCTTCGAGGGCGTTAAGTCGGGTCGAGGGTAAGGCCCAAAAAGGGGGGTCATTTGCGTCCCGGCCACTCGCGTCCCAACCACAAATTTTGTTTTTTGATTTTTTGGACCGCAAAGTTTTCAACTAAGTCTTCTTTCAAAAAAGGCCGACTAAGTCTAACGAACAAAAAATGTTTTCTAGATTTTAATCCTTATCTTAACAAAAATGTTAAAAAATCTAAAAAATTCCCAATGGCGCTTGAACAAGAATAAAGTATTTTGTTTTTAATAAATAAAAACTCTGAGTGTACTTAAATTTCTTTAAATTTCACAGTTATGTACTTGAATTGAAAATCAACATGGCTGTACCTTAATCCAATGTTTTTTTGGACCGCAAAAAATTATATTCGATTACAATTTATTTGTTTATTGGGACGCGAGTGGCCTGGGACGCGAGTGGCCTGGGACGCGAGTGGCCGGGACGCGAGTGGCCTGAGACGCGAGTAGCCGGGACGCGAGTGGCCTGGGACGCGAGCAGCCGGGACGCGAGTTGCCTGGGACGCGAGTGGCCTGGGACGCGAGCAGCCGGGACGCGAGTGGCCTGGGACGCGAGTGGCCTGGGATGCGCGAGTGGCCTAGGACGCGAGCAGCCGGGACGCGAGTGGCCTGGGATGGGACGCGAGTGGCCTGGGACGCGGCAGCCGGGATGCGAGTGGCCTGGGACGCGAGCAGCCGGGACGCGAGTGGCCTGGGACGCGAGCAGCCGGGACGCGAGTGGCCTGGGACGCGAGCAGCCGGGACGCGAGTGGCCTGGGATGGGACGCGAGTGGCCTGGGACGCGAGCAGCCGGGACGCGAGTGGCCTGGGACGCGAGCAGCCGGGACGCGAGTGGCCTGGGACGCGAGCAGCCGGGACGCGAGTGGCCTGGGACGCGAGCAGCCGGGACGCGAGTGGCCGGAACGCGAGCGACCCACTTTGCCAAAATATCACGGGTCAGGAGCGATATATCTGATGTCGGGGACGTCGGGCGTTGGTGGCGCGGGGGTCGGGATTCTACGGGGCGGCATGTCGGGAGTCGAAATCGGGGATGAGTCGCAAAGCAAAATACATCAAACTCTGTGATGAATGTTTTAACAAAAATCAGCACCAAAAATCGTCAATTGGAACTGTTGAACCCTTGAAAAATAGTCCAAATGTTACTACGCTTATTGAAAAGGCTTTATGCGCGATATTTTGTCGTTGGCATTTCATTCAATCACCGACGACAGATGGATATGCCCGCGTGTAATTAATAATTAGTTGCGAATGAAAGGTTTTTGTACATACAGAGGGTTCACACGGCATTTGTCTAGCCAAAATCATTTAATTACATATGTAGTTGGAGTAGGTTGGCACGGCACGGCACGGCACATTTCAACAAAGCATTGATGAGCTTGGCATTTGAAAATGAACAAATATTGACTGCTTAATATTGCTACCATTAAAAATTTAATTTTAAAATAAATGTTCTGGCATTATACATTTTGTTATTTTTACGATTTAAGAAATGTTCCATAAATACAAAATGCCCAAAATATTAAATAATATTATAAATACAATAAATGCATAAACACACAAAAAAAATTCGGGCCCGACTTGTCTAAACCACACTTTTTAATTAAATTAACCAAATAGTAATAAATAACAATAAAAAAACATTTCAATGCGTGTGGCAAAAAGATTTGATGGAAATTGAACTAAAAGAGTGCTTTAGGAATTGGAAGATTTGGCAGAAGAGGATTTGAAAAATGAGAATTGGGATGGGAACTTGTGGACTTTCGGGAAGTGCATTGTTTGTAAGGTCTCTTTTAAGTTTGCAATAAAAAAGATTTCAAAAAGTTAAAGCAAAATAAAACAAAATTAAAATGCAAAAAATTAAAAATGTTGGCTTCATATTTGACTTTGCATTATTTGTAAAAGCAAAAAGACGCTTATTATATTTTATTTTGTGTGAGTTTTATTTATAAGAGATGCCCGCTTAGGCAATGCTAGAGAATATTCAAACAATCTTATAAATAATTGATGGTATTTTATTGTTGTTTTATTATGTCATTTTATCAACAAAGCCAATTATGTTGGCATTGGTGATTGATATTTATTTTTCTTATAACTCATAATATTCTTAGATTTTTTTTTCAAAATTTAAAATGTTGACGCGTTCTCTTTAAAGTTAACATTTTCACGAAAAGAAGCCCACAATTCCCAAGAATATGAAATGTTATGGTGCTGCTGTACTTTTAAAGCGGACAAAACGATAGCATTTCATGATTTTATGTTTTGCATATCAATCGGCATTACATCAAGAAAATGATTAATTGAGGCAAATGTCAAAGCGGGCGGACAATTATTAAAGTTTAGCTAAAATTAGAATTTCTAATTTGTCAACTTTTTAAGGTTTGGTTAGTGATTTTGAAAGTGAAAATTAATAAACATATCAATTAAATGCAAAACTGTGAAATTAAAAAAAATTCTCTAAAATTTGAATCGAATTTTGTTACGTAATCGCTTTGTTTAAAAAATGTTCAATTTAAATGAAATTGAACTTTTTCAAGACAAAAATCCAACGATTGATGACAGACAGCTGGAAACGTATTTGTCGCGTGCCTTTAGTGCAAAAATGAAATAATGGATGAGAAAATACATAACCGACGTAATTTGACCCCTTGGGGGTTCCTACGCCATAGGCAATGAATGAATGCCTCCGGGTGAAATGTGCTTTCAATTCAATTCAGCCACTCTAACTGCATTATATGGCCTTTTCTTTTTTTGGAAAGTAAACATATGGCTGCTTTATGTTAGGGATGGGCGCCGACGAAAGAAATTTGGAAATCGGAATTCCGATGCCAAAAATGTCGGAAAAGGGAAAATTTAATAATTTTTATGTTTTCCCTCATTTTTTTGGCTGTTTTTAGTCAATGGTTTTAATCAATATTTTGGAATTTTTAAAGTTTTGAGCATAAATTTTAGCATTTTTAGTCAGTATTTTTAAGTCCATATGTAACGGTTTTTAGTCCTTGAAAATTTGAGCTCACACATTTGTTTATTTAATTGGTTAATGATGAATGATCTTTGCTTGTTTATCACGTCTTCATCAAAAAGAGATTTTTTAAAAGTTTAAATTTTTTTTCCATTGCTATCGAATATGAATTCCGTCCGATTTATATAATATAAAACATAGTCTGTTGCGCTCGATGGCCCGCTTTTCAGAAACTTCACTCTGTTTTAAATTTCAAAATCTTGAGGTTGAGTAATAAAAAGGGCGGCTGATAAATTTAAACTTATCCATTAATCATTATTATGCTCACTAAACATAAGGCCCGAACGATTATTATTGCGTTACCTAAATTAGTAAAAGACAAATTGAATAACGCAAACCCCCCCCCCCCCCCCCGATAATTGTGAAGATCAAACAAATTATCGGAAGAGTAAGTAACTCCAAAATTGTTGCAGTTTAACATTACTAAAATGACATTGGTGAGTTGTGATCAACTGATTTGATAAACGAGTGATCAGCAAATCGTAATCACAATGTGAAATTTGCTTATAAAAGCCCTTAAGAATTGCATGTTAATCAAATGGAATAAATCTACTCAAAATCCTCCAAAGCCCTCAAAAAAAAAAACCAAACCAAACTCGGAAATCCCTGAAAACCCAAATGAAAATGTCCTTTCTCCGTTTTCTCGCTGTTCTTCTTCTGATCACTTTGTACGCTTTTGTTGGCACAAACAATGCTTATGGAAATACAGAAAAATTGGTTTCTGCTCGTTCTTCGAATTTTTGGACTCCGTCCGTCCTCCGTGTCCGTCGAGGTTTAAATTTTTATTTGTTTAAAAGACCAAAATAATAAATAACAAAATGTTTGTTAATTTTAACAAAGTGAAGGGGTAAACTAGTAAAGCGATTTCCCCATTTCAAACAAATTAAAATAATTTTTCAAAACTCTAGTTATTTTTGTGAAGAATGACTCTCCAAAAACTGAATGATTTGATTTACTTATAATTCTTCATTTTTGTTTGCCAATGAAAATGGTCAATAGAATTGCGGAAGCACTCTTCGACTTTGGTCATGTTTATTTTAACAGGTGGAGGTCACCACCATCACCATCACCACCACGACCATCACGGGCACGACGGTTGGAGAAGGAAATGAGAAGACTGGAAGAGGCTGGAAGCGAGAACCAACAGACTTAAAAGACAAATATGTTATGTAAAACAATTTGCGTGCCATTATTATTGTTAAAAGAAAATATGGGGATCATAGGGCCCAGACTCCACAAATCACCCAAATCATATTCTCAATCGACTCGACTCCTTCGCTATCTTCTAAAGCAATAAACTGAAAAAGTTTGCCCGGTCACTACTACATTGGCTTCTTGCTACCAATAAAGTAAAAAGTGAGAACCTTTCTCTTTCCAGATCAATGAACTATGAAGAAAGATGTGATTAGCATTTCAATTTAAGCATTTCTGAATGAAAAAATTAAATTTTAATATCCTCTCCGTTACCTTTCAGGCCCAGCTTCGACTTATTGCTTAAAATCTTGGGCTTGTTTTAAATTATTAAAAAACTGATCGCAAATTTATGAATATTTATTTGTCATTATTTTAACACTTACAAATTAGTCGGGTGCATTTTTGGTTCGTGTTGGACGAAAATAAATCATTTTTATTAGAGAGAAATGGTGAACAAATAAATGCAAAGAGGTGGGAGGGATGGGTAAGACGCGCCTTTGCTGTTGATATGATCGCCTCTCCTTGATAACCTCCGATCGGAGGTTAGGTTTAAGGGTGGGGGCTAATCGATTAACGAAAATGATTATTCCGTTGATACCTTCAAATCATTATCCCATTACAATAATCATAGAAATGATTACTATTAAGTTTCAGATTTTAAATGGATTTTGACTCTAATAATTCTCGTAAATGCCATGAGACCGCAAAAATTTGGCCATCATTGCCGACTGATGGTGGCCAACAAAAACGGTTGAAGAATTTTAAAAAATTGAAGGATTTGGGACGGGGGGCTTTTGGCATTTGCGCTCTCTTTAAGGTAAAAGCATGCTAGTAATTTATATTTCAAAAATTTCCCCTTTCATAAAATGTTTTTGCAACTTTAATAATATTTTTTTAAATTTGGTTTTGAATATTAAAATAAAATAAATGATTTAAATGCTTTAAAAACAGGATGAAACAAGCCGATTGAACAAGAAAGTCGTAATCAAGCGTGTCTCCCTTGAATGTCAAAGCGAAAATGACAAACGAGCAATTTCATGTATTCAAACAAATTAAAGGGTTTTTTGAACAATAAAAATAGTTTATTTTAACCTTTGAAATAAAAATGAAATCTTTTTTTTTTAAATGTTAAAGTAAGTTAAATTAACACCAAATTTTTAAAGATGAAGCCAGCCTGTTGAAGAAGCTCTCTCACCCAAACGTTATTCGTTTTCATGACTCATTTGTTGAGTTGGAGCAGTTGTGCATTGTAATGGAATACTTGGATGGGGGCACAATGGAAAGGTTAAAATATAATTGTATATAATTATTATTTAATCTATCATTAAAAAATAATTTAGGATGATTCAGGAGCGTAAAGGCATCAAAATGGGTCAAGACTTAATTCTCTACTATTTTGCACAGGTATTATGAATTAGGGGTTGAGCAAAAGCTAACATTTTCAAAACAGTTTTTGATTTAAAGGAACTTTTAGTGCCTATAAATGCCTACTTTGGCGTTTTTGAGCACAGTATTTTGTCATTTATAAAGTTTTAGTGCCTATTTTTCCACGTTTTAGAAATTTTTAAGAAAATGCAAAAAAAAATTAGCCATTTTCAAATTAGTGCCAAAAAAAAACTTAAATCAAATTCTTTAAATTTGGTCATTCAAAACTAAACGGTTAACTGGACACGAAATCATAAACCGGGCCACAAAATCCCTCGTCTTGTCTAAAACTAATTTATTCGCTAATCAACAGTATTATTGAAAATAAATGGATTATTTTTAATGTATTATATTTTTGCAGATTGTTTTGGCATTGGACCACATGCATGCGTTAAAAATTCTGCATCGCGATATCAAAACAGCTAACATATTTTTGAACAGAAAAATGACCATTGTCAAGGCTTGACAATTGTTTTATTAAATATATTTAAAAAATTTATTTCAGGTTGGAGATTTCGGTATTAGTAAGGTAAAAATATTTTAATCAAATTGTGTTTGCAAAAAATTACTTTTTGTGAAGGAGTTAAATTCAAAATGTGCTCAAGCATCAACCTTCGTGGGTACAATGAATTACGTGTCGCCAGAAATATGCGAAGGTCGGAAATTAAATGTTAAAATTACACCATTAATTGTCAGTTTAAAAACTAAATTTATGTAGAGCGCTTTAACTTTAAAAATGTATAAGATTGTATAAATATTTTAGGGGTGGGAAAGTCGGGGGGTCGGAGTTCTTTGGGGGCGGCGTGTCGGGGGTCGGGGAACAACCTTAAAATATTAAAATTAAAAAAATTACCAATAGTAATCAATGAATATTTAATTCATATAAATTATTAAATAAAATAGCAGAAACAATTTTTAAAATTGTAATAAAAATTTCATGTTTTCTTTCTTCACAGGTCGTGCATATGGTCCAAAATCGGACATTTGGGCCGTCGGCTGTGTCCTTTACGAATTGGTGGAAGTAAATAATACGAAAAACATAAAAAAGTTAAAATAAAAATATATTAAAGTTGCGCAAAGCCTTCGACAGCGACTCCATCCAGCTTCTTTTGCTCAGAATTGCAAGAGTAAATAAAATTTGTTTCTTATTTTTTAATTATAAATATTTTTAGGGTCAGCATGGGCCTATTGCTTCAACAGTAACGCCAGGAATGCGTGAACTAATTGAACACACTATGGAAATTGATGAGAGCCGACGGCCAAATACAACCGGTACAATTTTTATTTATTTAATAAATTTATATTAAATTCATTTTTTATAAAACACACCCATTTGTCAGAGATACTCCTAAAACCGATGGTATTGCAAAAATGGATGGAAATTCATACAAATTTGGGTAAAAATTTGATTTTTTGATAAAAGCTAATTCTAAATGAAATAATTTAGGGCGTATTGAACCGGACATCGAACTATATACAAAGGAAACGCACTAAATTTTGGATGCTTTTTAAAGTAAACACAATCAATCAATCAATCGATCGATAAATGATTAAATTTCCCCCATTTAAACTACAAAAAAAGAGCAAAATCTTTTGAACTAGGCGACAATATTATAAACTGGGTGATCTGGACCAATATTTTGAACTGCGTTACCCGGATTGGTGTGTAGACATTTGCGGCCCAGACACTTGCGGCCTAAGACAAAATAGACATTTGCGGCCCGACTTTTGCGGTCAGTCATTTGCGGCCCTGGATTCACTTTCGTTCCATGCCAAATCAACGTTGATGATTTAGTTAAATGATTCAATTATCCATGCAAATTATTTAAGCACATTCCATTTCATCAAATGGAGGGCCTCAAGCAGTCATTAAATATTATTTTATTTTAATAATTTTCGCTAATAAACTAAACGACAGTTGGTACATATTTCTAAAAGCAAAATGTATTTAAAATCTATTTTTTCTGAACTTCGGACAAGGCCTATTTGAAAGATAAACAAACAAAAATGTTTTCCAATTCCGTGCTGGGTCGTTTCTTAAATTCCGCCACATATATTTTATTAAGTAGGTTTAGACATTATAACTTTATTCAAACCGCATTAAACTTTATATCAATGGAAAGCTCCAAATGAGTAGAAACTGTTTGTAAAACTAAACAAAGCAGTAAATCAAAGTTTAAAAAAGTTATGGTCAGAAACCCACAAAAAAGCCCGATTTTTGGCAATTTTACATTATAACTTTTTTGAAACTTTTCAAACCAGTTGGACTTTGCTGTAATGCTTTCGCTATTCATCTAGAGCTTTCCAATGAATAAGGTTTGACTGATTTAGTGCGGTTAGAATAAAGTTATGATGTCTAAACCTACTTCATAAAATATATGTGGCGGAATTTAAGAAACGACCTAGCACCTTCAAATTCCCCCCCCCCCCCCCCCCCTTCCGTCTGGTGTATTTACTTCGAGGGGTTTTGCGTGAGAATTGATCAAAATATTTGATGCCTCGCGCCACTTAGATTTTGAATATTTCCATAGGCCAAAGAAAACAATACGGGGCTGATTTGAATTGCGCTCGCAACAAAAAATGGATTCTAAAAATGAATAAATGGATGATGGAACGAAATACTGGGGAAAATCAGGCTTTTCGCCGTTGACTTTTGTAAACAAATATTAAATATTATTTTGGTTTATTTTTAAATTAAGGGCATATAATCACTGAACATGAAAGTCTGATAAAGCTTCTGACAAACGAAGGGTACAAGTTGAAAAGGTGAGCAATTGAATTTTATAAATGGAAAAATATATTTATATATTCATTATGATTTTAAAATGAGTCTTCTTCAAAAGATGAACGACGTTATTTCATCGGATGCCACGAAAGAAGAAGCATTTGATATGACGAAACGGCGACAAAAGACAATCAGCGACTGGAGCACCTAAAAGGGCACATGGGCTTTTTTAAATGGATTTTAAAAGCGATTAAAGAAAATGAAACGCCGCAAAAAGAAAAAGCGGGCGGATTAATCGAATTGCCAAGGACACATCGATTTTTGCGTTTCTTTCAAAAATTCAATACTTTTCATTTGTGTATTTTACTTGTGCATATCGCGAACTGTAATTTTTAAATGAGTTTATTTTTAGAATTGGCATCTAATAATGATTGTAATTCAAGTTTCAATTGAAAATTTTAAAATTAATGCGTCGTATTATTTACTTAACAAAAAAAGGAGTGTTGGCGAACAAAATATTAATTGATTACAAAGTCCAAAAACTGTTCCCATTTTTAACATTACTAATGATCACATTGCAAAACTTACTAAGACACCCAATAAAAGGGTTTTTGTTCAACTAATTAGGCAATTAATGATTAGCAAACATTTGTTAAATGGCGCGTGGGTGACGCTGATTATGCTCCTTATAAAAGGTGCCTCAAATGATATGAAGTCCATCAAATCGAAAACCCCCAAAACCATTAGAAACCAATTAAAGAAAATCCCTTAAAACTCCAAAAATGTCACCTCTCCGATTTGTCGCTGTTCTTCTTCTGATCACTTTGGGCGCTTTGGTCGGCATGAACGGCGCGGAGATTGGCTCAGTCAGTGGGGCCGCTGACGGCGGCGCCGCCTCTCCCCTTTTGCGCGTTCGGCGTAAGTTTAAATTCCGTTTAATGCGCTTTATTATTTATATTTGTTAATTTCCAGGGGGCGGGGGAGGAGGTCATCACCACCATCATCATCATGATCATGGACACTGATGGAAATGAGAGTTGGGCGACGAAGGCTGAAGCGAGAAACTGTAAATTAAGAAACACAATTGATGCTTTTGTTAAATTAAATTTCGAATATGGAATAAAAAGATTATTGAATTCACAAAATGCTTTTGCCGAATTTGAAGAAAAAATTAGTATTTGTGCGTTAAGACCTCCTCCCCCTGTCCTCAGCTTTAATGAGTGAATAGTCTATAAATCCAGAAGAAACAAACGCATTAAAAAATCTGATAGAGCTTCTAAAGCTGAAAGGGTGGGCAATTGAATTTTAAAAATAAAAATGGAGTTTAATTCAAATTATAATTATAAAATAAGCCTTCCCCAAAAAATGAACGGCAGTGTTTTATCGGATGCCACGAAGGAAGAAGCAGTTAATGAAGTCCGTCAACTTATTAAAACTTTGGAGCTTTAATGTTTAGGTATTTCGAGACTTGAAAATTCTTTGGGAAATCTGTCAATTTTATTCTCAACTGTTTTTATTTCATTTGGAATTATGAAAAGATAAAGGCGATGCTATTGGTATCCAAATTTTTATTTCCCTCTAATTTTGTGATTTTTAATGCTTTTTGTCCCTTACTAATAATACATTTAGAGTTTTTTTGATCAATTTAAAACATCAAAGTTTTCGAAATCGGAAGATTTCGTCGCGCCCATTGAGTTTGGAAAGAAAAAATTTGTTGAAAAAAATTATTTTTTAAGCAAAAATATGCACAATCTCATGAAAAATTGTTTTAAAAATGTGCCGTTTATTTGCCAGCAAATAAATGACAACTATTAAATTTAATATAATGCGAAAATGTAAATTGACTGATAAGAAGCAAAACAATGACGTGTGCGTGGACAAGGAGTCCAGCAACAGATTCGGCAAGTCCCTTTCGAGGCTGCCGTGTGGTGGCATTGTTGGCCTTTAATTAAATGTAAAATTACTCGAAGAATCATTAACTAGCATATTTAACCACTTTTCACCATTTTGAGCAAATTTGGTTGAGAAGGAATAATTATGGGCTTGGATCGGAGTTGAACTTAATTTTTTTAAGGGGGGGAGGGAGCAGTTGGAGAAAAGGTTGATTTTTAGGGGGGAGTTGTAGACCCTTTGTTGCATTTTTGCTGCGAAATTTTAAAAAAATGCAATTTTTTGAAAATTTTGCTTTACATCTGCTGGAGGGAGGAGGAACGCGGTGCCTATAGGCACCGCCAAGAAATTTTTGAAGTTTTGACTCACTTTGTGAGGAGATTTTGCCACCAAATTTTAAAAAACGGTAATTTTTTTTCAAGATTTTACAAGATTTAAATTGGTCCAAATATTGGCGAAACATAAATTTTAAATTAAATGCAGAAGCATTAAATGAGCTTATTTGAGAATTGGATAATTGTAATTCAAGTTCAATTGAAAATTTTAAAATTAATGCGTCGTATAATTTACTTTACAAAAAAGGAGTGTTTGGCGAACAAAATATTAACAAAAATGTTTCCATTTTTAACATTACTAATGATCACATTGCAAAACTTACTAAGACACCCAATAAAGGGGGGTTTTTGCTCAACTAATTAGGCAATTAGTGATTAAAAACATTTGTTAAATGGCGCGTGGGTTACACTGATTATGCTCCTTATAAAAGACGCCTCTAATGATATGAAGTCCATCAAATCGAAAACCCCCAAAACCATTAGAAACCAATTAAAGAAAATCCCTTAAAACTCCAAAAATGTCACCTCTCCGATTTGTCGCTGTTCTTCTTCTGATCACTTTGGGCGCTTTGGTCGGCATGAACGGCGCGGAGATTGGCTCAGTCAGTGGGGCCGCTGACGGCGGCGCCGCCTCTCCCCTTTTGCGCGTTCGGCGTAAGTTTAAATTCCGTTTAATGCGCTTTATTATTTATTTATATTGTTAATTTCCAGGGGGCGGGGGAGGAGGTCATCACCACCATCATCATCATGATCATGGACACTGATGGAAATGAGAGTTGGGCGACGAAGGCTGAAGCGAGGAACTGTAAATTAAGAAACACAATTGATGCTTTTGTTAAATTAAATTTCGAATATGGAATAAAAAGATTATTGAATTCACAAAATGCTTTTGCCGAATTTGAATAAAAAATTAGTATTTGTGCGTATAAAATTCCCCCCCCCGTCCATGCATTAGTTAAGGCTTTGGATGAACAGATTTTGTGCCTGGAAACTCATTTCAACATTCAGTGGTCGTAAACCTCCTTCTTCTTCACGTAATGTTTTGGTCTTTTAACAGGAAATGATTTAATTTCTTGTTTTTTTTCATTTCTTGACTTTCTCTCGCCCTCCCATAAAAACGTGTTTTTAAATATAAAATTGATTTTTTTTGTCATCAGCTGATCTGACTTTTGTTTGTTGTTTGTTCTTTTAAATTTGCCTCACTTTTTATTTTCCCTTTCATCGCTCAAATTCCTTTCAATTGAAATTGGTGAAAAAATCGAATAATGAATTTATTTCCATTTGTTACTGTCTTTTTCGGTGCAGTTTCCCTATCAATAATGGAATCTGTCAATGGTATTAATTTGCAAGAATTTCATTTAAAAATATTTAAATAAATCTAAATTATATATTCAAAATGTTTATGTGTCAAATGTTTCCACGGCACTTCGCTTGGGAAGGGGCAAATGCGACTGAAGGACTTTGTGCAGATGGATTGTGGCCCGTACGTTCCGCGCTGTCTTAGCGTCGAATGCGAAGCTGGTTAAAGTGTAAATTTGATATGTTTTACTCATTTTAATGCATTTAAAGATGGCCAACAAATCGTTATCAAATATTGCGGCAAAAATTGTTCCCAGGCCAAATGTGCCAACGCAAAGTCGGCAAACATAAAGGGATGCCGTGCGTGTGGCGGCGATTTGTGCAACAGCGCATCTGGCCTTATGCAAACGAACGCATTGACCGTCGGCAGCTTTTTGCTGCTTATTTACGCAGTACATAATATTCTTTTGTTTGATTTTTATTAAATAATTCTAAAATAAATTTAATGCAGACAATAATAATTCTTTTGTACATCACAATCTTTAATTCTAAAATAATTTAATGCAGACAATAATAATTCTTTTGTCCATCACAATCTTTGAATTCCGTCAGATCCTTGCTACCTTGACTTTATTACTTAAACATATTATATTAGTTAAGTGATTGTAATTAAAACAATCATTCAATGAACATTATAAAAAGATTTACATTTGTTTAAACAAAAATTAATTATTAAGAAATATTTGATTTTGATTTACGTGGGTTTATTTTCTTTTTCAATATTAATTGCTTAGAATAAAGCTGGGTTATTAAACCAAAAAACTAAAAAAACGAAGCCTTAAAAACTAAAACAGCATCTATGTTATAATAGCGGTAGCATAGAATTGGGATTTCCCGAAGATCTTGCGTTTTTTTGATCGACGTTTTGGGATCTTTTTTCGGAAAAGTCAGTCAGTCAGTCAGTCAAAAATCGAAAATCCCAAAATTTTGTCGGTCTTAAGGCCAGAGCTCGACTTTTCCACTGACAGGGCGTTCCCGACGCTCCGACCGCTGCCAGAAGATTTGAAGAAATTAAAACTTTTCAATTATTAAAATTTAATAGCTCAAAAACAAATTTTTCCTATAATTCAAGCCATCCCGTGCCTTTCTCCATTAGTTTTGGATGAGGTTTGGGTGAGGCAATAAATTTTTGACAAAAATTGACGAGGATTCGATGTCGGGGACACAACAACTGCACCACCACGACCGCACATATTTTTTTACCAGCCCTCCGGGGATGAGCATTTCCAATCCCGCGAATAAGAGAGTGGCGGAATATTACAAATTGCTTCGTCCTCAACGTTCAATCCCCCACCCCACTTACATTCATTCATTTATTCATTCTCTTGCTTTGCGTCGCCGAAACTCAAAAAACATTCCGTCACTCTGAATGCGTACGGTAATTAAGGCAATAACAGTTTTGATAATTTTTCAAGAAAATTAAAATGCAAAAATATTAAATTTGCGATTATCCAAAGTTTTGCAATTTCTTTCTGTAAAATGAAGAATTTTGGCTTTCCGCAATTGCGTCCAACATTCTGAGGACATTTATTGCTAAAATTAACTGTTTAATATTGCCGATGAGTCATTATTATCCCATCCCAATATTTTTACCGAATTTTCACAATTTTGACGGTTTATCATTCCAATTTAAAGTCACAAAAAATTGATTATTAGTTATTTAATTTTTGGATTATAGTTACAATCGTAAAACAATGCCTAAAGAACAATATATGTGCCAATTATGTGCAAATCAGTGAGTTTCATAAATTCCTTTTATGTAAAGTTTAAAAAAAATACTTTAGTGGGCAATACAATCAGCCCAAAAAAGGCCACAAATTGAAGTGTCCCAATCGTCATTGCACGTAAGAAGCAATGTAATAAAATGCAAAAAAATTATGTGACCAATTTAAGAAATTTAAAAATCTTATTTTTATTATAATAAATCAAATAAGACTGGTTTTCAGGTGTTCTTTATGTTCCCTAAACACAAAACGGCGAGTCCTGGACCAACTGGAACGCCAATGGCGCACCAAAAATGGCAAGCAGTGCAAGAAGATGAACAACGAAAATGCATGCAGCAGCAACACAACCACTGCTGATGAAACTCAACTGAACGCAGAACCAACGCGGGATGCTGACGGACTTGTGGTGGTTGAACAGAGCCAAGAAAAAGGTGAAATCAAAATGAATAATCTCACATCAGTTCTAACTTCTTGTTGTGGTTGCAACAAAACATTATAATAAATACGCGACTTTTCATATAATTAAACAGATAATTATTAAATATGAAACCTGTGTTTGATCTGAAAAAATTAAAAATTGTTTAATTCTAAATTCCTAATCACTTTTTGTATATATTTCGGTTTTTAAAATTTGTTGTTAAACTTTCTTTCAGGCCAAAAGAAATTGTTATTACCATTTCAAACCCTCTCAAATTAAGAACAGCTGTGGCACTGGAATAAAAGTAGATGGTTGTTGTTAAGTTAAAATGGCTTTAGTCATGCTCAGTACAAACAAAGAATTGGGGTTTTTAATTTTTTAAATTTGAACAAAAATATATTTAAAATTCTAGTCCTTAAAATTAAAATGATTTTAGTGGTCGTGGACAAAACAGCGCCATTCTAACCACTAAAATTGGACATAGAATAATGGCATTTTTAGATGTTTAGATTTAGACAATAAAATGGCAAAGATTTATGGCCTTCCGATGGCCCAATTATCCAACAATACCACCCAAGACCCGCCACAGCACACATCCTTCAGAGTTCTTTTTTCCAGGGGTTTTAGGGAAAAGGCGGTTTTTTTTTGTTCTAAAAATCTCCACTTCAGAATGGGCAGGAAAGAAATTGGGTTGGTGGCGAATTGACATATAAATCAAAAACATAAATTGGAGGTTTGGGGAGAATTGGTGAGAATGAATGGAGTGACAAATTGCCGAAGAACAAAGGGTCGAAAATTGGATTGGTTGGGCAAATTGAACGATTGAAAGTAAAATTATTTAAAAACGTTTTTTGAGTTGATTATTGAACTAATTAAGATACATTTAAATATTTAACATGTCAATTTTAGACGTATTTGATGCATTAATTCTCTTTATTTCTTTTTTTATTTAAGCGCGTCCTTCCACAACTCCACTAATATTACGACAAATGGATGATGTTGTTGTATATACGGAAGAAATGTGGAGTTCTACATTTCATGAACGGCTCGAAAATATGATCGGCTTTCAGAATAAAAAGGTTCATCGATTTCAGTCAATTGAATTATTGTTGGAAATGTAATAAAATAATAAAATTTTGATAACTTTTATTGCAAACTCTAAATTTTCCAATTTTTGAAAATGTTAATTAAAATTTTATAAAAAATTATTTCAGGCAATTTTTGCAAAAAGTAACTTAAACGCATAAAATAAACGAATAAAATCAAATTCAATCAAGTTGGATGGTTTTAATTTTATTTGTCAATAACTTTTTTTCATCTGAAACAGGCGACAGTCAAGGGCGTACCTAGGAATTTTTTTCAGGGGGGCTGATTCAAAAAATAATAATTCGATTTTAGGGGTGCATTTTTTGTTTTTTATTGCATTTTTTTAAAACATTTTTTTGAAAATTTAGATTTTCAGTAAATTTTACAAATTCAAAATTTTCTCGGCGGTGCCTTTCGGCACCGCCAACCCCCTCCCCAGTAAAACCACAACCCCGACCCCGACAGTTCCACCCCCCGAAAAACCCCGACGCCGCAATTCTCAACCCCGAAGTCGGGGGTGGCAACCCTAATTTTAATATCTGGTCTGGAATATTTATCCCTTTTACTTTACCTTTATGTAAATGCACTTATTCATTGCTCTCAACCAGTTTTTGGCCAAAAAAATTCATTAATATTCTTCTTTTTTTAACTCTGATCAGATAAGCACCAAAAAGGTACATTATTGCAGAATTATTCTCCGCTTCGATTCTGTATCAATTACATTCCTTAAATCATTCCCCCCCCCCCATCTCTGCTATTGATGATGATCAGCAGCATTCGGATAAAATGATTAGTCACTGAGAAAACAGGATTATTGACCGATCGCATCATTCGTTCAATTGATCCTTTTGGCTGCTTAGACATTATTTAAACAAAACAAAAAACAACGAAACGATACTTTTTCAGTCAACTTTTTTAAAATCAAGTATTCCTGAAAACAAAAGATATAATTTTTTATAGCAAAACTCAAAAAATAAAATTGAACCAACTTATTGAGAAGAATTTTAAAATTCTTGTTTCTTTTTACCATTTTTTGTTGATATTGGAAAAGTGAAAAAAAAATAAAATTTCGTACTTAAGGTTAAAAACAATGTTCCATTTACAACTCTATTTTTGGTTAGACTAATAAAAATGAAAATAAAATTTTTGTTGAATTTATTGGCGAAAGGATTTTGTAATAATATTTTCAACATAAAATTCTGTTACATATTTTACGTCTCCCCCACCAAAAAAAGAATGTTCTGACGGAATGGAAAAGAACGATTATTTTGATCCCTCGCATAATTCGGCGAGGATCTAAAATAATAATTGCGCTCCCCACCGACAAACCTCGCTCGACCAAATTTTTATTTTTTCCCATCATTTGTCGTCGTATTCTTTCGACTCGACTTTTTCCGAAAGAAATTTCCATTTATTTAAAATTCTACGCTTTCTGCTTTCTCCTCAATATGCGAATTGACAATTTTCACTGCTTTTTTTATTTTGTTATTTTTAAATGAATCTGGTGGACCCAGCCAACACTTTTTCCTAATTTTGTCGATTTGAACGGTTTTTTTTAGAACTTTTTTTCCTTCTTTATTTTTGCGAGTTTAAAATGACATGTTAAAGTGGTGGAGGATGAAGCATTTCAGCTTAAAGCTCAACCGCTAAAATCGATAGGAGTACAAAAACAATTTTTTGCGCATTAGTGGGAAAGTGTTTTTAAACCAATATTTTTTAATCGGATCGTCTGTCCATTTAATCAAATGATTTTAATCAAAATTCGCTTAAAAATTAAGAAAAAATAGAAAATCCAAAAAAAAAATCATTTTTAATGCAAAAATAATTCTTCAACCCGCTTATAAACAAAATACACAGTTTTGGACTGATAAAAAAGCACAAATTGTCCTTCACAATTTTCCATTAATATTTTGCTTAACATAAATTTACTGGTTTAAAGCGCTTTTGTCGTTAAACATTTTCGAGTCAACAATTTTATCATTTACACCTCTCAATGTTCTGACACATTAATCGATTTTATTTTGCAAAAATTATAATTGGTAAAAAATAAAAATAAATTATTTTACAATATAAATCGGTGATTACTTTTGAAGCTCTTCCTTTACTTATTAAAAATACTCATTGAATTTTTATTTTTTTAATTTGAATGAAATATTGAAGTTTTGAAAAATAAATATTACTATTATTACTAAAATACAAACCTTTCCCGAATAGAATCAAATATTTTATTCGCCAAACTCCACCTTTTTCTTTCGTTAATTTTAAAATAACGCTTTTACAAAATTCTGCTCTCAAATTCACCATAAATTTTCCTATTTATTGTCGTCAGTTCAGTTTTTAATTTCTTTCCAAATTCACTTCACATAATGACGGGAGAATGAAGGAAATTCTGCGCCAAACCGGTTTAAAACGCCATAAACGTTGATAACTAACTTAACATAACCTTCAATTTGCTATTAGTCGATTCATTTATTTTTTGACCTTTTATTATTTTAAATTAAAGTCTTGATTTCACTTTGGGATGTTTTATGTAAATCGTGAAAGAAAGAAAAGAAAAAGAAAATTTAAAATTTTGACTATAATTTTTTGATTAAAATGAACATTTTGATGAAACAAACACTCTTTTCGTAACATTTTCATTCCATTTAAACACATAAAAGACGAATGAATCAGACATTGAATAAATGTAATCAAATGAAAAATTTATTCAACGAAACATTTTATAGCAACAACTTTTTGATTTTTTACTTTAATTATAGTAAAATTTTATGTATATTTTTCAATAAAATATAATTACACCGTTTAATGATCGTTTAAGTTCATTTAAGCATAAATTGGCACATATTCCAGCAATAAACAAACGCAATGATGGAAATGACTGTTCTTGGGTAAAGTTTTATTTGTATTTGCACAAAATTTAAATTTAATTCTAGAGAATCAGAAGTTTCTTTTAAGCACGAGGCCACTATAATGAATAATACAGCTAAAACGAAATGCCAAATTTGCATTTACTTTAATATCCATTGAAAGAAATTTTGGTCATTTAAAAAATAATATAATATTTTAAAGAAATCGAATCAGTGTTATCACCGACGGTGCCAAAGTGTCTCCATTCGGCAGTAAAATGGACATGGGGTAGGGCATAATATTAAATATATTTTAATAATTGCTTGTTTGGGTAAATCTAATTGTTTTATTCAAATAAATTTTAGGGATTATTTTGTACAAAATGGCAAGCTGAGAAAGGCACGGGGGCTGGGCTGGATATTGGCTGCACTTTTTGTTGTTGCCGACATGGCTGGCGGAGGCATTGTGGCCTTACCAACGGCTGTTGTTCGATGTCGTTAGTTTTGTTTAATAAAATCAATTTAAAATTGTTTCGCATAAAAATAATAATATTTATTTACATTTTTATGTAAAGTAAAAAAATAAATAATTAATTAAAACAGCAGCTAAATTAAAACAAATTTAAAAAACATTGACATTATTCAAGAATTTGTTTTTAAATTTAAAACTATTAAAATTTATTTATGATATATTTGCAAAGCATTTAAAAGAATTCTACCCCGGATTGTTGATTCTGTTGTTCATGGCGCTTATCTCAACGACTTCCGCAATTATGCTGGGCCAATGTTGGGAAATATTGATACGGCGCTTCCCCGCATACCGTACCCATTGCCGAAAACCGTATGCCGAAATCGGCCTCAAGGCGCTTGGAGAAAAGATGAGGTTATTAGTGCTATTTTTGCATTCTAAAATCAACATTTGCAATTTTTGGTGTTAATATTCGAGCTTTTGCCATATTTTTCAGGACTATCGTATCAATTTGCGTGAACATCACACAGTACGGTGCCACTACCGTATTCCTGCTGCTCTGTGCAAAAAACATTCGCGATTTCATTCGTGCCTTTTTAAACGTCGAGATTAGCTTCTGCTATTTAATTGTAGTGATCGCGCTTGTGCTGTTGCCGGTCACACTGCTGAAGTCGCCCAATGACTTTTGGCCCGTTATTGTTGGCGGAATGATTAGCACAATCATTGCCAGTAATATTTTTGATAATAAAATGGCCAATAATTCCAAATATTTGTACAAATAGTAAACAAAACTTGGCCCAAAACTTTGTTTAAGTGAAATTCAATAAAAACCAAATTTACCAAGCACAAATTTTGACTAAGTTTGGGCCCAAACTTTGTTTGGTATGTTGGCAGGTCACCAACAACAAACTAATATATTATAAATATAAATATATTCTCTATATTAATTTAAATTTTATTTTTAAAAATTTTATTTGTATTTGCCAATTTTTGTGGGATTATCTAACTTCATCCAATAAAATATACAAAAAGATTTAATTTTATAATTTTGCATATGAATAAATTTGATATAAAAGACCCATTTTTAGTTGTGTTTATTTGTATTGGGTCGATGATGGACTGGAAAAGTTGTGCTTCTGCAAAAGAATTGCCTTCATTTGACCTCAGCAACTATTTGTCCGCTCTCGGAACAATGTTGTTCACCTACGGAGGCCACAGCGCTTTCCCCACCATTCAACATGACATGAAAAAGCCGTACGAATTCAACAAATCTGCCATTCTCGGATTTTTCCGTCTGTTGCTTTTAATGATATTTTGTTCTCTGTTTAAAGTATTTTATTAAGTTATTTCCGTGTTCAATTTTACTACCGTGCTCGTGTGCGGGACTGTGTACGGTAACAGTATCCGAGAGTCGGTGATCAACTCCATCCAGACTGTGTGGATTCAACAAGCGATCAACATCATGATCACCGCCCATTGTTTGCTAACCGTTACGCTTCTGATCAACCCACTGAACCAGGAAATGGAGGAGCTGTTCTCCGTGCCACATGGTCATAAAAATTAAAATTTATTTATTTTACTTATAAAAAAGGCTTTTATAAACGTGAATTGCTTTTAAAATTTATTTTGCCATTTAATATCAATTTAAAAATTAATTCATTATCTTTAGTTAAAAACAAGCTCTCCTTTGAAGATTTTATTTGTAAAATACATTTTTATTTATTGTTTTTATTTTTTTTTTAAATGTACTAATTTTTGTAAAAATTCACAGATTTTGGCTGGAAGCGCGTGATCCTTCGCACGTCGGTGTTGACCATAATTGTGCTGACTGCCGAGACGGTGCCAAGTTTTGGGCCCGTTCTCGACTTCTTCGGTGGCTCGACGGTTGCGCTGACGTCGGTGGTGTTCCCCAGCCTCTTCTACCTGTACTTGGCGGCCGGAGAACTCAAATCCAAGGAGCCGGCCCATCTTGGCAACAACGAGCCAACGACGTTCAAAGAGTGCGTCATAATACTCAAAATATAATAAATAACAACAAAAAAATTGGATAAAAACTTTTTTATTTCAGAATGGTTGAGAGAACAAATTGGAAGTCGCTTGTTCTTTGTGGCACAATCATTGGTATTTTCTATGTTCCAAAGCACTCAATATTTTAGCATTATGCCAAAATTGCTACAAAAAAACTGTTCATTTTTAGTTTTGTCGTCTGTTGCCGGCATAATTGCCACACTTTCTGCGTTGAAAGCATTGGCCACCACACATTTTGTGACGCCCTGTTATGTGCACTTTTTGTTCCCGGATGATGAAAATGCGACTGCAATTACTTCTACAAATTGTTGTGGTCCCTACCAAAATATTTCTAGGTAATTATAATTTAAAAATAAATAAAATATTAAAATGTTGAAAGCTTTTTAAAATACTTAATTCAATTTAGATATCAATCCGATGGATATTGCACGAAGCCAGATCTCACTTTTTACTGAAAGATGTGAAGTTTGAAACCCAGCCAGGCCCGATAATTTTGTCCGTTTTATTTGCATGGAATTTGCGATTATCTTTTTGAATCGAATGGATATTATTATTATTATTATTTTTTCTTTTTTTAAGATTTAACAAATTTCATAATAAAAAAAATGCCAAAACAAAAGATGCGTCTTTTTCCCTTTGCATTTCTTCAACTACTTAATTGTATTTATACAGATAAAAGTTTATTTTTTTATTGGTTTTATATTTTAATGATTTATTAATAAACCACTAAGGATGTCATTATTTCTCTCTCTTTTTTTTGGTAAATTTATGATTTGAAGCAATTTTAATGACCAATTAAATCATTGATACGCAAAAAAATATTTAAAACTTAATTCTTACAATTTTTAAATAAATTTTGCTCTTTCGCAATCGAAATTCATTCATAATAAAAAAAATTTTTAAATGTGAAAGAACCTTATTACAAATGATGCAACTTACTAATCATCATTGACATAGCTTATTAACGCAATTAATCACCAACTTCATCTCGGACCACAATTAGTGATCACCGATCATTTGATAAAGAGTAGGTAAAAAGATCAATGTTTATTTGCTGAATTGGGCTGGCCAAAACAACCAAATTTGTTAAATTTAACGAATAAAGTGGGCCAGAAGGCATCAGAAAGCCAATAATATAATTGTCCAGCCAAAATTATATTATTTCTCTGAAAAGCCATCAAAACTCAGAAAAAGCTATACCCTCCAGCAAAAAGTAATTAGTCAAAATGAACATTCTCCGCGTTTTCTCTGTTCTGCTTCTGATCGCTCTGGGCGTTTTGATCGGCATGAACAATGCGTTGGAATGGCCCCAAAATATGGCTAATGATCGTGAAGCGAACGTTGAGACAACTCCAATCTTTCGCTTTCGTCGAGGTTATTTCTTTCCAATAAATTGAAAAAAGTTATTTATCACTATCAGTTTGTGAAACATTTACAACTTGTGTAGTTACAGTTACAATAGTTATTTTGCATTATCATAAATCATTTTTTTTCTAAAATGCCCATAAGACAAGCATTATTGGCATTACGTTTTTCAGATTGGGAAGATGGTCACCATCATCATCACCATCACCATCATCATCATCATCACCATCACTGCCACTACTGGTGCGGCCACTGGTGTTGCGACTGGGGAAATAAGAAATGAAAATGTGTGAAAAGGATTTGGTTGAATTCGAATAGTAATTTAAAAATGTTTTTTAAAACAAAATTGTAGCAAAAACAATTCAATTTTGTGTGCATCTCCGCGTGCTTCTGTTCTGTTAGTGAGGCTATAATGCGTGGCAGCACTTTACACTGCGCCAAGTTTGTGTTGTACCGCACTCCTTCCATTTTAACTTTAAATAATTCAATGCGTTTCAATTTGTTGACCAATATATTCAATACATTTAATTACAGTAATATGTCGACACATTCATAAACATTAAAATTAAATTGACGGCTTCGCAAACAAATTGCAGGCTCTGTTTATGAAAGCAATTTAATAAATATTTATACAAATTGTAACATATTTATAATATTCTTTAACACTAAGAAACGTTTTGGGTGTTGCGCTTGCAACAAAAGATTGAAGGAGGAGGGCATCAGGAAGCGGGCGGCGGGGACGGGGCGGCTGGGCCCAATTGTCGGCACACAAAATTAAGACAAAATGTTTATGCAAGGATACCTCAAACTTGGGTAATTAAACCCCGAAACACATAACAAAAATGTGAAGTACATAATTGAAATGTGATCAGAAATGGGTTGATCAAGGAGACAAAATGGGTGGAATGCCCCCGGGAAAGGGCAAATGTGATGGGTCAAGGGAAATGCGAATGGGCCGGAAATGCCCATAGACAATGGGCTGAAGGGGCCAAAAATGCCGGGAAATGGGTGCATTTGTCGTCAAAACGCAAATTTTGGGTTTTTAGAAACTTTGAGTTTCGATATGGGTGCCTTTCAAGCGGTTTGAATGAATGTTGAAAGGTATTTTTTTTAAACCGGGTATTTTGTTTGTTTTGGCTTTGTTTTGATTTAAGAGAAGCTGAAATTGTGGGGTCCGCAGATTGGACTAGGTGATTTTTGTGACTAGTGCTCGGCAATGGCCTCGATACGATATTCGATACGATATTTCGATAAAATATCGGTATCGAAAAAACCGGTATATCGCGATATTTTTTCGCCAATTTTTTTTTTGAACCAATATGCAAAAAACGTCATAAAACGCAACAATAAAAAATTCAAATTTTTAAACTCCACCATGAGAATCCGTCCTTTTTCAAGAAACTCGTGCATTTTTCTAGGAAGGAGAGCCCGACGATGCCGACAGATGCATCGGAAAAATTTTGGGATTTTTGTTAAGAAATTTCACTAACATTTCTCCGCAAAATTAAGCATTTTGCTTCGTAATTTCGGAAAAATTTTAAAAAAATTTGGTTTACATGAAAGTGGAGGATGTCCGGCGGTGTCGATAGGCGCCGCCGCGGAAATTTTACAAAATTGGCAACCTTGTTAAGAAATTTGAAGCAAAAATTCAAAAAGATCGATGAATATTTAAAAAAAGTGTCTATTGCGCGGGCGTATTTTAGTTGAAATTATTAGAAAAATTTATTTAAAAAATTTTATTAACGGGGGAAGCGTACGTGACAAGAGGCGAAAAAAGATATAATTGCTTCCACTCAAGCGGGTTTGAACCCAGCACGCAACATCCAACTTGCCAAAAAGACAAACCACTAAGCCATCAATTTAATTGAGCATCTCCAAAAAAGGACTAAATTTCTTGTCAAAAGTACGTCTCAAACAAAATTCAAAGAGTAAATCAATATAATCCATTAAAATTGTATACATTTTTTGAGTGCACAAACGCGATAAAATATAATTTTTCGATACGATATTCGTACGATATTTCGTCATGCAATTTTAAAATAATCAAAAAAGAAAAAGATCATCGTAAGTAACAACATCTTTTTGAGCTTTATTGATTCTTAGATTGAAATTGCGGGTGCGGGTATTATTTCAAGAAAATCTCTAATTTTTTGGGAAGGAGAGCCCGACGGTGCCGACAGGCGCCGTCAGGGAAATTTTGGGATTTTCGTTAAGAAATTTCATCTTTCGCAAAATTCAACATTTTGATGAGGAATTTGGGAAACAATGTGCGGGAAAATTTTTTACAAGAATTGGCTATTTTGTTAAGAAAAGTGAAGCAAAATTCAGAAAGATGTGTTTTTTTTTTTAAATTTTTTTGGCGATTATTTTAATTTTTCCCGCTGTTGCCTACCGGAAAATAAGAACAATTTAAGACGTTCTAATTGATTAAACATTTATTTTGGCATAAATAGAGTTGTTAAATCGGGGCTTCCACCAGAAATTTTCTGAAAAAAGTGCACCCACGACAAAAAATATTTGGGCCAGAAAAGTACATTAAATAAAACATCGTTAAATCTTCAAAATGTTATTCCCGGCGGTGGACCATTCCCATTCCTAAAAAGCGACAACATTACCGTATTTTTAAAATTACGCTTTTGAAAAATTTAGAAAAATGCTCCCCCCCCCCCCCCCTCTACGGATTTGAAGAAAAAGCACAAATTTAACCAAATTTTGTATTTCACAAAAAATACTTTTTTAATAACTCTCTATTTTTTTGCTTATGGCCCTTTTAGGCCTATTTTAAGCTTCTGGGCGGGGGGGGAGGGGGTGGGGGTCGGCGGTGCCGATAGGCGCCGCCGAGAAATTTTTTAAAATTTTGATTCGTTTTTGTTAAGAAAATTGATCCAAAATTCATAATTTTTTTCCCTTAGACTGAAACTGTTCAAATTTTTTCCCGGCGGCGCAGGATGGTCATAACCTCTTTTATTATGGTTTTCCTGCTTTTTTGGAGTTTTCCCTATTTTTCAAAAATTTGAAAATTTTCACCAAATTTCATTAATTTTGAGCAATTATCTTAACAAACACTGTTAAAAATTCAAAACTTTAGGAATTGTTTACACACCGTATAGTTAGAGAATGTTGGAATGCCATCATTAGGGGTATATTATTTTCATTTTTACAACCGAAATCGGAAAACCGGTACCCCCGGTTTTCGGTTAGGCCGGTTTTACGACCTCCAGTATTCGGTTAGGCCGGTTTTACGACCTCCGGTTTTCGGTTAGGGCGGTTTTACGAACACCGGTTTTCGGTTTTGGTTTCGGTTCGGTTAACCGACCGTGACCAACCCTAGTGATAACCCTTACATCTGTAGTAATTGGCCGTTTGTCTCAATATTTACCCCAAAATGGACAAGGGAAAGTTACGCGATTTCGCTATATGCTTTTTTTATTGGGATAATTTAATCGAAGAACGAAAAAGTGTCAAATTTTTAGGCATATTTTTTATGCAAAAGAATAAAGCAGCTTTGCTCTATATTTCACGATGCCATTTCCGCCTCAGTGTCCTGGCCAGGGGCATAGTCATGTGCCCCTCCAGGGCTTAATCAAGCGACCCTCCAGGGGCATAGTCATGCGACCCTCAAGGGCATAATCAAGCGACCCTCCAGGGAAATAGTCATGCGACCCTCAAGGGCATAATCAAGCGACCCTCCAGGGAAATAGTCATGCGACCCTCAAGGGCATAGGGCATAATCATGCGACCCTCCAGGGGCATAATCAAGCGACCACCACACAGCACACGGTTTTGGAGGAAGCTTTATGATTATAAGCCCAGAGGCATGGGTATGATACTATTGTAAATAAACATATAATAAAGTCACAGCATACGCTCGTGTCTTTTTCGATTAGCAAACCTTTTTTAGCGATGAAGAAGCCCATGGGAAAGCATTCGGGCGGAAGCCAACACTGCCAAATAAAAATGTGGCACTGGCCGCGATGCTTGCCAGAACGCTATATAAACATGAGCCATTGAATGACTATTATAGGCAAATTCATGGTTGAATTTAAGATTATAATAATAATAATTAACTTTATATTTTTGCAAACAATTCACTGATAATAGTTGTATAACAATCAGGCATTTGATGTTTATTCCGTTTAGTTAGATCAATCTAAATCTAATAATCTTTTAGTAATAAGATTTGTTCTTTGGAAATGCTGCAAATCGTTGCGACACTGTTTCTGATCAATTTCGGCGCCGATGGTTTTGTCTGGATGGAAAATTTGGACGACTGGAAGAGCTCATGCCAAGCGATCATCGACAAACTTCAGCAGGAGCCAATCATTTCAGGTGCTTTGTTTTTATGCAGGGCTAACTTCGTTTTAGTCGTTACGCTTTTTTCAATTTTTAAGTAAGTGTCCGATTGCCGAGGCTGTCGTAATTAATCTTTTTATGAAAATGGCTAAAAAATTTCAAAAGTTGGCATTTTGGCTTTCTCTATTTTAACAAATTTATATTTAGGAATGCATGACAACTCATCACCAAATGAAATAAACAATCTAAAAGAATCTTTGCGAACTTTGGAGGCAAAAGTTTCTAAAGTCATGGAGCTTATCCGAACAGAACCGGTCACTCCTCCCGTCAATTTTTATACCATTTTTAACAAATATAAGCAAAGAATAGCGAGCCCACTGCAAACAGCAATTGCTTACTGTGACCAGCTGCAAAATGGCACCGACTATTTTAGTCAAAAATCTGATCAAAAATATTTGGACGGCATTTTGCCAAAAATTGGGTCCATAATCCGAGGACTTCCGATCGAGTTTGGAACGTTTATCATGGAGATTAGACTTGATTCGGTAGAAAAACATTATCTAGAAGGTTGCAGCAATGATGAATGGACAAACGACAAATTGGAGAAATTAAGTGAATTGATCAAAAAAATCGTAAAAGATATTGAAGAAAATGATAATAGTTATTTTTCCGTGGCACCGTTTGAGCGAGCAATGGCACTATTGAGTGACCTGCCGAAAATGGATGCCGTTTTGGGGGAGACCGGCGTGAATACGGTATATAGTAAATAATGTTACCTAAAAATTTTAAAGTTTAACGGGGCTTACACTCAAAAAATTTCTTTGCTACTTCAGTTTTGAATATGAAAATCAAAGAATAAATTGTGAAAATGTTTCAATGTTGTAAAAATGTTCTGATTTTTATACGAAAAATACGAATTAATTTGACCTTTAGGGACAAAATGTTGCAACAGACGCGGAAACAACAGCGGTTCAAGTTCAGGCGAAAAATGACGCTGATAAGGTAAAAAAGAGAATAAAAGTCGATTTTATGAATGACTCCAAGCGAAAAGAGAATATAAAAAAATAGGCTGAAAGTTAAATAAGTAAAATTTGAATTTAGAAATGTCTAAATTTTTGTGTTCTTCTTCCACCAAAACCATAAAAAACAAATAAATATAAGTTAATTTATATAATTTAAGGAAAACATTTTTCGTACTGTTAAATCCGATGAGAATGGTGCAGCGGCGGCAGACACACGAATACGTAGACGGCATAGCACAGAAGATGTGCGCCGCATTCGTGCCAAACCTTTAATATCTTCGGGTAAAAAAGGCGATGTAATTGTGCCAAAAGTTGATGGAAAATTTCGCCGACGACATAGCGAAAGCAATTTTAAATCGCTTAGAAATTTGCTGGAAGAACACAATTTCAAGAAAGACCAAAAAATCAGAAGAAAAAAACGCTACATTAATACAAATTTGGACAAAAAAATATGCAAAATTTTAGCTGAAATGGTTTTGGAGGCAAAAGAGGAAGTTTTTGCGAAAGAATTGTCTGCGAAGATTGAGGCCATCGCTGATACTCCGGTCAAGGGCAACGATTTCATGGCATTGGTCGACAAATTTAACTGGGAATGGACGGAGCTTTTTGACCGGAGAATTGACCAATGGCTGAAGACGGACCAAGAAAAAGTTGGCAAAAATAAAAACTAATTAAATTAAAATTGGGAATTAAAACTTTTTTTGTTGCTTGAATTAAATTATATTAATAAAAGATTTCCATGCCTTTTAGAATTTAATATTTCCGATTTATTAAATGGTCTATTTATGTAAATTAAGGAAAAGCATCGCATTAAAATGGTTGAAACTTCCATGACAGCGTACGAGATTTCAAAGCCGTTGAAGTCGACAATCATTTCGCAGTTGGAGGAGCTGAATAGTCAAGCAAAGACAGAAATTCAAAGCTTGGATGAAGAGCTGCACAAATTGTCGCGACAAAGGATCCAAATTGCCGAACGTGCCAAAGACACTTTGGCCAAATTTTCTTTGGACCTGCAGACCAACATTGGCTTGCCGCAGCGCGTTGTCAATGCAAAAATTCAGCCTGTCGGCGATATGCTCAGTAATGGATCGGATAGTGGCGCATTGAGTTACTACGAGATCGAAAATGTAATTTATGCAGCCAAAATGAAGGTCCAATCGGCATTTCAGGTAACAATTCGAGATTTTTAAATCAAAAATTTGAATTTTTACTAATTTTTATAATTTAAATGATGAACAAAGTATTTTTGATTACCTTTCAGATTCCAGAGAGTGCGTATCAATGGTCAATATTTGTTGATGCAAGTGAGCAAGCCGAACCTTCACAGATGACGGCAGATGATAAAGAGATCAAAACCAGCGAAGAAGTGATGAATAGCCCAAATACAAAATAAATTTTAAAAATTCGTTTTTGTAAACTTTTTATTTAGTTGATAGAATATCTTTTGAATGGGTTCTGTATTTTCCTTAATTCAATTTCTTGCATAAAATTTGGCTTATATTATTCCAATTTATTTACGCGACGAAATCCTGGAATAATTGAAAAATAATTATTAGTTGCACTGCTAAAACAAAATAAATGAATTTCGGTAAAAATATGAAAAATTAATTTTAAAACTAATTTTTCCAAAAATATTTTAACGATGAAAACTTTCAGCTTGGTAAATCACTCTCGAATTCAATCGTTTCGTCCAATAATCTCGGACATTAATCTCCAATGTCCACGAATGACATCATCAAAGTGGAGCATTAAAGGAAAGACATCGCCTTGGGGGTGGTGGTAAAGGACGGCACCCTAAGAAAGTAACCCAAAATATTAGATGATCATCGACGGAGATAAGCACCAGAAGCCAAGAAATGCACAATTTGCTGCTGCCACACGCCGAGAGAGTTGCGCCGCCCCCATTATAAGTACAAGACATACGCCCGATTAAAGTACACTCATCAGCAGAATTAAGTAGCAGGGCAAGAGATTACAGCATTCTACAATTGGATATTTAAACATGCCATCATCCGAAGGGGTAAGCAATTAGATATTTAAACATGCCATCATCCGAAGGGGTAAGCAATTAGATATTTAAATATGCCATCATCCGAAGGGGTAAGCAATTAGATATTTAAACATGCCATCATCCGAAGGGGTAAGCAATTAGATATTTAAACATGCCATCATCCGAAGGGGTAAGCAATTAGATATTTAAATATGCCATCATCCGAAGGGGTAAGCAATTAGATATTTAAACATGCCATCATCCGAAGGGGTAAGCAATTAGATATTTAAACATGCCATCATCCGAAGGGGTAAGCAATTAGATATTTAAATATGCCATCATCCGAAGGGGTAAGCAATTAGATATTTAAACATGCCATCATCCGAAGGGGTAAGCAATTAGATATTTAAATATGCCATCATCCGAAGGGGTAAGCAATTAGATATTTAAACATGCCATCATCCGAAGGGGTAAACAATTAAATATTTAAACATGCCATCATCCGAAGGGGTAAGCAATTAAATATTTAAACATGCCATCATCCGAAGGGGTAAACAATTAAATATTTAAACATGCCATCATCCGAAGGGGTAAGCAATTAAATATTTAAACATGCCATCATCCGAAGGGGTAAGCACTTGGATATTTAAACATGCCATCATCCGAAGGGGTAAGCAATTAGATATTTAAACATGCCATCATCCGAAGGGGTAAGCAATTAGATATTTAAACATGCCATCATCCGAAGGGGTAAGCAATTAGATATTTAAACATGCCATCATCCGAAGGGGTAAGCAATTAGATATTTAAATATGCCATCATCCGAAGGGGTAAGCAATTAGATATTTAAACATGCCATCATCCGAAGGGGTAAGCAATTAGATATTTAAACATGCCATCATCCGAAGGGGTAAGCAATTAGATATTTAAATATGCCATCATCCGAAGGGGTAAGCAATTAGATATTTAAACATGCCATCATCCGAAGGGGTAAGCAATTAGATATTTAAACATGCCATCATCCGAAGGGGTAAGCAATTAGATATTTAAATATGCCATCATCCGAAGGGGTAAGCAATTAGATATTTAAACATGCCATCATCCGAAGGGGTAAGCAATTAGATATTTAAATATGCCATCATCCGAAGGGGTAAGCAATTAGATATTTAAACATGCCATCATCCGAAGGGGTAAACAATTAAATATTTAAACATGCCATCATCCGAAGGGGTAAGCAATTAAATATTTAAACATGCCATCATCCGAAGGGGTAAGCACTTGGATATTTAAACATGCCATCATCCGAAGGGGTAAGCACTTGGATATTTAAACATGCCATCATCCGAAGGGGTAAGCACTTGGATATTTAAACATGCCATCATCCGAAGGGGTAAGCACTTGGATATTTTTAAACATGCCATCATCCGAAGGGGTAAGCACTTGGATATTTAAACATGCCATCATCCGAAGGGGTAAGCACTTGGATATTTAAACATGCCATCATCCGAAGGGGTAAGCACTTGGATATTTAAACATGCCATCATCCGAAGGGGTAAGTTTGTGTGCATGAGTTGAGAACGAACATTAATTCCAATTGTTTTCAAACATAAAAAAGTTTCATAAGAGATTTACTTTTAAAATATATTAAAATACCAGTTGGTAAAGCATCAATCGGTTTTGAACATTAATAAATTTCTTTGAATCATCAATCTTTCAAATTCGAGCAGTACACTTTCAGCGCGAGTGCATTTCAATACACATTGGGCAGGCAGGCGTGCAGATCGGAAACGCATGCTGGGAGTTGTACAACCTAGAGCACGGAATTGGCAAGGATGGGCATTTGTTGAAGAAGGATAACGGCACAAATGGTGATGAAGAGACAACAGTTGATGGACACGATGTTCAAAATAAACATTCGGCGGGAAATGCAACTGTGAAGGGGAAGTGTCAGGTGCGTTGAACTGCTGGTTACGGAGGTCCAAAATTTAAGAAGTTTTCATAAACACAAAAAAGTTAATATTTAAAATTAAAAAAAAATAAAACTAAATAAATAAACCCAAAATAGTGATACCAGGAATTGAAATGATAGGCTTTGTGCAAAGCATTGGAGCCGAAAAAGAAAACGCAGAAAAAACTCAAGATAAAAATGTCTTGGGAAAATTGTCACGATCCTAAACATATTTTATTTTTAATTTCTTAAAATAATCAAAACTTAAGTGAGTTTAGTACTACAACACATTCTACACCGAGAGCAGCAACGGAAAGTACGTGCCACGTTCAATTTTTGTCGATTTGGAGCCCACTGTGATTGACGAGATCCGAGTCGGACCGTATCGGCAACTGTTCCATCCGGATCAGCTGATCACCGGGAAGGAGGATGCGGCCAATAATTATGCGCGGGGCCATTACACAATCGGTTAAATGAGCTTACAAATTAGGGCGGGACATAAAAACAATTTGTGTAAAAAATTTCAGGCAAAGAGCAAATAGAGCGTGTGCTAGAACGCGTTCGAAAACAGGTCAATATTGTTGAATAATGCCAAATGGAAAAAATATACTAAAAAGTTTTGATGTTTAAATTTCGATTTTTTAAATATTTATGCATAATTACTTCAATATGCTTAAACGATTTAACCTTTTTTCTGAGATTTGCATATTTTATAAATAACGACTCATTCACTTAAAAGGCGGAGAATTGTGCCGGTCTGCAGGGTTTTCTCGTTTTTCATTCCTTTGGCGGTGGCACCGGCTCCGGCTTCAGTTCCCTGCTGATGGAACGTCTGTCGGTGGAGTACGGGAAGAAGAGCAAACTTGAGTTCAGGTAATGCTAATAAGAAGCTAATTTAAAGTTCAAATAGCCGACTTCTTGTACATTAAAGCATTTACCCGGCCCCACAAGTGGCAACGGCGGTGGTGGAGCCGTACAATTCCATTCTGACAACGCACACCACACTGAATCACTCGGATTGCTCGTTCATGGTCGACAATGAGGCCATCTACGACATTTGCAGAAAGAGTTTGGACGTGGAGGTTGGCAGACCATTTAAACTTGAAAACCCCTCAACTTTTTAAATGCATTGATGTAAGCGGAATAGAAGTTAAGATTTACTAAAAGAATTTAAAGGTTGCTAACATTCAAACATTTGCATATAACTTTCAATTTTAGGAAAATTATATTTAAAAAAAATTTTAAATTCCACAAATAAGCGAAGCATTGGAAGATTTATTTTAAAAAGTATTCATATTTTTAATTAAAATAGTTGTAATACTTATATAATATATAATGATGAAACATATTTATTTTTATATTCATTTTTGCACAGCGTCCTTCTTATGCCAACTTAAACCGATTGGTGCGTGCGTTTGGCATTTTGTTTAAATAAAATTTGTTCACAGATTGCCCAAATTGTTTCGTCAATTACTGCGTCGTTGCGTTTTGATGGTGCGCTGAACGTGGACTTAACCGAATTCCAGACCAATTTGGTGCCATACCCACGCATACACTTCCCACTGGCCACTTATGCACCAGTCATTTCGTCAGATAAAGTTTTGCAATTTTGCAAAAAAGCCATATATATTAATTATATGATTTAAATTAAAAAAGCTGAGATTTTATCTCCAAAATCCATTCCCGAGACTTTTAAACTACTTATTGGATATGAATTTATGACTGTTCATCCCCAGGCCTATCATGAAGCACTGTCCAAAATCCCTTCCCGAGACTTTTAAACGACTCATTGGATATGAATTTATGACTGTTCATCCCCAGGCCTATCATGAAGCACTGTCCGTCTCCGAGATTACGCACATGTGCTTTGAACCGGCCAACCAAATGGTTAAGTGCGACTCGCGTAAGGGAAAATACATGGCCGTCTGTTTGCTGTACCGTGGCGACGTTGTGCCAAAGGACGTAAACGCGGCAATTGCTTCAGTGAAAGCGAAGCGGGGCATTCATTTTGTGGATTGGTCAGTTATCAATAAATACTTTTTGATAATTAATTAGGAAAATATTTTTAAAAAAATTTAAACATTTAAGACGTATCTAATAAATTAGGGTTATAATATTTATAAATTTGTAACTTTATAAAATTCTACTGTAAAATGACAAGACTGAAAATTGTTTAGGTGTCCCACTGGATTCAAAGTCGGGATTAACTATCAACCGCCAACAGTTGTGCCCGGTGGCGACCTTGCTCGTGTAATCAATTAAATTTTCAAAATCGTAAAAAAATCATATTAAATTTTGATGTTTTTCTCATTCTTAAATTATCAAAATTGTCTGTTAGATATAATAAAACATCCTTATTTATTGTTGGTTACGAGTTTTTTTTTTTTAATTTTGAGTTATTTTTAATGTTTTCCATCTTTCATAAACACTTTTTTGTGTAAAGGTCCATCGCGCGGTTTGCATGCTTTCCAATACGACAGCAATTGCCGAGGCGTGGGCGCGTCTGAACCGCAAATTTGATTTAATGTACGCCAAAAGGGCATTTGTGCATTGGTACGTCGGCGAGGGCATGGAGGAGGGCGAATTTTCGGAGGCGCGCGAAGATTTGGCCGCGCTTGAGAAAGATTATGAGGAGGTAAGTATTCAAACACAAATTGTATTGCCGCATGGGGCAATGCTTTTGCCTGATTTTTGGGGAAAATTTGAAATGACTCGCTTTATCTATTTTCGTAATTAAATTTAGGTCGCAGAGGATAATGAACCGGACGCGGATATTGAGGAATATTGAATAATACATAATGAATTTACGATTTTGCATCTGCAAATATTTTAATTGAAAAAAAACCAAAAGGATAAAGCACGGGATAAGAATTTGTTTGATTAACAGTACCGGTTAAGCGGTTACGTATTTTTCACAAAAAGAGATGGCGGATATGCCCAATTTCAAAATGAAAAAATTCTTTCCGAAAAATTCCATTCTAAATTTTTTTTTTCGGCGGATAAACAGATATAGGTATGTCTAAAAAATCAGACATTGAATAGCAAATTAAAATTGGAAAAAATTATTTAATGGAGTTCTTGTCATGTTTGACTTGGCCCAAAGAAAATTACTAAAAACTTTTAGAAAGGCGAAAAATTCTCCAAAAATTTTTGTTATGGCCAAATTTTGCTTTTCTGAGCGAATTTTGATCAGCGATTTTTCTAAAAAAAAATTTGAGAGGGGGGGGGGGGGGCGTTGGCGCAACAGAATTAGAAATTTGTTGTTTTTGTTGGGATTTGCAATCAAAAAGTTAAAAAAATGGTGGTGTTTTAGAAGTTTTTTAGAAATGGGAGGAGTCGGCGGTGCCGGAAATTTTTTTGAAGATTTCAACAATGTTTGTTAAGAAATTTGGCTAACACTTCTTAAATTTTGGAAGTTTTCAGAATTTTAAGAAATATATGGAATAAAAAATTGCTATTTTTTTTTCTACAATTTATGACACTAAAATACTTTAAGATCATTCAACTTTGAACAAAGTAATAAATACATTTTTTAAATAGTCACCCAACTTTTCGGACCAAAAAAGTAAAAATAAAAATAATATTGTTACGACCAAAAAACTAAATTTTATTTAAATGATTTCTCTATTCAATTTTGCGGTTTTACTTAAAGTAATATTTCTCAACAATATTTTATCTCAAAAATTTATCTAAAGCAAATCATTTTGCCTGAATGACAGGTGCCAAATGAACGTCACCCATCGATTTATTACAAATATTCTCTAATGGCATAGCTTTTCTGAAACAATCGAAAAAAAAATTGATTACCAAAATTGTTAAGATATTAAAAAAAAGTATTAGGAAATGAATTTCATTTTTATTTTGTAAATTTGTATTGTTTTAGCCAAATGAAATTATTATTTATAATTTTTATTTTAATAGAAATTTTTCAATTTCACAATTTGGAAGGATCAAAGGCAGAAAAGCTTCAACTGCGTGTTCTTTGCGAAAAGGCAAATCCCCGTCGAGAAATTAAAATTGTTTTGGACGTTATTTATGAGAAAAATGGTGAACAATTTCAAACCGTGTATCAAAATATAAAAAATGGCCACACTTTTAACATTTTTGTTTTGAAAAATGTTGACAAAGACAAATATATTCTTCGATTTTATGTCCTAACAAATCCGATGGACAATGAATTTGTGGACGATAAAAGTACGGCTAATGATAGGCCATACATTGTTGACAATTTCGCGATTGACGACATTCGATCAATGCTCAGAACCACCGAAATTGTGCTGTTCAAGCCGAACTTTTCGACACGATTTGTCATCAATTTGGGCAGTGCCGACCCGCCCGAGCTTTTGTATTGGAACAGAAGAATTTTTGTTGATGCAAAAAGTGATCCAGGCAATTATCACGCATTTTTATATGCTATCGTAAACAAAAATCGGCGAAAAAGTAATTTAAAAGATGAAAAAGTTCTTTTGGGTTATGCTCCGTTTGTGAAAATGGACGATAGAAACGCAACGACCTCACAGCAACGACAGGCAAAAATTTTATTTTATAAATATTCAAAAATTAATTTAAATTTTTTCAGTTCACGGAATACCAAATATCAATTCCTGTAAATCTACATCGCTTTTTTAAACATAAAATATGGCTTCTTCACATGGTTATTTACCAATATGAAGAGGTAAGGTATCTTTAAATAAATTAAAATTAATACCACAAATATTTTAAATAATAAACCATAGTTCGGAATATACATATATAACATTAACGTTTTATGAACAATTTTAATTCAAAGGTTAAAAAAACAAATTTTTTAGAGCATTTATTCCATAAACAAACTGAACGATTCTAAAGAAACATATGAAGATGAAACCTGTTCAATATGTTTAGATAACATAGAAAATGAACAAAAAATTGTAAAATTACATGGAGAAAATGGCAACAATTTAATGGTACTATTTAAAATATTTAAAATTTTTGCATAATAAAACAATTTTAGCATATATTCCATTGCAATTGCATCAACAAATGGTTTGAACGTCTTGAGAAACTAATTTGTCCATTGTGCAACCAAGAACCGAAGAATATAATGGTAAGATTTATGGGACAAATCGGGTTTGGGTACAAATTTGCCTTTTTGTTAATAAATTTTGAAATATATACACAAAAAAAACAATGGAATTTCAATTATTCTGATCAATTTATTTCATCTTTTAGTCAATTAGTTTTCCTCCAATATTTGGTGGTTCGTCGGAATTATTTCCAAATTGGAACATGAACCCAATGGCCGAATTATTTCGCATTGCAAATGGACCCAAAAGCGAAGAAAGCAATTTTAAACGAAGTCAAGCGGAAAATGCAATTAAAGAAATTTTACATTTTTTTAATAAAAATGCGGAAAAATTGAAACATTTGCTGAGAGAAAATGAATTCCATAATATTATTCCATTGTTGGACGAAGAAACATTTTTTGAGTTGGGAGCTGAAGGATTTGTGGAAAATCCTATCGTTGAGAATATTCGAAAAAAGTTTGAGAAAATTGTCATTAATCAACAAAATTTACAAGAAAATATTATTATGGCAAAAAAGGTGTTATGCATAATTAGACAATTCAGAATTGTTCCAATTTCGTATGCAAATCACGCGGTTGAAAATTTAAAAATTATATACGAGGAAAAAGAACCAAAAACATTTCTAAACAAGAAAAGCTTGAAAAGTTAAATGACTTTATTTATTCCATTTTGTTATTCTGCTGTTATTTGATAAATATTTTTTTGGCGCCATCCAGGGCCGTAGCCATAAAAAATTTTGCGCGAGGGGAGCCAAGCCAAAAATGTGATTTTTAGGGGTGTTTTTCTTTCCCGTTTTTATTTTTTTTAAAGAATTAATTTTTCTCAAAAAATCAATCTTAAAGGTGAAATGTTTGGGTTTTACCCAAGACCAAGGCCTTAGCCCTATCTTTCTTTAGGATTTTTTAAATTTTGAAATTTTGTACTTAATTTGTAAGAGGTGCCTAAAATGACCAGAAATTTTGATAAATCAGAACAGAACAGAGCATATCCCTAGTTCGGACCCGTGTGATGTATTTTGTTTAGTATTTATTTTCCTGCTGCTTCAAAAGTTGCAGCAATTTATTAATCAATTTCTCCTAATTAAATTTTTTATTTATTTTAACAAAAACAAAAATTTTGCAAACTTTCCCTACGTCACATAAGAAGGGAAAAGATTTTATCTGTTTTGGATTAAATTTTTAACTAAATTCTTCAAAAAAGCCTAAATTTTCTCCGACGGCGCCTGCCGGCACCTCCGGACTATTGAAAATCTTTCTGAAATCCGAAGCAAAATGTTTAATTTTGCGAAAATTTTGGTGAACTTTTCTTAACAAAAATCCCAAAATTTTTCCCGACGGTGTCTGGCACAGTCAGGGGCTCTCTTCTTTGCTCATTTTTCGAAACAATATAATAAAAAAGTGCCATATTTTCTTTAATTTGCGGATAAATAAAAGAATTTTAAATCTTTTAATTTGTTCTATCGTTGCGAGTCTTCATGTATGTACAGGTAATGAATGAATGAATGATTAACCTGCTGATGACAGAAATTAACTCTTTAAAAATAGTAATAAACATTTTATTTTGGGTATAAATTTAAAAAAAACCGCAATTTTTAATAATTCTGTTCCAAAATTGCTTATTTTGATTTCTCAATTCTGTCACGACTTCAGACATCAAGTACCGTCATCATCCAAGAGATGAGCAATACTAAATAATAATCAAAAATTGGTTTTTGACACGAGTGTTATTTGGTTAACACTGTAAGAAAATTAGGAATTTACTTAAATATATTTTATTAACTTTTTGTTATTATTATTTACATTCAAAAAGCAGCAAAACGGCAGTGAGCGGCACAGCTCCGACAGCATCACTTTTCTTTGGCGGTTCAACAGGTTCAGTCTTACCAGAGATGTTCAACACGGCGCCATCTTTGTTGCACCCATCTTCTGTGCAGTGATAGCAAATTCCTTTCATTGGAGCGTTGCACTGCACTTGGGCACCGCAACTCGTGCCTCTTGCACAATAATTGATGGAAACATAATCGTCACCGTTAGCTAAACACCATTTTGATCACTTATTAAAGTTGTTTTTTTACCATTTTGGCACTTCCAAGTATGGCACCCTTGCCAGTCGACACATTCAAATTGGTGATTTGCACTGAAACCATCAAGCACATGCGACAATGTCATCATCTCCGGGGTGTAGTTACCAGCTGAACGAATGGTGACATAACATTGATTCCCCTCAATATTGGGACGCAAAAGTGTGGAAAGCAAGAACAGCAGCGCAAAGATGTCAAATTGGGAAACCATTTGGTCGCGTCAAATTGTTTTGTTAAGAAGCGGCACAATTAGCAGAGATTGAATCTAATTCTCAAAACATATGGATTTAAAATTAAGTTAAAAAAAAATATTCTCTCAATGAAATTCTAATATTTAAAAGATTTAGTATAAACTGTTTCCGATTTTCCAAACTAAACTAAGAGCTGATGAAGTCAAACGATGTGATTGTTGATGATTCATTCGTTCGTCAGCAACGTCAGAATATTATATTTTTAATCAAATTGAAGTAAATGCAGTGAGAGGGATCCGCCGATCACATACCCAGTTTTTTATTCGAGCTTTTAGTGGATTAAATGTAAAAATAAGTATTTTAGAAGAAAAAAATAAGAACGAAGTCATCAGCTAAAAGAAGAAAAATCTCCAAAACTTTTTATAAACGAAGGATCCGTTTTTATTCAAATCGGGTGGGTATCAATCACACTGAAATTGGCTGATGCTTGTGCGCTGCATTTGGCCTAGGGCCACCATTCTGTAAACAAAGAAAGGAAAGAGGGGCAGCTTGGACTCGGGGGTGGCCATGGATACAAATTTTTAGATCTGGGTCCGGATAGTCTTTGTATCCGTCTCATTTTTTGAAATCATATCCATATTCAATCTGCGGACATTCGCGATAATCATTAGGGGTGTAATTTAGTCCCGGTTGGTCCCGGCGGGATCAAAAACCGGTACCGGGACCATAATTTTCGAAAAAGTCACGCCCGGACCAGGAAAAACATTTTTTGTTATTTGATTAAATGCATTCGTTTCACAAAATATTATAAAAACATTGATACTCAAATATACGGATATGCGCGTATATCCGCGGATGAGTGGGGGTCGTTTGGGCCCCCACTTTTTTTGCATAATCAACCGAGCAATTTTTATTCAGAAATTTTTTTCAAAGGAATAATACATAACAAAAAAAACTATCAAAGACAAAAATCTGAAAATTTGTAGGACATTTAGGAGTTCATTTTGTAATTGTGGAAAATTCCTCGCAAAAATAATAGTTCAAGTGCAATCTGAAAATTGCAAGGTTTAAGGGTTCATTAAGATTATGCCTAAGCAACCCTGAGCTTAGGGTTCGTTAAGCTTAGGCCTAAGCCACCCTGAGCTTAGGGTTCGTTAGGCTTAGGCTTAGGCCTAACTAGCCTGAGCTTAAGCTTAGGCTGACCAGTAATTGATGTAAAAAAATAGGATTTGAAAACGATATGTATTTTTACATAGGTATATGTATGCATCAGGTTGCGTCGAATCTTGTGTTTCTTTTGTTTCGATTTCGAAAACCGAAATAAAAAAATTCCGATTGAAAAAATTTTTCTTTCGACGCAACCCTGATATCATTCATTTCCTCAGGGCCCAAACGACCTGCTCCCCCGCGGATACCCCTGCTGGTGACCACTTCGTAGCGCTCCCCCTCCGCTAAAATATCTGAGAAAATCGCGCGCAAAAATTAAAATGCTCAGTTCAATTTTTGAACAAATTTGTTAATAAATGGCAAATTTATTTTTCTCCCGGCTGCTAAATCCTAGTTATTCCCCTAAAAATTAAATTTCTTAAAGAAAATTTTAAAAAAAGCACAAAATGTAACAAAAGGCAAATAATAAACAAATATGCTTTTTGAATGATTTCAGATAGTTTTTTGGAAGAATTCAACCAAATGTTTAAACCAGGATTGGTCGAAACAGAGTCAGATTCGAATTCTACGCCTATGAAAACCCTTATTTGTTATAAACACTTTTTTACAAATTTAATTTTAATGGGGGGAGTATTACCAACTTTTTTCTAAATATTATAATTAGATCACTATCAATTTATCAGATTTTGTGATTGTTTAAATACATATTTATCAAATCCTTTATTTCGATAAAATGGATTAATAATGTAACTCCATTTTCAAAAGGTCATACGCATCTTCTCATTTTTATTCTTCTTTTATGTAAAAGCACCGCTTCATTAGTCAGCAAAACTAAACGTTCAAATTAATTTAAGTAGAGAGAGAGAGAGCACAGATAAATGGCAATTTTAACTATTTACAGCTAAACAGCAGTCGGAAGCTTCTTCCAATTCAATTCGATCTTGCCATTGTTGCAGCCGTCGCTTTCACAGATTTCGCAGCTTTCTTTGAGTGGACTCAAACAGAGCACCGAAAAGTAGCATTTGTCTTTGCTCGATGCACAGCTATTGATGACAAATTGGGCGTTGTCTTCTTCTATAAGCAATTAAATATATGTTTTGTTGTTGAATTATTAATTATTATTATTATTATTATTACTTAATTATCCTCTCACCATCTGCGCATGTGAAAGTCATACACCCAAAACCGCTAATGCAATCCATTGAATGATTCGCGCCATAACCACCGATCACATTCGCAATATAGTCAAGATTTTTGTGCCAAATATCGTTGGCACGAATGGTGGTGGAGCACTTTGTTTCAATGCTGCGATGTACAGCCGTAATCAGAAAGAACAGTTGCACAAGCAGCACAAATTGGGAGCCCATTGATGCTTTTTGGTAATTTAATGGATCTAAACGCCAAAAACAATTCAAAATTATTGTTTGAGTATAAAAGAATATAATAAACAATTATCTTTCATTGAATTTGTTATTCAAACGAGCAATCTATAAATTGCTTTCATTTACATTTTAACTGGTAAGCCGATGAAGTCAATGCTGAATGGCCTGAATGTTGATGAATCATCCTTTATCTAGCAAATGGATTTATTTAACAAAAAGAAAATCTGAAAAAATAATAAAAAAATAAATAAGTATTTGTTTTTGAAAATTTAGAAGATAAAACAGTGTCAAGCATGAGTTGTTATTAGGCTGTTGGTTCTTGTCCCGGCAAATCTAGTTTCGGTGCCAATTCCCGGCCTTAACAAGTGGCCGTTGGTTTAATCATAAATAATTGCAATTAGTCATTCAGAATTAATTTTTTATAGAATTTTTTTTGTCTATTTTCTTCTTTTCTTTTTTCGTCCAACATTGTAATAATATTATGGAATTCATTTTCTCTCAGCAAATGTTTCATTTTTTCTTATTTAAAAAATAATAAGATTTCTTTAATCTCATGTTCCGCTTGACTTCGCTTAAAATTGCTTTCTTCGCTTTTGTGCCCATTTGCAGCATTTTTTATTTAATTATTTTTGCAGAAAAATTGCAGCCTCCTTTCTTTCGCTGGTGAATTTAATTTTTATTAAATTAACTTTTCCCCTCAATTTTTTGTTTGGTTTTAACGCCGTTTCACTGTCACGAAACGGTGATTCATTCTGACAAATAAATGAATTTGCGGCTATCCGGCCATTTGAGCGTCATTTTGAATTTTTGAGTCCCAATTTTAGCTGAAAAATTAAATCGAAGAGAAGAGTACGCGTTGTTAAAAGACCACTCTAAAAACAGCAGCATATTCTATTTTTACATTCAAAAATAAATCTTTTCCCGCAGGTCCGGCGGGTGTCAACCATACGACGTGCGTAACAAATTGTGTAATTTAATCTTTCACTAACAAAAGTTACTCCGCGTCTTCCCAAAAGTGTTAAACATAAAAATGAATGCTTTAGCTTGTTTATTTAGCCAAATTCAGTCAAAATCGCTCTAAAGACCGTTCTAAATTTAACAATATCTAATCGGCGGGTTTCCGACATACCAAATTTAAAGTAAAATTGGAATTCCAATAATAAAAATAAACGGTTTGGTGCTGATTGGCCGACCCTGTTGCATTTGTTTTGTTGCTCACTGAGATGGGCGGCCCGGTTTTTGGCGTTGTGTCGTCAGTGGTTGTTGACGACTATAATGCGATCACCCGCTCGAAAAGCACGAAAATAAATGGAATACTTTACAATTCCTATCGAGAATTGTCGAAAGAAGGCCCCTTTCATTTTATTTACCTTATGACACTTATTTGCAATTTCGTAACTTCCCAATTTGTCCAAAATTATTTCAGAAACAAAAACGAGGATCAAATTTTACCATAAACTTGTTTTGCTATCATTTTAAATTCATATTATTTAATTCCATAAAACAATGGCTGCCAAGCTCAACACCGCATATTTGGGTTCTCATAGAGGAATCATCAAAATTTTGCAAGTAAATTATTTGTCATTAATAATAAAAAATATTATAAATATTTTATTAAGATTGTTTTTGGGCTAATTGTTTGCACTTTGCTTTGCATTGGCAGTCATGGTTTTTTCAGCGGCTGCTTCTATGATGGTTTAATTAAAATAATAATTTTTTTTCAATAATATTTTCTTGCAAGGAAAAATTGGAGCTGCCAGCGGGATAAACGCAATCATTGTTGTGCTGAACATTGTCTTTTTTGGTAAATAATGAAAATTAATAAAATGTTAGCATTAATTAAAATATTTGATTTAGTGGATAGTAATTAAATTGATTCGGTTAAAACCTTGGAATAATGCAAATGTCGTTGTGTTTGGTTTTTAATTTTCAAAAAATTTAGTGCTCAATTTGGTGGACGCGTCCCAGAACAAATGGGAACGCATCTACACTGTTGTTGCCCTCGTGTTATTCGTCTTAGCATTTGTGTTGATGTTGTGGTAATTAACTAATTAACGGAATAAAAACAATTAATTAAAAACATTGGGTACACAACAATTCTAAAATAACCCTTTTTAGGAACTTGTTGGAAACACATTCATATTATGGCGAGACAAAAATTCCAGCAACGGTTGGTTTTTTTCTATTTTTCTTTCAAACACTAAAAAAACTTTTTGTTTTAAGGTGCTTATCGGAATCCAAATGGCCCTCTTCATCTGGGACTATCGAATCCTTCATGGCCAAGCATCTTAAACGGAGGGAAAAGAAAATTGTCATATTGAATAATCAATGTCTTTTTGATCAATTCGATCAATTTTTTGAATTCCGTAAATAAAGTACCTCAATCACTTCATAATAATGCATATCCAAAAAGGTTAGGTTAAATTTTACAAAAATAAACCATTCTACTAATTTTTGAAAATTTAAAAAAACGTTTGCAGTTTTAAAATTTACTTTAAATGCAAGGAATTATTTAAACAAATTGATAAAGATTTATCGTTTATTTTAAAAGTCATTAAAAATAGCAACTTGTTAAAGATAACTGAATTTATCAGGAAAAAATCAAAATGTAGTTTACATCTTAATCGAGGTGCCATTTTGCTTTGAAAAAAGTTTGTCAGCTGAGCAAGCTTATTGGTAATTTAAAATTGCCGGTTTTGTGAAAAATTTTCGGGTTTTTGAATCCGTTTGCCGTCACATCACTGATCTCGATAAAATCATAAAATTCAATTGTTAGTAATTTGATACAATTTCTGTTGGCATTTTTTTTGTTTACTTTCGTCATTTGACTAATATGAATTCTCTTCATTAAAATTTCTCATTTTGTTCTCAAATTTCAATCCATATTTTATTTAATAAATCTTTCTCTTATAACCGATCTCATGAAAAAATAATGTTAAATTAAAACGTATTATTTCGTTTAAAATTCATATATTATTAAATCTTTGTTTAAGATAAATGCTGGAAACGGAATCGTTTAGTATCCATGATAATGATAACGAACTGGTGGAATTGATTCAGTTTCACAATGTCAACATGTTGGTTAAGTGATAGGCGCCAAATAATTTAATTGTTAATTTATGCAAATTCAAAGATTGGCGCCATGGCTTCGTTGATTTGCCTCGCAACTTTGGCAGTTTTCTTCAGTTCAAAACATTTTTTTCGTCATAATAAGGTCGACTTTCTGCAAATCTTTTTAAATGATTAAATAAACATTTAATAAAGTGTATTTAAAAAAATTAGATTAAAAGACAATATTTTCTTTTGAGCTCTTAACATTGTTGGGGTTTGCTGACCTGTGCAGCAGTTTTGGAATCCTTATGCTTGGAATGATGAGAAAGGCACTTTACGACCGACTGATGGAGACAAGTCAAGTGCCAGTTGAGGTAAATTAATTGTACAATCTTTGAAATGCACAGAATAATAAATATGTGCCATTGCAAAGTCAGTGTGGATGTCAGGAATTGGGATCACAAATCGGAAATTCATTTGGTAACACCAATTTCAGAAGCCGGCCCAAACTCGGGGCATTAAGTCTCGGAATATCCAAAAATAAAGTTATTGAGATCACAAAAATCGCTTTTAGACTTCTTGGACATGCGCGAGTAAGCCGTACGTTTACCTGCGCCTTGTTGGTGTGTTAATTCCGCCGTGGGTGCTGGCGATTGTTAGCATCGAACGTTTGCTAGCCGTTTTTGCACCCAATTTTTACCGGCGACATATTTCTCCATAGTAAGCAAAGTCAAATACTTTTTATAATTTTCCCTAACTGTTTTTAAAAAGTTATTTAACTTAAATCCTGGAAATTTAAATTTAAGCCCAAACATTGCCCCGTTGGTCATAATTTTGTACTGCGGCATTGCGATGGTTGTCGCTTATTCCATCGCATGGCATTATCGCACAAGACTCGTTGACTCATACTGTGGACGAAAAGTGGGCATTTGAATTTAAATAATATATGTGGCATTTTGTTGTCCTTAACCGTTTAATTTATTTAGCTTAAAGTCAACATATTTAGAAAACTATTGCCCCAGGGTTTACAAAATTTGTGTTCCTAACAAACATCATCGGCTTTTGCATGGCGTAATTTTTATGATAAATTTAATAAAATTAAAAATTTTAACCAAAAATTGAAAACATCGAATTAAGACAAAAAAATATATATCTTCAAAAACTCCGCAAATTTATGATTAAACATGTATTTGTTATTAATTATTTTCATAGATTTTTGATTAATGTGGTGACCACATGTCGTCTAGCACGTGTTAGCTTATTTTGTTGGCAAAACGGCCCCAACTCGGAGAATCGGAAGCACATGCGTCGAATGCACTATCTTTTGGCCATTTCACTGTTGGCCGTACTCCTCGTCGCTGTGCCAAATGCGCTTTTCCTTTCTTCCCCATGGCTTGGGCCCAAAGGAAATGCGTTGAGCAAGGCGTTGTCGGAGCCGTCAAATTGGATGATAGCGGCACGATCTTCGGCCAATTTGGGCGTGTATTTGCTGCTTAAGGAGGTGTTGTTGTTTTTTGGCGAAGAATAAATAAATTTAAAAAATCAATTAAAAAACCAAATTTTTATTAAAATAAAATTAATAATTATTTTCCAATATCTTAAGGAATTTCGGCGCCGCGTTTATGAGATGCTTGGCTGTTTGAGCTCCAATCCAAACCGGGAAAGGGAATACGAAGTGTCCGCCTTGGGTGGCATTAGCCAAAACAGAGTCGCAATTGTGGGACAATGGAACCAGCAGGTAATTTTTACTGATTTATGCAATTCTTAATTTTATGATATAATTTTTTTAATTTAAATTTATTTAATTTTCTATAAATTTTTTTATTTTAAAATAAACAAGTATAATTATCACATTCAGGCTAAAAACAGCATTTTATTGTTGTCTGAACTTGCAGAGAGACAAATCCGTTCAATTAATCCGACAGAAAGAGAAAACAAATAATTTTAAAAGATTCGTGTAATGTTGATAAATATGTACACCTACCTAGTTGAAATCAATTGATTAAAACGAAAAATAATATTGATTTTATTCCTTCCTAAAAACTGATGGAAAATTGTTTTTATAAGTTCAATTTGTTGTTAATGTTTTGCCCAAAAGTTCTGCTCATTGTTTTGCTGCTGGCATTTTGCGTCTTGCTTCCTTTTGTGCCAACGGCAGCATTGCACAACTGCCAGCCGGGCCCGAGCAGTACCATCTACGGCCAAACGAGTGCACTTCCATGGCACATTCGCCCGGCTTCAACGGGTTGCCGCAGTAGCTGCAGTTGAAGCATTTGTTGTGCACTAAATATATTTGCATTTAAAATACTTAAATGTACAGTTGGCATAATGCCAACTGTACATTAAATCATAAATATTCTTCATACTTATCGCGCTGTCTCAACTTACGTGTCACCCTGTCGATCATCATTTTATCGGCCAATTGAACCAAATTTCCGCATATTACGCATTTTTTTAGTTCCGGGTCGCCCCCACTCCCAAAATACATTGTGAATGTTGTAACAATGCTAAGATTCAACAACAAATGTGTCAATTAAAAACTCAAACTCAAAGTTGGCAAAATTATAGATTTATTTGAAATGCTGGTGCATAAATATTTTTAAATTTTATTAAGGAAATTGTTTTTTAAAGTATATAATAAATATAATTAAAATAATTAAAAATATTTATATTTAGTTGGTTTGTGCTGCAGCAGTTACATAAATATAAGTTGATAAAAAAGACAATTTTAGCTGTTGATCACCTAAAAGCATCGGATAAAATATAAGCAGATGGCGTTTGATTCTCTCAAATGTCCACAGCCTTTTGTTACTTACTTAAGCATCGAACAATTTTATGAAAAAGATAACAGCTGCCACTTGCTGAATTGAAAGAATATTTAATTTAATAAATACATTTATATTTAATAAATATTTATTGAAATTTTAGTTTTCGAAAGTAAGATATTTTGCAATTTTTATTTAATAACCAAATATGTGCAAACAATTATGTTACAATAGAAAAAATTTGTTCGAATATTTATACAATTTTTAAAACATTTTAATCTAGAAACATTACCAAAAATGTCTAGAAAATGAAAAATGCTTTTAATATTAATTTAATTAACAATCTCTTTGCTAACTAGTTTATTCTAACATAATGAATAATAATTTTGATCATTTGGAATAATTTGTCTGTCTGTTTTGAATGTGACTGTTTGGTTTGACGAATTTAACAATTTGGCAGTCGATAAAAACCTGTTCATTAGAATGGTTTATTGTGCGATATTTGTCCACTTTATACTCTAAATTTCATCTCATTTTCATTCGATGGAAAATAATAATGGTGCCATAATAATAAAAATAATCCAATTCTCTGTAATATTATTTAATTTCCCCATTTTCTCTCAACAATCGGATGTTTTCGTCAGTATCCAATGCATTGTAAAAATTTTGAATCAATGGAAATATAATAAATTTGTTAAAATATTGAATTTTATGGTAACGACCGGTATGTTGCGACAAGGCCGACAAATAAAGGCTTTGCTGGCCTTGTAGCTGAAAGCTCCTCCGTAACTTCAAAAAATTTGTAAATTTATTTCTTTTTATTAAGTAATTTATTTTATGATTATAAAAAAATTTAAACTAAGCATAGAGATTTTGTTATTGAATTAAAAATATATATATATATTTATGTTTATAAAAGTTTAATAATGGGGCCTTTTTGTTTACTTTAACTTTAAGGTATTCGCTCAGTGCCAACATCGATGAAACAATTTCTTTCAGTGTAAAGTTGGCTGACGATTGGGTTTGGATGATTTTGGATGAAAAAATTGGAGGAAAATTAAGAACAAGCGATATTGGCGAAGGTTGGTTGTTGTTCTCCATTAAAATTATTCAAATTTCAATATTTTTAGGGAAAAATTCAAAGTTCGGACTTATACCTCAATCAACGGGCAACTTTTTAATTAAAGTGCAATTTTGTTAAATAAATCTTTTTAATATTAATATTTTAATCATTGTTTTTAAAGGGCCCCAATGGAAAGTTTGTGAGCTGCAGAAGTGAAAATCATTGGTTAATTGCAGACAAGGATTCGCCAGAAAGTCCCTATGAAGAATTTGCTTTGGATTTGGTCTCCAGTATAACAGACACTGTAACTGCTCGAGTGCCTCTAAAGATTCATTAATTTGCGTATTGTTTTGTTGGACAACAACAACACTTTTCTATTTTATCAAAAAGTTATTCAAAAAGTGCGTACAAAACTATTGCAAGAAGTCTTGATGAGGGGAAACGTATTTGTGTAGAGGGGAAAACAATAATTAAGTGCTTGCACTCAAGCGGGTTCGAACCAGGGATGTGCTCTGTTCTGTTCTGATTTTCTGATTTACCAGAATTTCTGGTCGTTTTGGGCACCAGAATTCTGTTTTCTGGTTTCTGATTTTTAAAATGGGCACCAGAATTCTGTTTTCTGATTTCTGATTTTTTTTTATGCAACCAGAATTCTGATTTCTGGTTTCTGGTTTTTAAAAAGGCGACCAGAGCACATCCCTGGTTCGAACCCAACACATAACATGAGACTCACCAAAAAGGTAAACCACTAGGACATCGACTTACTAGGGGGACATAAGTAAAAAAGATTGAAATTCACTCGATGATGCCATCATTAGGGGTGTAAATTTAGTCCCGGTTGGTCCCGGTCCCGGCGGGACCAAAAAACCGGGACCGGGACTTTTCATTTTTCAAAAGTCCCGTCCCGACCGGGACCGGGACCTGAAAAAACCGGGAAGTCCCGTCCCGGTCCCGGTACCGGTCCCGCTCAACCCTAGTTTTAACTGTCAGGCCAATTCATCGCCAGATGGCCATCTCCGCGCCAGCCAGTCGAGCGCTGCGCCATTTCAGCGCCGCGATTTTTCCCCTTATTTTTATGAAAATGTTCAATTCTTCAAGCCTTTTTTTCGAAAATGACTAAAACTTATCGTTAAAAATATGAATTATTTTTCAAAAACAGCCAGAAATCCATGATTTTGGGTTCATTTTTACAAATTTTTAGACAAAAATGCCAAAATATGCTCGAAATATGCACAATATGCCAAAATATGCTTTTTTCCGGAAAAACCCCAAAATATGCTAAAATATGCAATTTTAAACTTGACAAAAAAAACTCAAACCAACGCGAAAAGGCTATTTTTAAGCCGTATTCTTCAAAGCATATGAGAAAACAAAATATGCAAAATGCATATAATCCCGTCTCTAATTATTAAATAATTACTTTATACGTATGCAAACAATATTTGGTTAAGACTTTTGGGGTTCTTTTGGGTTTTGGTTTTTTTGGGTTCTTTTGGGTTTTGGTTTTTTTGGGTTCTTTTGGGTTTTGGTTTTTTGGGTTGTTCTCCAATTTGGACCAAACAATATTTGTTCAAAAGTTTAGGTCCAATTTATTGTACAAAACCCAAAAAATTTTTGGTTTTCAATTTTGATCCGGACTCTAGATTTTAGCATATTTATTCGCATTTAATGTTTAAGAAAAGAAGAAACTTTACATTAATCTATCAGTGATTATCAAGTCTACTATTTTATAAATTTTTAAAATGTTAACTAAATTTCGGTCAATCAATATTCACTCCATGCTTTTGAAAACACGCTTCATTTCATGCACGTCCGCCGAGAAAACGTAATTGTGCCTTAGGCGGCTGCTGACCCTTCGGGGGCTTCTCTAAAAAATATTTAAATTAATTTGTTTTTTTTTTCAAAATTTTTTAACCCAGTTTTTGGTAAGATTTAATTTTAGAATCAATCAACAATTTTACTTTCAGTGACGCCTTGTTTTGCCTCTTCATCTAAATTCTAAATAAAATTAATGAAACTCTTGCTTTAGGATTTTACGCGAATTGACAGAAGAAAAGGTCAACAAACTGATGAAGAACACCAAAAATAGAACAAATTTTGACAAGAGCTTCATGGCTTTTTAAAAATATCATTTTTGAATTTTAAATGAATGTAAGTCTTCTCTTAATTGCAAATATTAATTTTTAAGAATGCCTTTACGCACTAATTGAATAAGGTTTTATACTCGGGGCAAAAGAAGAGTATGTAAAAACAGGTTTAAAATTCAATTAAACTTTTTCTCGACAGATAAATTGATAAGATAAGTGAAATTGCGCACTTGAATGACTTGTGTACTATTTAATTGCTGTTATTAGAATTTTTAGGCCCTCTAATGAATTAATTATTATTTTATATATAAAAAATTTAGGAATTAATAGCTAGTGAGAAAACAAGCTTAAATAGCAGCAAAAATCAGGACAATCCTGCTAAAAAATCAAGAAATTATATGCCCAAAAAAGGCGATAAATGCGATAAATATCGCGCGATAGCGATTCCAGTCCCTGTTACGCTCCAATAAATTTAGAAATAGCTACTTTGCGAGGGTGGTGAAGTGGTCCCACTGATTCGTAGTGCCCGCGTAATAAATGTGGTGATCAAATGGGCGGCGGAGGTGCAAAAGATCAACCCGCTGTTGGATTTCATGATAATTGACCATAATTGTTAATTTAAAAGTAATGTGGCGTAATGCCATTGACCTCGACTTTTCATCCCCCAAAATTATGTCCCTTCCTTTTTTTTTGTTGTGCGGGTCACTTCTCTCTTTTTCTCGGTTTGTCTCACCGCCCAAAAATATATTCTCTTTCTATTTTTGTCGACTTTGGCCGTTTAGGAAGTAAGGAAAAGCAGGCCATCACCGAAGCCACAATTCTCGATCCAAGTCGGACGATAATTCAGCGAAGCGGCGAAGAACCGATCCTAGGCCAGGACGAGTTGACATCGACAGGAAAGCAAAGAATTGAAAAGTGAAAAGTTCGAGTCGAACACAGCGAGACCGCCAGACGTTGTCACCAGCTGCTGCACTTTAATGCCATGCCAAATCCATATTCTCAATTATATTGGGGTCATCTAATCCAAAGCCACAATATACCATAGAATAACGGATGAATGTGATTGGAAAATGCCTACATCTAATCCAAAGCCACCATATACCATTGAATAACGGATGAAAATGATCGGAAAATGCTAACATTTCAAAGCCACCATATACCATAGAATAACGGATGAAAGTGATCGGAAAATGCTAACATCTAATCCAAAGCCACCACATACCATAGAATAACGGATGAAAGTGATCGGAATATGCTAACATTCCAAAGCCACCATATACCATAGAATATCGGAAAATGCTAACATCTAATCCAAAGCCACAATATACCATAGAATAACGGATGAAAGTGATTGGAAAATGCCAACATCTAATCCAAAGCCACAATATACCATAGAATAACGGATGAAAATGATCGAAAAATGCTAACATTCCAAAGCCACCATATACCATAGAATAACGGATGAAAGTGATCGGAAAATGCTAACATTCCGAAGCCACCATATACCATTGAATAACGAATGAAAATGATCGGAAAATGCTAACATTCCAAAGCCACCATATACCATAGAATATCGGAAAATGCTAACATCTAATCCAAAGCCACAATATACCATAGAATAACGGATGAAAGTGATTGGAAAATGCCAACATCTAATCCAAAGCCACAATATACCATAGAATAACGGATGAAAATGATCGAAAAATGCTAACATTCCAAAGCCACCATATACCATAGAATAACGGATGAAAGTGATCGGAAAATGCTAACATTCCAAAGCCACCATATACCATAGAATATCGGAAAATGCTAACATCTAATCCAAAGCCACAATATACCATAGAATAACGGATGAATGTGATTGGAAAATGCCTACATCTAATCCAAAGCCACCATATACCATAGAATATCGGAAAATGCTAACATCTAATCCAAAGCCACAATATACCATAGAATAACGGATAAAAGTGATCGGAAAATGCCTACATCTAATCCAAAGCCACCATATACCATAGAATATCGGAAAATGGTAACATCTAATCCAAAGCCACAATATACCATAGAATAACGGATGAAAGTGATCGGAAAATGCTAACAATCTATAGAATAACGGATGAAAGTGATTGGAAAATGCCAACATCTAATCCAAAGCCACTATATACCATAGAATAATGGATGAATGTGATTGGAAAATGCCAACATCTAATCCAAAGCCACCATATACCATAGAATAACGGATGCATGTGATTGGAAAATGCCAACATCTAATCCAAAGCCACAATATACCATAGAATAACGGATGAAAATGATCGAAAAATGCTAACATTCCAAAGCCACCATATACCATAGAATAACGGATGAAAGTGATCGGAAAATGCTAACATTCCAAAGCCACCATATACCATAGAATATCGGAAAATGCTAACATCTAATCCAAAGCCACAATATACCATAGAATAACGGATAAATGTGATTGGGAAATGCCTACATCTAATCCAAAGCCACCATATACCATAGAATATCGGAAAATGCTAACATCTAATCCAAAGCCACAATATACCATAGAATAACGGATGAAAGTGATCGGAAAATGCCTACATCTAATCCAAAGCCACCATATACCATAGAATATCGGAAAATGGTAACATCTAATCCAAAGCCACAATATACCATAGAATAACGGATGAAAGTGATCGGAAAATGCTAACAATCTATAGAATAACGGATGAAAGTGATTGGAAAATGCCAACATCTAATCCAAAGCCACCATATACCATAGAATAATGGATTAATGTGATTGGAAAATGCCAACATCTAATCCAAAGCCACTATATACCATAGAATAATGGATGAATGTGATTGGAAAATGCCAACATCTAATCCAAAGCCACCATATACCATAGAATAACGGATGCATGTGATTGGAAAATGCCAACATCTAATCCAAAGCCACCATATGCCATAGAATAACGGATGAAAGTAATTGGAAAATGCCAACATCTAATCCAAAGCCACAATATACCATAGAATTATGGATGAAAGTGATTGGAAAATGCCAACATCTAATCCAAAGCCACCATATGCCATAGAATAACGGATGAAACTGATTGGAAAATGCCAACATCTAATCCAAAGCCACAATATACCATAGAATAACGGATGAAAGTGATTGGAAAATGCCAACATCTAATCCAAAGCCACAATATACCATAGAATTATGGATGAAAGTGATTGGAAAATGCCAACATCTAATCCAAAGCCACCATATGCCATAGAATAACGGATGAAACTGATTGGAAAATGCCAACATCTAATCCAAAGCCACAATATACCATAGAATAACGGATGAAAGTGATTGGAAAATGCCAACATCTAATCCAAAGCCACAATATACCATAGAATAACGGATGAAAGTGATTGGAAAATGCCAACATCTAATCCAAAGCCACCATATGCCATAGAATAACGGATGAAAGTGATTGGAAAATGCCAACATCTAATCCAAAGCCACAATATACCATAGAATAACGGATGAAACTGATTGGAAAATGCCAACATCTAATCCAAAGCCACCATATGCCATAGAATAACGGATGAAAGTAATTGGAAAATGCCAACATCTAATCCAAAGCCACAATATACCATAGAATTATGGATGAAAGTGATTGGAAAATGCCAACATCTAATCCAAAGCCACCATATGCCATAGAATAACGGATGAAACTGATTGGAAAATGCCAACATCTAATCCAAAGCCACAATATACCATAGAATAACGGATGAAAGTGATTGGAAAATGCCAACATCTAATCCAAAGCCACAATATACCATAGAATAACGGATGAAAGTGATTGGAAAATGCCAACATCTAATCCAAAGCCACCATATGCCATAGAATAACGGATGAAAGTGATTGGAAAATGCCAACATCTAATCCAAAGCCACAATATACCATAGAATAACGGATGAAAGTGATTGGAAAATGCCAACATCTAATCTAAAGCCACCATATGCCATAGAATAACGGATGAAAGTGATTGGAAAATGCTAACATCTAATCCAAAGCCACCATATTCCATAGAATAACGGATGAAAGTGATTGGAAAATGCCAACATCTAATCCAAAGCCACAATATACCATAGAATTACGGATGAAAGTGATTAAAAAATGCCAACATCTAATCCAAAGCCACAATATACCATAGAATAACGGATGAATGTGATTGGAAAATGCCAACATCTAATCCAAAGCCACCATATGCCATAGAATAACGGATGAAAGTGATTGGAAAATGCCAACATCTAATCCAAAGCCACAATATACCATAGAATAATGGATGAATGTGATTGGAAAATGCCAACATCTAATCCAAAGCCACTATATACCATAGAATAATGGATGAATGTGATTGGAAAATGCCAACATCTAATCCAAAGCCACCATATGCCATAGAATAACGGATGAAAGTAATTGGAAAATGCCAACATCTAATCCAAAGCCACCATATGCCATAGAATAATGGATGAAAGTGATTGGAAAATGCCAACATCTAATCCAAAGCCACAATATACCATAGAATAATGGATGAATGTGATTGGAAAATGCCAACATCTAATCCAAAGCCACTATATACCATAGAATAATGGATGAATGTGATTGGAAAATGCCAACATCTAATCCAAAGCCACCATATGCCATAGAATAACGGATGAATGTGATTGGAAAATGCCAACATCTAATCCAAAGCCACCATATGCCATAGAATAACGGATGAAAGTAATTGGAAAATGCCAACATCTAATCCAAAGCCACAATATACCATAGAATTATGGATGAAAGTGATTGGAAAATGCCAACATCTAATCCAAAGCCACCATATGCCATAGAATAACGGATGAAACTGATTGGAAAATGCCAACATCTAATCCAAAGCCACAATATACCATAGAATAACGGATGAAAGTGATTGGAAAATGCCAACATCTAATCCAAAGCCACAATATACCATAGAATAACGGATGAAAGTGATTGGAAAATGCCAACATCTAATCCAAAGCCACCATATGCCATAGAATAACGGATGAAAGTGATTGGAAAATGCCAACATCTAATCCAAAGCCACAATATACCATAGAATAACGGATAAAAGTGATTGAAAAATGCCAACATCTAATCCAAAGCCACAATATACCATAGAATAACGGATGAAAGTGATTGAAAAATGCCAACATCTAATCCAAAGCCACAATATACCATAGAATTACGGATGAAAGTGATTGGAAAATGCCAACATCTAATCCAAAGCCACAATATACCATAGAATAACGGATGAATGTGATTGGAAAATGCCAACATCTAATCCAAAGCCACCATATGCCATTGAATAACGGATGAAAATGATCGGAAAATGATAACATTCCAAAGCCACAATATACCATAGAATAACGGATGAAAGTGATCGGAAAATGCTAACAGGTGGCTTTGGATTAGATGTTGGCATTTTCCAATCACTTTCATCCGTTATTCTATGGTATATTGTGGCTTTGGATTAGATGTTGGCATTTTCCAATCACATTCATCCGTTATTCTATGGTATATTGTGGCTTTGGATTAGATGTTGGCATTTTCCAATCACTTTCATCCATAATTCTATGGTATATGGTGGCTTTGGATTAGATGTAGGCATTTTCCAATCACATTCATCCGTTATTCTATGGTATATGGTGGCTTTGGATTAGATGTTGGCATTTTCCAATCACTTTCATCCGTTATTCTATAGATTGTTAGCATTTTCCGATCACTTTCATCCGTTATTCTATGGTATATTGTGGCTTTGGATTAGATGTTACCATTTTCCAATCACTTTCATCCATAATTCTATGGTATATTGTGGCTTTGGATTAGATGTTAGCATTTTCCGATATTCTATGGTATATGGTGGCTTTGGAATGTTAGCATTTTCCGATCACTTTCATTCGTTATTCAATGGTATATGGTGGCTTCGGAATGTTAGCATTTTCCGATCACTTTCATCCGTTATTCAATGGTATATTGTGGCTTTGGATTAGATGTTAGCATTTTCCGATATTCTATGGTATATGGTGGCTTCGGAATGTTAGCATTTTCCGATATTCTATGGTATATTGTGGCTTTGGATTAGATGTTGGCATTTTCCAATCACATTCATCCGTTATTCTATGGCATATGGTGGCTTTGGATTAGATGTTAGCATTTTCCGATATTCTATGGTATATGGTGGCTTTGGAATGTTAGCATTTTCGATCATTTTCATTCGTTATTCAATGGTATATGGTGGCTTCGGAATGTTAGCATTTTCCGATCACTTTCATCCGTTATTCTATGGTATATGGTGGCTTTGGATTAGATGTTAGCATTTTCCGATCACTTATGTTGGCATTTTCCAATCACTTTCATCCGTTATTCTATGGTATATGGTGGCTTCGGAATGTTAGCATTTTCCGATCACTTTCATCCGTTATTCTATGGTATATGGTGGCTTTGGAATGTTAGCATTTTCCGATCATTTTTCATTCGTTATTCAATGGTATATGGTGGCTTCGGAATGTTAGCATTTTCCGATCATTTTCATCCGTTATTCAATGGTATATGGTGGTTTTGGATTATATGTTGGCATTTTCCAATTATTTCATCCTTTATTCTAAGGTTTTTGGATCCCGAGAAAATCCCGTCCGAGCTCTAACCCAACCCCGGGGCACCAACTCCTTAATGTAAAAACCATTTCTTACTAATTTTAGACAAAGTCTTTGGCTTTTCTGGACAACAACATTTTCATATTCCACTATTGTTGTGGTGCAACACTTTGTGCTCCATCGGAACATGTCTGATTTAACTCAAAAATGCCGTGCCAGTTACATACATATTTATGTGAAAATGCTAACATCTAATCCAAAGCCACCATATACCATAGAATAACGGATGAAAGTGATCGGAATATGCTAACATTCCGAAGCCACCATATATCATAGAATAACGGATGAAAGTGATCGGAAAATGCTAACATCTAATCCAAAGCCACCATATACCATAGAATAACGGATGAAAGTGATCGGAAAATGCTAACATTCCGAAGCCACCATATACCATTGAATAACGGATGAAAATGATTGGAAAATGCTAACATCCCAAAGCCACCATATACTTAGTACCATAGAATAACGGATGAAAGTGATTGGAAAATGCTAACATCCCAAAGCCACCATATACTTAGTACCATAGAATAACGGATGAAAGTGATTGGAAAATGCCAACATCTTAGTGGCCAATTAGATTAACATTTAAAAGTGTTCTTTTGTTACGAAAAATAGTGTATCTGTGGCCCCCAATCGGCATTTTATGGGTACAAAAGGGACAAAAACATTTAAAATATTTTAAATTTAAATTTAAAAAAAGGAATATTATAATTTGACTGGACACAATGAAGGGCTTTTTTTTGTCATTCGGTTTCATCCCTGGTATAAAAATGGGGGCCATTAGAGAGAAGGGGAAATAATTGCGAAATTTTAAAAATTATAATGTACCTATATGAATGAAGAAAGTCCCACAGAGATTGAATGATAAAAAAATGAGTCCATGCCATTCTTGAAACTTATTTCAAAATTGCCAAATTTTTTGAAAATATTCTGTCCTTTTTTGAATATGGATGGCATGGCCCATATAAATGTTCTTTCACAACATTAATAAACGACTTCAAAACGACATTAAAGTGGAAGGTAATTAATTTGAAAATTCGCGGACAACACAAAATTTGTCCAATTGTCCAGTGCAAAACGTCACTGGTCAAATTGCCAAAAAAAATCCCAAAGCGGCCCCTATCATGTCGTCGTTAAGCCGCCGTTGGTGCCATCCCGTCAGTTCGGTCGCCATTTCCCCTATGGCCCAACATCGGCGTGGTCGAATCGCCTGCAGGCGACAACAAATGGCCGGCGCCGCTTTGCGCTAAAATTTAGGGGGAATTTTAATTATTTTCAAACTTTTTAATTAAATAACGACTAATTATACGCCAAATTAGGCGCACACCTTTGCCATTGGTGTCGGCCTGTTGCTTTTCCTTGCCCGCCCGACTTTGCCCGTCTGATCAGTGTCCAGAAGATGCCAGTCAGGATAAGAATGGCCAAGATCAATGCCAAAATGATCAGCGGCACTGCTGAAAAAGTCGACGAAGCATCGCCTGAGGGGCTTTGGCTATTGGTAGCGTTCGTTGTCGTCGACTGATCGTCGCTGATTGGGCGACAAAGTGCTCTCCGTTTGACGGACATTGTCGGCTGTGATGGCCAAAAATCCTTGGACAATCATTTGGCATGGAAAAGCCTAATTAAGCAAACCTAATCGAATAAAATGTTCAACTTTTTTGGTAAACAAAAAATTGTTGCCCAAAATTTAATTTTTTTCGTTTTGACCTACAAAAAATACTTTCTACGAAATATGGAAAAGGATGAATAACTACAAATTCTGTCCATCCCTGTCCCAATGCATATTTTAAAAATCAAAAATTTTTTGTAATCACAAATTAATGGCTTCATTTTAAATTTAGGAAACTAAAACCTTTTAAACTCTGAAGTCGCACGTCCTGCAGTGAACATTCAACGTGTCCAGACGGGGAGTTGCTAAATTTGTTATTGAAAAAAATTTCCATAGACAAGTCGTGGTGGTGCTGCATGAACTTTGAGCAGAAGGACCACCATGCTCATCAACAACTGGGGCATTCTGTAACCGTAATGCAAGCATTCTAATCTCTATTCTTTTTTTTGCTTTATGAATGCGCGTGATTATTAAATTTAAAAGCGGATCTGAACATGTTCGAGACACGACAGATCAAATCAAAAAATTAATCAGAATGACCGAGTAAACTTATCATTAGGAGGGAATGATCAAAATAAAGCGTATCAATTTTCAAAAATGATTTGACTCTTTCTTGAAGCCCTCTATATCTGATCAAATCATAACCGATCAGGATTAAATATGTTTTTGATCATTGAATACTTTGGTCTGTGGATGAATGTGACGGCTGTAGTTGGGAGACTGGAGCAAGTCTGTCCACTTGTGAGCATCCCGGACGGTGAACTGTTATCGCCGCGAGGCATAATGCTCTAAAAAAATAGAAAATTTAAATGAAATTTAAAAATGTACAACTACTATAGATTTGAAGCACAAACTTAGGTAATTAGATCATGATCAGAGATTATGCCAAAGAAATAAAACAAAAACAACGACCAGCCTCGCTCTTTTGATTTGATTAGAAATTTGATGATCAGAAATCATACAAACTTGAACGAGATCATGATCAGAGATCAAATTCCAACTGTACCATTTGCGGCCTGATCAGAGACAGGATTCGATCACAGCGATCAAACAAATTCGGATCAGATCATGATCAGAGGGCCAAGAATGTGACAAACCTATTAAAAAAAAGTTTATGTATGTACATAATTTTATCATTTCGACACAACACCACCAACACAACCTTTTTTTTCGCCGAATTAAGAAAATTGATTGAATGATGAGGTCGGTTTGGGATTGATGGTGGTGCTGGTGACAACAAACCGTGGATTTGGATGGGACGGACGACCAGTGACGGGGACGGGCGGGGGGCGTGGGCATTCGTCGCCGCCGCTTGGGGGGACGAAGAAGAAGAGCAGGAGGGATTGATTGCTGCTGCGGCCGAGTTGTGGATGCCGCCGCCGGAGGGGACGCCGCCGGAGGGGACGGCGGCGGATGAGCTGCTGCTGCTTTTGCTGATGCTGCTGTAGATGCTGTTTGGCCGACATCGGCGGCCGACAAAATTGGATGAATGCGAACGAATGTTTTTGTTCGGTGTTTGGGGGACGGGGGGGGCAACTCTCTGATCGAATAAATTGACGATGGTTGAACGAGTCGCTGATTTTGAATTAATTCCTTTTGCTGCTGATAAAAAAAAATGAAAAAAATAATACTATTTTCTATAATATTTACGTGATTATTATTTATTAGGGTGCAGAAAAAAGTTGACGAGTTTATGCCGCTGAAAACGTTGCGATTTGGAGGAAATCAATCTTTTTTGTTGCTGGGAGCTAGAGAATATATAAATAATGAATATGTACGTAAAGGACGACGCACTAAGAACTGATAAACCCACACAACACATAAAACAAATCAAAAAGAGCATTTTGTTGTGGGGGGGGCACTTTAATGCCCGGCAAAAAGATAAGGACGAAAATATGCCGTAATAATATGTACATATGGGTGCCAACTAGGGTAGGCCGGGACCGGTCGGGAAATTCCCGGTGGATTTTTGAGCAAGAGAGCACGATGTGGGTATGGTGTAAAAATTCCTTATTGCCCGGTTTTTTCCGTTTCCCGGTCCCGGTCCCGGCTTTGAAAAGTGGAAATCCTAACCCCGGTCCCGGTTCGATGGTCCTGATCTCGATCCCGGGTTTTACGGTTCCGGTCAATCCCGGTCCCGATTATCCCTAAAATCCTGGTGCCGGCCTACTTTAGTGCCAACGCATAAAAATGAGCGCAACATTTAACAAATAACTAAAATTAGAAAAAAATAATAATTTGAATTTAACAAATTTTTATAAGGGAAAGCCGAAATTTTTTGAATTTTTTCACGCATTAAATTTTAGATTTTTTAAAACTTATAAAAATTGAAATTCCAAACCCAAAAAAATATTCCAATCAAATAAATTTGCTACAATTTAATAGGTTACTGAAGCATTGGCATAATATTAGAAATTTTGGAATATGGATGGGCCGCAGAGGGCGTGGACTGGACGGCCAAATTAGAATTAGATCCACGGGGGGGGGGGGGGGGGGAAAGAAACACAATGAACATATTAACATATTTTTGTCACAAATATTAAATGTACAAAGCCATAAAAAATTTGGAGAAGATGAGAAGAAGAAGTCGAAGAAAAGAAACATCGATTTGGGGGAGAAGCTCCGAATTATGGCCCCTTTTTATAGCATCGGAAAAGCAATTAAAATGCTTTTAATATTTTGCCGGGTCGGGATTCTCGGGTCAACCAAAAAAAGGGGCACAAAAACACGACAGAAACCCCCATTTTTGGGCAATACTTTTCACCGATCGGCCGGCACTTTTCAAAAATCACAAAGTGAATTAAAATCACTTAAACAAAAAATGTTCGTTGGAGGACAAAAGTGTGGCATCATCTTTTGGGATTTGGGGCTGGGGAATGAAAATGGGGGGACTTTACGCTTAAAGGACGATTATAATGCGTTTGTGTAGCTGTGGAAAGCAGCAGGTGAACAAATATGGCATGGTCCTAAACGGGCATAAGGCAACAAATTCCTCAAAAGTCGACATTTTTACTAAATATAAAAATTCAAATTGTTTCGAAAACCGAAACATTTTAGGACGCAAAGTTGTTTTTTAAATGTAATGAAAATTTATATAACTTTTAAATGTCTAATAATTAAATTATTCAAAATTCTCATTGGAAGTAGGGTAGGCCGAGACCGGGATTTTTGAGGAAAACCGGGACCGGGAAAGAAAAAATTAAAAACCGGATTTTTAATGGTGGGAAAATTAATCAAATCCCGGTCAAAAAACTCGGGGCCAATGTTCAAAAACAGAGATTTGAAATTTTGAAAAACCCGGGATTTTATAAGGTGGAAATTCAGTCCCAAAATTGGAGACTTAAAATTTTTGACGGTTTTAAATACTGAAAAATTTGCAATTCGTCAAAAAGAATAATTTTGAAAAACTCCCATGGAAAAGTTAATACAAAAATTTTCATAAGCTTTTGTGCTTGAATTAGAAAGAAAGTTAACGGTAACAATTCCAAAAACTCGGCCTGTGAAAACTGAAAAATGTTTTTAAAAAAATTTTGGCACGGAAAAGCGTTGAAAATAGTTGCAGCATCAGTGGGAGGAGGAGGAATGATGGCGTGATTTTCACAACACCGGAGGGGGGAGGGGGCGACTAAGCCTCGGCCAAGCGCCCTCATTTCCGCGAACATTTTTCAAATTTTCTTTGTCAAAAACTCAAAACTCAAAGATCACATTTTGTTTTATGCAGCGCGCGCTTCGGCAAGATGAATTTGTTGTGTCTGGTGGTAATTTAAAAATTGATGACAATTTTAAGAACATAAATACAAAAGCGAAAAATTGGGAAATTTAATTGAACCAATAATTACAAAGTTTTAAAAATTTTTAGAGGGGTTAGGGTAGCGAATTCTTTAAAAACAAGAAATTAAAAACATCAATTTTGAGAACGTAAATACAAAAGCGAAAAATTGTGAAATTGAATAAAAACATAAATTTTTAAAAGGTTTAAAAATTTTTAGAGGGTTTAGAAAGGTAGAGAATTCTTTAAAAACAAGAAATTTAAAAAAACAATTAAAAACAAATTAAAAAAGAATCTGAAATGGGGTTAAAAGTCAAATCAAAAAATTGAAATAAGATACAGAAAAATCAAAGGAAATTTTCAAAAAAAATTAAAATAACGACCCAATTTAAAGAAATATTATTGAAATTTAAAAGTCTTATTGATGATCCTTGAGAAATCTTTTTCTTTTCATTCATATTTCTGCGAAAAACTTTTCCCCGCCCTTTCATCATCCAATTTTCCGCTCTAAAGGCCGAGAATCTCGATCTGGGCACACACTTCTTGGACGAGTCGACAAAAATGTCAGAATTCCCCCGTCTTAGGTTAAAGCCATTCTTATAGACTTGGTGGTTAAGCCATTTGCCAACAAAATTGCATGTATGCCAATGGCGCAATCAATCCGATTTATAGCCTGCCAGCAAATTTCCCATGCGCCCACCAATTATCGCCTCGGGGGGCAGGGGGTGCACAAAATAAAACATAAATTTTAGAGAAAATAAAAAGGAAAAATGAATTTATCCCGACAGAAAAAGAAAGGGAAAATAATAATTAAAAATATCCAAAAATAAAACACTTTCTACTTAAATAGCGGTCGGGGACAGTTTGGCGCGGCCGGTTTGGCGCGGCCGTTTTGGCGCCGTGCCGTTTTGGCGCGGGCCGTTTTGGCGCGGCCGTTTTGGCGCGGCCGTTTTGGCGCGGCCAGTTTGGCGCCGCTGGTAATTTAGACATTTTGGCGCCGTATGCACTTTTTAATTGCAAAAACCTAAATAAGCTTAGGCTTAGGCCTAAACCTAAGTTAGCTTAGGCTTAGGCTTAGGCATAGTCTTAAAAGCTATTCTATTAACGGATAATTGGCAATCATTAAGAATTGCGGTCCCAGTGGAAAAAAAATTTTAAATTTTGAAATGCAAGTTTTCTAGGGTAAAAATATCAGGCCAATCAAAAAGGTAATAGATGCAGAAGAGCAGGTGGTTGGCGAATGTGGAATTTTAAAGATTTTATAAAAAATGTATCAATTATTTTTAATGATTTCAAAGGTTATGGAAGGCCAGGATTGTCTGAACTTATATTGAAGCTTTTTTTTTTCTAGAATTTAAATCAAGCTTTTCGAAACTTTGATGAACTCAAATGAACACAAGGCCTCTTATTTTCTCGAGTGGTTCTGATTAGTGTGATCAAAATTTAACGAAAGAGGCATAGACTAAAAGCCAGAAGGACAAGCCCTAACCATTCCGCTCTCTAGATCAGATGGCATAAAGCCGATTTTTGTTTTGTTATAAAATCCGCCTAAGGCGGCACCAATCTCTTTGACAAATTGAAATTGGCGCAATTGCTTTGTGCACATCGTTTGCCGAGAGGGGGGGGAGGGAGACGGGGAGACGGACGAATTGGGGTATTGGGAAGGGCAGGCAAGGTTGGTACACAAATATGTAATTCAAGAAAGTTTTGCAATGGCTAGGACTTGTGGCTTGAGAATTTTTATAGACTGAATTTTTTGGAGGTTCTCAAAAATTTTGCATTTTTGTACGCCTTTTGCATCTGCTTGCGGCTACTTTCATATATTTTTTGAAATTTTTAATATAAAGTTTGAACAAGCTATGGGAATAGGATTAAACAAGATTCTTTGCTTATTAAAAATTAAAAATTAGAAGCCCAAAAATGTCGGGGTCGAAACCGGGGGGTGAAACCCAAAAATGTCGGGGTCGAAACCGGGGGGTGAAACCCAAAAATGTCGGGGTCGAAACCGGGGGGTGAAACCCAAAAATGTCGGGGTCGAAACCGGGGGGTGAAACCCAAAAATGTCGGGGTCGAAACCGGGGGGTGAAACCCAAAAATGTCGGGGTCGAAACCGGGGGGTGAAACCCAAAAATGTCGGGGTCGAAGCCAGGGGGTGAAACCCAAAAATGTCGGGGTCGAAACCGGGGGGTGAAACCCAAAAATGTCGGGGTCGAAGCCGGGGGGTGAAACCCAAAAATGTCGGGGTCGAAGCCGGGGGGTGAAACCCAAAAATGTCGGGGTCGAAACCGGGGGGTGAAACCCAAAAATGTCGGGGGTCGAAGCCGGGGGGTGAAGCCCAAAAATGTCGGGGGTCGAAGCCGGGGGGTGAAACCCAAAAATGTCGGGGGTCGAAGCCGGGGGGTGAAACCCAAAAATGTCGGGGTCGAAGCCGGGGGGTGAAACCCAAAAATGTCGGGGTCGAAACCGGGGGGTGAAACCCAAAAATGTCGGGGGTCGAAGCCGGGGGGTGAAACCCAAAAATGTCGGGGTCGAAACCGGGGGGTGAAACCCAAAAATGTCGGGGGTCGAAGCCGGGGGGTGAAGCCCAAAAATGTCGGGGGTCGAAGCCGGGGGGTGAAACCCAAAAATGTCGGGGTTCTTCGTGAATAACGTTTCTAGGATGCTGAAAATTCAAAAGCCAGCAGCTTCTTTGTGCAGAGTGGTCAATTCAATTTTTTTAAATTGTCGGAACGTTGTGATAAGATCAATGGCCAAACGACAAAAACTTTGTGAATGAATGAAAATGACACTTTCGCCAATGGATGAAAGGCCAAAACCGGTGACCAACCGACCGATTATTCTGAGCAGAAACATTGTGAAACAAAAAAAATTCTTTATTTTGTTGGCCAACAACGACAAGCTTCGGTGTGCGGCGGGTGTGTGTAACTTTGTGAAATGCAAAAACTTTCATATGTTCTAAAATAGAATTTCTAAGATAAGCAAAATGTTATCCTTCCCCCCCCCCCCCTCCCCCCATTGGTGCTGGAAAACTGTAAGAGTTTGCCCCGCCCCCCTCCCACCAACATTTCCAGCAGATCATTTCATCCTTTCTTCTATGGGCTTTTGGTTCAATTAAATTGCCATTTTTCCTAACACTTTTTCTTAATTATTTCTAATCCCACAGAAATTGGCTTTCCGATTCATTCACATAAATTGGCATTTTCTGATCACTTTTTCCTAATTATTTTTAATCAACAGAAATTGGGTTTTTATGTTGTTTTAAGAGGCATTTCTAGATCATTTTTTCTTAACTATTATAATCACACAGAAATTGGCTTTTTATGTTGCTTTAATTGGCATTTCCAGATCACTTTTTCTTAATTCTTTCTAATCACACAGAAGCTGGTTTTTTATGTTGCTTTAATTGGCATTTCCAGATCACTTTTTCTTAATTCTTTCTAATCACACAGCAATTAACTTTCCGATTCATAGAAATTGTATCACTTTTTCTTAATTATTTCTAATCACACAGAAATTGGTTTTCCAGTTCACAAAAATTAGCATTTTCCGATCACTTTTCTTTATTTATTTATAACACATAAATTAGCATTTTCCGATTGCTTTCTCTTAATTATTTCTAATAGCAAAGAAATTAGCTTTTTGCTTCTCTTAAATTGGCATTCCCGGATCACTTTCTTTTAATTATTTCTAATCACCCAGAAACATTCCAGTTCATTTCGGCTTTTATCCTGCGGTTTTTGGTTCTCATAAATTGGTTTTTAGATTAGATTTTGGCATTTTTTGATCCCTTTCATCCTTTATTCTATGATCTTAGATCAGATATTGGCATTTTCCAATCACTTTCATCCATTATTCTTTCACTCTTAATTAATTATAATTATAATGAAATTAGCTTTCCGATCGCTCCTTTTTTTATTCGATGGCTTATGTCTAAAATTATATTTAGTGATATTTTTTGTTAAGGTGATTTTCTTTATTTTTTGTGATTGCCTGATTTGCGATGAATAATGCGGAGCAAGTATGTTTTGATTAATTTATAAAAATCATTTTAATTTTTTAAATATGCGTTTATTTCAATTTTTCAGTTGAGAAAAAGCAATTCCGCGCTTCAAACGTTGCGACAAATTATTCTTTTAGAAGTGCCAGAACACAACCAACGTAATGCAGCATCTCGCGTCGTGCAAGGTAAATTTTTTTATTTGTTTTTTTCTGACAATTGAGTTACTGTTTGTTTTTTTAGGTATCATTGATTCTATCTCTTGGGCAGTCCCTGGAATTGCGCAACAGGTGGGCTGGCCGATTGCCCCGGATCTTCAAGACTATGTATGTTTATCACTTAATGTCTTAAATTTTGTGAATAAAACGTGTCTTTTTTAAGGTAAACGTTGCTTTGAAAAAGGCGGATGCTGTCGTCAGAAAAGTGGTGGCTTTTGAAACTCATGATCAGTCACATATTGAGCATCTTTTCATTGGTAAGTTCTTGCCTTAAACGGTTTCGGAATTTTTAATGTTTACTCTTAAGCGCTGAATCAGCTGAACGGAGTTGTCCAACACTGTCTGGTAGGCGCCAAAAGAATGAAGATGATCCTTTAAAATCGAAAAGGATTTTGTTTTAAATAAAATTTTTTGTCTTATCTTTACAAATTGATAATCGGATTTTGATTGGAATGAATTTTTTGGGCATGAAATAAGAAAATGGTATTTTTTGATCAAAAGCATCAGAGACATTTTCAGTCGGTCCTATTTCGATCAGAGGCGCATCAATACTCGACGAGCATTAATAGCTGAAACTTGAGCTTCCATTTCAATGCGACTTAGGCTTATTTCGATGTAACCTTTTAAGTCTGAAAAAATTAAAACAACACTTTCAACGGCGGGTTGGGCATTTACCACGAGCCATCGAGTTCAGATGCGCAACGGTGGTGTCATCCGAACGCAATAAACGATGGAGAATTTTCCCGACTTTTTTTAAGATGGTCTCAATCTAAAAATTTGTTACAAATCAAAAAGAATTAAAAAATTTTGAAAATTAAAAAGGCTTTATACGTGTTTTGTTGCATAATAGTTTGGCCAATCGTACATTAGTCCAATGCCCGGGTCCACCTTTTGTCCACAATGTATCCATTCTGAATTTTTTAAATTAATACTTCTCGTTTTGCCATCCAATTTTACAAACAAAAGTAGTAAATCATGAAAAATCTCCTACAAACTCAGTTAGAAATAATAAATTAGAATAAATGAAATATTACTAAACAACATAAATCTTCCATGGCATGCGGAGCTTGTTGTGACATGATCAAATGCGCGGGGACCTCTCGACATTTGCGGCATAACTATCAACAATATCCCGAACGCAGAAAGACAATCCAGCGCCTGTTCAAATTACACATTTCTAAATAAAATATTAAAATGTAAACAAAAATAAGAATGTTCTAGCTTTTGACTTTATGCCTATCCAATCCGCCTTCCAATTCAGGTCCCCTGACAGCCTCCCCCGGGTAGCCCTTCCCCGATCAGCCTTTCCCCCAAGCAGCCTTTCCCTGATCAGCCCTTCCCCGATCAGCCTTTCCCCCAAGCAGCCTTTCCCTGATCAGCCCTTCCCCGATCAGCCTTTCCCCCGATAATTCTTTCCCCCGATCAGCCTTTCTCCCGAGCAGCCTTTCCCTGGTCAGCTCTCCCCCGATCAGCCTTTCCCCCGAGCAGCCTTTCCCTGATCAGCCCTCCCCCGATCAGCCTTTCCCCCGAGCAGACTTTCCCTGATCAGCCCTCCCCCGATCAGCCTTTCCCCCGAGCAGCCTTTCCCTGATCAGCCCTCCCCCGATCAGCCTTTCCCCCGATAATTCCTTCCCCCGATCAGCCTAAGATGGTCACCAATGCCTGCGCATGTCTCAAAAAGTCGGCCATGGATTCAAGCAGCATTCTTTTTGACTTTAAAGGGCAAAAAATAATAAAAAAGAGAAATAATAAAGTTTAAACTAAAATTTATTTTTTTAAGTACAATTTTTGCTAAAACTGTACCCATCAGAACATCACTTGGGATCATCATCATGAAAATTGTATGGAGAAAACACCAAGACCCATTTTGTTAAATTTTTGAAAAATTCCGGCGGCACCTATCGGCACCGCCGACCCCGCGCCCCATGTAAAACTTGACTCTCAAAATTGCTGACGATGCAATCGGTGTTGAAGACCGGTCCCGCCCAACTCAATTTTAATTGAAATGAATGTTTTTTTTAATTTAAATGTAGAAATTTGGCGAATTTAAGCAGTCGAAAAGTAAACGTATTTGATGTGGCGAACGAGGAACAATAAAATTTTATTTACCGATTGATTAAACAGGGAATATAAAAGGTAAAAAAGCTTACTAATTTTATTTGATCTGTTGAGTGAATGAGAATGTTTGGAAAATTCAAATAAAAAAGATGAATTGGCATTGGGACAAAAAATTCATTCAAATCAAAATCCAATTATAGATTTGTAAAAGATGGGACAAAAATTTGATTCAAAACAAAATCCTTTTCGATTTTAAAAGATCATCTTCATTCTTTTGGCTTAAATCAATTGCAAGTTGGACAACTCTGTATTAAGCTGATTCAGCGCTTAAGGGTAAATGGAAAAACAACCACTAAGACACTGTGTTATTAAGTGGGAGTCTCGTAAAAAGGTTTTTTAATTCTTCGGTATTGATCAGGCTTTGTCGGGATAACGTGGACCAACCGGTCGCCAGAGACTCGTAGAATTATTCTGAAATCGATTTATTTAAAAATAAGAAAAAAATGTTCAGAGACGTTGGAAAAAAGGGCAATTCGGGGAACAGAATGGTGTAGAAGAGGGACTGGCGACCGGCTTCGCGAACATAAATGTTCAGTTTTCGCAGATACTTTGGAAAGCCGGTAGTAGGGTTTTGGGAAAATTTATTAACGTATGATTTGATCCATTAAGAACTTTGATCAGATTTCAAAATTGAACAAAAAACTTTCTCGGCGTCGAGCTATTCGGGCCTTCTTTTTTTTTATACCAGATTCGTCTAAACCGGATATATCTCTGGATATGCATCCAAACACAAATAATTTAAATGATAAAATATATTTATTAATTAAACAGTTTTCCAAAATCATACGAATTTTTATTTGCAAGCCGTAGCCCCAGTCAATTCAAAACGGGCGTCCTTGTGGTCTTTTCACAAGGTTAAAAATGGCAAATTTTCAAAATTATGGCTTTTTTCAGTTCATAATGAATACAATAAAATTTATTCTGGAACTTATGAGTAAAGATGTTCGAGAGTCTTGATTCGAGAAATTTCTCGCGGTTTTTTGGGTCTCGAGTCTCGGGGTCAAATCCCAGTCTTGATTTCTTGCTCCCGCAAAAAAACGAGAACTCCAAGAATAGTGTTTCTTGATTCATACAATTTCAAGTTTTTGGTAAACTCTTAACAAATTGAGTAAAAAATTCAAATTTTCCCGGCGGCGCTATCGGCAAAATTTTTAAAATTGAAAATCCGGTTCTGGATCCGGCAATTTTGACCCGGATTTCCGGATTTTCCAAACTTGTTGAAATTCAAAATTATGCTTGGCAGTCTTTGTGTCTTCTCCATACAATTTTCATGAAGATGATCCCAAAGTGATGTTCTGATGGGTACAGTTTTAGCAAAAATTGTACTTAAAAAAGTAAATTTTAGTTTAAACTTTATTATTTCTCTTTTTTATTATTTTTTGCCCTTTAAAGTCAAAAAGAAATTGGTGACCCTCATCATTCAAAAAATGATTTATTGCACAGATAAGCCGAAGAGTCCATTAGGGGCGGGTCATCACTACACATCAAAGAAACATCTTCAAAAACGTTTGGGCACAAACCCCCACATCAATTGCCGCCTTTTGACCATCTAAAATTTTCTTCCAAAAAAATAATTTAATTCAAATAAAATGGCTTTCAAAAAAGTGCCGGTCGAAATGCTTCTGGAAATTGCCCGCTTTATACGATTCCATCGGCGATGGGCCCATGTGCGCGTGTCCCATGCGTTTGATCAGCTGCTGCTTGAATCCATGGCCGACTTTTTGAGACATGCGCAGGCATTGGTGACCATCTTAGGCTGATCGGGGGAAGGAATTATCGGGGAAAAGGCTGATCGGGGGAGGGCTGATCAGGGAAAGGCTGCTCGGGGGAAAGGCTGATCGGGGGAGGGCTGACCAGAGAAAGTTGCTCGGGAGAAAGGCTGATCGGGGGAGGGCTGATCAGGGAAAGGCTGATCGGGGGAAAAAATTATCGGGGGAAAGGCTGATCGGAGGAGGGCTGATCAGGGAAAGGCTGCTTGGGGGAAAGGCTGATCGGGGAAGGGCTGATCAGGGAAAGGCTGCTTGGGGGAAAGGCTGATCGGGGAAGGGCTACCCGGGGGAGGCTGTCAGGGGACCTGAATTGGAAGGCGGATTGGATAGGCATAAAGTCAAAAGCTAGAACATTCTTATTTTTGTTTACATTTTAATATTTTATTTAGAAATGTGTAATTTGAACAGGCGCTGGATTGTCTTTCTGCGTTCGGGATATTGTTGATAGTTATGCCGCAAATGTCGAGAGGTCCCCGCGCATTTGATCATGTCACAACAAGCTCCGCATGCAGTGGAAGATTTATGTTGATTAGTAATATTTCATTTATTCTAATTTATTATTTCTAACTGAGTTTGTAGGAGATTTTTCATGATTTACTACTTTTGTTTGTAAAATTGGATGGCAAAACGAGAAGTATTAATTTAAAAAATTCAGAATGGATACATTGTGGACAAAAGGTGGACCCGGGCATTGGACTAATGTACGATTGGCCAAACTATTATGCAACAAAACACGTATAAAGCCTTTTTAATTTTCAAAATTTTTTAATTCTTTTTGATTTGTAACAAATTTTTAGATTGAGACCATCTTAAAAAAAGTCGGGAAAATTCTCCATCGTTTATTGCGTTCGGATGACACCACCGTTGCGCATCTGAACTCGATGGCTCGTGGTAAATGCCCAACCCGCCGTTGAAAGTGTTGTTTTAATTTTTTCAGACTTAAAAGGTTACATCGAAATAAGCCTAAGTCGCATTGAAAGGGAAGCTCAAGTTTCATCTATTAATGCTCGTCGAGTATTGATGCGCCTCTGATCGAAATAGGGCCGACTGAATATGTATCTGATGCTTTTGATCAAAAAATTACCATTTTTTCATTTCATGCCCAAAAAATTCATTCCAATCAAAATCCAATTATAGATGCTTTAGATGTTAGCATTTTGCTATCACATTCATCCGTTATTCTATGGTATATGGTGGTTTTGGATTATATGTTGGCATTTTCCAATTATTTCATCCTTTATTCTAAGGTTTTTGGATCCCGAGAAAATCCCGTCCGAGCTCTAACCCAACCCCGGGGCACCAACTCCTTAATGTAAAAACCATTTCTTACTAATTTTAGACAAAGTCTTTGGCTTTTCTGGACAACAACATTTTCATATTCCACTATTGTTGTGGTGCAACACTTTGTGCTCCATCGGAACATGTCTGATTTTGACTCAAAAATGCCGTGCCAGTTACATACATATTTATGTGAATACGCCCCTTTTTATTGACAGCACCAGCAGCAGAATAGTTTGAAAAATGCCACAAGATTTTTTTGTTGCAGAATTGCTAAAAAATATAAAAAAATGCAAAATATTACGCCTCCGCACGTCCACCGACAAATTGGGTAAATACAATAATTGTTTTGGGCGGCTAATTCAGCTGACGAGCTTCCGGGTGCCATCTTATGCCAACAGAATTGGCACAATGTTTTGATGGCCATTTTTTGGAGGAGGTGGGCGGGCATGCCCAACCCAATTCCCAGCGATGGCTGATCAATACAAATAGCATTCATTGATCAAACATTTTCATATTATGCACATTGAAACCCTCATTTATAACATAAAAATGTTTTTAGCATTTATAAGGAGAAAAATTATTATTATTATTAGTCTCGTATAATATTTGGCCCGGTTTTTGATTAACTGATCCAATTGGAACATTTACAATTTATCTAAGGGTCGGAGTGGCGTTTGCCCAAAACTGGTCGTTGTCACGAACGAATCAGGCACACACACGACCCTTGGGGCGAGAAATGTTTTGGAATCGGGGTTTTTAGCGGGGACAGACTTTTTGGTTCGCGCTTCTTCGTGCAGCTTTTACGGAATCGGGCACGGCTATTCGAGGTCCGGTAGCCCGACCAACCCCTTCGGGGACGGGGTTCTTCGAAACCAACGATGGGTCGGGGGCCGGCTTCGGGCTATTTGGGGGTTGGGGTCACAGCAAATTGAAAACCTAAGGAATTTCTGACAAATTGATTGTAATTATTTAATTCAAATATGATTGAACTCTTCACAATGCTTCTGCTCATTTTAAGCGCATTCGAAAGCACAACAATAAATTAAAATTATTTTAATAATTTTAAATCTAAATTTCAGTTGGCCAAATGATGGATTTGGGCCAAAATTCGGTGCCGGCTGTCCCCCAACAACAACAGTCACAAATTTCACAAACTTTCAGCTCATTTTTGAACCAATTGGCAACAACGAATTCATTTGAATCAAAAAAGTGAGAGGAAAATTTGAAGTTTATATATTTATTTTAAAATTAAATATTTTATTTAAATTTCCGCTTTCCTTAATAAAATCAACTTTAAGACCATCCCTTGAGAATGAGCGCAAATTCAAAAATCTAAAGCAAAAATCATTGGCTAATAAAAGAGGCATAAACGTTGGTAGACGAAAGCTGTTCCAACAAAAACGAAAAAGCAAGAATATGGGACAAATTGAGAAGAATGGGCTCTCACGAGTTGGTGTTTTCATGTAAGTGATCAGAAGCATCAAAAAATTTCAACGGGCAGGGTGATCAATACAAATTTTTAACAAATTTACCATCTTTAAACCCCAAATGTCGGGTCTGATCAATGATGATCTGATTCTGATACGAATAGCCCTATCATGGTAAAATCACCCCCCGCCCCCACCCCTAAATTGATGGAATTATGGAATTTATTACACAGATTCTACGTGTTTATGATTGTCAACATGATCGTGCCCCATGCGCCACAAGACATGATGATCCGTAAGCAATTTGATATTTTATCAAAATTTAGTCAAATTATTGATTTTGTCTGTGATTTTTTTTTGTCAAGTCTTCGGTCCCAATAAAAAGCAATTGCTCAAATTCAAACAAATTTTAAGAAAAGGGCGAAAAACTGATTTTCTAATGATCTTGATCGATCTGATCTGTTCTGTTGTCTTTTCATTCTCATCTGATCGGATGATATGGTAATTGTGATCAAATCATGTTCAATATTCTATTTTAAATCAATTTTAGGCTACAACAATCGTTTTGTGCCAATCGAGCCGGAATATGTTCGGTGCCAACCATTGAAACAAACATCCGATCGCCCGCACGGCGGCAATCAATGCGAGTTCGCCCTGGACAAAATGGGGGTGAATGCGCAGCAACCAAACATGGAAATTTGGGCCAAATTTACGGATGGCAATGGCAAATATCGAAAGTTGGGACAACAGGTGGGGGAATTTCAAAATTGAATTAAAATTTTGGTTAATTTTTATTCGCTTAAAATTCAAATTAACTTAAAATAATTCTTTTTAAATTCAAAATAACAATTTTAAATAAATTATTTATTTTAAATTTATTTTTAAAAAGTAAAAATTTAAAGAGTTTTTTAAACAATAAAAATTCAATTAAAAAAACAAAGGCAAACAAAAAAAAAATGTTGAAATCAAAAAGTGAAAAGTTTCAAAAAAATTGTCAAAATTTAGACTATCACTCATTGTTCACCCAAGGATTCCTATTTATTTTGTGAAAAAACACTGGAAATCGGGCCTGATCAGATAGATCAACTACCACTTATGCCCATCGATGAGGCGGCGTTCGATGCAATTGAAGCCGATCGTGGACGACATCCGGAAACGTCTATCGATGAAGCAGCGTACGATGCAGTTGAAGCCGATCGTGAACAACGCCCGGAAATGCCCATCGATGAGGCGGCGCTCGATGAAATTGAAGCCGATCACAGACGACACCCGGAAATGTCTATCGATGAAGCAGCGTACGATGCAGTTGAAGCCAATCATGAACAACGCCCGGAAATGCCATGAAGCAGCGTACGATGCTGTTGAAGCCGTTCGTGAACAACGCCCGGAAATGCCTATCGATGAAGCAGCGTACGATGCTGTTGAAGCCGATCATGGAAGACGACTTAATGATCGTCGTCCGCGTTATCCGTTTGGACCAATGTGTAAGAATTCCAATTAATATTTATTTTTGATTGATTTGAATATAATTCTGGTCTGTCTGATCAAATTAGTAGGTTTGATCATCTGAGTCAATGTGAATGATCAAACCCGAAGGAATTAATCCTGAAAGTAAAAAATAAATACAACTTAATAACAAAAATTTTAAAATAAAAAATGCCATAAAGCAGCATTACCGAAACTCAAAAATGTTTAATAGAATAATTTAAATAGAGTAGTAAACTTATTTTAAATTCAATTTTCTCAGCATTTAATTTATTTAATGAGGAGAACAAATTTGTGATTTTAAATAAATTCTATGTAAAATAAATTTCGAATTTATCCCCAACAATATTTAACATTAGAGTTTGGACTTGAGGACCGATCAAGATTTCGATCGAGAATTTCAAAAAATTTCAAATCTCGTAAAATCTCGGAACAAATAAACGATGAGATTCGTTCGAGATCACTAAAAACTCTTGAAAAAATTACGAAAAATCTCAGTAGAAATTCGTCAATCGGGATTTTGGTCGGTCCGATCACTATTCAATATACACAAAAATTGTGTTGCATTTCCAGCGGTGGAACGCATGCCCTGCTTCACTTTCATGCCATGCCAAATCCATATTCTCAATTATATTGGGGTTAATGGCATGCCCTGCTGCACTTTAATGCCATGCCAAATGCATATTCTCAATTATATTGGGGTTAATGGCATGCCCTGCTGCACTTTAATGCCATGCCAAATGCATATTCTCAATTATATTGGGGTTAATGGCATGCCCTGCTGCACTTTCATGCCATGCCAAATCCATATTCTCAATTATATTGGGGTTAATGGCATGCCCTGCTGCACTTTAATGCCATGCCAAATGCATATTCTCAATTATATTGGGGTTAATGGCATGCCCTGCTGCACTTTAATGCCATGCCAAATGCATATTCTCAATTATATTGGGGTTAATGGCATGCCCTGCTGCACTTTCATGCCATGCCAAATCCATATTCTCAATTATATTGGGGTTAATGGCATGCCCTGCTGCACTTTAATGACATGCCAAATCCATATTCTCAATTATATTGGGGTTAATGGCATGCCCTGCTGCACTTTAATGACATGCCAAATCCATATTCTCAATTATATTGGGGTTAATGGCATGCCCTGCTGCACTTTAATGCCATGCCAAATGCATATTCTCAATTATATTGGGGTTAATGGCATGCCCTGCTGCACTTTAATGACATGCCAAATGCATATTCTCAATTATATTGGGGTTAATGGCATGCCCTGCTGCACTTTAATGCCATGCCAAATCCATATTCTCAATTATATTGGGGTTAATGGCATGCCCTGCTGCACTTTCATGCCATGCCAAATCCATATTCTCAATTATATTGGGGTTAATGGCATGCCCTGCTGCACTTTAATGCCATGCCAAATGCATATTCTCAATTATATTGGGGTTAATGGCATGCCCTGCTGCACTTTAATGCCATGCCAAATGCATATTCTCAATTATATTGGGGTTAATGGCATGCCCTGCTGCACTTTCATGCCATGCCAAATCCATATTCTCAATTATATTGGGGTTAATGGCATGCCCTGCTGCACTTTAATGACATGCCAAATCCATATTCTCAATTATATTGGGGTTAATGGCATGCCCTGCTGCACTTTAATGACATGCCAAATCCATATTCTCAATTATATTGGGGTTAATGGCATGCCCTGCTGCACTTTAATGCCATGCCAAATGCATATTCTCAATTATATTGGGGTTAATGGCATGCCCTGCTGCACTTTAATGCCATGCCAAATGCATATTCTCAATTATATTGGGGTTAATGGCATGCCCTGCTGCACTTTAATGCCATGCCAAATCCATATTCTCAATTATATTGGGGTTAATGGCATGCCCTGCTGCACTTTCATGCCATGCCAAATCCATATTCTCAATTATATTGGGGTTAATGGCATGCCCTGCTGCACTTTAATGACATGCCAAATCCATATTCTCAATTATATTGGGGTTAATGGCATGCCCTGCTGCACTTTAATGACATGCCAAATCCATATTCTCAATTATATTGGGGTTAATGGCATGCCCTGCTGCACTTTAATGCCATGCCAAATGCATATTCTCAATTATATTGGGGTTAATGGCATGCCCTGCTGCACTTTAATGCCATGCCAAATCCATATTCTCAATTATATTGGGGTTAATGGCATGCCCTGCTGCACTTTCATGCCATGCCAAATCCATATTCTCAATTATATTGGGGTTAATGGCATGCCCTGCTGCACTTTAATGCCATGCCAAATCCATATTCTCAATTATATTGGGGTTAATGGCATGCCCTGCTGCACTTTCATGCCATGCCAAATCCATATTCTCAATTATATTGGGGTTAATGGCATGCCCTGCTGCACTTTAATGCCATGCCAAATCCTTATTCTCAATTATATTGGGGTTAATGGCATGCCCTGCTGCACTTTCATGCCATGCCAAATCCATATTCTCAATTATATTGGGGTTAATGGCATGCCCTGCTGCACTTTAATGCCATGCCAAATCCACATTCTCAATTATATTGGGGTTAATGGCATGCCCTGCTGCACTTTAATGCCATGCCAAATCCTTATTCTCAATTATATTGGGGTTAATGGCATGCCCTGCTGCACTTTAATGCCATGCCAAATCTTTATTCTCAATTATATTGGGGTTAATGGCATGCCCTGCTGCACTTTAATGACATGCCAAATCCATATTCTCAATTATATTGGGGTTAATGGCATGCCCTGCTGCACTTTCATGCCATGCCAAATCCATATTCTCAATTATATTGGGGTTAATGGCATGCCCTGCTGCACTTTAATGCCATGCCAAATCCTTATTCTCAATTATATTGGGGTTAATGGCATGCCCTGCTGCACTTTCATGCCATGCCAAATCCATATTCTCAATTATATTGGGGTTAATGGCATGCCCTGCTGCACTTTAATGCCATGCCAAATCCACATTCTCAATTATATTGGGGTTAATGGCATGCCCTGCTGCACTTTAATGCCATGCCAAATCCTTATTCTCAATTATATTGGGGTTAATGGCATGCCCTGCTGCACTTTAATGCCATGCCAAATCTTTATTCTCAATTATATTGGGGTTAATGGCATGCCCTGCTGCACTTTAATGACATGCCAAATCCATATTCTCAATTATATTGGGGTTAATGGCATGCCCTGCTGCACTTTCATGCCATGCCAAATCCATATTCTCAATTATATTGGGGTTAATGGCATGCCCTGCTGCACTTTAATGCCATGCCAAATCCTTATTCTCAATTATATTGGGGTTAATGGCATGCCCTGCTGCACTTTCATGCCATGCCAAATCCATATTCTCAATTATATTGGGGTTAATGGCATGCCCTGCTGCACTTTAATGCCATGCCAAATCCACATTCTCAATTATATTTGGGGTTAATGGCATGCCCTGCTGCACTTTAATGCCATGCCAAATCCTTATTCTCAATTATATTGGGGTTAATGGCATGCCCTGCTGCACTTTAATGCCATGCCAAATCTTTATTCTCAATTATATTGGGGTTAATGGCATGCCCTGCTGCACTTTAATGACATGCCAAATCCATATTCTCAATTATATTGGGGTTAATGGCATGCCCTGCTGCACTTTCATGCCATGCCAAATCCATATTCTCAATTATATTGGGGTTAATGGCATGCCCTGCTGCACTTTAATGACATGCCAAATCCTTATTCTCAATTATATGGGGGTTAATGGCATGCCCTGCTGCACTTTAATGACATGCCAAATCCATATTCTCAATTATATTGGGGTTAATGGCATGCCCTGCTGCACTTTAATGCCATGCCAAATCCTTATTCTCAATTATATTGGGGTTAATGGCATGCCCTGCTGCACTTTCATGCCATGCCAAATCCATATTCTCAATTATATTGGGGTTAATGGCATGCCCTGCTGCACTTTAATGCCATGCCAAATCCACATTCTCAATTATATTGGGGTTAATGGCATGCCCTGCTGCACTTTAATGCCATGCCAAATCCTTATTCTCAATTATATTGGGGTTAATGGCATGCCCTGCTACACTTTAATGCTATGCCAAATCTTTATTCTCAATTATATTGGGGTTAATGGCATGCCCTGCTGCACTTTAATGACATGCCAAATCCATATTCTCAATTATATTGGGGTTAATGGCATGCCCTGCTGCACTTTCATGCCATGCCAAATCCATATTCTCAATTATATTGGGGTTAATGGCATGCCCTGCTGCACTTTAATGACATGCCAAATCCTTATTCTCAATTATATGGGGGTTAATGGCATGCCCTGCTGCACTTTAATGACATGCCAAATCCATATTCTCAATTATATTGGGGTTAATGGCATGCCCTGCTGCACTTTAATGACATGCCAAATCCTTATTCTCAATTATATGGGGGTTAATGGCATGCCCTGCTGCACTTTCATGCCATGCCAAATCCATATTCTCAATTAAATTGGGGTTAATGGCATGCCCTGCTGCACTTTAATGCCATGCCAAATCCTTATTCTCAATTATATTGGGGTTAATGGCATGCCCTGCTGCACTTTCATGCCATGCCAAATCCATATTCTCAATTATATTGGGGTTAATGGCATGCCCTGCTGCACTTTAATGCCATGCCAAATCCACATTCTCAATTATATTTGGGGTTAATGGCATGCCCTGCTGCACTTTAATGCCATGCCAAATCCTTATTCTCAATTATATTGGGGTTAATGGCATGCCCTGCTGCACTTTAATGCCATGCCAAATCTTTATTCTCAATTATATTGGGGTTAATGGCATGCCCTGCTGCACTTTAATGACATGCCAAATCCATATTCTCAATTATATTGGGGTTAATGGCATGCCCTGCTGCACTTTCATGCCATGCCAAATCCATATTCTCAATTATATTGGGGTTAATGGCATGCCCTGCTGCACTTTAATGACATGCCAAATCCTTATTCTCAATTATATGGGGGTTAATGGCATGCCCTGCTGCACTTTAATGACATGCCAAATCCATATTCTCAATTATATTGGGGTTAATGGCATGCCCTGCTGCACTTTAATGCCATGCCAAATCCTTATTCTCAATTATATTGGGGTTAATGGCATGCCCTGCTGCACTTTCATGCCATGCCAAATCCATATTCTCAATTATATTGGGGTTAATGGCATGCCCTGCTGCACTTTAATGCCATGCCAAATCCACATTCTCAATTATATTGGGGTTAATGGCATGCCCTGCTGCACTTTAATGCCATGCCAAATCCTTATTCTCAATTATATTGGGGTTAATGGCATGCCCTGCTACACTTTAATGCTATGCCAAATCTTTATTCTCAATTATATTGGGGTTAATGGCATGCCCTGCTGCACTTTAATGACATGCCAAATCCATATTCTCAATTATATTGGGGTTAATGGCATGCCCTGCTGCACTTTCATGCCATGCCAAATCCATATTCTCAATTATATTGGGGTTAATGGCATGCCCTGCTGCACTTTAATGACATGCCAAATCCTTATTCTCAATTATATGGGGGTTAATGGCATGCCCTGCTGCACTTTAATGACATGCCAAATCCATATTCTCAATTATATTGGGGTTAATGGCATGCCCTGCTGCACTTTAATGACATGCCAAATCCTTATTCTCAATTATATGGGGGTTAATGGCATGCCCTGCTGCACTTTAATGACATGCCAATCCTTATTCTCAATTATATTGGGGTTAATGGCATGCCCTGCTGCACTTTCATGCCATGCCAAATCCACGTTCTCTGTTGGGGTCATGCCCTGCTTCACTTTCATGCCATGCCAAATCCACGTTCTCTGTTGGGGTCATGCCCTGCTGCACTTTCATGCCATGCCAAATCCACGTTCTCTGTTGGGGTCATGCCCTGCTTCACTTTCATGTCATGCCTCTCTATTGGGGTCATGCCCTGCTTCACTTTCATGCCATGCCTCTCTATTGGGGTCATGCCCTGCTTCACTTTCATGCCATGCCAAATCCATATTCTCAATTAATTGGGGTTAATGGCATGCCCTGCTGCACTTTAATGCTATGCCAAATCCACATTCTCAGTTATATTTGGCCTGACCTGCTTGAATAGGGCATTCAATATTAGCATTTATGATTTTTCTCCAATTCTTCCTCTCATCAAATTACACGTAAACAATATTTGTCAAATGATTCAATTACCATGGCACAATTATTTAAGCCCATTTCCTTTCATCAAATTAACAGTCATTTTGTGGATTTAAGCCTTTTAAAAAATTTCCAAAGTTTTGAATAGAACAACGCATTCGAAAGTTGGTAATTTTAAAGGCGAAAATGTATTTAAAATGGCTTTTGTTTGTTGCCATTTTCGTCGATTTGGCAATGAAAACGGAGCAGCAGGAACACGTTTATTTGTGGAAAATCACTCACCCCAAGATAATGAAGCCAAGCTATTTATTCGGTAAGCATAGCTTTCATTTTTTTTGTTTAATGAAAAATGATTATCAGGAACAATGAATTTACCATGGAAAGCATTGTTCAAACAATGTAAGCATTTAAAATAAAAAACTTAAGGAATACTTTAGTTAGCCGGGGACAAAAAAAAAGATGAAATTATATATATCAATCGATGTCTCGACGAGCTAAGCACGAATAAATAGGTCTTAAGATGCGGAATGGCTTTTCACAGAAGATCCCACCTATGCTTTTTCAAAATTTAACCTCGTTCAAAAGCTAGTTTAAACTCACTTTAAGTTCCTTTAAACATCGAAAATATCATCAAACATGTCGATGTTGTTGTTATGGAAGCAATCATGCCTGACAAAATGTCATTCGTTGATGAAAGTTTAGTAAATGAAAGGTTATTGTACCGTATAGACGTACTCGCAGAAAAGTCTGCTCAAAATATGTTTGAAGAACTCGAAAAAAATTTACCCGAAAATATTTTAGAAGAAATCGAAAAACAGTTACCCAAAGAAATTATAAACCGAGTGGCAAAAGGTGGGGCTTTTACATTTAAACCAAATTTAATTAAATAAATAAATAAATATTTAAGTCCTTCCAAGTGCGCCGTTCCTTTCTTTGCTTCTGAGTCCTAAGTCTACCGAAAGAATGTTACTTTATTTAATTGAATCAAAAATGCAACAGCAATTGAAGAACACCTCGTTCAGATATGTAGATTCGGGCAAATTGGAAGATAAAATTGAGGAGATTGGGAAAAATAATGGTAAAGGTATGCATTCCTTGGAAGATACTCAGCCGAAAGCGATTTTACCAACTGTCAGCAAACAATCGGTAAAAGCTTAATTAGTTTTTAATGTAATATTTTCACTTTTTGTTATTTGTGGACCCAAATTGAAATGTTTACATATTAAGAAAATGGCACTCTTTGAACAATTGCTCGACGAAATAGAATTTGACAATGGGAAGTACATAAAATCATTAGAAGATCTCGTAGAATGGTATAAAAATGGCGAGTATACCGAACAAAGATATGAAAATTATCTTTTTGGAGAAACAATGTCTGCTGAAAACGAAAATGAATTGAACATTGTGCGCCCCCTATTAATAAATACTTATTTTTAATAGAACAAAATAGGGTTGTTCACGGTCGGTTTTAAACCGGGGGTACCGGTTTTCGGTTAGGCCGGTTTTACGACCTCCGGTTTTTGGTTAGGCCGGTTTTACGACCTCCGGTTTCGGTTTTTGGCCGACACCCGGTTAACCGAAAACCGAAACCGGTTTTTTGTCAAACCATAGGTGGGAGGGACCCCTTTGATTTACAAATTCTTAATCTTTGTCTGAATTTTCTTAACAAATATCGTTAAAGTCTAAATTTTTTTGCGGTAGGGACACCTCCAAAAGCTTAAAAAAATTGCCGTATTTTATTTTGGCTGCAAATCTCTTAACAAATTAAGTCGAAAACTCAAAATTATCTCGCCAGGCGCCTATCGGCTCCGCCGACCCCCACTCACCCCAGGCAGTATTTAGGATTTTGCTTTGGAGGGGGTACCGAAAAAAAAGATTTTTAGGGGTGCATTTTTGAGGTTTTTGCTTTTAGGGGGGCGCATTTCCCTTTTTTTATTGCGTTTTTGGTAAGCAATTTTCAATAATTCTGCTTTACTTTGGGGGGGGGGGGGGGGTCGGCGGTGCAAATAGGCCCCGCCGCGGAAATTTTTGGAATTTTTGCCAGAAGTAAAGCAGAATTCCAAAAACTTGTATTTTTTAAAAGTTCGAAATTCGGCAAAATTCCCGAAATTTTTCTACTCAATTTTTTAAATAAAAATTCAATAAATTTACTGAAAATCGAAATTTAAAAAAACTGCTAATAAAAAATGCAACCAAAATGCACACCTAAGAATCGACTTTTTTTGGCTTGGCTTCCCTCTCCCCCCTAGAAGAGTTTTTTTCTTAATTACCAAATTCAAAAGAAAAAATTTAAACAATTTTTATTATTTTGTTCCGTCCTCAAGTTCCATCATTAGGGGTGTATTTTGTAAACCGATAAACCAGTAGTACCCCCGGTTTTTGGTTAGACCGGTTTTACGACCCCCGGTTTTCGATTTCGGTTTTTGGGCCAAAAAAGCCGGTTTTCGGTTTCGGTTCGGTTAACCGACCGTGAACAACCCTAGAACAAAAGTTTTGGTTTAGGCTAATAATTTGAATAAAATTTATAATTTAAATTTTCCGTAATTTCTGAAATTTATAGACCCGAAAGGAATTCATGGCTGATTTGATTGGTGCTCACAACAAAAAATGGACCTTAAAAATGAACGAATGGATGATGATGGAACGGAACACTGGGGAAAAATCATTCTTTTTCGCCGTTGGCCTCCGTAAATAAATATTGAATTTATTAATTTTGTTTATTTTTAAATTAAGGGCATATAATCACTGAACATGAAAGTCTGATAAAGCTTCTGACAAACGAAGGTTACAAAGTTGAAAAGGTAGGCAATTGAATTTAATTTATAGCAAAGTAAGTGCCCATTAACGGAAGAATCGTTCATTCACTAAAAGCAATGCTAAAAAGAAACTTAAATATTTTATAAAAAAATTTTCTTTCGATGGCACAAAGGAGAGAGTTTAAAGAAAATGAAAAGCCGCAAAAAGGAAAACAGCAGGCGCATTGACCGGACGAAAAGCTGCCAAATGGACACGGCGATTTTCTTTTTGGGGATTGGCTTTTTATTTTTTATATTTTCTGAATTATTTTATGCATTACTATTTTTCCATCATTTTTGTTTTGTTTGGAACCTTTAAATCCTCTTTCGAAAATTCATTGAGAGTATTTTAAATGTTTCCAGCAATTATTTATTTGATTCCAATTTTTTATTAAAAAGTTATTATTTTAATGATTCTTGATTTACATTTCATTAGGTACCATGCCACAAACAAAGATCATTTTTTATTTTTTGGATATTTTCTGAACTCCCTCTCGGGCATTATGATCGATTTAATTTTTGGGCTTTTAACAATTTTTAGATTAAAAAATATTTCCCACAAATTTTGGCTAAAAGGGTCCGCCTCCCCTATGGGGTTGTCAACCAATATTCGAATTGAATGGGTTTCAAAGAAAATAGAAGCGCAGTAAAATTTCATATTTAGTGACAATATGAATTTTTTTCAGTTTTGAAAATTTTTTTAACAATATCTTTAAGTTTTTAACTAGGGTTAAGCCCCGACCCCGACCCCCGACCCCCGAACCCCGACCCCGAGCCCCAAAATGGGGTCGTCCCCGACCCCGACCCCCGACATGGCCAACCCCGGCCTCCCCGACCCCCGAACCCCAAACCCCGTCGGGGGTCGGGGGTGAACTTACACCCCTAAAGATCGACTTTTTTTGGGAGAAATAAGTACTTTTGAAAATTAAATTTGTATATTGTGTGGTGGTGTAGTGGTGAGTGCTTTTGTCTGTGTGTTGGGTCTAGCGTTGGTTCGGATCCCGATTGAGTCAATGATTGTTTCCATTTAATATGAACATCAATAGTGGATTAAACAATTCATACAAATTTTTTTAAATTGTTTCCGTTTTTAAAAATAGGTGCAGGACTTTTGGGTCACCCTGTATTTAAAAAATGTATTTATTACTTTGTTCAAAGTTGAATGATCATAAGTATTTTATTGTCATAAGTTCTAGAAAAAAATAGGGCAATTTTTATTCTATCTATTTCTTTAAAATTTATATAGTCAAAAATTTTCACTGAAAATTTCCAAAATTTAAGAAGTGTTAGACAAATCCCGTTAATTTAGAAGCAATTTTTCTTAACAAACATTGTTAATCTTCAAAAAATTTTTTTTCGGCGGCGCCTATCGGCACCGCCTACTCCTCCCATTCTTAAAAAACTTCTAAAACACCGCCATTTTTTAAACTCTTTAATGGCAATCCAACAAAATTTCTAAAATTCTTGGCCACAACAAGATTTTTGAATGAGGTTTAGCCTTTCGACAAATTTGGTGATTTCTATTATTTTGAGTTGTTGGGCGCTTGCCTAGTAAAGATTTGCTAAAATTTTTATGGAAAAAAAATTTTATTGAATTAATTTTCTTCAACCCCGACCCCCGATCCCCGACCCCGACCCCCGACCCCGACCCCCGACGCCGACAATTTGGTCCTCCCCGACCCCGACCCCCGACATTGCCAACCCCGGCCTCCCCGACCCCCGACTTTCCCGCCCCCGAGGGGTCGGGGCTCAACCCTATTTTTAACTAAAATTGGCGGAATTTATTTCTGTAATGTTTTAATAGCACTTAATTCATTGACGCCAACACATTCAACGTTGTTTAACCATTCGTGAGAGAGACATTCACCATATTTCAAAGCCAATCGAGATGAGTTAGGGTGGGGCTGAAACCCCGGTCGCCGGGGTCGTTTTTGGTCTAATTACAGTAACCCCTCCAGATCGAGGTACAGTAATGCCGCTTGTCTGGCCGATACGATGCCGCTGGAACAATTTCATGTACAGTTGGCGGCTGTCCTCGCGTATTGTTTTGTTGAGCGCCAAATAAATGACCGGAGGAAATCCTTCGGACAAATTTAGCAAATTTATCTATAAATTAATTATGCAAAAAACGAGGCCATACCATGAGCATGGAACCTGAAAAAAAGAAAGTTCAATTAATTTGCTTATGTTTGCTGACCATGCAAATTCGGCAAGTGTGATCATCCATTGATGGGCTTCGTAGTATTGCATGTACACGTAAATGGTGCCCGTCAATGTGTTGATCATAGACACCAAGAACACTTGGATGAATGTCTTAAATGGCAGTTTAGCGATTGAGTAAGGATTGATCCCAAACCCTAAATATTTGCTGTTTAAAGAGTTTTAATGACCAATTGGGGCAGGGATCCAATCAGAAACAAGCAGCAATTAATTAACCTTTGCTTGCATTGTGTTTAACTCGGAGACGACGCTGCCAAACCGTTGTCGGCTCTTGCGAACGTCGATAAAAAGTTTGAGCGCTAAGATCAGGTAGATGAGCGGACAAAAGAACGCCACACTAATGTCTTGAAGAATTTGTAGGCGAACTTCAAACTGAATTTTAAACAATTGACTCTTTTTTTTTAAATTCAGAACAATCCGTCGTTAGAAAAGCGGTGGTTTTACGCTATTTTTAAGAAAAAAATGTAGTTTATGATCCCTTTGTTTTCATATACCATTGCCACCTTATGCTGATCATCATTTTGATAGCCAACAAATGGGTTGAAAAACCAGGCAAAGTATAGGCCACTGAACAGGACGGGCTTAATGAACATGGCCCAGTAGAGGGCATAAATGCTGCAGGCGATGATCCAAAATGTTGTCCGGCGGCCGGAGAAAAAAATGCGTGAGAAACGAGGGGAGCCGATTTCGAGACAGCGATTGAAAGCCAAAATCTTCAATAAACGTTTTTAATTCTCACAAATAAATTTAATTATGCATTAGTAGAATACAATAAAACTTCATCTTTTACCAAATCCGCTGTGCTTTCAGCAATCCAAAATGCTAAAATATGTAATTATAAAGTATTTTTATAAAAAGCATTTTTATCACTTGTCACCGCTACTCCCGAGAAATAAATCAGTGTTGGGTAGGAGCAGAAAACGGCACCGGTCAAGCTGAGCCATCCGGTGAAAAAGCCGAGAATCCACATGTTGATTAGGTCGGTGATGCCGATGTAGAAGAGAATCTTGTAGCAGGAGTTGTCCCGCAAATGCTTCCAAATGGAGTACATGCTGGGCACGTACAGAACCTTCATAGAGAATAGCATTCGTTATTTTTTAAATCGTAATTTTTTATAAAGGATAAAATTTGAATTAAAAAATTTTGATTGATAAAAAGTTATTTTATTTAGTAATGAATCGTTCACATAGTAAATGGCGCACAACACGCAGGTTACGATTGACTCCGGCACAAACTGCCGACGCTCCAGGGGAATTGAGTCAATGTCCAGCCCCGTGCAGTTGTACAGCCGTTCGTACTCCGCATGACGGAACAAAAACAGCTCCATCACCTTTTGACCGAATACCAGCCACAAACTCGGTTAACAAATTGCCCGATAATTGGTAATTTAGATACAAATGTTCTATAAATACTGGGCGGAGCCTCCGATTTAGGCAAACTTTAGAGTTTAAATTATTTTAAAGCTTTAGACCACCGTGAACCTTTTTAAATGCAAATTGAGCCGTTTTTTTCCGTATTTCACATTACTGACGAGGCGAAGACAATAAACACGGCTCTTTTATAAATGGCAGACCAATTAAAAGGCAAATTGCGTGAGAAAAAGAACAATTAACTCACAAAAAGAAAGCGTTGCTGTTTATTTATTTTTTTATTACGTAAAAAGTCCATAATCCAAAAATAAATTAAATTAAATTTTGTTTATGCAAAGATTTTTAAGAAAGTTTATTGTTTTTCATGAAGAAACAACAAATAAAATAATTTGGGAATTATTTTTACGCTGTCCATGGTTTTAAATTCCAACCAAATTTTTTGAATTAATACCTTCAACATTTCAAAATTTAGCAAACATTTTCATTTTCTCAGTCTTTCATTTCGTTTAAATGGGTATTAAACTACAGTATCCCCCCGTCAGCAACTTCAAAGTCGGGTCTACTGTAGGCATTGTTTGCCCGGCTTCTCAAACACTTTTTTATTGAAGTTTGCTTTTAAATGGTGCAATAGAAAAAAAATCGGTCTCAAATGAGAAGATTTCCAAAAATTCTTAGCGATCATTGACAAAAATACAATCAGATGACTCCACTAAGTTCAACATCGGCACATTGTTCAACCAATGCCATTTTGATACGCTCAGCGTCCAACTCAGGACGCTCGCATAAGTTGACAAAAACATATGCGTATTTCAGCGCGTACGGATTCTGAAAAGGAAAACAATGCCAAAAATTTTATAAAATTTTAAAGAAAAAAAAAATACTTCGCTAAATTTGAAGCAGAAATTGCTGAAGGTATGCACCACCTAAAAATTCTTTTTTTACAAAAGACTTTTAAGCAAAATAAATGATGAAGTAATGATTTAAAATTAAAATAAATGCTTTTTATGTTGAAACCTAATTTATTAAAGAGTAATTATGCCCACATATTTTATATTCCAGCTCTAATCACGGTTAATTAATGCTGCTTTTTTAAAGTATTTTTTAGTTTTTTAACAATTTTACGTTTTTTTAAACAATTCGCTAGAAACAATTGTTGTGACAGTGACACAAATATTCATATTCACCTCATGATGGCAGTCCAAGTCGCGAATTTTCTGCGGATAAATGGTCAAAACGTGTCGCCGATTATTTGCGTCATGCACCAATTTGTGTACAATTTGTTTGATTTGCTCCTCGAGAAAACTTCGCTTCTGAATTTTTTAAAATATAAATTAACAAAAAAAAAATGCATTTTGCTTTATGGAGAAAGTGAACTCGCTCAAAAAACGACCTTCCAAGCAACGTGGAGATTATGCCCAATCTCATGGGACTCATTCTGACGACGGGCCATCATCATCAGGGGAATATCACGAGAAGGAAACATTGGGTAATTGTGCGGGGATTCCTGCATAATTAAAACAATAACTATTTTTGTAATTTACATTTAATCTAAAATTGAAATTTGTCACCAAAAAACTCTTTTACTGAACTCCTGAAAGCACCGAATCGTTTTAAAGACAAAGTAGGGTTGGCACCCCGCGTGCGGGGATGAGAATTGCGGGGTCGGGGTTTTGCGGGGGCGGGACTGTCGGGGTCGGGGTCGGGGTTACCCAAATCGGTCGGGGTCGGGGTCGGGGTTGCGGGGTTTTTTTAAATTTTTCTTCAAAATTTTAGAGGTCAAATTTTTGTTTTCTTGAATAATTTCCAAAATTTATTGACTTAGAGCCGATAATTTTTTAAATTTGTTCTTATTTTGAAGAGAAGGGAAGCAGGGTTGTGTCGAAACTAAAAAGAAAGTCGAAATCGAAATTTTTTTTATGTGACTAAAAAAATTATTTTTATTAAAATAATTTATTTTAATAAAATATTGTTTGATAAATCGTCATTTTTTGCTTCAGTGCACCTTCTTAGGCTTAAAGGTTTTGGGTGGGGGGGGGGGTCGGCGGTGCCGATAGGCGCCGCCGAGAAATTTTTGAATTTTTGACTAATTTGTAAAAGATTTACAACCAAAATTTTAAAAATGCGGTGATTTTTTAAAACTTTTTAGTAGTGTACTTTTAGGCAAGAAACCTGCAAAATACGCGTCTAAAAAAGCACGAAATTCTATGAAGGATCTTGACAAAAAAAAAATCGAATTTTATTGTATATTTTATGAAAATTTTTCAAAAAAAATTAGTGGTTTTGGCAAGAAAAATTCGAATTTTATTTCATTTTTTTAAAGAAATTTTTTGAAAAAAAGCTTGAAATAGGCACAAAAGTTCAAAAAGTAGCCAAAAATGCCAAAATAGGCTCCACAAATCTTTAAATACCCGTAATAGGCTTGAGAGTTTATTTTAGACGCGAAACCCCTGAGCTCGTTAAAACGACGAAATTTTCAACTAAAAACATGTTTTTCGTGCATAACTTGCCAAAACAAAGCTGCAGAAAAAAATAAGCATAAACCTAAAAATCCCATCCCTAGTAATGAATTATTCAAAAATTCATTGCACACATTTTAATTAAAAAATATTTGAAAATTTATTAAAAAAGTTCCATTATTTGGGGGAGAATAAGGCCAAACAAACATATATAAGTGCTTGCATTCAAGCGGGATCGAACCCAAACGAACACTTTACTAGCCGGACAGACATACCACCACGCCACAAATTTTATATATTCAATAAATTTTTTGTCAAAAAGTACGCAAGACTACAGCCAAGCCCTCGGAAAAAAATTTTTGTCACTCAATGATGCTATCTTTAGGGGTGTATGTTAACCCCGACCCCGACTCGGGGTTAGGGTACGGGGATCGGGGTTTGCGGGGTTGGAGGTGTCGGGGTCGGGGTCGGGGAAAACCCCGAAAAATGGCCTAAATTTGCGGGGTCGGGGTCGGGGACGGGGTCGGGGTGCCAACCCTAAGACAAAGCATTAAAAGAATTGTTAATTTGTGTACCAAACAATTGATAGAAACTTTTTCAGTTTTTTGGAACCATCAAAAAAAAATAAATTCACTGTTCTGCCGATTCGTTCTGGTGCATGTTTGTTGCCCATGAACTCCGCCACGTGTTCGTCCTCAATCAGCAAATCCCCATAATGCATTACATGGCTTGTGTTCGTTTTTTGACGTACAATGCCAAATTGGGTTCGCAGAGTTTCAGTGCTCAAATTTTCCTTAAAATTTCGTAATTTCTAATCAAAACAAATTTATGAGAGCAACCTGGTCCGAATCTTGTATCCAATTCACCGAGAACAGATCACCCAAACAATTTCCAGGCAAAAATTCTGTCTCGCAAAAGCAGCCCCAACTTGACTCTTCAGCATTTGCAGCGGTGACGGCGTAAACTAATTTTAATTACAAGAAAAAGATTAAAAAACATTTAATTAAATAAAACTTTTAACATTTATGTTTCATAAAATTCACTTTTTAAACTCTTTGCCAATGTATGATCAAACATGGAGCCGGACTCGCAGGCTTCAAGATAAAACGTCAATTCGCCATACATTTTTTTCGCGTGCATTGCCTTCAGTGTTTGTGTTAGATCTTTCACCGTCAACTAAACAAATGAATTTTTAATTTAATTTTAATCAAAATTTAAAAAATATTTTGTTGTTCCAATTGAAAGATTCTTAAATTTCAAGAAATACAACAAAAAAAGCTGCGCTTTAAAGCCAATAATATAATGTTACATCCGCTTGTGGGAATCCGATTAGTCCGACTGCTCCATGATCCGCAAAATATACGAAAACTTTGTCATTTTTAGTGCTAAATTGTTTTGATTAAAAAAATGCACACAAAAAACATTGTGTTCACCTTTTCAGTACCGGCTTTCCCCCCGAACGCAGCTTATCGCCCAAAAGAACCGCCTCAAAATTTTGAGGATTAACCTCCGAACCGCGGTAATCAATTTTGACTCCTTTAATTTAAACAAAATTAATATTATAAATAACAATTTAAAACAAAAATTTCGCAACAATTTTTTCTTTTTTTTCTTCGTAAGAATTGAGCCGGATAAAGCAAACCCTTCCTATTTTACTAACAAATTACCTTCGTAAACATCTTTGCCTCCTGGCTCGTTGAAAATTTTGCCTTTGTATGGGTTGCTGTAAAATGAAAAGAAATATTTTCAACCAAAATCAAAATATTTATATTTTAAAAATACATAATTATTTCTTTAAACAATAAACGACTGTTTGTTATTGGCGATGTCGTCGAACATCATCGTGATAATTCGCTCCTTCGCTATTCCATGGTTAATCAATGTGTGGTAGGCATGACAAATATCGGCCTATAGCAACAAATTGGGTTCTAACAAACAATTAGTGACATAATTTGAATTTAATTAAGAATTAAAAAAAGCAACGGTTAAAACTTTGGAATTTTTTTGTAAAATGTTTTAATAAGTTTATTTGCCAAGCCTCGACTTTATGAAGAATTTAACAATATTATTATGGTAAATATGGATTATAGGGCCCAGACTCAAAATCACCCAACCACTTTTATAGTTTTTAAAAACGAATAGTCTATCAAATTTTTGTTTCCACACCTTTAAACACTGTTTCAGCTTCTGTACTAACAAATAAGTGCACCTTTTACCTGGAGAATTAAAAAATTTCCAAAACCAAAAATGAGACAAAATTCGCCCAAATCCTTTTATAGATTTTCAAGTGCTGAAAAGGATTAAAACAATGAATTCGATGCCTCTTTCCCACTTGTGACTGAGTCCGAGCTTCGGCCAAAGTTAAGAATTGTCATAAAAATTGAAAGACCGCGTAGGGGCCCCAACCAATAGCAAGCAGACGATGACGGAGCAATTGGGGCGCTCGCCCGAGGTGCCGAAGCGCCCCGAGGCGAGGCACCGCCCCATCTACTGGCTTTAAACCTGTCCGGTTTAAAGACGAAGCGACAAAAAATCATTGCCCAAATATTCGTTTCAGCGCCTAAGCAAATCTACAGAAATGTTTTGGTTGCTTTTGAGTCTGAGCCCCTAGGCCCCATATTTTTGACCTGATGCCGGTAGTTGAACCATCCGCTCGACCCGGCCACCAGCACGGCCCAAATGTTTTGGTCGTTGCTGTCCCCCTCCAGTTCATAAGTAGTGTACGTTTGTTGGCCATCCTCTTCCGATGATGAGCCGCCGCTGCTAATTTCGTTCGATTGTTCTTCAGAATAGGATCGACTAAATTATGTTCAAAAATTCTTTCACATTTTAACACAATTTATCAATTTACCTCAGGGTTAATGGCACAAAAAAGGCGAACAATATGAAAAATGATGATAAAAAGTGCATAATTATTGATGAAAGGATATTTTTATTTTTACTTAAGTTTTTGATTTATAATTAATGAAAGTAAAACATTCATAACGTAAATAGATGGGATTTGGTGTGTCTTATGATTATTTTGCTCCATAAATTCACTGATAAGAGAACATTCACTCAACTCACTTTCTTATCGGATGAAGAGATGAAAAATAATAATTCTGTATTTTAAGTGATCATAAGAATGGATGAAACAAATGATTAATTACATCATCCATCCAAGGTATATTAGAAAGATTCTTTATTCTAGTAATTTTAAATATACCTCCTAATTCATTCTAAAAAAAGAAGCCTTTTTTCGGTAAAATTATTTAACATTATTTTAAACATTTTAGTAATTACAACTTTCACTGAACAAAAAGGGGGGATTTGGGTAACCAACACAAAAAAGGAAAATGAGTAAAGAAAAAAATCCAAATTGCTATGGAAGAATTCTGTGAATGACCGACCAAACGATGTGCAAACGGGGGGGGGGGGGGAGGGGAGGGAGAGGAGGGGGGGGGGGGGGGGGGGGGGAAGCCTGGTCAACTCAACTGATTGTGAACCGAGCAATTATAACTTTTTAACCACCAATCAACTTGAAGGTCATTATAAAGTGATCTGTCCGGTTCAGAAAAACTAATCAAAAGATCGAGGGGTTTCTGATTTTTCGGGTCATAAGCCTGCGACACAGTTGACCCGGGCCAAAACAAAACGCCAAAAGTAGAAACAACTATTTAAATAGCTGAAAGGTTCAAGAAAATAACAATATCGTCACTAAATAAATATCGGTAATTAATTACAACACATAGCAAATAAATGTTATCCATTTGCATCGTTCACATTTATTATAAATATTGATAATTAATTTAAGCAATTGCGTAAAATCGTCATCATTTTACCTTGAATATAATTTATAGCTATATCAATTATGGTCAATCATTTGATCAAAATTTAATTGGAATTTTTGTCACCTTTTAATGTCGTCGGTGCCAATTTCAAGAATAATAAATAAGTGGCATCGCATTTACAGATTATATTTCTCCAGAAACCCAATCTTAGGGGTGTAAAAAAATACCCGCACATCCGGGCACCCACACGCAGTGCCGTACCCGCACACAGCAATGCCGTACCCACTCGCAGTGCCGTACCCGCACACAGCAATGCCGTACCCACTTAGTGCCGTACCCTCACGCAGTGCCGTACCCTCACGCAGTGCCGTACCCGCACACAGCAATGCCGTACCCACACACGCAGTGCCGTACCCGCACACAGCAGTGCCGTACCCACACGCAGTGCCGTACCCTGCCGTACCCACGCGCAGTGCCGTACCCGCACACAGCAATGCCGTACCCACTTAGTGCCGTACCCTCACGCAGTGCCGTACCCTCACGCAGTGCCATACCCTCACGCAGTGCCGTACCCGCACACAGCAATGCCGTACCCACTTAGTGCCGTACCCTCACGCAGTGCCGTACTCTCACGCAGTGCCGTACCCTCACGCAGTGTCGTACCCTCACGCAGTGCCGTACCCGCATTCAGTGCCGTACCCGCACACAGCAATGCCGTACCCACTCGCAGTGCCGTACCCGCACACAGCAATGCCGTACCCACTTAGTGCCGTACCCTCACGCAGTGCCGAACCCTCACGCAGTGTCGTACCCTCACGCAGTGCCGTACCCGCATTCAGTACCGTACCCGCACGCAGCAGTGCCGTACCCACACGCAGCAGTGCCGTACTCACACGCAGAGCCGTACCCGCACGCAGTGCCGTGCCCGCTGTGACGGATCCGCAGCTCATTCGCGGGCGGATAACCCGTAAGCCCGGGTATTTTGTTTCAAAAATATGGCGGGTACCAGTCCCGACGGGTATCCTATTTACTCTTTTATTTAAGGTTACTTTTTTTTATTAAATCTTTGATGTAATTTCATAAAATCAATTTTTTAATAAAACGAATGTCATTTTCCATTCAATTCAATAAATTTTTATATTGATTTACATTTTTTCACTATTGATTTAAATAATAAATATATACATTATCACATTAAGAAATTAATTCACAAGTAAATTTTTTGCATTAAAAAAAAAATTTTTATGGCTTCTAACAAAAAAAATAGTAATAACCATTTTTTATTATTGCTAAACTTACAATTTTTCTTTTGTGCTGCACACGGTATATTTTATTTTAAAAAATTTTAAATATATAAATTGTTTAAATTTATTTAAACAATAATATGTACAAATTAACTTTTTTAGACAAACATTTGTCAGAATCAGTTGGTCTTTTAAAAGAAAGATTAATTTCAATTTATGAAAAATATGACGCCGATTATACGCCAAATGTCCGGGCACTTCTCGCAAGTGAACACCGCAACTTCTTTAACACATTAGACAATCTCACTAAACAACAATTCGACTTGATTAAAGCGTTTGACAGAAAATGGACAAAATTAAACAAAATATTTTCACTTAAATTATCCGAAGTTTTTGAATTGATAAACCAATTGGACGATAAAAAGCGAGAAAATTTGAGAAAATTTGTCGAAAACGCCGAAAACGTAATTAAATTGATGAAAATGTTGACAAAAATTAATAATCCGAAGTTTGAGCGTCTTATACAGTGGTTATACAATGTTCTGAATAGGGCGGAACGTATCGAATACGCCAAATATGTTGAGGAACAAAGCCGAGGCAAAATTTTAATGCCGGCATATATTTGAATATTTAAGATTATTCGAATTTTCCGAGTAAAATTGAAAATATTCAAATAATACAAGGAGTTTAGGGAGAAATTCGATATTCATTCAAATAATACGCCGACATATGCATTAAAAATTTAAAAAAAAAAAATTATAAACAATTTAATTTTAATTCCCTTTTTAATCCATTTTAGAGATTCGAGTAAAAAGCATCTTTATGAAATATGCAAAAGTAAAGGTGGATGATTTGTTGAGTACGAATAAAGAAAGTTATAAAGAGGTTGAAAAATATGACAAAAAATTTAAGAAATTTTTGGAGTTTTTGGTGACAAAATTTTTAAATGAATCCAAAGAAAAATTGGAGGAATTTATTGGTGATTTGATGCAGAATTGCGAAATTAACATTTCATACAGACAAAAGGCCGGATCAGTGCTGTTCGATTACAGAAATTATTATAAGAAATTGATGTTGAAGAATGTATCGTTGGTTTTTGAGAAAAAATATTCCATTGAAAAATTGATAAAAGAATTATCGGAAATTGTGTCAGAATACAACGAAAGTTTTTTGAAAAATTGGATGTCTGTTGAAAAATTCGGAAAAGATTTTTGCCAATATCGAAAATTTGTTTGGAAGCAAATTTTAAACAAAATTTTAAAAAAGGAAGAACAAATTAAATTGGACACATTTTTGGATGAATTGGTTAAACAAAGGCAACTTTTTGAGTTAGAAAAATACGATAAAAATTTTAAAAAACTGTTGGAACTTGTGAAACAAATTAGAGAGAACGAATTTATGCGACTTTTCATGGAAATTCCGGAAGTGAAGCTGTTGAGTTTCAGAAAATTTTCATTCAAAATTTTTTTGGATGAATTAAAAACAATGGAAAAAGAATTTAATTCATGAGCAGATTCGCATTGTTTGTTTATACAAAGCTGAGTTATGATGAGAGAAATTGAAAATCTTTTAGAAATTGCATAAATTTGTATTTAGAAACAAAAATTCATTAAAGTCTTCAGCACCAATGAAGTCTCACCATCAAGAAACTCCCGAATTTCCTGATTTTGTTAATTAATTAATGGGCAGTATAATGAAAATTTTTCGATGCTTTTGTTTTTGGGAAAATTAAATCGAAAAATCGCGAACCTTTTTTAACTAATAACTGGTTTTAAAATATTCACAATTTTATGCTTTGGCAACATTTCACCTTTTGGTTTTGCTCCAATTCTTGTTGAATCTAGTCAAGTTTAGAAGCTTCGATTTTTGTGGAAAAAACGAAATTCCATCAAAAAAAATGTAAAATATTTGGTTCAATACCCCGGATTTTTTCTAGACCGGGCTCAAACCCGATAGGCCGTCCGGAAAAACCCTCACGGACAAAAAAATAATAATCAAAAATAGCCGCCCAGAAAAGCTCAATTGGCATTTAATAGTGAATGCATTTTTTGTCTGATGGCGCAACAGCTCCAATCCCCCCAAAAAACAAGTATTAAAGCCTCCATTATTCTCGTGCTCCTATCAAATTAATCATTCATTATCATAATGTTTTGGTCACTCTGTGCTTAGTGATCACTTTCGATGCTTCTGCCCAGCGACATTTTGCATAATTGTTTGCTTCATCGCTGCTGACTGGTTTATTACTGGGTTTCTGGACAATTTTATCTTGCAGGCTGAATATCAGATTGTTTTTTTTCTTAATTGTTAAGAATTCAAAATTAAAAATTGAATTTTTAGTATTATATTCAAACATCCATGGTCTTGACCTCCATCTTCTTACTTTTTTCACTTTTTCTTTTACCCGACAAATTGGCCGATTCGGCAATACCGGAAATTTGTCCAAGTAATAAAATGTATTACAAATTAATATTTAATTATAAAAGATAATTAAGGTATTATAAAAAAGTGGGAGTGCACCAAAATCACCGATTGCGTTTGGAATCCGATCGAAAACAAATGTTTTTACCCCGGATGCGGTCAGTTAATTAATCAAATATGTATTAAAGATGACAAATATCCTCAGATGACATTGAAAGCATTGTACAATGCCAAAAACAAACATTTCGAGGCATTAAAATTTGCATATGGAAATATTGGAACGCGAATTGTGTGATGTACTTTTGTTCTGGTGGAGGAGGAGGAAAGTGCATTCGACGTATGTCCGTTTTGCGATATTTTTGATTTTAAAAGATTCAATTACAATTTGTGACATAAATATTACCTATTTGGATTTTCGCTAAAGGCACATTTTGGCAAAGTTTGCTTCAAATTAATTGCCAGCTTTTTATATAGATAATTTCATTTAATCATCCCAGAGTTGCTCCCCGACCCTTCGGGGTGGGAAAGTCGGGAGTCGGGGTTTTTCAGGCGTCAGCCCAAAAATGACGGGGGCGTCGGGGAGCAAATTTATTTCATTCCACAAGCAGGTAAGAGACTCCGCCCGTTCTTAATGGTCATGAATTGACTGCAATCAAAAAGTCATTAGCAATTAATTTGCTTTGAGGTTGAATACCATTGAAAAGATTATGGTAGTGCAAAAGCTTTAAAATCCCTGTTCGCCGGGATCATTTGCGTTATGGCCGAAGTCCAGGGATGGACAAAATCGAAAAACAAAAAGCGAATATTTTTTAGAAAAAAATAAATGCCAAAGTTCCAAAAAAGGCGAAAGATAACAACTACTACTAAATTCAACAACAAATCCAATTTACCCAAGTTTATTCATAATCGAAATTATAAATTTTGAGATTATAATGCAAATATAAGAGCCTTTCCGCGTTTTCAGGACGCAACCTCTTCCTCGAATCATTCAATAAGTTCGGCCGTCGCGGAAGACGCTCAATTTGATTGTTTGAAGTTCAGCACTTATTGAAATAAACGTCTTATACAATTCTAATTAGAGTTTGGACTTGAGGACCGATCGAGATTCTCGAAAAATCGCGAAAAATATTAAACGATCGAGATTTATTTGAGATCACTGAAAATCTCATCACGAAGCTTGAAACTCCTGCAAAAATTTGTCAATCGAGCTTTTGGTCGAGAATCTCGTCGAGATTTACCGAGATTTCGATCGAGAATCGCAATCGGTACGCTCTCTAATTCTAATAGTGTGTCGCAAATGAAAACATATTGCTGAAGCTCCTAGTGGCTAATCTTTGCAGAACTCACAGTGCAGCGAAGTTCCGTTCACCAGGGTTATTTTCGGTCGAACTACAGTAACCCCGCCTACGTGGCCTATACGGTGACGCTGGAACAGTTTCATGTACAGTAGGCGGCAATCCTCGCGTATGGTTTTATTAAACGCCAAATAAATGACCGGAGGCAATCCTTGGGATAAACAAGATTAGTTAAATAAAAACAAGACAGAATTGCCGTGCCGATACCATGAACATGTAACCTAAATCAAAAAAAAAAATCATCAAAGAATTTGTTAAGTGTTTTTGACCAAGCAAATTCGACAAGGATGATCATCCACTGGTTGACTTCGTTGCTTTGTATGTAAACGTAAAGAAAGCCGGCTAAAGTGTTGATCATGGATACAAAAAACACTTGGATAAAGATCTAAACCAAGCAAAATTTATACAAAGTGATCAAAAATCTGTTTAAAAGTGATCAAAAACAGCGACCCGAATTTGCACTGCGCCCATTTCGGAGACGACAACGCCAAACTGTCGGCGGTTCTTTCGAACGTCGTAAAAAAGTTTGGCGACAAATATCAGATAAATAAGCGGGGTCAGAAATGCCACGGCAATGTTATGCACGCTGTGCAGCCAGTGTTCGTACTTTAATTTTGGGAATTTAATTTAATCAAAAATATTTATTTTGTTTAAATCTATTTATCATTTTAAAGAATCTTTTGCGTCTATTTATAAATTATTTAAACGAAAAAGAATTCGTTGTTCTGATCACCTCGTGTTGTTCATCACCGGTGCGATAGCCAACAAACGGGTAGAAGATCCAGGCAAAGTAAATGCTGCTGTACACGACGGGCTTCATGAACCAAGCCCAATAGAGGGCGTAAAGGGAGCAGCCGGTGATCCAAAGCAATGTGCGGGGGCCGGAGAACAAAATGTGCGAGAAACGGGGGGAGACGAGATCGAGACAGCGATTTAATGCCAAAACCTTTAAGCCATAGGCATTTAAATTCATTTAAAAGCGGTGACAAATTTACCAAATCAGCAGAACTTTCAGCAATCCAGAAAGCTTAAAAAGAGAAATAAAAGTGATTTATAAATAGGTTTTTAACCTGTCGCTGCCATTCCCACAAAATACATCAGTGTCGGATAAGAGCAGAAAACGTCACCGCGCAGATTGGCCCAACCGCTGAAGAAGCCGAGAATCCACAAAATGCCCAAATCGGTGATGCCGACGTAGAAGAGCAACTTGTAGCAGGAGGTGTCCCGCATATGCTTCCAAATGGAGTAAATGCACGGCACGTACAGAACCTTCATTGATCAGTTTCAATGATTAGGCCACGATCAGTAGATCATCTCACATAATAAATGGCACATAACACGCAAACAGCGATTGACTCCGGCACAAACTGTCGACGCTCCAGTGGAATTGAGTCAATGTCCAGCCCCGTGCAGTTGTACAGCCGTTCGTACTCGGCATGACGAAACAAAAACAGCTCCATCACTAAATTTAATAATTTCAAAACAAAAATGAAAGTTAAAATATAAAAACCTGTTGCAAAAAGTGCTAGTACATTTCGAACGTGTGATTGATTAAATTTTGAATTAACATTTTAAGCAACTCTTCTTCTCCGTTGCCATATTTACATTTTTTATATGAATGATTCCGAGCCGTACAATATATTTAAAAATTCAACAAATGCACGGACAATGCGAAACCGACGACTTTGCCCTTTACAAATAAAACATTTGCCCTTCAGTCACATTTGCGTGACTCTTATGCTTCGGCAGTTAATTAAACGGGCAAAAGCGACAAAACTAATCCGACAAGATACAATCATACAATAATCATTCATATAAAAATGCAAACAGAACCCGACATTCCTGGACCCGGATCTGGATTTTAGAGAAGTGCCCGTAATTGATTTCCTGCTCTCTGGGGTGCCAAAACTTTTGCTGATTTGGTAAATTTGTCACTGCTTACTGGAACGGGTAAAACAAATTTAAATGCCTATGGCTAAAAGGTTTTCGTTTGAAAATTGCTTTTAGAAAGATTACAAGAATTTAAAAAAGAAACGGACTCGTTATGTATACAAATGAATATATGGAGAAATGAAGCGGACAAACTCTTCACCCGAAGGGCATATGTTTGAAAGTATAATTTACTAATTTTAAGCTTTAAACAAAATATAAGCTGTCTTACATTTAATATAATTGAAAAAAATTTTATTAATGAATTTTTTTACACAATAAGAAAGGTCCACAATTCAGATTTGGATGCCCCAAAACTTCCTCGACTGCGCCTCGGCCATAACAAACATTTTTTGTCTTTATTTTCTGCGAACTTCGCACAGTGAGTTAAGCACAAAAAACATGTTTTTAGCTTTATTTCGAGCTTCTAGAGTGGACTTTATAATGCCTATTTATGCCTATTTTGGGGTTTTTGTGCCTAATGCCTATTTCGACATTTTTGTGCCTATTTCATGCCTATTTCGACATTTTTGGCGACTTTTTTCAGAATTTTGAGATATTTTGCAAAAATGCCAAAAATAAAGGACCTGAATTAACAAAAAAAATTAAATTTAGGGCTTCAAACTCTTCTACCCGAATCTCATACATCTCACGTGTATATGACATTGTCTAAATCGTGTTTGTGAACAAATTCGGAAGCGCTTTACGCCGGAAGTTTTTTTATATTAGTACGAAATGGTTTATTATTTTGGTTTCAGACTAAATTCACGCATAATTCAATGGGGCTAATCCCACCTCTTTGTCGCGCATTGATACGACATTGGGAAGCAGTGAACAGATCATAATTTCAACCGGTTCAAAACCCGCTTTAAATTCTCTATTTTTATTTTCTCTTGACGAAATTTGTTTGTAATCAGTGCATCAAATAACATATTTGCAAACCATAGTCAGGTGGTTGTATTCTTAACTTTTTCCAAATTTAGATTATCCTTATATAAGAAGGCTCGCCGAGAAAATTTTAAATTGATTTTGCAACCAAAAATTGTGCATTGTCTTTTTTTTTAAATCCGAAAAATTTATAAAATTTTAAGAATTGTTTACACCACCGAAAATGTTCAGAGAAAATCGGAAAAAGTCTTTATAAAGTCGGGGATCTGAACCCCAACCACAATTAACTGCACCCACCAATCAACACTACACCACCACAAAAACGAAGAAATTCTCATCTTAAGGGTGTAAAAAACAAATCATTTTTAACCAAGTTTATTCATAAACGAAATTCAAATTGTGAGATTATGATAAAGGGCCTTTCCGGACGCAAGCTCTTCCTCAGATTATTTAAATAAGTCCGGCCGACGCACGAAGACGCTCACTTTCAGCATTTTATATCCTTTGATTGTTTCCAGTTCTGGTACCTTAAATGGTTTTTTGGAATGGTTGGGTTGCAAATGTAAAATCAATTGTGTTGTTAGAGCTCCTGGTGGATAATCTGCAGAACTCACCGTTGGGCGAAGCTCCGTTCGACAGGTTTATTATCGGTCGAACTACAGTAACCCCGCCTACGTGGCCTATACGGTGACGCTGGAACAGTTTCATGTACAGTAGGCGGCAATCCTCGCGTATGGTTTTATTAAACGCCAAATAAAAGACCGGAGGCAATCCTTGGGATAAACAAGATTAGTTAAATAAAAACAAGACAGAATTGCCGTGCCGATACCATGAACGTGTAACCTAAATCAAAAAAAAAATCAAGAATTTGTTAAGTGTTTTTGACCAAGCAAATTCGGCAAGTGTGACCATCCACTGAGGGGGTTCGTAGTTTTGTAAGAAAAAGCAAAAAACGCAGGTCAACGTGTTCATCAGGGAGATCCCAAACACTTGGGTGAAGATCTAAACTAAGCAAAATACTATAATCAAGGTCCTGTTTAAAAGTGCTCAAAAACAATGACCCGAATTTGCACTGCGTCCATTTCGGAGACGACAACGCCAAACTGTCGGCGGCTCTTTCGAACGTCGTAAAAAAGTTTGGCGACAAATATCAGATAGATAAGCGGGCTCAAAAATGCCACGACTGTGTTATGTGCTCTGTGCAGCCAGTGTTCGTACTTTAATTTTGGGAATTTTGGAAAAAGTAAAGGAATAGAAATCTCCAATTTTCCTGTCAATCATATATCAATCGACTCCACTCTAAGCCTAAAGCACCAATCTGGAAAAATTTTTGTGCGGAAATTTTTATTCTAAAAATTGTCAAAAATAGATGCACTTACGGAAAAAGTCCGAGTTTTTCCTCAATTTCCAAAAATTACAATTGATTCAAAAACCCCAATTTTTATTTTATATTGAAGAATTCGTAATCAGTGCAGCGAATAACTATTTTAAGACAATTTTTAGAAAAAAATATATTTTTCAAAAGTTTTGACCAAAAGGGTCCCTCTCCCTCCCTCCCCCCCTATGGTTTTTGGCCAACTTTGAGTGGACCACTTTTACTGGGAATTCAAATAAATTTCTCAAAAATATTAATTTGTTGAAATCTTCCGACTCTTAAACACTGCCAATTTGTTTTGATCACCTCCTCGTGTTGTTCATCACCGACGAGATAGTCATCAAATGGGTAGAAGACCCAGGCAAAGTAAATGCTGCTGTACACGACGGGCTTCATGAACCAAGCCCAATAGAGGGCGTAAAGGGAGCAGCCGGTGATCCAAAGCAATGTGCGGGGGCCCGAGAACAAAATGTGCGAGAAACGGGGGGAGACGATATCAAGACAGCGATTGAATGCCAAAACCTTTAAGCCATAGGCATTTAAATTTATTTAAAAGCGGTGACAAATTTACCAAATCAGCTGTAGTTTCAGCACCCCAGAGAGCTTAAAGAAGAATAAAAGTCATTTTCATAAAAACTTTTCAAACCTATCCCTGGGATTCCTACAAAATACATCAGTGTCGGATAGGAGCAGAAAACGGCACCGCTCAGATTGGCCCATGCGCAGAAAAAGCCGGGCATCCACATTGCGGCCAAATCAATGATGCCGATGTAGAAGAGCAACTTGTAGCAGGAGTTGTCCCGCATATGCTTCCAAAGGGAGTAAATGCACGGCACGTACAGAACCTTAATTGATCAGATTCAATGATCAGGCCACGATTAGTAATCTCACATAATAAATGGCACATAACACGCAAACAGCGATTGATTCCGGCACAAACTGCCGACGCTCCAGTGCAATCGAGTTAATCTCCAGCCCCGTGCAGTTGTACAGCCGTTCGTACTCGGCATGACGGAAGAAGAACAGATCCATCACGAAATTTAATGATTAACTTTCCCTAACTTGACAAAAAAATGATAATCTGTGGCAAAAAGTTCTAATACATTTCGAACGCGAGATTAAGTTTGAATTAACGTTTTTAAGCAACTCTTTCTCCGTTGCCATGTTTACATTTTTTTATATAAATGATTCTAAGCCCAATGTATGAAGCGAGCACGTCAATGCGAAACCGACGACGTTGCCCATTAAATAAAACATTTACCTTTCAGTCACATTTGTGTCACTCTTCTGCTTCGGCAGTTAAATTAAAAAGGCAAAAGCAAAAAAAAACTAATCCGACAAGATACAATAATCAACCAACGGAGGAGAAAAGGCATCATATAACCACCCAATGTAGAAAGAATTCGAAGAATGTGAAACGGAGTGAAAGTATGTAACGCAAAAACTCATTTAGGGTTACTATGTTTTAATTTGCAAGACATCGAGCCATTTGTTCAGCCGACAACGCCGGCTCAATGTGAACAATGTATGGGGTGATTAAAGCATCAGTTTGGAAAGAATGGTTGTGTGCGTTTGCGCACGCACGGTGCTAGGTCGTTTCGCAAATTCGCCACTAGGGGCGTTTCGCAAAATCCGGCACGATGGGCGTTTCGCAAAATCCGGCACGATGGGCGTTTCGCAAAATCCGCCACATAAGCGTTTCGCAAAATCACTAAAAATATTATTGAATATAATATTAAAAAAGAATATAAAAATGAATATAATCTGCATTTGAGAATTTAAAGCGGTTTTTCGAATCTGTTAAAATTTTTTTAAATTAAGGAAACCCGACTTTTTTAAAGTAACTCCGAAGCCGTAGAGAATAAATGGGAAAATTTGGAGACAGGGGTTTGTTAGGCTTAGGCCTAAGCCACCCTGGCTTGGGGTTCGTTAGGCTTAGGCTTAAACATTCGTGTAAACATTAATTTTTGATGTAAATAAATATTTAAAAAAAATTGTTTAAATTAAAATAAATAACGGATTTTGGTGGATTTTGCGAAACGACTTAGCACGCGCACGCACTACCTGGGCTGCGTTGAAACCTTTCGATAATTTCGAGCTTTTTCTACCGATTTTCTTACGAAAATCGAAAGAGAAAATTCTTCGAAATTTTGTCAGAAATTTTGTATTTTTTGAGACATTTTTCCACATTTTTCGCTTTAAAAATCTTCAAAAAAATTTTGCTTTTGCATTCCTAAAAAGCTTTAAAAGTTCGGAGGTGCCGATAGGCGTCCGGTCCATACAGACTTCCGGAACACCAAATTCTGGCCCAGCTGACTTTCCGGAAAGGCAAATTCTGGTGCACTCTGGATTTTCAGAACATCAAATAACAAATTCTGGTCCATATTATTTCCGGAAAACCTAATTCCGGTCCATACAGACTTCCGGAACACCAAATTCTGGCCCAGCTGACTTTCCGGAAAGCCAAATTCTGGTCCAGCGGGGTTTCCGGAACAGGAAGTTCTGGTGCACTCTGGATTTTCAGAACATCAAATAACAAATTCTGGTCCATATTCTTTCCGGAAAATCTAATTCCTGTCCATACAGACTTCCGGAACACCAAATTCTGGCCTAGCTGACTTTCCGGAAAGGCAATTCTGGTGCACTCTGGATTTTCAGAACATCAAATGACAAATTCTGGTTCATATTCTTTCCGGAACACCAAATTCTGGCCCAGCTGACTTTCCGGAAAGGCAAATTCTGGTGCACTCTGGATTTTCAGAACATCAAACACCAAATTCTGGTGCATGCAGGATTTCCAGAACGCCACTTTTGAGTGTTTTCGGCACATTTTGCATGTTTTGTGTTTTTGTAAGTGTCAAATTGCTGACATGTTTGTGTTTCGGCACATTTGAATTGATTTGGTGTTTTTGTAATTGCTTGTGTTTTTGACACATTTGGCTTGGCTTGTGTTTTGTGAAGTGTAAAACTCTGAATTGCTTGTGTGTTCGACAAATTTGAATTGCTTTGTGTTTCATTTTGACCAGGATTCTCAAAACGACTTAATCTATTGTAACTCGGTTCAGAGTAATGGTATTAAAATGAACTCAATTACTAACTGATAGAGCAAAAAAAAAGAGCTATTTAAGTAATAGCGTTTTTTGAATATCTCCATTTTAAACATTTTTATGAATTTTTTAGTGAAACATGAATTTTTTGGGCACAAAATGACAACAACTTTTTGAATTTAAACAGTAAGCGAATAGTTCTTTAACCTAAAAATTAAGCTTATTTTTCTGCATTTTATGACACCAAATTCATTCGAAATGCTTTTCTTTAAGAAAAGTTACGAATTTTTCAATTATTCCACCAATTTTGCCGACCAAAAAAATAAAAATTCCAAAAATTTCTGAATAGACATCAAAAATATTTTGTAAAAATCGGGAATAAGTTAAAACATATTTAGAAATTATTTCTAACTCTGGCGTTTGGGCCGATTTTAGGGCGGCTTTGTGCACCATTTTTTTTGCATACTTACCTTATACAAGCGAATGTTCTATATGTTTTTAGGTGAAATTCCACCCGTTTTTACTTATTTTGTGTTCACTTATTTGCTCCTGTTTGATTTCCGCCTTTTGTAATAAGACAATGATGGGTGAAGCTGATTTTATTATAAGAGTTAGGATCGGGAAGGCCGGAAGTATGAGAATTGTGTTTTGGGCTCACCGGAATTGTTATTGGATCAAATGTCGCGCCAGCAATAACGCTATTTAAATTTTTCAACCCGGATTCCTCTTTTGTGTATTTGTCTTTTATTTATATTTGTTAGCTTCTATATTATTATTAATGACTTTTTCTTTGCTTGAGGGCAATTTATCTAATTTTAACTGCTCTCCTTCTCTGTTTACTTTAATGTATCCATAATAAAATTATTTGAAAGGTTGTGTGCGTTTGTATTATTGGTTGTAATTTATTGCAATTCCTTTTATACTTTTAAGAAATGAATTTTTTACTATTTAAAATTATTTAAAGATATTTTTAAGTTAGTAGATTATTAAGGAGGTGCACTCGGAGGAGGGAGGGAGGGAGTTGGGGCGACATTTATTTCTCGCCAGACGATTCGAATGTTAATAAAATGTGTGAAAAAAATTCCCACTAAAATTTTTTATTTGTTTTGACCAAGCAATTTCGGCAAGGGTGATCGATCATACACCTGATTCATATGCAAAAATATGTGCAAAAAAAGTTGTGTAAAATCAATAATAATTGTTTTGTACAGCCGTTCGTACTCCGCATGGCGGAAGAAGAACAGCTCCATCACAAATTTAATGATTTAAACAAGATATGAAGTTAACTTTACCACAATTTGACAAAAAAATTTAAAACCTGTGGCAAAAGTGCTAGTTTATTGGATTCAGAGAATTTTCATAAAAAATTGATCCAATACTTATAAAGTTATTATTTTTTGAAAAATATGGGTAGGGAGGGACCAGCTTTATGTAAGCAATTCCATAAAAATAATTAAAGCAATAAAGGACAATAAAAAGCATCAGTTTCATTGAGCCGACTCTCAGTTTTCGGATCATCAAATTAAAAATTTTCATAATACAAAAAAATCACAGCAATAAAAACGAAAATAATAAATTTTAAACTTCATTGTATAGTAAGTATTAGCAATTTAAGTAAGGCCAATGAATTCGATTTATGTATACATTTTTATTTTGGAAACTTTTGGCACACTCCGCCACTCATTTGCACTCGGCACTCGGCATCATTCCAACGACCATCGGCACTGAACATATGCGTGCACTGTTCCTTGGCTCCGGCTATAAAATATTAACGTTAGGTACATTTCTTTTCAAAAATAAAACAAGCAAATTTAAATTTAAATAAATACACAAAGCAATTGGATTTTGTAAAAATAAAAATATTTGGAAATGTCCAATATTGAAAAGTTAATGACCAATTGGTGGATATCCAAATAAAAAATCTGAAAATTACGGTACTTGGGTCTGTGAATTTGTTAGCGCCAGATGGCTGACCCTCTCCCCATGGATATTTGTGGTTGGCACCGGTTGTCGAGACGGTCGTGGTAATCTCGGGCTAAATGTACATAAAGCAGTTCAGAAAGATGTAAACCATCGAACAATAATAAAAATAATGTTTATTACCAAGTTTCCAAATCTTGCTTTTTCTCCGTTTACCCAAGTGCTTAGATATCTGTCACCATCCTTGACACGATTAAGGCCAATCCTGACAAATAAATTTACATAATAACTGGTCAAATCAAAATATCTAACCAAAACGTGTTAAACAAAGTTGTCTCCAGCCGGTAGTTTTCAATAGAGCGTTCAATTGGTTTGGCAATTAGTTGGCCAACGAAATGATTTTCATCCTCATTTTGAATGCACACCAATATGGCACTTTCGCTTTTACAAGCAGCAATTATATGGCTAAATTTGTTTGTTTTCGTTTTGGCGAAATTGCATTTCTGGCCCCGGCCCGAGACCCTTTTAAAAATTTTGTTTCGGCTTTGGGGAGTAAGTCACATTTTTAACTCTCAGCCACGGTTATCGTGGCTCCGTCTCTGGGGCATCGTTCCGAAATTTCAGAGCTGAAGCCTGAACTTGTCCGATTTGATGGGGACTTATTGTATTTAGAAGACTAAAGAAGTGTGAAGTTTTAAAGCTGGGAAATGATTTGATTTAAATAGTTTTGTTCGGTTGTGTATGACAAGTGTTTAATTAACATTATTTTTGCGGCTCATTATTTGGATTACCTTAGTTTCAGCCGAATACTAAGCATGTTTTGTTCCCTCTTTGTGCCCTGTCCAAAATCGCGGAATTCCGTTTTCCGTTGTTTTGACCGTTTTTTGTTTTCCGTTAAAAAAAAGTTTCCGGTTTTCTGTTTTTTCAAAAGGATTTCTGCTTATCCTGGTCAAAATTACTTCCAATCCATCAGCCCCTCAAGCACTTTGTAGCATTTGCCCTTGAACAGTGTCCAACCAAATCCGTCGCACACAGAAGCGCCATGACCGCTACATTCCGGCATTCCGTCATTGGAAGAGGAAGGTTCAACACCGGCGGCAGAAACTGGATAGCGTTTCCATTAGATATCGGATACGAGTCGGGGTCCGTACGGGTTTTCACGCGTTGCCCGCGTTTTTTGAAAATTCGGATCTCTAGTTTCCATATAAGGCATGATTTGAACATAAAAAGAATTATAATTTCAAAACGCCGGTTCTTCAAAGTTTTTTTAGATTAGAACAAAATGGTTTATTATTTTGGTTTCAGACTAAATTCACGCATAATTCAATGGGGCTAATCTCACCTCTTTGTCGCGCATTGATACGACATTGAGAAGCAGTGAACAGATAAAAGGTGAGCATCGTTTTCAAAAGAGTGCAATTCATTGTCGATTAAATTTTATTAAATAAAAATTAGATTTTATATAATTTATGAAGTTTGGTAAGTAAAATATGAAGAATAGCTCGCTTTGTCGAGTTGCTTAAGACTACTGTTTGTGTGATATAAAACTCATTAAAAAGAGTTTATTGGATGGAACTCTCTTTTAACAAAAAGTATCATTGCTTCGAACGAATGATTGTTTTAATCGACTTAATTAACCTATTTCGGAATTGCATGAAGCAGCTGCAGAGCATTTAGAAGAAAATGAAAATTTTATTGAGAATCAAACTAAGGATAATTATTATGAATTATTTTAAACTATTCAAAAAAATAGTAAAATTATTTTATATATTTTTAATAACGTTGACAAACCAAAAACTTCAGGATCTAGTACTGGGATAAAAAAGTTAATCAAAATATTCATTCAAAGATTCATAAGTTAAAAATCAGAGTTTTTGAATTTTAAACGTTTATTTCTTAAAGGACTTTAATTTGTTAAACAGTTTCTATTGTGATTTTTTGATCATGCGGAATTATGGGTGAGTCCCACGCAATAACATCGCTGATCTGACAAAAATATTTTGGTTTTTCTGCCAATATCACATCACAAAATTGTTTTTTTGAATTGGGTAAAAAATTTTAATAAATTAAATAAATTCCACTCAGTTTTGGTTTCATTACAATACAAACGTTTTCATGCAGAAACATTACCATGAAACAATATATAAAAGAATTGAATGTGACTATATTTCAAGAAAATCACGACATTTTGCCGTAAAATTGAATGGTAAAACTTCAATCGCTTTTTGGGCTTTTGTTTTTTAGGCACTTTAAATTCTTATCGAAAAATATACAAATAATTATATTATGATGCCGTAAAAAATCATTTCCCAACACTTCGTTCGATCCTCTCCAACCAAACCACTTAAGCTGAAACATCCTCAAAATTGTGCCGATTTTTGGCAAATTGCGCCTGTCATTTGTATTTCGCAGCCCGCATCGTTCCACAGTCCGTCCGCACTGAACATGTGCACGCATTCCTCCTTTGTCCCGGCTGTACAAATGAAAGTGGTCGAATAATTTGGCTGATTTTAGTCAAATTAAAAATCTCAGTCAATAATTTTGAAGAAGGTAAAACGACTATTTTTCTCATTTCTTACTCAATTTATGCATAAGCCATGTAATAATAATGCGAAACCTTATTGATATTTAATATTTCTCTTTTTTTAAAGATTTTTGAATTTATTTAAGCTTAAAATACTCGGATCAGCGAATTTGTTAGTGCCAGATGGCTGCCCGCCTCCCCATGGATATTTGTTTCTGCCTCCGGTTGTCGAGACGGTCGTGGTAATCTCGGGCTAAAAATGGTTATTTATTCGCTTGATAATAAAATGTATTTCTTCGGGTAATTTCTGATTATTCATACCACATTGCCGAAGGTGGCTGGCGTTCCGTTTGCCCAGGTGCTTTGATATTGACCGCCGGCATGGACACGACGAAGTCCAATCATAAAAATGGGCAGAGTTGATTAAAGCAAAGAAATAATTAAACTATTTACATTAACCAAAAAATCATTAAAAAGAAAGGAATCATTTTAATGTATAAAATAGACGGAAAAAATTTTGTAAATTTGCCAGCCAATTTTAGTTATTGCAATACCAAAATGTGTTGAATAGTGTTGTTGCCAAATGGTATGTCTGCAGGGAACGGGCAATCGATCGAGCGATCATTCGTCCAATGAACCGATTCTCGGCTTCACTCTCAATGCTGACCAGTGCAGCATGGGGATCTTCAGCTTTACACGCTGCTACCGCATGGCTAAATACGAATTTTGAGGGATAATGAGTGAATACGAGATTTTTAAAAATATATTTTCTAAAATATTAATATTTTTAATTAATTAGCAATCCGCCTGCCTCTTCACTCACTTCCAATCCATTAAACCCTCGACAACTTTGTAACAGTTGCCACTATAAATAGTCCAGCCAAAGCCGCTGCACACAGACACACTCGGGTTGCCCAAATCGACGGGTGACGCTGAAGGCCGTGCCCGGAAATGTCCTGCGCTTGGCATATGAACTCGTGGCACATTAACTCGGCCAGTGCCTCCGCCGGGCGGACCCGCCGGAGGTCCTGCGGGCGCTACAGCGGCTGGTGACTCCACAGCGATGCTTCCTGGTGCGCCGGGGGGCATCGGCACTCCGGATGGCAGACTGATTTGTGCCGACACGATGCTTACCAAACAGAAAAAGACAATAATGGCCGAAATTAAAATATTTACCATATTAGTTTTCTACAAAGTTCAAAACAATTTAAAAAAAATTAAAAAAACAGTGATAAATTGCTTAAGCATTGTAGTTGTATTGCTAAATTTTAAAATTCATCCAAAGGGATTAAAATGCTAATTTGTGGCATTAATTTTTATATTCATAAAATCGATATTCTTTTTCATATCTTTGGCTGACAACTTTCAATATTTAAGACGATAATATTTTCGAATTGACCAAAAAGGTTTGGATTAGACAGACATAACGAATATTTTAATAAAGAAGAGAAGCGGCGATTCATTCATTCATTCATTCAATTAGTTCCAATGACACTTTTTTATTAATGCTGAATAGTTCGACTGACGCGAGCATCTGATGGAATAATGTCGCGTGAACTCGTTTTTGTCGGTATGTTGGGACAACAAAATAATAGCGCCAAACAAAACCCATAATATTTTGATCATATGTACATAAGTGAAACCATGAGAAAATCAATTGGAAAAAGGAGTTACAAAATTAAAAATTAATAATAATTAAAACAATTTTTTTTAGGAGAGTCCCCGGGAAGTTCAGAAACAGTTGAAAACTAAATTCAAAATAGATACCATTTACATTCATAATGAAACTCAAAAATTAATAAATCTGTAAAAGTCTGCCTACAGTCGTTTAAGCCTATGTCTTCCTGAACAGGGGTGCTCGTAACCGTCCAAAAAAATTCGTAATAAGTAAACCGTAATTCGTAAAAGCCAAAACGCCGTAATAGTAAGTAATTCGTAACTCGTAATTACGAGCACCCCTGTTCCTGAAACAACATCAATAAATTTAATCAATACTAAATGGAACCATTAAAAAAAATAAATATATTTTATTCATTTTACGTGTCAAATATATAATTCTTTTTATAAAAAATAAGGTAAAATTTGCATTATAGTGCCCTGCCTCCAAAGCACCCAAAACCACTTTATAAGTCTTCATAGGTGCTCAAAACGAATATACCCACATCAAAGATTTGTTGTCGCTCCGCCTTTAAACCGGTAGGCCTGATACTGAAGTGCCCCTTTTACATGGGACTGAAATATCCCACCAAAAAAGAGTCAGAATTTGCCAAATCTTTTTATGGGTTTCAATGTGCTGTAAACGATTAAACAATGAATTCAAAGCCTTTTTGCCACATTGACAAAGTCCGAGCATCTGAGCCCCCCACCCCCACCTACTGGCCGGTAGTCGACTGTGCGTTACTTGGCCAATATAAAGCTGTTTTTAGCCGCGAATAAAGTATAACTATTTTTGGGCGTGATTTTGTGCATTTTGAGTCTTTTAAATATTAGCCATTTGAGTCTCTAACTTAAGTGGCCATTTTAGTACCAGGTCTAAAACTCTGTTTAAACTTTAAAGGCGGATCGACAAAATTTTTTGATGAAATATTTGTTTTCAGCACCTAAGAAAGCCTACAGTGGTTTTGGGATTTTGAGTCCCGGCCCTATGATGTTATCTTTCCAAGGGGTTCGTAGTAGCTTTTAAAATTATTTTACTAATTGCTTAACATAATTTTTATTATTCAACATTATTTATTAGATTAAAATGTTTTTGTTATATTTAATTTGCGCTATCTTTGATTACGGCTTCCTCCAATTTGCATGTTTTGGTATGGAACATACTGAAAAGAAAATAGCAGATATGCGCTTGCAGCCCCGAATTGAAGTAAATAAAAATCAAATTCAAAAAAAATCTGGGAATTTCATATCTACCACACTGCCATTTTCTACGTTTTATTATTTTATTTTCTTTGTGAATTTTGATAAATGCTTTCCAGTATCAAACACAACAACAAAATGACCAACGGTCTGATGCGGAAAAGCGTGATATAAAGCGGCAACAAATCCAAGATGTTCAAAACCGATTGGATCAGGCCAAACTGGACAATGAAAGAATGCAAGAGACAGTGTGTCGCCTTCAAAAAATAAATGAACAACAAAATCGCGTTTATTATCGTATGGCAACATTAATGAAACATCGCGAACTCCGAGGACAACAAACGGGGCAATGGCATCAATCAAATGTTCAAAGCCTTAACAACTTGGACAGAATTATTCAGGCAAAACTTTTTTTTGGTTTTTTTAAAATTTATTAAGAAATTTAAAGTGCCAATAACTCTTATTGGAATTATCCATACTAAACAAATTTGTTCTCATTTGAAAGCCTTTATAGCAAGCAACACAAGGCGCTCATTCAAGTCAAGAGTATGCCATCCAGGCAGCAATGCCTGCACCGGAACAAATCCAACAAACAATCCTTATAATCGTAAGAGAAAGTATCCGCTCGATTGGACTGCAACCGAACGAATTTGGATTCGCTGAAAATGGTATCAATATTATAGAAAATTCGATGATTGGAACGGCAGAAAAACTCGCTCAAGCGATTGAAAAAAGCAAAAGTGATCAGACAAATTCGGCTAACACATTGATAGGTCACCTGAGACGATCAGTTGATGATAAGCATTTAATTGAAATTTTGGCTGAAGTTGAGCAAGATTGTTTGGACTTGGAGACGGATTTGAAGGAGGGTCACTGGGAAAAAGATGAGCATCGGAATTTGTTCAGAGAGATGCGTTTGCTTTTGGCGTATGCGCGTCTCTACCACAAATTGAATTGCCTTTTTTACTCTTTTGGGCCAAGTTCTGACAATTTCGGTGATCAACAGCAAAAGCATTTGCTTCTTCACTGGCTGCTAACAGCGAGCGAGAAAATTGGCCAAAAATTGGGCATTCTTTCATCATTGTACAATTACCCGAAGGTGAGAAGACCAAATTTAAACAAATCTTCACTTACTTTATTCTTCAAGATTGTCAAATGCTACGCATCATTGTGCCAACTGGAAGAGTCCGTGGAATGTGCCAGTTTGGCCATTTCATTGGCATTGTATCCGACTACCATAAATACAAATGAGACAAATTGGTTTGTGCTGAGAGAATTGCGTAGTCAGATTGATCAGAACCCGAATTTGACAGTGTTTGATTGGAATTCAAATTGGGTTGGCCACCACAATGTGTACGAAATTCAAAACGAATTACAAAAAGGTGAGATGATTAATTATGGCATTTTAGTTTTGTGCATTTTTAGATAGAATAAATTATTATTCTTTATTTTAATTTCAGCTAAATTCAGCAGTCAAACTGTGGCAAAATTTGTCACTATACTCCATCAAATTGCGGCCGAAGTCCAGTGCTCCCAGTCGGCAGAAACCCGAGAAATGATTAAATTGGCTGCATTTCAGGCCCTTTTTGATCATTTCATCAAAAAGTTAAAGCCGAATTTTGTTGTTTCGACGACAAAGTTAACAGCTCAACAGTTTCTCGTGATTGACATTCTAGAACAGTTTGCGACCGATTTGGCTGCCAAATTTGAATTTTTCTTATCAGAGAAGAGGGAAAGAAACAAACAAATTCGTAAAACGATGGCCATTTGGTCAACAAAAAAGTTCTGATGGAAAATCCAAAACCTAAATGATTAGTGTGATTCAGCCGCCAACCCCCCCCCCCCATCACTTTATTGCATTTTTTTTAAATTTCTTCAATTTTGGGTTATTGAGAAATTCTCATAGTCATTTTTTCATTAAAAATTGGTAAATTTATGTGAAATGTGTCTTTCGCAATAAAAATGTAAATTTTGTAATTAAACGTGAAATTAATTAAATTTTGTTTGGCCATGTTATTTATATTTCTTTTTTTATAACAAAAACCCAACTTTTAATTGAATAAAAATAATTCGATGTGCTTTTAGTTTTAGGCCATTATAATTTTTTTTCAAACGCTATCAAATATTTGTTTATACAATCATAATGCTTTATCATTTTGAGCCAAATTCTGTAAAAATCAAAAAAATATTTTTTTTCTGTTTTAATTAGTAATCTAAATTTTATTGTTCAATTTAAATTTTCGAAATTTGTGTAACGGTTTAGACAACCAATCTCTTATATAATGCAATGTTCATCCAATTAAACTATAAAATAGTCCATTTTTTATAGTTGATCATCGTTTTTCTGCTGTTGATCATTACGAATCACGAGAAGAAGCAGTACCAAAGTGCATGGATGACGCCCGGCACATAACCAAGAATGCACAGGACAATGTTGAGGATTAGGTGAAGAATATCCAGTCCGCCGTGGAGCAGAATGGCAACCGGAGGCAACAGAATGCAGAAGATCAGTTCGATCAGTTGCTGAACCTCGACCATTGTCTTCTGCCGAAATATGTAATTATTTATTTTAAAAAACAAGCAAATAAATAGTAAAAAAGGCATAAATTATTTTGTTAATTTTTTGTTAATTATTATGAACAAATCATATAATAAATAACATTTAAAACTTTGCTTTTAAATGAACAAAGAAGTATTTAAAATAAAGAATACTTAAAGTTATTGGATTTGTTTACCGGTATTAAAGCTGTTCTGCTTTATAAAATTATGCGTTTCAAATTAAAAGAAATTCTGAAATATCATTTTAAAATAATTGATTAACAAAATAATGTATTGGAATTGGAATATTTCGACTTCCGCCGCGTTTTTGGATAGGTAAATGTCGTGTTTGTGATTTTTAACCCCTACCCCAATACGCCAACAAAATGAAAAAGGTTCGTCCTCCCCCGCATTATTTTGAATAAAACTGTTGAAAAGTCACTAAATTATTTTTGTCTTTTTTTGTGGTGATTTGTGGTGCGTGATTAAACTGGTTTTGCGTTTGTGTAAGTCTTGCGACTGATTGATTAGTTGGACCGGCCGGCCGTTGGGTAATGGGCTTTCTGAAAGAATTTGTTGACATTTTGAAGGTTTCAAAACAAAAATAACGCTTTTTACTTATTGGTGAACGAGTAAAATCCTTTTTTAGTATTTTAATGGATTAATAAAAAAACTAATTACAAAATTAAATTAGTTGAATTCAATCAATTTTTTGTGCAATTTCCAAAATTATAACTCCTTTGGATTGGCATTTACAAATAATATTTCAAAAATAAAACTATCGCATGCATAACAAACAAACAAACAAAAACGACAAAAGCGCAATGTTACCGTTAATATTTGCTGGATAAAGGGGTGAAATGCTGAGCGTTTGTGGATTTATTTGAGCGATCGATTGGGCTGAAAAGCCAAAATGTGATATAAAAGCTTTCTTGAGCTAGCCAACCAACCAACACGTGTTCATCCATCACAAAGTCCCAACGGGGGTAAGTCAATTAGATTCCGAGAGAATCGTCGAATAATAAACATTTAATGGTTGGTGATTAATTTATTTAAACAATGAAAAATAAAATAAGCATGCATTGATTTTTAAATAAAAATGATCAACTATTCTGTTTGGAATGTGCCATCAAATAAATATTGTTAAATAACAATTTATCTGCGCGGATTCTTCTTTCACCAAATGTTTGTGCCATCGCATAAGAACATAGAAAGTTGTTTATGCAGATCAACCGTGAACTTGCTGAAGAACAATTTTAAATTCTCAATGGACTCAAAAACCGTCAATATTCCTAATCAAATTAAATTTGTTTTAATGAAGTTTTAACCCAAAAATAGTCTCACAAAAGAACAAATTATTTATAAATAGTTGCCGCAAAAAGAACGACCCCCCCCCCTCCAATTTTATACGTACCAACAGATGGCCACACCAACAGTACCAACAGCGGTCATTGTCATCCACAATGCCATCCTCGCGATAAGCATTACAAGGGCATTCTTGGCAAGCTTAAAATAAATAAATTTAAAAAAATATAAATATATATATTTTAATTTTTCCTTACGTCCAGTTCCAGTGGTTGTCATTGTCATTATTATTTTGAAGCTTTTTCGTTTAGCAAATTCCTAAAATTAGATTTAATGGATTGAAATCAATAAAATGATTGGGGCTCATCTATTTTAAATGCGAAAAGGGTAAATGGAACTTTTCATCCATCAAAGGCAAATAAAGTGTTCTATTTACGGAATTCTGCGGCGAATTCCTCCCTTTTTTTTGTTTTTACCAACAGCAGATTATCTGTTTAGGCAGGCCGAGTCCCGTGACTTTTAACTAAACCCCCCCAGGGTGACTGACGGACGATCTCTGATTATGAAAAATATGGCACTAAAAATATGGCCAAAATATAGACCATGAAATAGTGAAACTCGATCTTTCGGACGCATTTTCAAACATAAACCAATAAAAGAAAAAATAAAGTAAATATTTAAAAACAGAAAAGTGAAATTGTAAAAAATTAAAAGATTTATGTTTATTTCAGAATTTTTGTTATTTTTGATTATTTTTGATTAAATTAATATCTAAAATCACCCTATCAATTTATGCATTTTCAAACGAAATTGTCTGCAACCGATGGCCATAAAGGCTTTTCTTCATTCATCATCATTGTACGCATGTTGCCCTTTTGTCTTCAAAACATTTTTGGCATTCGTTAAGCATGCCGTTCACATCGGTGCCATTCGTGCACTGGTGGCACTCCGTTTTGACGCAGTTAAGGCAGCCGTAGGCACAATCTTCCGATGTCTCGCCAGGGTTTTCACAGGCTGAATCGCAGCTTTCACGAACAAATAATTCCTCAATTCAAATAATTTTTTTAAAAAAATTATTCTGACAAATTATATTTTTGAAAACGTTTAATTTAATATTATTTTCAATTACACTAACAATGTCCGTATTGATGTCGGTATTGTTGTTGGCGGCATATATTAAGCCAAGGCATGCGATTATGAGAATAAATTTAAAGGGCATTGTTAAATTAGAGAGTTTAAACAAAAAAATTATTTAAAATGAAAATATAAAATAGAGATTATTGTTCAGCAATTAGGTACTTTGAAGGACTCATTCCAGTTTGACAACTGCGCATATCAGAACTGGCGATGCGCATTTTCGTGTTTTTAAAAAACAAAAATAAATCGATAAAAGACTAATTATACTTTTTTATTGAGAATTATTATTTTGGTGAAATTTTTAATACTTATGCATATATATATACGAACTCAGATTTTTGAATAAAAAGCATCGAACTTATATGCTTGCTAGAATTATTTTATTTTTCTACGATAAATAGAAAAGGGTGGGGATATGCTCCAAAAAAACAAAAATGTGGAAAAATGTTGACCATTAGGCCCAGAAACAAAATGCCCCAAATAATATACCAATCGACTCCACTCCAAGGCTAACGCACGGATCTGCAAAAAATTTTGCGCGGAAGCAACTATGTAAAAAGTTATAGCCCCTCAAAGTTGGCCAAAACCATGGGGACCGGTTGCTTAGATCTAAGCCACCCTGAGCTTAGGGGTTCGGAGGCTTAGGCCTAAAGTCGTTTTTTTTAAAATTACAACCGATCCAAAAACCGCTTTAAATTTTCAATTTTTATTTTTTATTGACAAATTCGTAAGTAAAGGCATTTATGATTTCTCCGCCAATTCTTCTGTCAACAAAATTAATCAATGGTTCAATTTCCATGCAAAAACCACAGTCGTTGGAGTAAACAGATTATATTTCTTTATTTCATCATATGCATTTTTGCGTTTATTCGCTTTTCACCTTCCTTTTTTTGCATTTGTCGTTGAAATTTTTAAAATGCGGTACCTTTTAAAGCTTAAGAGTCAAAGCAAGAGAAAAAATATTTTATATTTATTTTCCTGCTAAAAGACAATTTTGTGTAGTTAAGAGATTCAAAGAATATTCCCACTCTTTCATTCTTGCCGTAGTAGAATAAGTCGTTTTTTCTAGTAAAAAAACACCAAATTTTTGACATTTCGTGGCTTTGACAGGACGACCTCGGCGCTTCGCGCTTCAACTATTCCCTCGCTTCGGCACCGCAGGCGCCCCGCCTTTTTTGAAAAATTGTTTGTTGGCATTTTATGCTTTTTAGCTGGCATTTCGTGACGTTGGTTTTTTTTGGGGCAGCGAACGCATTCTCGCTGAACGTGTAAAGGGAGATTTTGGCGAATTCTGGCTAAAGCCGATCGATTCCCCTGGGCCGGAACATACAATTTATCCGGCCCCTTCAGTAATAACATTTCCTATTACTAAATATTTATTTTTATTATTTTTGTTTTATAGTTCTATTGCTCTTGGAAAATGAAGCATTAATTTATGATGAGTAAATCTTTTTAAATAAAATTAACAATTTATTTTTTTTACAATTCTATATCTCTAATATTTTATGTCAGCATTTCGTTAATATTGTAAATGCATTTCTTAAAATTGTATACAAATTTAATTTCTCTTTTATGGATTGGGTACGCAATGGAAATTGGTAATTTTTGCAAAAATTATGATATTTTCTACAATTTAACATTTATTAAATCTTAGTTCCAACAGACATTGACGATCTTTATTCAAAATTGTTAATTTCCCCGTCAAAAAACGTTGAAAAACATTATGATGAACAATTGGACAAAAATTTAAAACTAACCCTGGAGCTTACCGTCTTTTATAGTGATATCTTGAATATGTTTGGTTCAGTTAAAATCCCGGAAAACCATCAAAAAATGATTTTTGAAAAGGCACGGAAATCTTTTGACCAAATTCTTCACGCCTTTTCGTTTTGCAACGAAATTACTCAGTTTGAAGTATGCAGTTTTTGGCGATTTTGGCGCGGTCTGGGCGATATTTTATGTTTGTTGTATTAATGGAGAAAAATAAGTTACATTAACTTAAATATAATTTAAATGTATTGATAATTAGTCAAAATACGCTTTTTAAATCTATTATTCAAAGTATATAAAACAGAATAATTTTCCCAAATTCAGCCCAAATTAATTTGTTGCAAAATGAGGAAGTAAAACAATTTGTGCAAAGTCGCGATAAAATTGATTTAATTGGAATTGATTGTGCAAAATTTGTAGAAATAATTAAGCAAAATAATGCGTTGACCAATGAGGAAAAAGTGGCACAAGTTTATTTGAAGGATATTCAACATTTACATTTCAGTGCCATACTTTTTTTATTGCATCAAAAAAGCGACGTAGGAAAGAGCGTTAAAATCGGATTTGTTGGTCAATATAAATTATGGTATTTATTTTTAAATAATTTTTAAAAATAAAAAATATAAAACAATCGATTATTAACAGCAAAATATTAAGGGAATTTTATAAATTTTTTGATGATACATTCAATGAAAATGAGACAAAATTTGCGTATCAATTGCGAATGTTACGCATAAAAAATGAAAATAAGAACGGAAAAATAATTATACCATTGAAAGTGAAAATAAAACAACTAATTGGTCCATTTTTAATGACTGTGTTGGAATTTTTAAGACCGATTGAATTACAAATTGGTGAGAGAATAATAAAAATAAAATACGTTTTTTAATTAAATTAACGGTCTTTGTGAAAGAAAATTATTTATTTATAATATAATTTAGAAGCAATTATTGGCGAATACGCGAACGCGAGCGAATACGCACTATTTTTGTCTGATGATCGTCAGGAATCAGCGAAGGCGGAGATACGACTGTCAATTCGCATTTATTTTGGCGAGATTTGGGAAAATATTTCAAAATTTCAATGTTTTCAAATTGAACAACGCAAAATCGAGCATTTATGGAATCGAGGGGACTTTATGAAAGTTATCAAAGAAATTGTTAAAATTGAGAAAAAATCGTTGGAAACAATTTTTGAATTTTACCACAATGTTACGGGCACAAATGATCAAAATAGGGAAAAGTGCTTCAATAAAAATAATAAATCAAAGACAAAAAAACAAATTTCTAATAATAATAATAATAATAATAATAATAATAATGATATTTTGGAAGTTGTACGAAAAGAATTGTTGGGCATACACACCAAATTTATGATCACTTTAAATATGGAAGAAAATGCTTTCAGCAACTTATTGAGAAACTCTTTGATTGAGGAAAAGGGGGCCAAGGCCAAATTGCGGGACTTTTACTCGGGCAAAGACTTTGTTGTCATCGAAACGTCCAAAGAATTAATTTGGGCGAATGTTTTGGTAAATATGGAGAAAGAATTTCCGGAATTAAAAAAAATGCTTCGAGATGGTAATAAGCCTCCTTCATTATGAACTTAATTAATTTTTTAGAACTGACAAATGAACAAATTCAACAAATCCAAATAAAAAATTATTTAAGATTTTTAAATAGCCAAAGTGAAACAATTGTATGGGTTCGTGCGCAATTTTTAATCGACATTTTGCCTTTTTATCAATGGTATTTGTAAATGAAATAAAAATAATTTTACTATAAAATAGGTAAATGTATTTTCTTTTTATTTTATAATTTGTTCAGGTTCAAAAGCCAAGAAAACAATGAAGCCAATTTATCATATGGAAAGGAACTCATCGAAGAAAACTTGAGTTTAATGGAACTGTCAATGGACTCAATGAGTGTAAAGCATTGTGAGGAAGAAATTGAAAATTTAAAATCATATATGATAAAACTTTTTAAATATGCAATAAATTGTTTATTGCCAAATGATCATTCACCGATTGATGAACACGTCAAAATTTTGGGTGAACTTCTCGCATCCGGTGAATTCAGCAACCAATTGAAAGGTGAGAAGAAACCATTTTTTAAGATTATTTGAAATTGATTTTTTTTTATAGACAAAAATAATAATATAAATAAATATTTGTTTATTTCCAGAAATTTATGTTGATGAACAAAGAATTAACATTTTGTTGGAGCCAGACGAATCATTAAAAATTGAAATGTTGTCGAAGGCCAAAAGCCATGGAGGAGAGAAAGCGACCTTTGAAGAACAAAGTTCAAAAACGATGGCCGAAAGTAGTAATGCTCACAAAAAGCCTTGGGAAGCAGAGCGTAACAATTTATTTTTATTTTTTAATTGACCCCATTCATTCATTATTTTAAAAAAGCAATTTGTTTAAAAACCTAAAAAAAAATTGTTATTTAGCGGATTTTGATGAAGCGAACGAATTGATTGATGTTTATCAAAAAATGCTTTTGAGCGCAGAGAAAATTTCCGATTCGGCCAATCATTCACACATTGTAAACGTGGCACATTTTCAATTTAAATTGTGGATCAAACGGATTCTCCAATTTATCGACTCATTAAAAGACAAAAATCGGCCTAAATTCACTCGAACGGCCATTCATCTCGGCATTGAAGCGACAAAAATGGGATTTTTTTCTTCGGAACAGCTTAAAAATAAAGAGGAAAATATTTGTTTAATGATGGGTTTTCTGGGTCATCTGACGGGCAATGGCATATTGAGGGAAAATGAAAAATGGGCAACATTTATTGATGCATTCATTAAAGAAACGGAATTTCTAAATATAATTTATGAAAATGTAATTTTTTAACATTTCAATATTCCAAATAAAATTTAAATTAAGGTGACTTTAGAAAAATATAAAAATGATTGGGTGAAACCAAAATGTTCTGAACGGAGAATTTCCAATTCGGTCATTTTATACTTGAAAAAAGCGCGGACACAAGAACAAATGCACATGCGAGTAATTCATATGCTGTTTCTCAAGTTCCCTGACTTTCTCAAAACCGTTGCGTTAAATGGATTAAACTTCACAAAAATAAGTGAATTTAATGGTACCGTTTTTTATAATTTTGTTATTATTTATATTTATTAAAAGAAACATACTAACTACTTTGGCAATTTGATGTTTTTTTTAAAGAAATCATTGGAGAAAACGAACTATTAAACTTTTACAAAAGGCATTTGGAGCCTGACAATCACAATGACGACTCTTTTGATGAGAATAAAATTGCTGTACTTTTAAAGTTTCTCACAACAATTGCGTTCCGTGAGGAGCAAGCGCTGTCGGATTGGATTGAATTGGGCCAAAATTTGTTGACAACTTCGGTTGGACCAAAACGCCATAAAGACGTAAAATTAATGACATCAAAAGTTTCAATTAATGACCATTTAACGACAACTATTCGAGATAATCTTGGGGCCAAAGCTGAGCTGTGTGCAATGTTAAAGGTATTTTGGCTGTTTAACCAAACGCCTTTCGTTCGACTTCTTCTTAGGACCTAAACCCAGGGAAAACGAACTTTACTAAACCCTTTCGGCTCCCATACATTAAAAGTCAAAATTATTTTAGATTCAGGAAATTTTCGCGGAAAAGTTTCCGACCGCCCGCATGCTTTGCCCGTTGTTGCATTACATCGATTATTTGGAGAAAACGTTGGACAATTCAAACCAGAGATGGCAAATTCCGTTCAAATGTTTCAAAATGGAAATTGGAGAAATTAATAAAAATCAATTAAAAGTGTTAGCAAATGAACATCTCAGTTTTTTTATTTCACATATTGAAAAATGTGCAGAAAATGACGAACTTTTGCATATTTTACGGGAAAAGCACGGAGCAATGTTCAAGCTTAGAATTTTGTTGGGAGGAAAGTCGAACATAAAAAATTTATTGGACATGCCGAAAGTGCGGTCAAAGTTACATAACCAAAATTGTAATATAATTGTACAAATAAATCATTAACAACGCAATCATAAAATTCATGATTAGTTAATTCATTAAGAAAATTCACCAAAATTCCTGTCGAAATCCCAAAAATGTTTAGTTTTTGCAAATAAAATGCGTCTCGTCGAACACTACAAAAACTTTTTGCTGCTTGACGATGATTCTGCAAGCGCTGCAGAAGTTCAACTGCATGAACGTTTTGCGGCGGATGTTTTTGTTTGGTCGAGTTGGGTGGAGGCCGACCGGTCTCGACAATGTTTAGCAGTTCAAAAAATGTTAGACGAATTGTTTTTTCATTTCCGAATTTTCTACGATGCCTACAAAATTACGAGTGAGGTGCAGAAAGCAATTTGCACTTTAAGATCAACAATTCCAGGTCCGATTTTATTTTTACTTTAACTTTTAACATTTAATTAAATTAATGCATTTAATATAAAAATAATAAAAATGGTAATTATTAGCCTATGTTTATGTTCTTAAAAAACATTTTGTCAAAATCAATTCAATTAAGCGCTTAAAAAACTTCTCGATGAAAATAGAAATAAAATGCTGAGCCAAAATGACTTTTTGAAAGAATGGGGTAAATTAATTAAAATTGTTAAAAAACATATTGAAGAAAATCTTCCACAAAATGATGTAATAAAAAAGGATAAAGAATCGATTGAGTTCATTCAAAAGTTGCATTTTATTGAGTTTATGAAACTTTTGAACGGCGAATACGAAGATGGAAGGCTGAAAGAAGCTTTTGCAATAATATTAAATGGTATTTTATTATAATATTAAACAGTCTTTAAAATTATATTTAAATTTTTAAACTTTTAGATTTAACTTTAAACAAAGTCCATCAACAAAAATTGTCTGCATTTTTGACAGAAAATGATTTAAAACAAATTCTCGAAAAAGTTGAAATTGAGTCGTCGATTTTTGTTGAAAAGCAAAATTTCAATATTGAAAATAACGGAAAAATTGTGTCGAAAAAAACTGAGAAAAACAAACGAAAAAAGGAGAAAAATAAAATGAAAATTGCAGAAAAAAAAGCTGACATTAAAATTGATTCATCAACAAAAGTTGAACAAATACAGGGCAATGCAAAAAGAAATGAAATTGTTGAAGAAAATGAAGAAACAAATCATTTTGAAAATGAATCGCCGCCAAAAGAAAATTCGAATGAGAAAATGTGCAATAATTGTGAAGAAAAGTCGGGAAAATTAATTTTACAACAAAACATTGTCAAATATATGGAGAAAAAAGATCAATTTAAACATAATTTATCGGAAGAATTTGCCAAAATTGGTTCTTTTAAAGGTGTGCCATTTTCCATTAACAATAATGTTTCATAAATCACGTTTTGTTAATTAATGTAAAAATGGATTTATTTAAATTTTAGTTTTTTATAACAACGCATTTCTTTGTGGCAAATATGAAGAATTTATGACAAAGCCTTGCGCAGAAATGCAATTGGTAATAATTGATGTTGGAGCATATATAAATGAAATTGGAAATCGTTTAAAAATGATTGATGAAATGGAAAAATTTGCTTATTTTGAAAATTCATTGAATAAAAAAAGAGCGGAACAAATGGCGAACGAATGGCAGGAATTTATGCTAAGAACTGGACAAACAGATGTGGACGAAATGGTGCAAAAAATGAACCAAATTTTGGTGAATTTGTTAAACATTGAAAATTCTTTTGAACTTAAAACTCAAAACGCCAAACAAATGCAGAAAATAAAAAGGCAAATTCATTTAAAAAATTTATCGATGGCACTTTTATGGAGTTCGGCATTTGGGAAACAATGGGCAAACTATGAGAATAAAATTAAAAAGGAGAAATTGTATTATTTATTAGGCGAAAGATTCGGGGCAGAACGTTTCGATAAAGTGAAATTGGAGTGGAAAAATATGGTCCAACAAATTGAATTAGGTGAAAAAATATAGCTAATTAAAATATTTTTCTTATAAATTCTATGATTTTTAGATGGCGAATTGTATGATAAATACATACCCAAAAATAAACAAACTAATTTCATTGGTGCAACCTTTCCGATTTTATCGCAACAAATTAATTTAAGTGACGACAATGACAATGTCATGTTTATTTGTTTTTATTTTTGTTTTTAATTAAAGCTAATTTTTAGTTAGAATCTTTTTTGGAAGAGATGATAAGAAATAATATACCTGAAGATCAGCAAATAACAGAGGAATTAAACAAAATTCGCTCAATCGTTGAAGAATGGGTGAATTCTTTTACTTTAAATATTTAAATTGACAATGCCGATTTGTTCTTTAGGCTTAGAGCATGTATTCATTCATTAACAAACTTTTAATTTACATAAAATAAATAATAATAATATTTTTATGCAATTTTTATTTAGTCAAATGGAATCGCCCGACTTTACATTTCCGGCTCTTTTTTGCTTGGGACCCGTACAATTGGCTCGGACATTGATTTGCTTTGCCTGGTCCCGGGAAAGATTATAAAGCCGATGCATTTTTTCGACGCAGAAAATATTTTTTGCAAAGAAAATGAATGTTCAACGGGAGCAACAAATTGTTTATATTGTCAGCTTTGCAAAGTATTTATTAAATTGCGTTTATAAATTAATAAATTGTACAATTTATACTTTCAGAACAAAAATGTGAAAAGTTTGGTTAAAACCCCGTTCGGATCAGTTTTTCTGATCAAATTTGAGTTTAATGGAATTCATTTTGATTTGACATTTGTTGCAATCCCTGGCCGACGAACTTTGCCACAATTATTAGACGATGAATTAATGGAAAAATATATAAGCAGCTTTAAACACAATAAAAGCTTTGCTCACAAAAGGATGCTACGCGCATTATCGAGTGATGAACCTTATTAAATTTTTATTTTAAAAAATTCAATAAAAATCGAATTATTATTTTTTTCAGTAAAAATATGGTTATGATTTAGGCTATCGCTCAACTTTGTACATTGCCAATTTATTCCAAGAAAATTGTGCCAGCAGCGTTAATTCTCTTTTAGCGAATCGTGGCGATGTTGTGCAAAAAAGGAACAAATTGGAAAATAAAAAATCCAAAAGCTTCCGAACAATAATTTTGTTTTTAAAAATATGGGCAATAAGTGAGAAAAATTATCAATTATTTTAAATTAGTCAAATTTAGATAACCATATTTATTCGACTGCTTATGGCTATTTGAATGGGTCAATATTGGCCATAATGGTCGCAAAAATCATTTTACTTTACCCAACCGCGTCATTACCATTTTTACTAGAAAAATTCTTTGTTTTTTATTTAGCAAGGTAATTTTTTTGTTTAAAAATATGAAATTAAATTGTGTATTGCGTTTGAAAAAGAAAAAAAATGTTTATTTGAAATACCATTCATTCAATTTAATTATAATTATTCTATCTTTGAATTCCACCCATCCATTAAATAATTCAGACCAATTCGTGTGCCAGTGCAGCTCAACAAATTGAGATTAGAAGAAAATTTGAGTGCGGACGAAAATCCGGACCCATTTTTTGTGAGAAAACCGGATGAGCAAGAAATGCCGGTTTATATGCCAATGTTTCCGGAACAAAATGTGGCACAAAGCGTCACACATTGCGCAGTCAGAATCATACGAAATGAAATGATAAATGGTTAATAAAAAAGTTTTTTTTAAATTATGTATAATGTGTTTAAGCTTTCAACAAAATTAATGTTATGAACGCTGAAAATTTGAACAAATTATTAACAAGTGCAATTCCATTTGCAAAAAAAGTGACGCTTTCTTTATCAATCCAAAAACTAAAATTACTTAATTTATTTTTAGTATGAAACATTTATTTTGGTAAATTGTGTGTCGAAGCAAAACGACGGCGGAGAACATTTTAGTCAATTTGTTGCGGGCCGAATTCGTTTACAAATTGTTTTTGACATTGACTTAAAGGGAAACAACAAAACCGAGACTCAGCTATACAATGGCATTTATCAGAAGAATTGCGCCTTTCATCAAACACTTTCAAAATTTTCATTTTCATTTAGGTAAATTTGAAATAATCTTTCATTTTAGTTATTAAAAAAAAGTAAAAAATAATCATTCTCACTATTATTGGTAATATTATTAAAAAATTAATTTATTAATAGTTTAAATTTCTTATTTTGCCTCCCTACGAATGGCAATTGTTTTAGACCAAATCATTGCAAGTTTTGGCTGATTGGAATTCGTAGCGATGAAAGCAAAGAAACCCTAACAAATAATTTAAATAAATTTGATCTCAAAATCAAATGCGATTATTTAAAGTACAATTATCCAACAACTGAAAATGTAAAAGAATTATGTTATGGCAAAGAGCCAAGCAAAATTGAGGAGCAATGCGAAAGATTGGGAATTGATTTGGAATCAATCATTGTGAGTAAGGAGGAGCTGTCTGATAATAAGGTCGGTAATTGCTGCAAAAAAAAGTGTGAAATTTAAATTTTAAATAAATCTTTTACAATTTTTGGTTTTTGTCCCGGTATTTATTGTATGAAATTAATAAATAAACATTTCTCAGATTACAAACGAAGACTAATTCTGTTAAGAAAAGAAGGAAGCTAAATCTTAAATAATTATCCTTTCATATGTATGCCCATTTTAGCGTGGTTTTTTAAAATTTATTTAATTTATGGAAAAAACTTCGAGTTGCACACCAAATGATTGCAGTTTTAAACTTTTCTCAAATTATCATAAAAACAGAGTTATTAATTAATCATTTGCTATTTCTTTGTCAGGTTTAGATCAATTTTTTTAATTTTCTCGACGGCGCCTGTTGGCACCCCCGGCCCCTTCCCCATTCTTAAAAAAGCTTTATTTCAAAAGACCGTTTTTAAAAAAGAGTTAGTAGTCAATTGAATTATTAATTGTTTAAATTCTTTAAATTTGGTTAATTAACTCAGTCAACAATCAATCACTTGAACATAAAAATCATAAATTGTGGTGATATAATGTAGATTTGAAAAATTCCTTGCCGAAAAAGCAAAATATTTGCATTCTCTGTAGTTCATTTGTGATGCTGACGGATCATAAAAGGTTAAGCGCCCGGCAGGAATCGAACCTGCAACCGCAGCAATCCGTGCTGAGCTCTAACCAATTGAGCTACAGGCACCCTTTTAGCGGATCCGTCAGTGGGGTTCACAATCCTCACCTTTCCCACCTGGAAAGGCGGCGTGACTGGCTGGGGATGCCGGTCAGGCACCAGTCCGCACTACTTCCCCCCTCTCCATCGAGGACCGGCCCCTCGGTCCTGTGTAGGTACCGACCGGCAGACATAACAACATTAGAGTGATTTCTTCCTTCTCCTCTGTCTGTGTTAGAGGTCTAGGCGAAGCAGAGGAATCCACCCAGGAGCGCCATGTGATGCTGACGGATCATAAAAGGTTAAGCGCCCGGCAGGAATCGAACCTGCAACCGCAGCAATCCGTGCTGAGCTCTAACCAATTGAGCTACAGGCACCCTTTTAGCGGATCCGTCAGTGGGGTTCACAATCCTCACCTTTCCCACCTGGAAAGGCGGCGTGACTGGCTGGGGATGCCGGTCAGGCACCAGTCCGCACTACTCATTGCTGTTTGTTTTTAATTTGTTATAACAGTCAAATCATTTGCGTGTCATAAATTGCGACATGGAAAATGCGTTTAAAGTCTTTGCAAGATTTTGTCTTTTGGATTTAAAGGGCATTCACTCATTAAAGCTGAGGACAGGGAGAGGAGGTCTTAACGCAAAAAAAAATTAATTCTTCTTCAAATTCGGCAAAAGCATTTTGTGAATTCAATAATCTTTTTATTCCATATTCGAAATTTAATTTAACATATGCATCAATTGTGTTTCTTAATTTACAGTTCCTCGCTTCAGCCTTCGTCGCCCAACTCTCATTTCCATCAGTGTCCATGATCATGATGATGATGGTGTGATGACCTCCTCCCCCGCCCCCTGGAAATTAACAAATATAAATAATAAAGCGCATTAAACGGAATTTAAACTTACGCCGAACGCGCAAAAGGGGAGAGGCGGCGCCGCCGTCAGCGGCCCCACTGACTGAGCCAATCTCCGCGCCGTTCATGCCGACCAAAGCGCCCAAAGTGATCAGAAGAAGAACAGCGACAAATCGGAGAGGTGACATTTTTGGAGTTTTAAGGGATTTTCTTTAATTGGTTTATAATGGTTTTTGGGGGTTTCCGATTTGATGGACTTCATATCAGTAGAGGCACCTTTTATAAGGAGCATAATCAGCGTAACCCACGCGCCATTTTGTTTGCTAATCACTAATTGCTTAATTAGTTGAGCAAAAACTCCTTTATTGGGTGTCTTAGTAAGTTTTGCAATGTGATCATTAGTAATGTTAAAAATGGAAACAGTTTTTGGACTTTGTAATCAATTAATATTTTGTTCGCCAAACACTCCTTTTTTTGTAAAGTAAATAATACGACGCATTAACTTTAAAATTTTCAATTGAACTTGAATTACAATTATTATTAGTAGGGTCCGGTGGTGGTGCATTTTTGGGGCAAAAGTGCCAAAATAGGGACTAAAACGCAAAAACTGCGAAATAGGGATTTATTCTCAAAAACACCGAAAAAGGGATTTTTAGGGACTAAAAAGTCGCTCTAATTCAAAATTTTTCGAAATGAATGCTATTTCTGGGCTTCTCTCGTCAAACCCTATACGCAAAAAAAAAAAGGTTAAACCCTAAAAATCCGGTCCTTAATTATTAGTAGGGTTGCACATTGCACAGTACCAGTTAAAAACCGGTAGCCACCGTTTTCGGTTACCCGGTTTATAGAATGCTGGTTAACCGACCGGGTTTTTCTGTTTATGACCTTATCCTTTAATATTTTTTGCATAGTATCAACTAGGGTTGCACGGGACCGGGACTTTTTTGGAAAAACCGGAACCGGGACTTACCGGGACCAGAAAACCCGGGACCGGGACTTACCGGGACCAGAAAAACCGGGACCTAAAAAACCGGGAAATCCCGTCCAGGTACCGGTCCCGTGCAACCCTAGTATCAAAAATTGTAAAGTTTTTGCTTGTTTTTCGCGTCGTCACGAACAAACGCAACTAGCGAGCTCATTTAGACTCAACCAAATCAAGCAAACAAGATGCCGTTCGAAAGCTCTAAATGAGAAGAATCATTTAAAAAATAGCCACAAAATCAGGCTTTTTCAGGTTTATCATAGCTTATAAACATAACTTTATCACAAAGATTGTTTAGCTTTGATTTAACAATAGCTTTAAAAGCTTAGCGCTTTTGAAGGTGCACGGAAAATTGGTCATCGAGGATTTTCGGAAAATTTGCTTAGCTTTCTTTTGCAAAAAAATTCTCCAGCGCTCTAATTCTAACATTGTTTCGAAATAATGCTATTTTTGGGTTTCTCTCATGATTCCCTCCCTATTCGCAAAAAAAAAAATGTTGAAAATCTCGGCTCTACTGATTAATTGAAATTCCGGTACTGAAAAGTGAAAAAATTGGGTTTGATTTTTTTAAATTAAAGAACGAGGAGACCGAAACCGATACAATTTTTCCACAACCCCGGTAGTACGATCATATTAACGAATTATGAATTTAATGCATTATTCTTAAAGTCCGACAAACAGGGTGACCATCGGCAAACCCCAAAATCAGGTTTAGCAGCTGAAAAATCAGGAAAAATGCTTGGGTACAAATCTTGTGTTCTACCCGAGACCAGGGCCTTTTTTGCAAATTTTTAACATTTTGTTAAAAAAATTGGTAAGAAATACAGTGGAAGCTGGGTAAAAAAGTCAATTTCTAGCGATGTATTTTCCGTTTTTACTTCATTTTTGTTAAGGAATTCTCAAAACCCCAATTTTATTTTGCGAATTTGTTTCTTCTGATGGGGGGGGGGGGGGGGAGGGGGTATGGGCGTCGCCGGAGATCAGAAACCAACAGAATTCTGGTGCCCAAAACGACCAGAAATTCTGATAAATCAGAACAGAACAGAGCGCATCTCTGATACGGATACCGCGAGTACTCGGTCTCTGTCAAAAACAAAACAATTCTTGGAGAGCATTTTAATTTCATCAGATTTTGTTTAAAATGTTTTAAATTTATAATCTCTTTCAAACAATCATTCATTGATTAAAATTTAACAAAGCGCAACCGATTAAGATATTGTTTGTTTTTTTGCGCACTAATTTCCTGAAAGTAAATGTTTAGAATTTTATTTTTAACGCTTTAAATTTATTTGGCATTTGAAAGTTTTTAAATTTTTGATAGAAATGCCAAAAATGATCTTAAGCAAAAATTTTGGTTCATAGTGCCCAAAAGAGTTCAGAAAAAAAATAGGCTAAAAATAAAAAATCCATTGCTAAACAAATAAAAAATAGGGGCCATTTGCTGGCTGTACGATAAATGCATATAAAATCCCCTCGTTTATATTCATTTTCTGGCAAATAAACGGCACATTTTTAAAACAATTTTTCATGAGATTGTGCATATTTTTGCTTAAAAAAATAATTTTTTTTTAACAAATTTTTTCTTTCCAAACTCAATGGGCGCGACGAAATGTTCCGATTTCGAAAACTTTGATGTTTTAAATTGATCAGAAAAACTCTGAATGTATTATAGTAGGGCTGTTCGAGATTCTCGGTCTCGGTTTTCGAGTCGAGAAATTTCTCGGTTTTTTTGGGTCTCGGTCTCGGGTTTTTAGTCTCGGAAAACGAGACTTTTTTGCACTGGTAAAGATGGCATTTTTGGTGAGAAATCATTAAAGAATTATGGGCTTGAAAGATTTGAAAAATATACACAATGACAAATTTAGAAATCCTTAATTTAATATCTTTACACAAAATCGTTACGCAATGCCAGTGTGGCTCAGTAATTTGGCTGCAAATCTCTTAACCAGGGCTCCCAAATCAGAGGGTTTAGCCTCATTTTGTGGTTTTTTGGAAGGGCAATGAGGTTTTTTAATGCAAAAAAGCATCAGATTTTTTCCAATTTTGGTTGCAAATCGCTTAACAAATTGAGTCAAAATTTTTAAAATTTTCCCGGCGGCGCCTATCGGCACCGCCGGACCCACCTCCCTTTTTTACAAAAAATTCGTGGAAAATCCCGCGCAAAAAAATTATGTAAAATTGCTAAAAATGCTCTTTTGTGACAGGAAGTTGCTCAAATCAGTTGTTTGTACCGATATATAACAAATGAGCGAAGTTAACATAAATTTTGGGTTTTAATGAAGAAATGTCGAATTTGCGGATTTTAGGTATCAAATGAGGATTTTTTAATGCTCCGATGCGGATTTTTAAATTTTGAGATCGGAACCCTGCTCTAACTTATATCTATCGGAGTTTCTATTTCATTGAAATAGCATGAATTCGAGCATTATTTCTTTTTTATTGTAATTTTTTTAAGGCCAAAATTATTTTGCAAAAATTTGAATTTTCGAAAAAATGTATGTATTCCGGTCTGGGGATCAAAATCAGTTAAAACAAACGACAAGAAATTATTCTTTCATATAGCTCCTTCCAATGAATTTAGTTAATTTATTCAAAAATCCCAAATCCTGATCCTGATCGGGGATTTTTAAAATTCGATCTCTAATTTAAAGATAGGTAGTTATGAATTTTTTTGTGAAAATTAACTTGACAAAAATTGACATTCAGATTCGAATTTATTTTTGGAATCAAAATTAATTTTTCTAATAATAAAAGCATCATAACTTTTTAAGCATTTTTTTTTAATCCTTTCGATTTTGCTGAACAAAAAATTAGGAATTTTCAAAAAATTGTTGAAGGCATCAATAAATTTCTAATTCTTAACAAGGGTTTCCCAGAAAAATGGTTGGGTAGCTCATAGATATTGAAGAATTTTTTTATTTAATAATAAAATTTCTATTTTATCAATGATTTTATCAGAAAATGGTCAAAAATTATTTAAAAATTGCTAAAAATTTGGCAAAAAGTGCAATTTTTTTGTTAATATTTTCTGAAAAAAGAGGTTGAAAAATAGAACCCCCCCCCCTGAAATAGAACCCCCCTTTTTGGGGGGGTTGAAAAATAGAACCCCCGGGGGTTATATTTTAGGTTATACGGTAATAATTACTTTTTTATTGATTCTTACAAAAACCTTATAAAAATTATGGGGTTTTTTTTGCAATTTTAAGCACATTTTCCTAATTTTTCCCGGCGCACCTATCGGAGCCAACCGACCCCTCCTTACTTTTTACTAAAAGCTTTAAAAATATTTCCGCATTTTAAAAATTTTCGTTGCAAACTGTTTCAAAATTTTCTCGACGGCGCGGCACCGCCGACCCCCCCCCCCCCCCCCCTAAACAAGCAGAATTTGCAAAAATTTGCATTTTTTGAAAATTTGTGGAGCTTAAAATCAATTTTTTTTTAAATTTCGAAAAAAAAATTTGAAATTTCTCGGTTCCCGAGTCGAGAAATTTCTCGGTTTTTTTGGGTCTCGGTCTCGAGTCTCGGGGTCATTTCTCGGTCTCGGTTCTCGATTCTCGGTAAATTTCAAGTCTCGAACAGCCCTAATTATTAGTAAGAGACAAAAAGCATTAAAATCACAAAATTAGAGGGAAATAAAAATTTGGATACCAATAGCATCGCCTTTATCTTTTCATAATTCCAAATGAAATAAAAACAGTTGAGAATAAAATTGTCAGATTTCCCAAAGAATTTTCAAGTCTCGAAATACCTAAACATTAAAGCTCCAAAGTTTTAATAAGTTGACGGTCTTCATTAACTGCTTCTTCCTTCGTGGCATCCGATAAAACACTGTCGTTCATTTTTTGGGGAAGGCTTATTTTATAATTATAATTTGAATAAACTCCATTTTTAAAATTCAATTGCCCACCCTTTCAACTTTAGAAGCTCAATCAGATTTTTTAATGCGTTTGTTTCTTGTGGATTTACAGCCTATTCTCTCATTAAAGCTGGGGACAGGGTGAGAAGGTCTTAACGCACAAATATTAATTTTTTATTCAAATTCGGCAAAAGCTTATTTTCGAAGGTTTTTTGATCATTTTTATTCCATATTCGAAATTTAATTTAACATATGCATCAATTGTGTTTCTTAATTTACAGTTCCTCGCTTCAGCCTTCGTCGCCCAACTCTCATTTCCATCAGTGTCCATGATCATGATGATGATGGTGGTGATGACCTCCTCCCCCGCCCCCTGGAAATTAACAAATATAAATAAATAATAAAGCGCATTAAACGGAATTTAAACTTACGCCGAACGCGCAAAAGGGGAGAGGCGGCGCCGCCGTCAGCGGCCCCACTGACTGAGCCAATCTCCGCGCCGTTCATGCCGACCAAAGCGCCCAAAGTGATCAGAAGAAGAACAGCGACAAATCGGAGAGGTGACATTTTTGGAGTTTTAAGGGATTTTCTTTAATTGGTTTCTAATGGTTTTGGGGGTTTTCGATTTGATGGACTTCATATCATTAGAGGCGCCTTTTATAAGGAGCATAATCAGCGTAACCCACGCGCCATTTAACAAATGTTTGCTAATCACTAATTGCTTAATTAGTTGAGCAAAAACTCCTTTATTGGGTGTCTTAGTAAGTTTTGCAATGTGATCATTAGTAATGTTAAAAATGGAAACAGTTTTGTTAATATTTTGTTCGCCAAACACTCCTTTTTTTGTAAAGTAAATAATACGACGCATTAACTTTAAAATTTTCAATTGAAACTTGTATTACAATTATTATAGATGCCAATTCTCAAAATAAACTCATTTAAATATTAAAAATTACAGTTCGCGATATGCACAAGTAAAATACACAAATGAAAAGTATTGAATTTTTGAAAGAAACGCAAAAATCGACGTGTCCTTGGCAGTTCGATCAATCCGCCCGCTTTTTCTTTTTGCGGCGTTTCATTTTCTTTAATCGCATTTTTTAAAATCCATTTAAAAAAGCCCATGTGCCCTTTTAAGTGCTCCAGTCGCTGATTGTTTTTCGTCGCCGTTTCGTCATATCAAATGCTTCGTTCGACTCGCCCTTTTTGTAGCTTTCTACGAAGGTTTTGAGTGTATTTGTGCCATTTTTCTTCTCCGAATCGAATACGTCGAGCACATGTTCATGAAGGACGATCATCTTTATAATATATGATTCAATTTATATATCTTTTTAAAGCATTTTTTTTACCGATCCTCTTTGACATTTAGTAAAATTGTTCTCAAATCATCATTATATTCCAAATAACGCGTAATCTTTACCATTGCTTTTTCCAGTTTTATTGATTTGATCATTCAAATCAATAGCGCCAAAATGTAAGATGGAAAAATTTGAACGCTTTCATTTGCTTTTCCCTAATTAAGCTATGCAAAGTGAATAACAGCCAATCCGTTGGCAAACGGAGCAAAATCCAGCATCAATGTAATGGAAAGTCTTAAATATATTTTTTTTGTTTAAGAGTATAAAGACTTTGATTTAATATATAGTTGGGCGGGACCAAGATCCCGCACTAGACCGGTCGGGTAATTCCCCGCTTTTTGAAATTCCGTCCGTGTGGCCATTCCCGGTCTTAAAAGCGGGATGGGAATTCCCGATCAATCCCAACCGGGTAAAATATACACCCTAAAGATAGGCCTAGAAACCAAAACGGACCTCTAAAAAACGGATTCTCTGCAAAAATAAGATCTTGACATTTTGTAATATTTAAAACAAAATATGATATAAATTTTTGTTCTCCAATCAATCATTTAGTGTTAAAATGCCCCCGGGGCCAATCATACGTGGGAAAGTCACTAATGGATGTGATTGAGAATTGGCGACTGCAAGATAAGTGATCGGAAACGATTGAACGTTGTGAGAAAGCCATCAATGGGCCATCAATGGACTTTCACCGGCCAAAGAAGGAAGAAATGACTTAACGAATATCCTTAGATTGCATTATTCATTTATTAATTTAACAATTGCTTTATCTTTTGGAATCTCATGCTTCGAAAAGAAAGGACAAAATTGGCATTTCTTCGAGCAGACTGCTCGCGGGGACTCAGTCGTCTCGCGACCGTCATTCCCAAAATGGTGTGTGGCTCGGCTCATCTTTTTCCCCCGCAAATTCGCCTTCCGCCCAAATCAATACATTTTGGTTACATATTATAGCCAACACACAGCCTTTTGCATAAAACATTGAATTCACTTAACTGAAAATCTTATCTTTAAAAAATTATTTTAAATTTTAAGACTTTTAAGCTGGACCGTAGCTAGAAAAAATTTTCAAGAAGGAGTGGGATGGGGCAAATCAAAAAAAGTCGATTCTTCAGGATGAATTTTTGTGCATTTTTAAGCAATTTTCCGAAAAAATGTTCGATTTTTAGGGGGGGGGGGTGTGTTTCCTTCCTTGCATTTTTGTTAAAATTTTGAATTTTTGACTCAGTTTTGTTAAGAGATTTGCAGCCAAAATTTTGAAAACCGGTAATTTTTAAAAGCTTTTAGAAACGGATCCGCTCGTTTTGGCGAGATCAGTCATAACTTAGTTATTAGGAAAGCAAATCAAACAAAATTGATATCATACAAAAGCTTTCAGTATTCTGAACCTTTGATCAAGCGAAAGCTAATTGATTCGTCTTTTCTCAAAAAAGTTATAGTTTAAAAGGTGTGAAAATCGCATTTTTTGTGCCAACGTGCCGCACTGAGTCATAACTTCCTTTGTTTAAGTCGAATCGACTAGCTCTTTTCTATTATAGCATCTACAGACATAGTGCTTTCGAATAATATTAAAATTGTTTGATTTGGTCAAATAACCAAAAAGTTATAACATTTCAAACACGTCGGCGCCAAACTGTGCCCGACCGTTTATAAATGGGAGGGGTCCGGCGGTGTCGGTGCTAGGTCTTTTCGTAAATTCCGCCACTATGGGCGTTTCGTAAATCCGCCACATATATTTTATGAAGTAGTTTTAGACATAATAATAACTTTATTCATATCGCACTAATCAGTTAAAACCTTATACCATTTGAAAGTTCTAAATATGTAGAAACTATTTGCAAAACTAAACTAAGCAGTAAATCAAAGTTTTAAAAAGTTATGATCAGAAAACCACGAAAAAGTTCGATATATTGCAAGTTTACATTATAACTTTTTTGAAACTTTTTAAAACACTTCGACTTTGCTGTAATGTTTTTTCTACTTATTTAAAGCTTTGCATTGGTATAAGGTTTTAACTGATTTAGTGCGGTTGAATAAAGTTATGATGTCTAAAATTCTTTATAAATATATGTGGCGGATTTACGAAACGCCCATAGTGGCGGAATTTACGAAACGACCTAGCACGGGCGGTGTCGATAGGCACCGCCGCAAAACAATGTTTGTTAAGAAAATTCGTCCAAAAATTACTAATTTTGTAAAACAAAAGGTCCCCCCTAAAGTTTTAACAAAAAAACATTTTTTGGGGGGGGGGGGACAGCTGCCCTCCCCTAATATGGCTCTGCTTTTAAGCCCTGCAATGACAACCAATATGATTTAAAAAAATGTCAGAATTTTTCTAAGTCTATATTAAATGTTTTTTATTGTTCTCAATACAAAAAGAAATTCATCACATTGTTTTAAATAGAAATATTTTGAATTTGGAAAAACCGATTTTGGTGCGCTTTTATCAAAAAATCAATATGACAATTTATTTTATCCCAAAAAAAAAAATATTTTTTCAGTTAAAATTGACGGCCTTCTCCCGCACAATTTTCTGTGTGAGGAGCCTTTGACAAGGCCACAATTCTTCAACATGCCGGGCATTTTGTCGCTTCTCTCCAGCTTTCTGGAAGCAAACGGACTTGGCGGACCCGACTTTTGGGGCCGATCCATTCTTGTGATGCAGGTGATTGATTAGAAAGCTTCTCAAATCCTCGCGAATAAATTGGGCAATGTAACAAATCTTTGGACTTCGAGAATAATTTGCATATTTTAATTGTGTGAATCTAATCTAATCTCCTATTACATTTTTAATTTTCTTTTATTTTGTACACCTTGTTTGCAAATGTGGCTTTAAATTTTTTTATTTCATTAAAATAATATAAAAATTTTATATTTAAAAAGAATGAAATCGATTTTCTATAACACAGGGTTTTAACCTACTGATCAACACGTACCTGGAGCTGCGCTTCCTCGTCCCCATGCTCACTGCTGTGTTCTCTTCGCCCTCCTCTCTGCAGATCCCTTCAAGATTACCCGCCATGTGCCTGTCCCTCTATTTTGTACTGCTCCAATGTGTTGTTTTTGTCCTATTACTATTTCGTCTGGTGTTCAACTCGATGATTCTTCCATTAGTGAGAAGTGTTATAAAATATTTATTTACACAGCTGAGACAAAACGTTTTAAATTGTTTGGGTTTTGAGAAGTTCGTTCATTAAGCCGTTTAAAATATTTCAGGTTGGAGTTCACTTGGTGCTGGTCGCCTCGATACTGCTTCAACTCGTCCAAATGCTTTTTACCGGTCAAACTGGCACAGAATTGTTTATTTGGTGTTGGTATTTGAGTGCATGTATTACGTTTACGCTCTACCAGGCCATGTCAGTGTGTCTTCCAAATTTATATGAAAAAGCAATTTTTTGTTAGCATTTGTTATACATATTGAATCGATCAATTTATAGAAATTTAAATTAAATTATGGCATGGCATCTTTCGCCTTTCTCCCTTAGGCTGTTTTCAACCGAACGTTCGCCCAAACTTTGTGCCACAATTGCGCCGACTCGGACGCGTGTCCGGAGGCTTTGGTTGCCGCCCCATCCGCCGCCGCCGCATGGTCTTGTTTTGGCCGAGGCGCGTGAGCTGCGATTTCTGGTCGAAGCGGTGGCCTAATGCCAAATTTTGACCATCAAATAGACTAACATTTTTGTAATAATCGAACAAACGATAATTATATTGTTATGCAATTGCTAATTGCTTCAATTTTCTGGGATCTGTTACAAAAAAAATTAACAATATTTTCCAGCTGCTATTAAACCAGAGATGGGCAAACTCGAAAATAAAAGGGTGAAAAGTGAAAGGTGAATAGAATAAATAAAAAGGATGGATAGAAATCAATTTTGAAAGTGCGGTGCCGATAGGCATACCGGTAGAAATTTTGGAAGTTTTAGGAATTTTGTCCGTTAAAATGTCAAAATAAGTCCTGCATGTGTTTTTAAATATATCGATTGTGTCCTTCAAAAATGATCAAAAACGATTTTCGATCAACTAAAATTGACAGACCGTGACGACGAAGCCGCCGCTCGCTGTTTAGAGGGTGGGGGGAGTGAGTTGAGTGTGAATCTGTGAATGAATTACTCACAGCGATTGTGTTGTGTCGAAACTGGTTTATAGAATTCGATGGGTTTTTGTTGTCAACCAATCAAAAAAGTAAATTACTTCCATACAATGAATTAATTTCTCCTAAAAACTTTATTATTATGTATACACTGTTTTTAAAGTTAATTCAGCAAAATACAATAAATATATTTCTGCTATTTTGAGAATATTATCTTTTTGTAACTCGTGTTTAATAGCATTTTGGTCATTCTCCGTTCCTAAAGTACTTGGAAAAGAATAATAGAACAATATTTAAAAATGGCAAAAAATTTGAAGATACAATTCTTAATTTAAGTTTTAAATTTAAGCGAAAATTGTTTTTCAATGGTCTCAAGAAAGGTTCTGCTGGTGCAACAAACACTTTTGCTGCTTTCTTTTTGCGTTTTTGAGGGAATTTCGGGCATTAACATTGGCGGCACAAAGCAAAGTGGGGCGGCAAAGGGCAAATTGTTGTGCGGTGGGAAGCCATACAAAGGAGCCAAAGTGAAGCTGTGGGATAAGGACACGAGTAAGTGATCTAAAACGATATATACCAGGACTGTGTATCGTATCGTAATCGTAAATATCGTATTTTAGAGTCGTTTCGTATCGTATCGTATTTTTGACCTGACTTGGACTCCAGATTTGAGAGGAGTGTCGGCGGTGCGGATAGGCGCCCCCGGAGAAAATTTTGAATTTTTTACTCAATTCAATTTGTTAAGCGATTTTCAACCAAAATTTAAAAATACGGTACCTTTTTTGAAGTTTTTGACAAAATCTGTTAAGAAAATTTGTCCATACAAATTTTGCAAAGCAAAAGGGCACCCCTATGGTTTTTTTTTCTCAAAAAACATTTCGTGGGGAGGGGGGCATGCCCTCCCCTTCTGCCCCCGCCTGCATGCGCGCCTGCCTAAAACTTTTAAAAAAAGTGCCGTATTTTTAAAACTTTGGTTGAAAATCTTTTAACAAATTGAGTCAAAAATTCAAATTTCACAAACTTTTCATTTATTTTTTGTTGGACGAAATCAAAAAAACTAGGGGAGGCCCTTTTGCTGTGCTACATTCGTAATTTTGGTACCCATTTTCTTAACAAATCTGGTGAAATCTTTAAGAAAATTTTCCCGGCGGCGCCTATCGGCGCCGCCGGACCTTTACCATACCATTCCTAAAAACTGCCGATTTTTAAAATTTTTGTTGAAAATCTCTTAACAAATTAAGTCAAAATTTAAAATTTTCCCCGGCGGTGCCTATCGGCACCGCCGACCCCCTCCCCCCTAAAAGCTTAAAATAGAATTAGAAGGCCGCTGAAAAAAAGAAATCCTTCAAAATTTATAAAAATAATTACTGTTAATATTTCAAAAAATATTTATTAAAATAAATTATTTAAAAAAAAATAATTATTTTATTTTATTTAAAAATTTTTCCGTTTTCCGTTGTTTTTGGCCCTTTTTTCCGTTTTCCGTTAAAAAAAATATTTCCGTTTTTTAAAAATAAATTTTCGCCCATCCCTGATCCCCACCCCCCTCCCCAGAAGTAAAGCAGAATTATCAACAAAAAAAAATTTTTATTGCGAATTTTTTAAGAAGTAAAAAATAAAAAAAATGGAAATTTCTACCAAAAAAAGTTTTTTTAATTTTGAACCCAGCTAGAAAAAATATCGTATTGTATCGTATCGTATCGTAATCGTAATTTTGGCCATATCGTGTGTCGTATAAGAATCGTATAGTATTTTGGTGTATCTTAATATCGTATATCGTGTATCGAGCAGACGATATCGACAGCCCTAATATATATACCTCTGATCGAAAGTCCTAATAGAATCGACAAAGTTTTCAGATCAGTTTTATATGAATTCCTGTCAAAAAAACACGCCTTTGGTCCTCCGAGCGAATTTATACTTATGCCGCGATCAAACAAACTTTGATCAAATAATTTAATTTCTAAAGATGTTTTGTTTTTTAGTTGATCCCGACGATCTGATGGCCGAATCGGAGACAAATGCTGAGGGCGGATTTGAACTGAACGGTTCGGAAACTGAAGTGAGCAACATTGACCTCAGACTGAGCATTTATCACAACTGTGAGGACGAAGCAAAGGTTTGAAATGCACTTTTATTTTATTTTGTTTGAAATGAAGCGATATTTACGCTCAAATTTATTACAATTATTATAAGATTTTGGTTATAATTTAAATTTATGAAAATTATTAAAATAAATTATTTTAAGGAATGTCTTCGTAGAATTGACATTGACATCGGCGACGAGTTCATTTCACGCGAGTCGGACAAAGCGGGAAAAGAGTACGATGTAGGGATACTGAATTTGTCGGGACATTATCCGGGCGAATCTCGAGAATGTCTGCAGTCGAAGAAATAAAATGAAATAATAATCACCGTAATAAATGTTGGCACATTAAGCAAAAATAATCGACTATGCTGTGAATAATTAATAAATAATACGAAAATACAATTTCCGCGTTTCATGAAATTTTTTTTGTACAAAAATACCAAAAGTTTTTTGGATTTGGGTCAAATTGGAGCAAAACCCAAAACCTAAAAGTAAATTCCTTCAAAAATTACAAAAGTTTTTTGGTTTTGTACAAATTTTTGGGTTAAGCCAGACCAAAAAATACCAAAACTGCCCATACTGTCGGAACCCCCGCATATTATAATAACGATCAAACTGTTCCCGTTCCTTTACAAATTCAAGGAAAGCTCTTTCATCATAATCACTCCACGTGTTCAGAGTTGGCTAAATGTAATCAGAATTATTGTTACGATTTGAATGCAAAATTGGCAAGCAATTTTTTAGACAGAATTCGAGAATTAATTGACTGCATTAAATGGCAGAATCCCGTGGCGAGATTGAAGACAAAAATTGTTGCATCATAAAGATATATTTTTATGAAAATTAAACAATCGAGCAATTGTTCAATTTTTGTTGTTAGTGTTTTAAACATTGTTTTTAAAGGTTTTTTTACGATTTTGATTGTTCTAAAACATTATAAATGGTAGTTCAAATAAAAAATTGCATTCGGAATTGCAGGCCATGCCATTTACTCCATGGGCCGAGCGTGGATTTTGGCATGGCATGAAAGTGCAGCAGGGCATGCCATTAACCCACAATAGAGAAGAAGGATTTGGCATGACATGAGAATGAGAGGTAAGCAGGGATGTCCGGATATCCGCGGATATATCCGGATAGGATTCTTTTTCTTTAGCCGATTTTCGTCTTTTGGAGGTTGATAATGGTTTAGTTTTACCCAAAGGGTGTTTGTTTAAACTTCTTCGGGTGTTATTCATTTTTGGGCTTTGCTTATCTTCTATTTTATTTTTTAATTTGTAATTAAAAGCTTGCGAGATATTTATTTGTGTTTTTTTTTTTTTTAAATTATGGTTGAGATGTTTTTGCTGACCTATCGACACGTTTCAATATTCTCCATCCTAAGACCGTTTTTTGCAGATTTGTCATAGGTGTGCGGGCTCTAGTAAAAACTTTAAAATTTGTTATCAATCGTAATCAAACATTTTAAAATAAATGCGATTTCTGGGCTTCTCTCGTCAACCCGCTCGCAAAAAAAAAAATGTTAAAACCTGAAAATTCCGGCCCTAATACATTAAATTAAGTTCAACAACTTTAATTCAGGTTTTCAAAACCTTACGCAATCTTTAACACAAACAGTATTAAAAATTAGGAAATCAAACAAACATTTTAGGCAAAAGGCGAGTCATTTGAATTTGTTCATTTATGAAAAAATAAATAAAAATGGACTTTTTTCAACTAAAAAATCAAATAAAAGAAAATAATTCAATGAAAAAGTTAACATAACAACAAATCACGTATTTTTCCATCCCTTCCCGCCCCCCCCCCGCCCGCCCGCCCGTCCGCCCGTATTGGCCCATCCCATTTTCCCCTTATAAAAGGACGGGGAAAATTCTATCCAAATTCCCTCCCCCACAAGCCGTCGTCGACCAGAGCAGTCCAACGCCCCGGTGCCTCCTCTCCCTCGAGGCCTTGTGGTCTTCGACCTTTCCTCCGGTCGGTCGAATCCCCCCCCCCCCTCCCCCCCCCCCCCCCCCCTCTGCCTGTTGCGACCGCGAGATATTTTTGCACCATGGCCCCAAGCTCGACAATTTACTTCAAGTTTTTGGAAGCATTGAAATTAGCCATTTTGAATGTCTTTAACTATGGAATGATTGAATAAAATTTAGTCCTAGCAGGAATTCACCTAAGGTTTGCAGTGCCTTATTTCATTCTACTCAGCATTTCAAGACACATTCAAACGAATTTTTAACATTTTTTGTAAAAAACCAAATCAAAAAAACAGGAGTCGAAAAAATAGAATAGTAGCAAACAATAAGGAAAAATTGCTAAAGAAAATAGCGGGAGAAATTGATGTGGGCAAATCGATATTCACATCGTTTATTTGCTTTAATTTCCACCCTTTTATATCAAAGTCATCTTTAAGTTTTCACCGACACGGACTCGGAGCAGTACCCGTCGTTGAACATGCGTCGCTACACATTTATTCGCCAATTTTACCCGGTGCTCCGTTTCCTGGCCGACTGTTACTTTGCGCTGGTTGGCGTAGTCTTTGGGCTGATCAACGCGTTCAAACCTGTTCAACACGTCAGCTGGCACAATGCCAGCGAGTTGCTCTTTATTCCGGCACACAAAGCGGCGGAAATGATTCGGGAAGGCAATGTCTGCGCTCATTATAAGCTTGAATCTTTTAATGAATTTAATTTAATAAAAAACACAATTGCATACAGCATTTTCAAGTCCCAAGCATCTTATGTACATTTTTGTAACAAAATGTTTCCTTATTTTGTAATGTAAGAATTAAATTTAAAAATTCAAATTTTGAGTGTCGTTTTTGTTAAAACTTCAGCTGACTTCTACGGACCTAGTATCCGCGTACATCCGCCGCTTGAAGGAGGTCAACCCGTTGCTGAACGCATTTGCGCACCAAAATTTCGACGGAGCACTGATGGAAGCAAAAAACATTGATTCAGAATTGGCCAAAATGGGCGCTGATAAACGGAAAACGGTAGAATGATCAATCTATGCAAATTTGGTTGAGCTGGGTCTTGATCTAGTTGGACAACGAACGATTCATTCATTTTAACATGCTTTTATTGTGCCAAAATTGGACGAATAGTGTGAACAATTTACTTTTCAGTTGGCTGACACAAAGCCGCTGTGTGGGGTGCCGTTCACGTCCAAAGACAACCTTAAAACCAAAGGTTTTGTGACTGGAGCAGGAAATCAATATCTGATCAGAGGAGGTTCGCCGGCCACCGATGACGCCGAAGTTGTAAAAAGGTGGGCAGCATTTGAATTAAACTAAATTAATTAACCATTGTTGATTAGGATGAAGGAGGCGGGTGCCATTCTGGTAGCCATAACTGTGCTGCCCAACTTGGCGTTGAGCTGGTCTGGCGATGATTCCGGCTACGGAATTGCCAACAACCCGCACGACACCCGTCGCATTACAGGTCCCCCCCCCCCCTCAAGCAGTGTTTTGCTGATCCACAAATTTTGCGTTTTTAATTTCCTCCTTTTCTGATCAGTCCGCTCGCACCCACCGGCTCATTTCCCTTTTTAGGCGGCAGCAGCTCGGGCGAAGGGGCATTGATCGGCGCGGGCGCATCTTTGTTCGGCATTGGCAACGACATTGGAGGCTCTATCCGAATTCCGTCTAACATGAACGGAATATTTGGGTTGAAACCGACCAATTTTCCCGAACGTAAGCCATTTAAGAGTTTGTAAAGTCCAGAAATTTCAAAATTCTAACGGGACGGAAATCCCAAACGGGTTCCTGTGTTTTTCGTTCCCGTAAAATCCTGTCGAATTTTTTACGAGAATCCCGCGGGAACGGGAAAATTAAAAAATGTTTACATAAAAAATCCCGCTCGGCAACCGGGAATCCCGTTCCCGCCGGGCTTTAGTCACAATGAACATTTTCTGAAGACGTTGTGCCACTTGATGGAATTGTGCCGGCTAGCCTTACCTATAAGCCTGCCGAGAACATGCTCACAAATGGCCCACTCTGTCGTTATGCCACTGACTTGCCAATTGCCCTTTCGGTTTGGAATTAGTTAATGATATTTTCGAGAAAGTGGGTAAACCAAAAACCAACCAACCGCACGTGGACTTGGCGATACGGATACCGGCGGGTGTTGAACCCTTGTCAGAACCTACACCTTTTTGTCCAAAAACCCAATTGCCGGAGCTGAATTTAATTAAAATTTAGGTCCAGAGAAACCAATAACCAGAGATGATGTTTTAAATTTTGTGTTTAAAATTTGAAGGTTTTGGCCGGTAAAAATGCTAGTAGCTATGAACAGGACGTCAATTTTGCCAAAGACTTCAATATGTTTTACATGGAAGAACTTGACGTTTTGCTTTCCCAAGGTCTGCTACACGAACAGAGGAACGCAGTTCGACAGGTCGAATCATTTTTGTGCAAATTATGGTTTAATCCGGGCTGGCTCCAAGTTCAAATATTAGCTCGCGCTTTTTAAGGAACATAAAAAAGCAAAATTTGTTATTATTTCAAAATTATAAAGTTTCTAAGGTTACTAAGTTTTTCTGTAAGGATTTCAGGGAAATTGCTTATATTTGCTGACATATTTTAGGTCAAAAGATATTTTGAAGAAAAGTACAACTTGACGGTGCAAAAGGTCGAATTTCCGTTGTTGTCGCGTGTGTTCGAGCTGTTCTATTTAGACCCATGGAGTCCCGGAGTTCCGGTACTTAAAAAAAGCTTTTTCTAACTTTATTTTTAATTCATTCTTTTTTTTAGCCTAAAAACTAAAATTAAAATAGGTGGGGAATATTGGGAGCTTAAAGCCATTTCTTCTTCTGAAATCGAATTTAGTATCAAAACTAGACATTCGTAATTTTATTTATTTTTATTAATTTAACCTAATTAAATAAATATTTTCCCCATGTTTTAAGACGTTCGCGGAACTAAAAACGATGTTTAAACAAATTTACACGGGAGTTGCAAATGAAACTTTTTTGCAATGCGAATTTGAGGCGTTGAAGTATTTTTTGGTGCCGAAGGATGACGCTGAAAGAGATTTCGTAAAATTAAATAAATTTAAATGAAAGAATTTATTAAAAATAAAATATTTTTAAAATAATTGTTAAAAGCTTTTAGGTGGCAAAAAAGAAGGCTAAATTGCGCACTCAAGTGGCCAATTTGCTCGGCAAAAACGGAGTTTTGTTGACCCCACTTTGGCCAACATTTGCGCCTTTCCACCACATGGAACCGTTCACGGCTTTCAACCTCAAATACACAATTGTAGGGCAAAAATGCGGTCACAATTTATCTCAATGTTGTCCCCTACGGATTACATTTTCTAAGTTTTTATACTTTTTTCCATCTCTTCATCCAAATGAGCTTTTTTGTCCATTTAAATGCTTAAACATTTCACATTCAGATGGTCAATCTGCTCGGGTTTCCCGCTTTGGCAGCTCCGGTCGGCAAAAGTGCCACTACGAACATGCCGCTAGGCGTGCAGCTCATCGCCTCGCCCCTTAATGAAGCATTACTTGTTGCTGCGGCTAAGGAGTTGGAGCTGGCGTACGGCGGTTGGGTGAAGCCGGGACAAAAATGATCAGAAACCGAATGACCGATTTGGCCTTACAATTCAGAAGAAATTTATCTTTTTCACAGCGGCATCAGTGATTTATGTAATAGTAGGGTGGCACGGGTCGGGACTTTTGGGAAAAACCGGGGCCGGGACTAAATTAGTCCCGGTCAAAAAAACCGGGACCATTTATAATGGAGCTTGAAAAAAACCGGGACTAAATTTCAGTTCCAGAAAAGACATTTCAGTACTAGTCCCGGTTCCGTGCCACCCTATGTAATAGTAACAGTGACCGAAAATGATTTGTTAACTTTTTGGTATCTAAAAACACTCATTCCTATCCTATAGAGATTGGACCGATCGAGAATCTCGATCGAAATTTCGGTAAATCTCGATCGAAATTTTTTCGAGATTCTCGATTGGCTTTACCGAGATTTTTTGAGATTCTCTGAAAAAGTATCGAGACTCCCGGTCTCTGTTCAATTTGCCGGCATTCTTTGGAAAGGTTCAATTTGGCACAATTCAATTAGGGGTTATGTCCAATCCACGCCCTAGGCAACCTTGGCAACACTTTTTTTCATCTGATGCCATTTACCCACGGCCGGCAGCCGCCATCCCCCCCCCCCCCCTACTCCAAAGAATATTTATTGAACGCGCACCAAAAAAGCAAAAATTTCTCTTAACAAATTGAAAATTCAAATTTTTCTTGCGGCGCCTATCGGCACCGCCGACTCCAGATAATGTTCTTTTGCGAATTTAACTGTTTAATAGCTTTAGCTTGTGTTAAAAAATGATTTTTTGTTTCTTATTAAATGAATGCCAAATTCATTTATTATTTATTCCCCGGTGCGCCTCCATAATCCAATTTGAATTAAATAAACAAAAATAAAATATTTTAGAAAATGTCGTCAGACTTCGCTCTCACGCCCTTCTCACAATTGGCAAACAGCACAACAATCGTCGCAGTCTGTTCTTTTTTGGGAATTGCCGAGTTCCTGATTTACATCCTGACATTTCCGCTGCTTATTTTCTGTTTATCACTCATCTACAAAACATCAATTCTGCACCAAAATTTGAAATGTATTCTTTTGTCCCAATTTTGTGCCATATTTTTGTACAATTTGGTCCGATTCTGTCATTTGGGAGGCAATTTGTTCGTCTACCAAAACATTTTTTGGTATCCGCCAAATATTGTCCTTGCCACAGGTTTTTTTGAACAAAGTTTTATTTGAGAAAAGAAAAATACGACGAAGAAAATCGAAAATAATTTAATGCTTGTTTTATAATTTATGTATTGAAAATATTTATTTATCAATTTGATAAGCTTTTTTGTCACGCAGGTTTTTGGTCGATACTTTTCGGCACTATTGTTGGGCATGTGATGATGGTAGAACGGATGTTAGCCACATTGTTCGTTGCAAAATATGAAAAAAATAAGGGCTTGAGCTTCACAATTATTTGGCTATTAATTGCGGTATTTAATTGAATTAATTATTTTGAAGAATTTACATATTTAAGTGATTTTGAATTTACAATTTTAATTGATAGATTATTTTATGCACTGCGCTAAGCTATCACCAAATATATGTGCTCAATTCCCTCTTTTTTGCCTCGATTTTTATGTTCAGCATTGTTGCTTTTGTGATGATGACAAGTTTTATTGAAATATTTGTAAGATAATTATAAATTAAAATAATTTAAGGTTTTTTTGAAAATTTCAGGGTATTATTTTGCTAATGAAGTTTAACAAAAAATTATTTGTAACGCAAAATGCCGAAATGGTCAATAACGTGCATCAACTCACAGTTCGATATCAGGTTAGCAAAAATGTTAAAGGGATTAAAAAGTATTTATTTTAATTATTATTTGTAAGTTAACTGAAAATATTCGAACTGGACGGCAATTGGCACCCAATTTTATCAGTCATTTTATCGGCGTTTTGGTGACTTTCGTTTTCATAACGAATAATTGCTTTCAATTATTCACAAAACCGGAATATTTGGCTTTTATAATTCAAATTGTGGTCTTTATTCATTCGATTAATCATTTTATGCTGCCAATCGCAATTATACGGTAAAAAATAATATAATAAATTTCTTAATGCCTTTTCTTATTAAGTTTTCACCCAATTCTGAATCAAAAGGCACGATTGTTATTGTGGAATATGATACATTTAATTTGCTTATGTCGAAACAATAGAATTATGCCGATGGACGTTTCATTACCAGTGCATAATGCCAAAATAGCGATTTTGCCTGTACAAAATGCCGAAACGGAAATTTATTTCAGACAATTGCAGACTTTATGGGATGCTTAAACGGGCGATGATTTTGCGAAGTGTTGCTATCTCAGACTTAGACAACCAACCGTATACTTCGTTGTTTTACTATTTGTTGAGAAACCTCAATCATGCTGGTTAAATAAATTCCAACGCGATTTTTTGGAAACTCTGCCCCCTGAAAGCTGTGCTGCTGATACAAATTGAACATGAACACCACTCGAAAAAGTGAAATTATTATTGGGGTCAAGCATCCGAAGACGATGAATGAATGAATGAATGGCTGAATGAATGGATGATCGGATCGATCCATCCATCCCCCAATTCACTAATCCAACAAGCTCTCCTCTCCTCCAGCATTTCCGCCACCACCGCCGCCGCCGTCGCCATCGACGATCGCGCAGCATACGGATCAATGAACAAAAATCATCGGTCGGCGGCTGGCAGCAACACCGGCTGGCTGGCTGTCTTTTGCGTCGATTCTCTTCGCCTTTTGCTTCGTTCGTTCCCTGTGGCGGGCGGACAAAATCGCATTGCTTAAAGCGCGCACATTTTCAATTGGCGCTTTGATTTGCTTTCTTCTCTGCTGCAAAAAGCATTTAAATCAATTTGCACAAATTTTCCGGTTTATTTGGCCAAATAATGCAAATGCTGGCAAAGTCTGTTCTGTTGTAGTGGCGGCGGCATAAAACAAATTGGGAAATTTCCTGCACGATCATTCATAATCGCAATTTTCTTTATCATTGGTCGAGAATTCTTAGGAGCCGCGGTGTTTACGTCGAGCGAGATCCTTGCAAAAATTGATAAAAGCTGTTAATTATATAAATAAAATTAATTTCTTCTCATATTTAAATTTGAGAGTTTTACGATTTAAATCTATCATATTTTAAATTTGAGAGTTTTACGATTTAAATCTATCATATTTTAAATTTGAGAGTTTTACGATTTAATAATGTTATACTCATTTCTTTTAAAATAGGTATACTGTAGTGCTGCACGAGAGTCTCGGGCTCGAGTATCGACTCGAGAAAAGTCTCGAGTTTTTCGGGGCTCGGGCTCGGGCTCGAGTCTCGCGTTTTTAGTCTCGATTTTCGAGACTTTTTTACACCCCTAAAGATGGCCTTTTTGGTGGAATTCACTTCAGATATAGAAATGATTAACAAAATTTGAAATTTGCGATTCATTTCGCCAATTGTATTTAAGTCTGTAATAAAAGAAACATTTATGTACCAATCTGACAATCCACTGTCAAATTTTCTGTTTCCAACCACATGCGGATCCGTTGACTCTACCCAATCGCAAAATGATTTAAGCAATGTCATAATCAATGAAATCGATTCTTTTTTTAAAGTGAGAATTAATTAATCGCGATTGTCTGTAAAATCTAGTAATTCAGAGTCCTACAATCGAGTTTGATGCCGACCCGTTACTTTTTTGGCGCGGGAATTCAACATATCCAAACATCAAACAGATTGTTCCAAAATATTTGGCCCCCCCGCCGGGAACAGTTGAATCGGAACGAACTTTCAGCCAGCTGTCGGAAATTTTCAGTCCTAAAAGATCAAGTCTGTCCGCGGCACATGCAATGCAGCAAATTTTTTTGCATTTTAATTTTGATGAATAAATTTCAGAAACTCATAACTTGTTTACAAGCAATTATTTTTAGTCAAAATCAAGATAAATATTGTTAGATTTGGTCTAAAATTGACTTTATCCTAGAAAATTATGACATTTTTGGGGTAATTAAAAATTTTACAAAAAAAGTCTCGAGTATCGAGTCTCGACTCGAGAAAAGTCTCGTGTTTTTTGGGTCTCGGGCTCGGGCTCGAGTCTCGAGGTAAAGTATCGGGCTCGGGCTCGAGTCTCGAGGTAAAGTATCGGGCTCGGGCTCGAGTCTCGAGTATCGAGAAATTTCGGGTCTCGTGCAGCACTAGTATACTGCCTTTGGCGCACCAACCGCGCTCTAGGAAGCATCGTTGTGTTATGAAAAGATTTATTCCATGAAAATACGAAGCTTTTTTTGGTTTTCTATTTCTGGCTTTTCCCCTTTTGTTACACTTTATCTCACTTGCGTTTTTTCATTTTTGACATGACATTTTTGCTTTTGGCAACTTTTTGCACTTTCTCTTTTGTCACTTTATCTTTTTTGGCATTTTGGCGGTAAGCCGAACTGGCTTTGCCTAAGGGGCTTAGAAAAAATTCCAAACGGGAAAAGTGCCAAATGGGAAAAAGGGCCAAACGGAAAAAGTGCCAAAAAGTTTGCTTTTCCCTAAACCATTTAATATTCTTTTGGTCTTTTCACCAAATTTTTTCAAAATGTTTTATTTTCTTTCCTTTGTGTTTTATCAGCATTTTCACTGTTCACTTCCCCTCCCCCCCCCCCCACATAAATCATCCGTCTGTTAACAATTTAAATTTACTTACAACGACATCCCTTTTACGCGCTAATTCAAAGCCTTACAAACATTCTTAATATTGTTGTTATACGATTAAATAATAATTTGCAAATTGAAGCTTTGGATTTTTTTCGAAAACTGAATAAAAAATTCTGAGTTGCGCATGCCTGATTCAATCAAATTTTAATTCAATCAAGTCAAAAGATTATTCTGGAATCTATGTACGCTATTTATATCAACGATTTATAAAACTAAAAATAGGCGAGAAAAAATAAATATCTAAATCCGGATACTTTTGATCAGCTAAGATCATTCATATAAAGAATTCTTTTTGCTTATGCCGTTTTTCTTTCACGTTTTCACTTGAATGAACAGACACTATTAATCAACGCATCTCTCCGCTCTCCAAACATTCATTCATTAATTCATTTGTATTCTTTTCCTGCGCTACTTTTTCTCGCGCAATCTTCAAGCTTTCGTTTAGATGCTTTAGGTTCAATATTTTATCTGTATAATGTATCTAAAAATATTTGCTATTTAAACAACGAACATATTTATATATAATTTATTTTATTTATTAATTAATTAAGCTGCTGCAACTCACTATATCTTTAATAATTAAATTAGTTTTTTTATATTTTGAAATATTTTTACAATTTTCTGCAGAATAAGTTCTTCTAGGTTTATTTGTTCTTAATTAGCTCAAATTTACGCAAGTAACCCCCACCAAAAATGCATGACTCATTGAATCTGAATCCTGTACAAAAAGGGTCCCCAAATATTCGTCCACCAATCCAACCCCCCCCCCACCCTCCGTCCATGCTCGTGGTTACCGCTGCGATTCTTCGGCTTCCAAGGCCCCCCATCCCTCCGCTCAATCATCAAAAACACTACGCAATATAACCATCATTAATCAAGCGAATCCACTCACCCACAGAAGCAGAAGAAGAAGCAGAACTGCTTCTTCTTCTTCTTCTCTTCACCTCGCCCATCCCCCCACACACACATTGAACAATTTTGTGGTTAGTTTGGTGTGTGTGTGTACGCGCGAAGCCCCCGCAATTCCATTCCCACCGCCAGCTGATGATCCCATCGAATCTATCAAAGTTCGCTCTGCCACGGATCTGATCTGAGATGATAGATTTACGCTCACCCCGATCAGCCCTAGCCGACTGCTTCCAACCTTAGCATTTTTGGTCGGTCATCCACCCACAGGCAGAGCAAGTAGACTCTGTGATATCCGCATCTTCCAACTGCTTTTTCCATTGCTTGAAAGATCTGTCTTCAGCAAAAGTTGTCGAGAGTTGACGGGCACATTCAATCATCATCATTCATAGGCTGTGATCAGACCACGGGGACTATCTTATTGCATAATAATGTGATCAGGAAACAATCAAGTTTATGTATAGAGATCGATCGACGAAAACAAAAATTATATACTACCTATTACACTATGGAGTTGCGAAAATATATCATTTTAACCTACATATTTTGTTTAAATGCATTTTTTAACTTTGAAATAACAATGAATATTGGTGCAATTAATTCCCCTCAAAAATTCATCGGATTTAAACATTTTAGCACAATGCACAATTTGGTCGATTATGAAATTGATCCCAGCCGCAGGTGGCACAGGAATTTGGTCATCGAAATGAATGCCAATCAGCACAGCAGCAGGCCCTTGCACCGTTCTACAGAAATAAAACGGAAGAAAAATTTTATAAAATGCATCACCAACAAATTAAACTACCCAATATTTACCCTTCTGTTTACTGTAATGCTCATTTCTACAGTTTCTCACACAACAAGAGCACAAAATAAAGGTAATTTTAAACAAATAAATAATTAAAAATACTTACTTTTAAATATTTTATGCAAATTCAGATGGTGCGCCAACATTAGTTCATCCAGGTTCTTACAATTTAAAATAATAATTATTAAATAAAAATACGGACAAATCAAATTAAAGGGATAATCAGTCGAGTCTCTCAGCAAGGACTCAATCTTCTGGCAGGTAAACATTAAACATCTAACAAAATCAAACATTTTTTAACCTTTTCAAATTTGAATTTTTTTTAATTTTTATAAAAATTGCCATTTTTAATGTTTTATTTATACTGCTGAATTTTGAGTTGTTTAGAATATTTACGCACTCGTGTCCAGCGGTTTATGCGTTTCAGTGCTTTTCAGTATAATTTCAACGTCGGCGTACCCAATAACAATGTCAGAAATTAGATATTATGGAAATTATTTAATTAAAATAAACTTTAATTATAATTCAGATCGAAATTGGCATCCGCTCTCTGGACACTGCATATTTTGACTCTGGCGCTTTTCATTCTCGATTTTCAATCGTTGCGCCGTCAAAAGAACTCATATGGAGTGTGGGGAATTTTTTTTGAATAAAGTTTAAACTTATTTTTACATTATTATTATTTGGCAGAAATAATTATCAAACATTAAAATGAATAAATAAAAATAATTGAAAATATAAATTTTAGGGTTCAGATTTTCGTGCCAGCATTAATAGTTTGGTACAGCTGAGATCGTTGGACCGAAGCGATTCACAGCCTTTGCTCAACGCTAATGTGCCGCTGAAGTTGGAGCGAGTTCGGGTGGAACTGATTTTAGGGCCCAGCGTCAACCAAGACGGGCATTTACGCACAGGTCCATAATTATTTAAATTGTTTAAATAACTTTATAATGGCAATACCGTAGCAAAATGAATTCATTCAAATTAATTCGGTGTTCTTTTTTTAGATGTGCGACAATGTCGAATTGTTTCTGGGGAATTACTGTATGACAATCTAATCAGGGAAGCCGGGAACTTCACCACATTAGTGCCACTAATACACCAAATAACATTGGCCAGACTCTCCGAGGTTCGAACAATTTATTATTTATTTTATATTCAGATTATATTACAACAAAATTCAAATTAACAATCATTTTCAAAATAGAAGCAATCGGAATTTTTTTTCAGAGATATGACTAGGGTTGCACGAGACCGGACTTTTGGGAAACCCGGGACCGGGATTTCCCGTCCCGACCGGGACCGCGACCTGAAAAACCCGGAAAATCCCGTCCCTCCCGGTACCGGTCCCGTGCAACTCTAGATATGACTGATCTTTTTTCGTTTAGTTTTTAATTTATTTCTATTTAGCATTATTTAATAAATTAGCATGTTTTTAGTAGCATAAATAATTTTTGTCTGACGTTTAGATGTTTTGTCCGGTTTTCGTTGCCGAACTCGGTCCCGTCATTTCCAATCGATTGTTATAAATGTGTATTTTATTTTATTTTAAATATTTACAATTTAGACTGAATACACCGCTAAGCACGGCCTTATTCGACCACTACTTTTTGAACTACGGACTTACTAGTAAGCACATTTAAAGTTTAATTGTTCTAATAAAATAAATATAGGACGAATTTTTGTTGTGAATATTTTTGATTAAGTTAAAATTAAATTTGAGTTTACATTTGCACCGATTTGCCAACTTTTATCACTTAAATGCGCCGCTGCTCATTAAAACGATCGAAATGTTTAGATGGCATTATGTACCAGCCGTCGATGTCCATTGAAAATCGAACAACAATGGACCCGGGGGGTGGTGGTGGAATATTGCTTTTCCATCGTGGCAATGTGTTCGGAATTTTGCGACAAGGCAAGTGGGGAAGAAAGCTTAAACTTTTAAAGGATTATTCAAAGTTTATAGGAAAAACTCGAATAAACGATTTTCGTCTGCCAATTTTGCCGAAGCCAATGGTGCCGAGCAGTTCGGGTTCAGTCGCAAAACGGATGGTCGTTTTTCAATTGTCAAATTACACGCTGAGCAGCCTTTTCTTTTGGATGGTCTCAAAATTTTTTGAAATTTTTAAAATTTTCAAAAATTAAGGACCAATACAGGAAATTTGACTACGAAATAAGTAAAACAACGGTGAAGGACAAGGAAATTGCGGCCTATCTAAAAACCGAGTGTGGCCCAAAAGAAATTTGCGCCGGCACTCTCTTTCCAGGCATTTTTTTCAATTAGTAAGGCGTCAACGGCTTCAAAATTCTCATTATTTAAAATATTTCTTACCTAAATATATGCGCTAAAAGAATTTTACAATTTTAGCATTGGCCCAGAATTTTCCAAACGGATTAGTCAGCATTAAGAGTCGAACACTGACATATCCGACCATTCTAATTGAACGAAATCGCATAAATGTGCTCGTGGAGAGTCGAATTGATGCTTTTGCAAATGTAAGAAAAAAACAAAAAATTAGTTGAAAAAAGTAAAAATATCTATTTTAATAAATTTAAGGAATAAAATAGATGCATTTAAATGCGTTAAATTATAATATTTAATGAATATTAATTTTACAATATCCACCAATAATTACCGAATGTTTTTTAATTTACATTTTTTAGTATTCCGAACATAACAGGCGCTTCCTGACCGCAACAATGCGCGCAAAATTACAGCTACAGAACACAACATTTGTGAATTATGTGTTCAGCGCCGAATTGAGTATTGACACATTTGACATTACAAATGTTGTCAGCTTAGGTCAATTTTAAAACTTTTAATTGGGTTAATTTAAACTTTTAATTCTTTTAAATAGTGGATGGCATTGATGCCGGATCAATTGAATTTTTGGTCAATGCACTCAATGAGCTGATCATTGCAGATGATATGCGGCATAAACTTAAAGAAGGTGAAACTTTATAAGTATTAAAACCAAAATCTTTTTTATCCAAATTCGTATATTTTAGGTGTCCGGTTGCCTGTGCTGCTCGACTTCGAGCAGTTCGGTTCGGGCGAAGTGCGCTTGGAGGAAGGCGCCATGCTGCTCGGTGCCGACCTGTGTTTTGACGAACTGTGCAAGAGGCCGGCGAGCGCCGAGTCCAAACTTTCACGCGAGAGTGGCAACGCAATGTCCAGCATGGACATGGACGCGAATTATTATGACAGTGTGTGAAAGACGACAAGTTGAATCGGGTCATTTGGAAAAGAACATCAAACGATTTTGCACGGTCTGAACACAGTTTTATACATATGTCGGCGTATTATTTGAATTTTAGGATTATTCGAATAATCCTAAAATTCAAATAATACGTCGACACATACATATGCACATTTAATGTACAATATGATGATGTCATCCATATCTGAATTACATTACATACAATACAATCTGTTTGATGGACGATTTTAAGCCAATTAAAAATTGAAATCATTACAAACCAAAAATATCCCTTCTAAAAGTGTCAGCATAATCAAATAAGAGCGAGTTCACAAATTTAAAGTGGCAAAATCGGACTACAAAGACGAGACAGTAAAAGGTAATTTAAATATGACAATTTTTATATTCTTTTTTTCATTTGGGCACTTTGGTCCGAAGAACATTAAAAATTGCTCGATTGTTCCTGAACGTGTTAGAATCCCTAAACATTGAAGAAAAATAATAGATAAAATAAAGGGGGGGGGGGTGCCCCTTCAAATTTATGATCACCTATTTTTAAAATACGTAGCCTAAGCAGCTCCATTTTACTTTCAATTCTGCACTCTGAGTGAATGGCATGCAAGCCTAAAAAGCCATCATATGATTTTGCCAAAAATATATTAAGCGCGCATAAAAAGCGTGGGTTTGGCATGGCGCATAAAAAGCGTGGGTTTGGCATGGCGCATAAAAAGCGTGGGTTTGGCATGGCGCATAAAAAGCGTGGGTTTGGCATGGCGCATAAAAAGCGTGGGTTTGGCATGGCGCATAAAAAGCGTGGGTTTGGCATGGCGCATAAAAAGCGTGGGTTTGGCATGGCGCATAAAAAGCGTGGGTTTGGCATGGCGCATAAAAAGCGTGGATTGACATGCCGGCTAATACAATAGAATTATTTATTATTATCATAATTAAAAAAGATTTTATTTATTTATTAATTTTTTCCATAATTATTGTTAAAGATTTGAAGCATTCATAAAAAGATGAAGCGAAACTCAACCCTTTTGTTGCTTTGTGCGGTTTTGCTACATTGGCACTCACCTTTTGAATTTGGCGCTTTCGCATCCTTTGATGATTGGAAACCATTCAAGGAAATACTCGTCGAACTTGAACAGAATCTCGTCGATGAGCAGAACTCTGCGCTAAAGCGTATGATTTTTAAGTCTAAGTCTCTGGTAATTAATTTTTATGTTTTTTTTAAATTCATTTAAAACTAATGTATGGAAGAATTAATTTTACCACTTGATTCTAAATAGGGATCTAGAACCACGTGTGTTCGTTCTAGGTACAGGTTCCATAATTATGTCTTTAGATTTTTATTGGGAGTCCCGGAGAGGACTGGGGCCTATCTCCGATAAGACATCATATCTCCGATACGACGTCGTATCATACATTTCTGTTTCAATTAAAAATCATGGAAAAGGGACAATTCTGTTTCAATTAAAAATCATGGAAAAGGGACAATTCTGTTTCAATTGCCATTTACTTGACGTCGTAAATACGACGAAACAAAGAGAAGGGAATCGTGTAAATTTAATACGCGGTTCCACCCACGTATGTTTTCGCATCATGTAAACTAGGGTTGTTCACGGTCGGTTTTAAACCGGGGGTACCGGTTTTCGGTTAGGCCGGTTTTGCGACCCCCGGTTTTCGGTTTCGGTTTTTGGCCGACACCCGGTTAACCGAAAACCGAAACCGGTTTTTGTCAAATTTTTCAAATTCGTAAATTTTGGACCAATTTTTTAAACAAATTTCGTTAAAATCTTAAAATTTTCCCCGCGGTGGCTACTGGCAAATAAGAACAACCTTTTAAAACATTCTGTCTGATAAAACATTTATTTTGGCTAATGTGAATTGTAGACTAGGGCTCCCAACAAATTTTTCTGAAAAAAGGACATATAAAACATCGGTAAACCCTTCAAAAAGATTGCCGGTGGGATGGACCATCCCATTCCTAAACAGGGCGCTCAGATTCAGATCACCGTCCAGAAAATATGGTAATCGGCTACAAAATAGTTGCATTTTTGTGGCAATTTTTCTTAAAGAATTTTCAAAACCAAAAAAAAATGGTGGGAGGGTGGGTGGGTCGGCGGTGCCAATAGGCGCCGCCGAGAAAATTTTGAATTTTCGATGACAATTTGTTAAGAGATTTGCAACCAAAAATGTGAAAATATGGCACTGTTTTCAAGTTTTTAGGAATGGGAAGGGCTCGGCGGCGCCGAAAGGCGCTGTTGATTTTTTGAGGGAATTGCTAAGAAAATTGGTCAATAATTACTAATTTACAAAGATAAAATTTAAACAATTTTTAATTATTGTTTCGTCCACCATAGATGCTCACAAAAGTGATAAAAAATAATTTACACTGGCGGTGTTCGAACACTTACAGGCCCACCACTCACCACTAAACCACCAAGCAGTTTAATGATTTTAAATCTAATACAAACGGGAAAACTCATAAAAATTCCATCATTAGGGTGTATTTTTTTAAACCGAAAAACCGATAAACCGGTACCCCTGGTTTTCGGTTAGGCCGGTTTTACGACCCCCGGTTTTCGGTTTCGGTTTTTGGGCCAAAAAAAGCCGGTTTTTCGGTTTTGGTTCGGTTAACCGACCTTGAACAACCCTAATGTAAACTTTAAAAATTATTAAAAATATTATTTGATTAGTAAAAATGATGAAAAAAAAGAATCTTATAGAACAAAGTCTCCTCTTTTCAATGGCATAAAAATCGTGTATCAATTCCTCTCCATTTTTTAAATAGATTATTCCAAACAAACTTTAAAGTTTGTTCCCCCTATTTTTTGCAAAAAAAAAATTTGGCTTTAAACCATCCAAAAAGAATGAATTTGACTATTTTTTTCTAACAAATCATTTTATTGGCGTTAAAGCAAAATTTTTTATTAACCATTTTCTTTAAATTTTATTTATTACCCGATGTCGTATCGTTCAAATTAAATTGAAACAGAACTCAATCGTAAATACGATTTTCCGTCGTATTTACGATTTTCTTCTCATCGCATTCACGATGATCGTAAATACGATGAGATGTCGGGAAAACGATGAATTGGAACAGTTTTTTTACACGATATGACATCTTATCGGAGATACGACGGAAATTGAAATAGGCCCCTGGGGGATTCGAATGGTCCTCAAATAATTTTTTAAGCTCGGCCACATTTACCAACAAGGGCATTACACAACTTGATAGGGGAACTACATTTTTTAATGAGCATGGCGAACAAACTTCCTGTTCGATTAGATGAATCGAGTAACATGAAGAGATTGTACAAATCAGTGAGTAACGCAATAGCTTATTGTTATCAGTCACGAAGGGAAGAAGACAATTTTGGACGTAAAGCAAATGAGGAATATTTGAAGGGTTTAAGGATCAGAATACGTTCAATCGTTTTGTCACTTCGCCGGGAGTTTTGCACTTTCCTCTTACAATTTGAGCTCAATTTCATTGATAAAGAAAGCTGGACGAAGAAAAGATTAACAATGTTGAATGAACGACTTGACGAGATATCGACTTTGGTGAAGGATGACAAGACTTATTGTGCCGTGGCATATTTCGAAGGTGAAAAAGAAAAGTTGGTTAAACTGCTTGATCAGAACAGTTCGAATACTTTGGATGAGAAAGAAATTGAACAAGCAATTAAAAAAATGGTTGTGAGGATAAAATTGAATATTTTTATGCAGGAATTGGATGCAAAAATTGATGCCTTCGATAATCCCTGCATTTATGGGAATGACTTTATTTTGTTTTCTGAAGAGCTTAAAAGGCAATTGTCTCAAATAAAACATTCCATGAAAACGTGGCCAAAATCAATTAAAGATACTTTTAGTAAAACATTTGATGAATTGCAAAAAACAGTGCTGGACAAAACAGAGCCTTTGAAGCAAAAGATTGTGAAACAACTGGTGGATCTTTTCAGCGGATTCAAAAGCGAGCTTGAAACGTTAGAGCAATATAAAGCCATCAAAATAATCAGCGGAATCGAAAGCGAAATTGAAACATTGGAAAAGGAGCAAAAACTAAAGAATAACAAACACAACGTAATCAGTGCAAAAATCAGCCGCCTCAAAAAAGATATTAACACGCTAGAGCACAAACAGGAGGGATACGAAATCAGAGAACCTTTTCAAAAATTATTGATGAATATGCAAATCATTGGCATTAGTCGCGGTAGAATTAATGTGATAGTGAAGAAAGTGGAAAATGAATGCATTGCATTGAACTTGAACTCGAATTTGAGCTGGAAATTGGAAGTATTTGAAGACGGAATTAAAGAGATTCAAGAAACGATTGACACAGAAAAAAAAAAGTATACTTGCTTCATATAAATTCAAAGCATCGTATAGCGGCGCCTCGGAAGCACCATTGAACATGGACATAGTCGGCATCGGCCAATTTAGGAAGGAACTCAGAGAACTTAAAGATAAACTCTGCATATGGTTGAGTATAGGTGAAACTAGTGGATATAAGTTGAAGCCGACCGATTGGTGAAGTGAAGATTGTGATCCGGAATCCTGAACATTTTCTTTTTCTTTTGGGTACCACGGGCGGGCGCTGCGCCATCTGAAGCGTTTTAGCGCCTTTTTTGGGGTCTACTGAACATTTATTTATCATTTTATTCGGTTTTTTGTATTTTGGATTTCGGGAATTCGTTTAGCTTCTGGGATAAATGCGCATTTCGATTGATGACAGAGACTGTAAAAGTCGGGGCTACAAGAAGCATCACAACCGTAGAATCCGATCATGTTTGGTGATTAGGGTTGTCGGTTCCTGGGATTCGGTTATCCGAACCGGGACCGAGAATCAAACCGAAGGCTTCGATTATCCGAACCGAAATTTTTTGGTTCTGTGGACTAATTTTTTTTTTTTACCATTTACTGTAAAAATCTTCAATTATCCATATCAAGGGCCGCCGAGAAAACTTTAAAATTTTATCTGTTATTGTTGAGAGGTTTCAACCAGGGATGGGCGGAATTCCGTTTTCCGTTAAAATGCCCTTTTTAACGGAAAAAACGGAAAAATATACACCCCTAAGAATCGGATTTTTGGAGGATTTGAATTCGGCTGGGTTGTGGTGTAATGGTGAGTCTTGGGGACAGATAAGTGTGGTTGGGTTGGGGGTTCAGATCCTTATTAGGACTTTTGCTGAACATTTAAGGTTGTTAAACAATTTTAAAAATTCTTTTTAACTTTTTCCAATTTAAAAACAAATATTAGATGACAATTCACAAACTTTTCATTTATTTTTTGTTGGACGAAATCAAAAAAACTAGGGGAGGCCCTTTTGTTGTGCTACATTCGTAATTTTGGTCCATTTCTTAACAAATCATAATTAAATCTTCAAAAAAAAACTTTCCCGGCGGCGCCTATCGGCGCCGCCGGACCCCTTACCATTCCTAAAAAACTTCAAAAAAAAAGTGCCGATTTTTAAAATTTTTGTTGAAAATCTGTTAACAAATTAAGTCAAAATTCAAAATTTTCTCCGGCGGCGCCTATCGGCACCGCCGACCCCCTCCCCCCTAAAAGCTTAAAATAGAATTAGAAGGCCGCTGAAAAAAAGAAATCCTTCAAAATTTTTAAAAATAATTACTGTTAATATTATTTTATTTAAAAATTTTTCCGTTTTCCGTTGTTTTTGGCCCTTTTTTCCGTTTTCCGTTAAAAAAAAATATTTCCGTTTTCCGTTTTTTAAAAATAAATTTCCGCCCATCCCTGGTTTCAACCAAAATTGCAAGGAATTCTGTAATTTTTTTATTGCACTCGCCTTTTGAAAAAAGCTTTTTTAAGAATAGGATGGGCCGGCCGCTGAGAAAATTTTTGGAAACATTGATAGGTTTTGTGATGAAAATTGATTCCATAAATTTAGCTTCCGTGGCCCTTTTAAGCACCTATAGGGGTTAATGGCATGCCCTGCTTCACTCTCATGCTATGCCAAATCCATATTCTCAATTTATTGGGGTTAATGGCATGCCCTGCTTCACTTTAATGCCATGCCAAATGCATATTCTCAATTTATTGGGGTTAATGGCATGCCCTGCTTCACTCTCATGCTATGCCAAATCCATATTCTCAATTTATTGGGGTTAATGGCATGCCCTGCTTCACTCTCATGCTATGCCAAATCCATATTCTCAATTTATTGGGGTTAATGGCATGCCCTGCTTCACTCTCATGCTATGCCAAATCCATATTCTCAATTTATTGGGGTTAATGGCATGCCCTGCTTCACTCTCATGCTATGCCAAATCCATATTCTCAATTTATTGGGGTTAATGGCATGCCCTGCTTCACTCTCATGCTATGCCAAATCCATATTCTCAATTTATTGGGGTTAATGGCATGCCCTGCTTCACTCTCATGCTATGCCAAATCCATATTCTCAATTTATTGGGGTTAATGGCATGCCCTGCTTCACTCTCATGCTATGCCAAATCCATATTCTCAATTTATTGGGGTTCATGGCATGTCCTGTTACTCTCATGCCAAATCCACGTTTTCAGATATTGGGGTTAATGGCATGCCCTGCTTTACTCTCATGCTATGCCAAATCCATATTCTCAATTTATTGGGGTTAATGGCATGCCCTGCTTCACTCTCATGCTATGCCAAATCCATATTCTCAATTTATTGGGGTTAATGGCATGCCCTGCTTCACTCTCATGCTATGCCAAATCCATATTCTCAATTTATTGGGGTTAATGGCATGCCCTGCTTCACTCTCATGCTATGCCAAATCCATATTCTCAATTTATTGGGGTTAATGGCATGCCCTGCTTCACTCTCATGCTATGCCAAATCCATATTCTCAATTTATTGGGGTTAATGGCATGCCCTGCTTCACTCTCATGCTATGCCAAATCCATATTCTCAATTTATTGGGGTTAATGGCATGCCCTGCTTCACTCTCATGCTATGCCAAATCCATATTCTCAATTTATTGGGGTTAATGGCATGCCCTGCTTCACTCTCATGCTATGCCAAATCCATATTCTCAATTTATTGGGGTTAATGGCATGCCCTGCTTCACTCTCATGCTATGCCAAATCCATATTCTCAATTTATTGGGGTTAATGGCATGCCCTGCTTCACTCTCATGCTATGCCAAATCCATATTCTCAATTTATTGGGGTTAATGGCATGCCCTGCTTCACTCTCATGCTATGCCAAATCCATATTCTCAATTTATTGGGGTTAATGGCATGCCCTGCTTCACTCTCATGCTATGCCAAATCCATATTCTCAATTTATTGGGGTTCATGGCATGTCCTGTTACTCTCATGCCAAATCCACGTTTTCAGATATTGGGGTTAATGGCATGCCCTGCTTTACTCTCATGCTATGCCAAATCCATATTCTCAATTTATTGGGGTTAATGGCATGCCCTGCTTCACTCTCATGCTATGCCAAATCCATATTCTCAATTTATTGGGGTTAATGGCATGCCCTGCTTCACTCTCATGCTATGCCAAATCCATATTCTCAATTTATTGGGGTTAATGGCATGCCCTGCTTCACTCTCATGCTATGCCAAATCCATATTCTCAATTTATTGGGGTTAATGGCATGCCCTGCTTCACTCTCATGCTATGCCAAATCCATATTCTCAATTTATTGGGGTTCATGGCATGTCCTGTTACTCTCATGCCAAATCCACGTTTTCAGATATTGGGGTTAATGGCATGCCCTGCTTTACTCTCATGCTATGCCAAATCCATATTCTCAATTTATTGGGGTTAATGGCATGCCCTGCTTCACTCTCATGCTATGCCAAATCCATATTCTCAATTTATTGGGGTTAATGGCATGCCCTGCTTCACTCTCATGCTATGCCAAATCCATATTCTCAATTTATTGGGGTTAATGGCATGCCCTGCTTCACTCTCATGCTATGCCAAATCCATATTCTCAATTTATTGGGGTTAATGGCATGCCCTGCTTCACTCTCATGCTATGCCAAATCCATATTCTCAATTTATTGGGGTTAATGGCATGCCCTGCTTCACTCTCATGCTATGCCAAATCCATATTCTCAATTTATTGGGGTTAATGGCATGCCCTGCTTCACTCTCATGCTATGCCAAATCCATATTCTCAATTTATTGGGGTTAATGGCATGCCCTGCTTCACTCTCGCTATGCCAAATCCATATTCTCAATTTATTGGGGTTCATGGCATGTCCTGTTACTCTCATGCCAAATCCACGTTTTCAGATATTGGGGTTAATGGCATGCCCTGCTTTACTCTCATGCTATGCCAAATCCATATTCTCAATTTATTGGGGTTAATGGCATGCCCTGCTTCACTCTCATGCTATGCCAAATCCATATTCTCAATTTATTGGGGTTAATGGCATGCCCTGCTTCACTCTCATGCTATGCCAAATCCATATTCTCAATTTATTGGGGTTAATGGCATGCCCTGCTTCACTCTCATGCTATGCCAAATCCATATTCTCAATTTATTGGGGTTAATGGCATGCCCTGCTTCACTCTCATGCTATGCCAAATCCATATTCTCAATTTATTGGGGTTAATGGCATGCCCTGCTTCACTCTCATGCTATGCCAAATCCATATTCTCAATTTATTGGGGTTAATGGCATGCCCTGCTTCACTCTCATGCTATGCCAAATCCATATTCTCAATTTATTGGGGTTAATGGCATGCCCTGCTTCACTCTCATGCTATGCCAAATCCATATTCTCAATTTATTGGGGTTAATGGCATGCCCTGCTTCACTCTCATGCTATGCCAAATCCATATTCTCAATTTATTGGGGTTAATGGCATGCCCTGCTTCACTCTCATGCTACGCCAAATCCATATTCTCAATTTATTGGGGTTAATGGCATGCCCTGCTTCACTCTCATGCTATGCCAAATCCATATTCTCAATTTATTGGGGTTAATGGCATGCCCTGCTTCACTCTCATGCTATGCCAAATCCATATTCTCAATTTATTGGGGTTCATGGCATGTCCTGTTACTCTCATGCCAAATCCACGTTTTCAGATATTGGGGTTAATGGCATGCCCTGCTTTACTCTCATGCTATGCCAAATCCATATTCTCAATTTATTGGGGTTAACGCCATGCCCTGCTTCACTCTCATGCTATGCCAAATCCATATTCTCAATTTATTGGGGTTAACGCCATGCCCTGCTTCACTCTCATGCTATGCCAAATCCATATTCTCAATTTATTGGGGTTCATGGCATGTCCTGCTTCACTCTCATGCTATGCCAAATCCATATTCTCAATTTATTGGGGTTAATGGCATGCCCTGCTTCACTCTCATGCTATGCCAAATCCATATTCTCAATTTATTGGGGTTCATGGCATGTCCTGTTACTCTCATGCCAAATCCACGTTTTCAGATATTGGGGTTAATGGCATGCCCTGCTTTACTCTCATGCTATGCCAAATCCATATTCTCAATTTATTGGGGTTAATGGCATGCCCTGCTTCAATCTCATGCTATGCCAAATCCATATTCTCAACATGCCATGCCAAATCCACGTTCTCAATTATATTGGGGTTCATGGCATGTCCTGTTACTCTCATGCCAAATCCACGTTTTCAGATATTGGAGTGAATGGCATGCCCTGCTTTTCTCATGCCATGCTAAATCCTATATTTGGCATTGCCTGCTTTAATAAAAGGCATAGGGCTTTAATTATTAGCTTTATGATTATTTCCTAATTTTTCTGACCCAATTATACGGCAACAATGTTTAGTCAAATGATTCCATTACCATGACTCAATTATTTAAGCCCTTCATTAAATGGAGAGCTTCATCAGTCATTTTTTTAAGCTTAAAATTTTTTTCAAAAGTGAAAGAACAACGCATTCGAAAAGTTGGTATTTCTAAAAGCGAAAATGTATTTAAAATGGCTTCTGTTTGCTGCCATTGTCGTCAATTTGGTAATGAAAACGGAGCAGCAAGAACACGTTTATTTATGGAAAATTACCCATCCCGACAGAGCGAAGCCAAGCTATTTATTTGGTAAGCATAACACGGCATTTTTATTATGTTTATAGTCTTTTCACAAATACAGTTTATTTCAAATGTTCAGGCATGCTTTATTTACCATGGAAAATATTGTTCAAACATTGTAAGCATTTTAAAAAATTTAATTAAAAAATAATCTTAATAATATAAAAGTTCCTTCAAACGTGGAAAATATCATCAAAAATGTCGATGTTGTTGTTACGGATGTCAATTCCGAGTCTGACGAAATATCAAAAATGGCCTTATTAAACAAAGAGTTACCCCAACATATTTTAGAACGAATGAAAAAAGGTGACCGACCATATTTAAACTAAATGTTTAAAAATAAATATTTAAGTCTTTGCAATTGAGCCCACCGGCGGTTTGCTGGAAGTCGGTTTGGGTGAATTAAAAAATCAACAGCAATTGAATTCGTTCAATAAAAAGGAAATAGTTTCGGCCAAATTGGAAGATAAAATTGAGGAGATTGGGAAAAGCAATCGTAAAGAAATGCGTTTTCTAGAAGATTTCCATTCGGAAGTGCTTTTACCAAATGATGTTTATGAAAAATCGGTAAAATTTAAGTCAGTTTTTAAATATAATATTTTCTAATTTTAAGAAAATCGTTCTCTTTGAACAAATGCTCGACGTATTAGAATCGGAGAAGAAAAATGGCACAAATACACTCAAACCCCTTGTAGAAAGCTATAAAAATGGCAAAATTACCGAACAAAGTTTTGAAAATCATATTTTTGGACTAACAATGCCTCCTGAAAAGGAAAATGAATTGAAAATTGTGCGTCCTTTTTTAATTAAGTCTATTGAATAAAATAATTTTTTTATTTTGAAAATTTCCATAGGCCAAAGAACTATTATGGGCTGTGACTGGCGCTAACAACAAAAAATGGATCCTAAAAATGAATGAATGGATGAAGGAACAAAAACCTAAAAAATGGATTCAACGAATGAATGAATGGATGATGGAACTAAACAATGAAAACACTGAGGAAAAATCATTCTTTTTCGCCGTTGGCCTTGGTAAACAAATATTAAAATATTAATTTTGTTTATTTTTTAATTAAGGGGCTTTAATCACTGAACATGGCAGTTTGATAGAGCTTCTGACAAACGAAGGATACAAAGTTGAAAAGGTGGATAATTGAATTTTAAAAATGGAAAACTAATTTAATATATTCAAATTAGCAAGGATATGTAAAAGGAACATTTCCAACAATTAAATTAAAATTGTTTTAAAATCATTTAAAATGAGTCTTCTCCCATCAGGGGCCTATTTCAATTCTCGTCGTATCTGCGATAAGATGTCGTATCGTGTAAAAAAGCTGTTTCAATTCATCGTTTCTACGACATTTCATCGCATTTACGACATCGTACTTACGATGAGCTAAAAATCGTAAATACGACGAAACATCGTAAATACGATGCAATTCTGTTTCAATTAAATTATAAGATACGACAATCACATCAGTGATATCCGATGCCCTTAACTAAAATTCTCAAATTAATTTTAAATAATAAATAAAATATTTATGTATACCTAATTAAATTGCCAAACGGTGTTCTATTCAAAAATGTTGGAATAATAACTTTTGAGGTGAGATGAATAATCGTATGCAAAATTTGCTTCAACAATTTAATCTTGCGAATAATTTGCAGTTAATTTAACATGTTTTTGACCTAGCTTGGTTTGCATAAACATAATTTAAAAACTATTTCGAATTTGGAGTTGATTCTTATGCCAATGCAAAGAGGAGACTTTATTCTATAAGATATATTTTTTTCAGATTATTTAGTTTTCAAATATATTTTTTAAAAATATTTAAAATTTACACGATGAGAAAAAATACGTGGGTAGGAGCACGTATAAGTTTTCACGATTTTTCCCTTTGAGTTCGTCGTATATACGACGTCGGATTTACGATGTGAATGAACAATTGAAACAGGAATATAAGACGTCGTGCAAATTTACACGATTTCACGATGATCGTAAATACGATGTCTTATATTTAATTGAAACAGAAATGACGTTTTTAATTGAAACAGAATTACATGATACGACGTCTTATCGGAGATACGACGTCGTATCTGAGATACGACGAGAATTGAAATAGGCCCCAGATGAACGACATTATTTCGTCGAATGCCACAAATGGGGAAGCATTTGATGATGACGAATCGGCGAAGAAAGACAATCAGCAGCCAGAGGACCCGAATGGACCCTATTTTTTATTTGTTTAGCAATGGATTTTTTATTTTAGCCTATTTTTTCTGAACTCCGGGCAAGGCAATTTTATGTTTTCACTGGTTCTATTTGAAAGATAAACAAACAAAAAAAAATTTTTCAAATTGGCTTAAATTCTAATCCTCAAAACCTCCCGATCTGAAGAACTGCTTTCTTCGTCACTAATTAATGAGCTGAAAGCTAAGTTCAAGTGGCAAATACCGTAGTTCTATTAGTAGCCCCGGGGCTATTATTTCCCTATGGAAATCCTTTGAGCCCCAGAATTTACAAAAAAAAGTCATCGAGATAAAACAGTATTGTTTTGATTCTCACAACTTTGTTATCACAAATGGTTACATAAAATGATAAGGGACGATTTCACATAACGATCTTTTGAGTATGTACAAACCATTGGTAGAAGTACGGGCTACTTTTAAAGGATTACGGTATGGCCATTTTGGGGCCCGTCATTACGGATTACGGTTTTCCGTAACTTCAATCCGTAACTGGACTATTCAAATAAAAATCGATCCTCCGACAGCTTCTCTCGGCAGCTGGGGACACATTACCAGAGCATAGGGATGCGCTAATTTTTGTCTGTGATTTTGCTCATTCAAATTATTGAGAAACTTGGCCAAAAAATGCTTCAAAAGCTTATCCTATCATCGTGCAACTTTTCAGCTATTTAGTATTATCGTGCGTATTTTCACGAAAGTCCGCCTCTTTCAACTTAGCCGCCTGTTCAAGCTTGTCAAACAAAAAATTAGCAGGCTTTTGAAGCATTTAATGGCCAAGTTCCCAATGAAAGAGCAAAACCTGAAGCATTGAACATGATAATTTTTGTCATTTAATCCAACCTCATCGAAAGTTTTTGAATTTATGCACAAAAATAGTTCAGAGCAAGCTCTTTATTGTTGAATATAATGTGGATTTTTCGGATCATTGAAAACTTTTTTACAAAAATTAGCCTACCTATTTAAAAATTGACCACCAAGTTGGCGTTCAGGATGGAAAATACGGAATTGTAAAAAATTTATAATTGTGCAAAAAAAATTTGAAATTTAGCATCAAGATTTGGTTTGTCCGGAAGTATTTTTGTGCAAAATTTTAAAACATTCGATAGGATTTGAACAAAGTTACAAGAAATCGGACTGGTGATTTGTGCAAGTTTTTTTTAGGGCCTAAAAATCAGGGCCCTACTTATAAGGGACAGATCTCCACAAATATTGCCGGAATAAACTGGCAGATCCGGTCTGACCAAAAAATAAAACCCGGGCTAGTCATTAATAAGGATGGGATTTATGTTTTTACTTCCTGAGCTGGCCTTGCTCTGAAATGTACGAAATCGTGTTTTAAGAGCACACCGATTGTTTTTCATCGAGTTAAAATATATTTTTAATTTTTTACATTTTCCTAAAAGAAATAACATATTCATATTTATAGCTAACATTTTCGAAAATGTTTAAATTTATTAAAAATTTGGTTTTTTAGCAGTGCATTTTTGATCAAAATGGCTAGTTGATTTTATTGAAAAAAAATTTATTTTTATTTTTGTCACATTTTTGAGCAAAAAAAGTCAATTTTTAGGGGTACCTTTTCAAAAAGTGGTCGGTCGATCTTTAGGGATGCAATTTTCGGTTTTATTGCATTTTTTAAAGGAATTTTCCGAAAAAGCCAAAAATAATTTTTTAAAACTATTTTAGTTGCCAAAAAAATAAAAAAACTATGAGATAGTTGCTGAAAAAACAATTTAAACATTTGCCCCCAAACTTCAACAATTCGCTCAGATCAGAATTCTTTTGTTCGCTATTATAGGCAGGTATATTAGTGAGCTTTGTGCAAAAAATTAGGCAAATCGGTGTGGTTTAATCAAAAATTCTTCACACTCGATTTCCATTTAATTTCTTTTTTGCAGATGACAGAATGCCAAAAATTAATTTTACAAACAATTCGTTCAAACACTAATTCGCTTTTTTTTTCTTTTGCCGTTCATGGGCAAGGCTAGGCTTGACTTCTGGGAAGAATGTTGTATTGAACATTGCACTTTTGATGTGAAAACCTTTGTTATTACACATAATTTTTAAGGACAATATTCTTAAATATTGTTTTGTTTGGAACGATTAGAATGAACTGGAACAATTTAACCAACATGATGCCGGATGCAAATCGGATCAACCAACTCGCCAACATGGCGCAGACTGTCGGACAATTCGCCACCTCTGCCCAACGATTCATTGGGGTTAGATTTTTTATCCTAAATGCTGAATTTAAATTCTAACTGAAAATTTTAGAAGAAATATTGGGAGTTTTTGTCTCTTTTTTTTGTAATTCTTAATCCAAATTTTAGACAACAATAGCAGAAACAAACGAGACAACCATCGGACTTGCCAAAACTGAGCTTCAATTCATTGAGCCCGTCATTGGCGGGCCATCCAACCAAAATCTGTTCGACGGTTTCACGCGCGAGGTGTAACTTTGATTCATACAATAAGTTTAAAATTAGCCACAAAACTAAACGAAAAGAAATATGCTTTGGTAATTTTTATATGGTTGGTTGCCCCATCCCTCTTTTTTATCCAAAGATTCCTCCTTACCGCAAACAAAAATTAAACAAAATTTTGCATTTTTGACCAAAAACCAAAACAAAAAAAAATTCACAGCAGGGGCGTAGCCAGGGGGGGGGAATTCCCCCCCCCCCCGAAATAAAATTTGAGGAAAAAAAAACAAGAGGGGGGACCCTATTGTTTTGCACTTTTACACTTTTTTTGACCAATTTTCTTAACAAATGCCATCAAAAATCAAAAATTTTCTCCGGCGGCGCCTGTCGGCACCGCCGACCCCTCCCAGTCCTAAAAAAGTTCAAAAAAAGGGCCGATTTTTTAAATTTTGGTTGAAAATCCTTAACAAATCGAGTCAAAAATTCAAATTTTTCTCGGCGGCGCCTATCGGCACCGCCGAGCACCCCAAAAAAATGAGTAAAACGGAAAATGCACCCCCGGAAATCGAGAAAAATTGCTTAACAAAAATGCAATAAAAAGGAAAAAATAACCCCTAAGAATCGACTTTTTCCCCCCCCCCGAAAATTTTTTCTAGCTACGTCCCTGATTCACAGCGTCGCCTAACGGAATTGTCGGGCCTTCTATAGGCTTAATAGGCTTTAAAAATGGTTAATAAAGACATTTTTGAATTTATATGTGCGAAATAAATGGCGATGTTTTTTTCAGTTCCTGAAATGTTTGATGTTTGCCGGCGGCGTTGGCAATGCGACGGCGGCACGTGCGCTTTTGGAAGAGCGCCGCGCAGACCGAGACGGCTGCACGCCGCTGCTGTGCGCGGTGAAACGCAATGGTTTTTTATTAGTAAATTATTAAAATCTGTGGTATAAAAATCAAATTATTAAATGAAAATCTTTAGATCTGGACGCCGCGCTCCAACTGCTCGCGTACGGCGCAGACCCGCACCGCGCGGACGCCAACGGGGACACTCCGCTTCACCACGCGGTCATGGTGAGTGCGTTGGGAGGGTAAAATAAGAGGGCAAATGGTTAAGGCCAGCTCTGTGCAAATCGTAAAGCTGTTGCTCTGTTTTGGTGCCAATTTGAATGTGCCGAACAATGCGGGACAGACCGCGAACAGCTTGAAAATCAAGTTGGTCCTTCAGAAAACAAACTTTGGTTTTGTTAATCTCTGATACCAAAACATGGGTTCACTTCTATTTCTACTAACGAGAGGTAGTTGTTGTGCATTTTACGTGTGGAATTTATTTTTTATTGTTTTAATCCGTTTTTGCGATGTCACAAACCTTCAATTTCTGTTAAATGAGCAAGCCCATATTGGTTACTTTAGTCTAGTGTACATAAAGACTTTGTTTTTATGAAAACGGTTACTTGGTTTAAATCCCTCTATTTTTTGAACGTATAATACAACAGTCCGACGGTGTCGCGAGCATTTGCGGACGAACTTTTGAAAACGGCATTTGTGGACGAGGCAGAATAATCTAACAACAAGTTCGTCTGCATATGCCGATCCGCAAATTTCAAATCCGAAAATGTCGGTTAACTTGTCACAGACAATGTTTAAAATAATGGATTAAATTAAGGAAGGAATACTTGAATTGGGGGAAATTAACCGAATTTACTTTAACGAATTTTTTTTAACAATTTCGCATATGAAAATATGTTGTTTTTTGCAATTGAAAATTATTTTACAAATTTTGGCGGTACATTCGGCACCACCAGACTCTTTTGCTTAAGAATTTTTGACTATTAATGTCAGGGAATAAAAAGTTGAGTTTTTTTGTTTTGTTTTGACGAAATTTGGGCTTTCTAGGGACCGCCAGCTCGCCGACGAAATTATAAGCCGCGCACGCATGTGGATGCAGCACGGTGTTTGCTCCGCAGGGGTTGGTTGAATCTTTCAATTCCGAATAAAGTCTTACAAATGAGTAATTTAGATGAATAAAAATGTAAATATTTACTTGCTGTTTTCGTCATGTTATTGTTTGTGTTTGAATCAGGGTGATCAGATGAAAAATCTAAAATCAGGCTCAGACAGTTAAAAAATCAAGCATCATTTAAAGCGTTAAATTTAGCAACTGGTGATGAAATGTCCGATTTTTACATATGCAAAACAAAAACCGGAAAAGTATCGGCTTAATTTTGTTAAGAATAAATATTCAAGGGGCAATTTTTTGGTATTTGTGAAGAAAATTTATTAAAAAATCTATTTTTTAGCCTCTACTAAAATTCAATTTTTGTCGTCTGGTCAGAGTTTTGGCGAAAGTCCGGCGGTGCCAGTGGGTGCCACCGGATAAAATTTGAAATTTTAATGATTGTTAAGCCTCCGAAAAATGCTAAATATTTTATGGAAATTTGCCAACATTTCTAATTCTTTTGCTGATTTGTGAGTATTTTTTTAACAAAATAAAACTCCCTCCCAAATAAGCATAGAGAAAATCCATCTTTTATATGCAATAAACCATTTTGGGACATTCAGCCCAACTGCAGCGGCAAAGGCGACAGTAAGCGTGACGTGGCCATAGCGCGTGTCGCGCGTGAGCAGCAGCACCTTGCACTGCTTTACCAGCAGCACCGGACGACGACACTGTCAGGCGATGGTGGCGATCGCATGCCGAGCAATGCGCTGCGACTGCTTTCTCTGGACGGAGGTGGCATCCGCGGGCTTGTGCTCATCCAAGTGAGCGCAGCCCCTTAATAAAATAATAAATTTACCGACCCCAAAGGGGGATTATGTATGAGACATGGCATTTATTGTGTGTTCATTATTCAGATGTTAATGGAAATTGAACGTTTGATGGACGATGGCACTAAAACGAAGCAGCAGAAGGAAAAGGGCAATTTTGTACAGCGGCATTTTGATTGGATTGCCGGAACGAGCACTGGAGCGGTGGGTTTCTGTTTGCCATATAAATTGAAACTTTAAAAATTGTTAGTTATTGAAGTTAGCAATTTTTTATTTGAAAATATCGGTCCGGTACAAACCAGTGTCGCCGTTTCAGTGTCGTCACTGTTTTTTTGCGGTACACAAAAAGGCGACACTGAAACGGTGACCACTGGGGTGCCCGGGTTCGGAAAACATAACAAGTGCCGCCTTTTTTATGCGTCCATTACTTCTAATGATTATCGCTGATTCTGACAACCAAAAAAATGAATGAATTTATTGTTGGATCCAGATATTGGCGCTTGCCCTAGCTGATGGTTCGCCGTTGCTCGATTGTCTTCGCTTGTACTTGCGCTTGAAGGACGACGTTTTCGGTCCTCAGGCAAAAGCGAGTCGCTTTGGCGGGTACAAGCCGGAATGCATTGAGCAATTCCTGCAGGAACACTTTGGTGGGCAGCGCAAAATGGCTGATCTGCGATGCGGAAAAATGAAGCGAGTTTTTGAATTCCGAATAGTCCAAACATTTTTTGAAGTTTGAATATTGCTCCTTTCTTTTTCATTTCATAGATATATTCACGGAAAGCCATTAGAAAATCAACATTTGCAGGGTATTTGTAACTGCCACAAAAGCGGAACAGATTCCGATCGAGTTGGTGCTGTTCCGCAATTACAACTCTCCGTTTGCCGCATCCGACAAGCATGCGCCCGGAAAAGTGCGCATTTGGCAAGCGGCACGGTACTCCAGTGCCGCGCCCACCTACTTCGCAAGCATGGACGGCTTGATGGATGGGGGTATGGTATAATAATTGGTGTAATAAAAGCCCTAATAGTTTTTGTCTTATCAATTCACTAATTAAGGCTTAATTGCCAACAACCCGAGCAATGAATTGCTGAGGGAAGTTTATTTGCACAACGAAGCAGCTCAACTTAACATTGTGATTTTCTGATTTATATAATTATTTGTGACTTTACTTAAATGTTTTATATTAGACCAATGAACGACAAAACGAAATTGCCTTTATGCTGTCACTGGGCACCGGCAAAACACCACCTGTTGGCGTGGACAGCATCGATTTGGTGATTGAACCGACATTCTCCACCATTTTGCAGTCGCTGAAGACGTTGAACAACCTGAAGTCAATTCTTGTTGAACAGGTGGGGACAAAAGGAGTTGCTGCTCACATTTTCTTACGCAAATATTCGCACGCGCGCCATTTTTAGGGATTTTAAATGTTTTTGAATTTTTTCTGAACGTTTTGCCACATTTTTAGTCACCGTACATTTCAGTGACTTGGGCAAAAAATAACAAAAATTTTAAAATGATGTTTTTGATGGTTTTTAAAATTTTAGATTTTTGAGGCTTTTGAAAATTTGTTTGTTTTTTGCTCAGTTGGCGACCTCCGATGGTCAAGTGGTCGAGTCGGCTCAGATGCTCTGTCACCTGCAGAAAGTGCCCTATTTCCGGCTGACTCCCCAATTGCGTGTTGATATCCCGCTTGACACGGTGGACAACGACACGCTCGTTGACATGCTGTGGGACGCCAAGGTGGGGCAGAAGAACAGAATTGGCAATGTTCCATGATTCAAAAAATTTTGAGACTGAATCTTGACCGAAGAACATTAACCTTAAGGTGTATGTTCGAGAACAATGTGCTGAAGACGTGCAGGCATTGATTGAAATAATGCAAAACTATGAAGGACTCACATAATGAAATGGTTGAAAGTCTGGGACAGATTCGATGTTTTTAAACAGATTATAATTTTATATACTGCCATTATTTCATTATTTATATATGATTACTATAATTCACAGGGCTCGCAGATCTGAGGTTTTAGCCTCATTTTGTGGTTTTTTGATAGTCCGATGAGGATAAATTTTTAAAATGAGGTTTAGCCTCATTTTGTGGTTTTTTGGGGTTTGATGAGGTTTTTTGAGGCTTTTTAGAAATTTCACTGATAAATGGTAAATTTCTATTAAATTTTGAACATTTGGCGTAATGTCCATCCATTTTTTCTCTGTGTGTTTCATTCTTAATGAAAAAGCGTGCTCTGGTTTGAAATAAATAAAAAAACCTCATTTTCCATTTTTTAATGCAAAAAAGCATCACATTTCTGCATGCAAATCTGTTAACAAATTGAGTCAAAAATTCGAAATTTTTCTCGGCGGCGCCTATCGGCACCGCCGACCCCTCCCCCCCCCCCCCCACTAAAAAAAGTATTTGGGAAAACCGCGCGCAAAGAAAACATGATTTTAGCAAAATGAGGTTTTTTGGTCCCAAATGAGGCTTTTTTGCCTGCCAAATGAGGCTTTTGAAATTTTTCATCTGCGAGCCCTGATAATTCATTAGAGCTACACATATCTACAACAGAAATTCGATAAGAAATATTGGTACTCGTGGGTTATGGGACCCAAAAAAAAAATTTTTTTTAAAGACGTTTCTGGGGGTTTCCAGTGCCGTAGAATCCAAATCTGACCTCCATTTCGGCTCATTCCGAACCCCAAATTCAAATTTTCCAAAATTTTTATTTTTCCGCATAATCGTTATTATTCGATGTGAAGACATCAGATTGGCGGCATAAAAGGTCATTTCATGTTTCCCTTATCAGAAACCGCCACCCCCATTTCCAGTGATTTCCCTCACATTTTAAACTCGGGAATTAAAGGTCATTTATGCCTGTTATCAATCGGGAGAACACATGCAAATTGATGTGCAAATGGTGAAGGAGCAACAGCAAATATGTCACATCGAATAATTACGATTATGCGGAAAAATCAAAATTTTGGAAAATTTATTCGAAGATTTGGATTCTACGGCACTGGAAACCCCCAGAAACGTCTTTAAAAAAAAATTTTTTTTGGGTCACATAACCCACAAGTACCGAAATATTGCTTTTATTTGGATTCTTTTGCTGAATGATTCCCAGGTGTCCGTGGAGTTTCGGAATGAAAATTGGTGGGTGGATAGAACATCCCCCGGGTTCACATTCTCCGACGAACCATCGACTAATGATCGATCGGCCTTTCTTGTAACCCGCCGCCCAATCTATTTTGGTCCTTCCACATACATTTTGACCTTTGGGGGTTTGTGCATTTTGTTGTGTGTCCGTAATTTGGGCTTTCTCAAAATTAGGAATTGTTTTAGAAAATCTTAGGAAGTTTTTAAAAAGGCAAATAATGATCGAATCGCTCATTAAACGTTTTGAGACCAAAAACAGAGGTTATTAGGATTCAACGCCCCGGAAAACTCTGGGGACACTTTCCTAAGACTAAAACAATTAAAAAAATTATTGATTCGTTAGTGGTTTTACAGCAAGTGTTCTTCTAAATATGTTCAAATTCGTTTGAAAATGAAATTTCGAATGCGTGGGGGGGGGGGGGGCTCTTTCCCATCACTCCCATAGATAACGGAATTGCTGCACTAAACACACACATTTATTTCCAATGAAGCACAAAAATCGAATGATTTTGGTCCAAACTTCCAGTAATTGCTTTTTATTTGCTCATTAAATTATAGTGGGAGACTTTATCTGAATTCATTTTGGTTATATAAATCTTTTAGGTTTTTTTAATTTTTCGTTTCTGATCAACATCAGAGCCTAACGTTTTTTTCATGGCTTCACAAAATGGCATTGAAATGGCATCTGATCAACTTCAGCGACAGACATTCAAGGTGTTTTTATTTTTTCTTGCCTGGATTTTGTTTTTTTATTTTCGTACCAAAATCAAATTCTCCAACTTCGCCACTCACAGATTGGCATCATCGGTGGCACCGGGCTTGAGGACCCGCATATAATGGAGCGCAGTGGCGAACTACGAATCAAAACTCCGTTTGGGTTACCTTCAGATGCTTTGATTGAAGGCAATGTTGCGGGCATTCCGTGTGTGCTGTTGTCTCGGTGAATGCTTTTTCGCCGTTACTATTAACAACAAAAAAAGATTTAAAACATTTTGCCGTGTTAATTTGCGTTAAGTGACTGACTGATCATTAAGGCATGGCCGTCGTCACCAATTGTCCCCGACCAACATAAACTATCGGGCAAACATTTGGGCGCTGAAGCAGGCCGGCGTCAGCGTGATCATCGCGGCAAACGCGTGCGGTTCTTTGCAGGAGGAGTTGGAGCCGGGCAAAGTCGTGTTGGTCGACTCGTTCATCGACAGGTGGGGGGGGGCAGCAGAGAACTAAAAATATGCTGAATTTTCCGAATTTTATAGATTACTAGGGTAAGGACTTTTAGTTAAGAAAAATCTTGAAATAGTTAACTAAATTGTTGAGATTAAAGTGACAAAATAGTGGCATGGTAATATTACTTAAAAACAGCATTCCTTGACCTTTCAAAATTGAAAAGTACCGAATCCTCCTCATTTTCATCGGCATTGGCACAGGACGACAAAGCGTGAGCAGACCTTCTACGACGGCGAGCCGGGGCATCCGCCGGGCGTCTGCCACCTGCCAATGCATCCCGCGTTCAGTGAGCGGCTTCGACACGCACTTGTCACAACAGCGGCGCGTTTGGGTGTTGCGCATCGTGACCACGGCGTGCTGGTGTGCGTGGAGGGCCCGCGCTTCTCTACGCGGGCGGAAAGCGAACTGTTCCGCCGTTGGGGTGCCGACCTCGTCGGTATGACAATGTGCCCGGAGGTGCCGTACCCCAAAACCATTAAAATTTTGAACGGTTTTAAAATTTCAGGCAGTGCTAGCCAAGGAGTTGGGCATTCCGTACGCTTCGATGGCTGTTGTGACTGACTTTGACTGCTGGCGAGACACAGCGGAGGGCGTAAGTTTAGAGAAGTTGCAAAGTCATTCCGATAGAAATAATTAAGTGTCATTTAAGCTTTATTACGTTTTAAATGGCCATACTCCCCCCTCCCCATTTTTGAGAAAATGAATTTTTTTAAGTAAGGAAAATGATTGTTTCTGTTGAGGTTATCGAGGGCGCTAATCGCTGACCCCTCTTTTTGGTATTACTCCGAACTTTACATTTTTTGGTTGGTGCCCAGTTTTCTGTACGGAATTCGTTCATGGCCAATTCGTTCAAGAGTAGAAGCCTTCAAACGCAAAAACTGTACAATCCTTTAAAAAGTTATAGCCAATTTGGCCAAAAAAGCGTTTTCTGGCCATAACTTTTTTAGAGATTGTCCAATAGCTTAGCTTTGCGTTTAAAGACTTCTACCCACTGCACGCTTTCGCATGGTATCAAAAATGTTTGATTTGGTTAGCTTTGAAAGAAGTTACAACAAAAAAAAGTTTGAAAAAGTGAAAAAATCTGGGTAGAACGAATCGAATCGTCTTTTTACCTTTCTGTACACCCATCCGCCGATGGCTGAGGCAAATTCCCTAAAAATATGTACATATTTCCACTTCTTCAATGTCCGTCCTTTTGTGTTGTTATCATTCTTTTTTTTGTTACTTTCACAGGTCAGCATTTCTCTGGTGGACGAAATGATGCGAAAGAACGCACATTTGATGCAGAATCTTTTTATAGAGGCCATCAAGGAGGTCGCTGGACGCAAGGACGAGTTCATTGTTGAGGCACAAAAGGCCAAGGTGGACTCACAAATCAGAGTCGAAATTTCAAAATTTTTGGTTTGGTCTTTAATAAAATGACCCTTTAATTTAATAATTAGTTTTATCAAGGGTTCGGACATTCCCTTTTTATAATGGTCACTTTAAGGCATTGGCTGCCGCCTCGGTGATGGAGGGCGAAGTGAAACTGAACTTTGACCATTTGAATTAGTTTGTGATTGAAGAACAATTTCGATCATTATTTTATTCCAATTAATAAGAAATTCAAACGTCTTGCTTTCTTCCCACACATGCCTTTTTGTTTAATAAATTACAATAAAACAACAACAAAAAAAGCCCAAATATTTAGGCTTTCGCGATATCATTTCGATTTTAAGTCTGTCTAACTTTTTTGAGTAGATTTTCGGGCTTCGAGTGTGAAAAACGTCGAGTTTATTTTTCCAAAATGATTGGAAAAAAATTCGGTAACAAAATGTGCCATCTAATATTCATAGTTCAATATTCGATTTTTAGCAAGCATTTGGTTTCTCAAATCTGTCATAAAATAATTTTCGAAGCGATTGAGATTTTTTTGAACATTTTAGTCCTTTTCAAGGAAAAATGATGGGTCAGGGCGATTTCGGGGGTCAGGGGTAGTCCGGGTTTGGCCTTCTGGTTTACATCCTTCGTTTGAAGATATTTTAAATTAATTAAAAATTCAAATAAAAATTTTGAAATAACATTTATTTGTCAATCTATAACAAACTGAATGATATTGTTAAAACGCTTTCCAATTTACCGCAAATTTGTATTTAATTATAATTGCTCAATGTATTGTTTAACATAACAATATTTCAGTTTGTTAATTATAAATAGTGTAGAGTGGCAGCATAAATTATTTCAGCAATTAATCAATTTAGATTTTTAAATTTTTATTTGAATTTTTAATTAATTTAAAATATCTTCAAACGAAGGATAGAAACCCAGGAGGCCAAACCCGGACTACCCCCGGACCCCGAAAACCGCCCTGACCCCCGGCATTTTTGGGCCTCATCCCCGGACCCCCGGCATTTTTGGGCCTCATCCCCGGACCCCCGAAATTGCCCTGACCCCCGACATTTTTGGGCCTCATCCCCGGACCCCCGACATTTTTGGGCCTCATCCCCGGACCCCCGACATTTTTGGGCCTCAAGAAAACCCCCGTCTTTCTAAAAAATTATAAAAAAAGAGAAAGAAACAAAAAATCCTCACCACGTCTTTTTTCGCTTTCGCTCTACTTCGCTTTTCAACTTTTGCTGGACTCAATGTTCCCGGACTCACTTTGTTGAGTTTCATTGGTTAAAAATATCAAAATTTAACTCTCATTCTTCTCATGGAGCAATTTTTTAATTAATTCTTATCGAGTTTAGAAGTTTGGTAAATTATTAGATAAAATGCGAAATTTGACAAAAGTGGACCCAAAAAATTTGCCAGTGCTAAATTCAATAAAAGGTGAGCAAAATAAACAAATTGAATTTCTATTTTTCATTAATTTAACCATTTTCTCAGTTATGAACATTTTTTTCAAGATATCCAAAAAAATTTAAGCAGGAAAGACGCAAGGCCGTATGGTGTCGAGAGAAGCAATTGACGAATTGAAACTTTTGTCAAGAATCAATGGACTGCTCTCCGTCAATGTCCAAGAAGGGCAATGCCAAAATGACCAAGCGGAGGTGTTGCAGGTACACCTCGACAAAGTGTTCGTAATAAATCTATCTAATGGAAGAAAAGGAAAGAAATGGAAGCCATTCCAAGCCAAGCAAAATCAATAAATTGATGGCCTTGGGATAAAAATTCCTCCGATGCAAATGCAAAAATAAAAGTATTAATTGTTAGGTGAAAAAAAGGCGGGCCCGGGTTTATTCTGTACGAAAATACATTTAATTAAATTAATTGTTTTTTCGGGCTTAGTAAACCAAACCAAATAAAATATTAAAAATCATTTTAAAAAAAAAATCAAAAAAAAACCTATAAATTATTATTTTTATAATACGAAAAAAGGCCTAGCCTTGGGGCATTAAATAAAATTCATTTGCTTTTAAAGGTACTGTTCGATGTTGACGAAATTTTGGCCGGCAAAAAAAGGGGAGAAGCCGTGCAAAGAGTTGAAGAAGCAATTGCGGACAAAATTTTTAACGCGTCGTTCAGTTTTGGTGGCAAATGCGCTGTTCGAATCGCAACTTTGCGCATTGTGTCGCATTTATGCGCTGGAAACGAAAAATGGGTGGTGAAAATGCTGCAACAAAATATTGACCTCATTGTGCTGAGGTAGAAAAAGCATGCTTTTTGTATTAAGGGAAGCCTCGGGCATCTTTTTTAATTTCTGTATTTAGCAAATTAGACACTTTTTTTAAATTGATCGTCGGAACCGGAGATAAGCGCCGGTCGGGGACGGCATATTAAGGGGTCGGGGCTTAACCCTAATCAAAACGATGACTACGAGTCAAAGCTCTCCAGAAAACGCGAAATATTCTAAACTAGGGTTAACCCCGACGTCGGGGGCCCAATCCTATTCTAAACAAAACATTTAATATTTAGGGCACTCCATGTCCGTGAAGTGTCTGAAATTGAACGCTGTGAAGCGCTTTACCTGATCACCCCAATGTTTTCGGCACTTTCTGCGCGGTCCGTCTCCGTTTTGGTCGGGTGGTGGCGCTTCCAATTGTTTGCCAAAAATGTGCTGCATTTTCTGATAAATGTTTCGGTCGGCGGCTTTCCATCAGCGGACGATTTGCCGTTAAAAAATACGCCGACCCCTGAGGACAAAATGCCGAACACAAACAGGCATCTTTCATTTGGAGAAATATTTCCAAAACTTACAAATTAGGGGGAAAAACTTGACCTTTTTCTTTATAAAATAATGCATAGGCGTGGGTGGCACTGCTTTTGATGAAAAACAAATATAATGAGGAGCCTAAATGGCAACAAAAAGTCAATAAATTGTGCATTCGTCCAGCCAACCAATAAAAACATTCCCTAATCAAATATTTTGCATTTAATGCCAATCTCAGAAAATTCTTTGTTATTGCCTCCGGCATTCTGTTGGAGCTTTTGGCCCGTTTCCCCTCAATGTTTTTGGCCCTGAACGTCGGTCTCGGCTGGCTCACTCGGCTAATGCACAAATGCTTCGAGACTGACAATGCGCATTTGGCCCGCATCGGGGCACAATTATTGGCCAATTTGGTGGACTGTCCGGAGGTCAGGAGGCGAGGGGAGCTTCAACTTTTGATTCAGGTTCAGATCCGCATTTTCTCTGATCAAAAAGTGATCTTATCCGTTTTGAATTGAAGGGTCAATTGGGTTTTTAAGATTTTTAAATTTTTAGCAAATTTTTGCGCCTCTGTTGGATGTTAGCATTTTTTCGGCATCGCTGGGCGCAAATCAACCATTTGAGAATACGCTTCTTCGCAAACTCCAACTTTGTGCCAATTGTCTTGCCGATCTTTTGAACACGTGGCCCGGCTTTTTTGTCTGTTTTGCTGTGGATAATTATAAGCACAGTCCATGTCAAAGGTGTGAAATAATTAAATTGGAAAAAAATACTTTTCCTATTTAAAAATACTGTTTTGCTATTTAGCTTTCCAAAATAGTCAATTTAAATACATATTAAAATGGTGAACATTTTTTTGAAAATATTTTTGGGGCTCCAATAGCGGGTTCCCCTCCCCAAAAAATGTGAGCACCTCATTTTGATACGTCTTATTCGCAAAACCGATCAAATCTTACAAATACCGTTCGAAAACTCGAAGTGACAGAAATTAATTAATTACTAATTTGACCGAAGCAAATCAACTTCTTCAAAAAGAGCCAAAAAACGGAGTTTTTCGCATTTTTAAGGCCATAACTTTAGTGGTTTGTATTAATCTTTTAACTTTTGGTTAGAATTAATAGCTCCACTTTTTTGGTTTCGAATCAAATTGTTTGATTTGATTGGCTTTGAAAAGGGTTATTTATGGTGCAAAAAGGTGCTCAATCTTTTGCGCCGGCGAAGTCTATAAAATTATTTTTTTCTGTTTTTTTTAAATTTTTTTAGAATATTCTTTTCTTCGGCGTCACAATGAAATGAACTATGGGCATTTATCATGACTAAAAAATAAAAAAGGACAAAAGTAAAATTTTATGTTTGTGATGTGATTTGTATAGACTCACTCAGTGTCTGCCACCTCCTCGCGGTTGGGTCCGGACTCCGGAAACGGTTAATTTTAAATGAATTTCGGTTTTATATGCGAAAAAATTAACCCTCTGGCAAAAAGCAAACAAAAATAATTTTATAGACTTCGCCGGCGCAAATGTATCGGCGCAAATGATGCATCACCATGCAAAAATAGAGGGCGGGGGAGGAGGGGGAGGGGTGTGGCATTAATTACCCATTTTTACGTTTTTTGCCATGTTGATATATATATATTTTAATTTTAGCATTATTATGTTCCTCAAAAGCACTTCTTATTGGATAAAACAGCACGAGAAACTGATGGGTGTTGAAGTTTTTAGCCGAATGTTGTGCCTTCCATATGCAAACAAAGAATTGTCGACATGGGACGAAGCAATGCAATTCTTTGGTAGCAGCTTTTTTGGAATGAATGTTTTTAGGTATCTCCGGGGATTCAGAAGAATTGAAAATGTTTCTTTCATTATGCCAAATTTGCATTTTTGAAATTTAAATGTGCCAATTAAAGAAAGAGTCCAAATGCCCGATCCGTACAAGGCTTCGCTTAGTGAGGATTTTGTGTTGGCCGAACTCCCTTTTCTTCGTTCAACTTTGCAAGTAAAATCGAAATTATTTTCATACAGATGATGCAAATTTAATAAAAGCAAAATCGTAAATTTATTTTTCTAAAAATCCTTCAATAATTAATTTCATAAATAATTAAATTAATAGTTTATTTAATTTCACTTAATCAATGAAGGAGGTTGTGTAATTAAATGTACCCAAATTAAGACTGAAAGTACGGACTTGTTCAAGGCTTTCCAGTCAATTCGTGTGTATGCGCTCTGTCATTCCGGGCTTCTTGAGGTCATTTATTCTTTTTGATGTTGTTGAAAAAGCGCCAATTTTTGCTTTAAGGCGCTGATTTGTACGATCATCCAAAGTCCGGACAGCCCTTGTGCCGTCAAAGGGACACTTTTACTCGCCGATATTCTTCACATTGTCTGCTGTATTTATTTAAACTATTAAATTAATTTGTGGCCACAATTTGTATTTGGCCTTTTCGGGGTTTTGGGAATTAAATAATCATTCTTTAATTAAATCTACCGTATCTTCAAGGCTACCGTATACTTGCCAAGAGAATGGCGCCTGAAGGCCCACGGCGTTGCTGAGCTTGTCAACCGGGCAGCGCAAGCATTTCAGCCTGCACAATTTGGGGAGCACACCGGTGATGAGCATTTGAAGAATGCCGATTTGGACTGGACCAATTCAAACGAAAATTGCAGGTGAAATTGAGAAAACAAAAATTCCCCCAGAATTGAATTGAGATCAAAAGTTCAGAACTTTTACTATAAATGTTATTATCGTTTAATTAAAGCAACGCAATAACACTTTATGCGCGACTTGAACAAATTGAACGTTTACGCGCCCGTCCTGTCGAAGAAAAATTGTGCGAAATGGACACTTTTTTCCTGGCCAATTTGGGGCACGATGGCCAACAGCAGCAGAAGAGACGAAGAAGCAGCGAACATTCCGTGCCAAGCCGACATTCGTCGAAGGCGAGCAGCAGTGGCCCAACAGCGGAGGAGCACAAAGGGGCGGTGGCCAAAGACGAAATTGAGGGTATTTATTGTATTTATTTGCCCCGTATTCCCTAAATAGGGCCCTCGGGGGTTCTCTTACAGTACCCCTAAAAAGGGCGGGGGTGGGGAGGGGGGTTCTATTGTATTTCAACAACTACGGTATTATGTTATGTACTGACTGGGATGGGAGGGGATCAACTGCTCTTTCCTCATCGTTTCATATCCAGTTTCTTTAACCTTTTAGGCTTTCTCGCAGTTTTGGACGATTTGTTGCCAAAGGCATTTGTCATAACGCCTTCAAATTTGGGCCAACAAACGTCGTATGCACCAAAAATGCATAAGTCAAGTTCAGCAACAAATATCACTGGCGTCGGTGTTGGCATTCCGATTATGGCGCCAATTCAAATTCAACACCAAAATTCCGCCGAAGGGCACAACAAACCGACGGCCCCTCAATGGCCAGTCGTTTGGCACATTTTGCACACAGTTGGCAATAATCTGGGCGGAAAGTCTGTGGACAAATGCGTCCCAATGCTTGACCAAGTGAGCCAAAACATTTAAATAAACGTAAAATTTGCTTTTTCTTTTAATGCATTTTCTTTTTAGTAGGGATGTTCGAGACTCAAAATTTACCGACATTTGACCCCGATACTCTCGAACATCCCTACTTTTTACTATCAATTATTCAATACTTTTGTGACCTTTTCGATTCGTAATTTGAAAATGCTTGAAAATTGGAGTCGCTTTGGATTTTGTTGGTCAGAGTTTAACGCGTTTAAATTGCAATTTATGCCCAATCATTTCAGCTGGTCCACCACTTTTTGCCCTCCAATCGCCAATTTTTACGTCGCGACATTGACGCCCTTTCCGTGGCGTGTGGCCAACAATGTTTCCGGCTTCTCTGTATTTGTGCCCATTCATCGGCTTCCGTTGGCCTCGACAATTCCCATTGGGCTGCGCAGCAGGTGGTGACGTTGAATGCTTTTTGTTGTTGGTGAATATTCATTTATTCTACAGGTGGCGAGTTTTTTGCTCAATTTCTGTGCGCAACTTCAAATTATGGGGGTACAATTTTAATTTATGTCCAAAAATAAAAACAATGCTTTGGCTTTTTAGGAAACTGAAAGCATTTTCTGCTCGAGAAGTCCCCTTCATTCCGGGGTCCGCTATTATTTTGCAATTTTGCGAATTATTTCTTCACATTCGGCCGGCCAAAAACTGCTCGAGCAAACAGCTGTAAACCAATTGTAAGAAGGCCATTTATTCGTTCGAATATTGAATATTATTTGTTTTTGTAATTTTAAGGCTTTACGAACTCGCACTGAAACCTTCGACGTGCAATTCGCTGATAAAATTGATTTTAGTCAGTTTGGATTACTTTCCAAGCGTCGAAACAGACGGGCAGGGAATATTTGCACGCGGACTTGTTGAAGCTGTACTTCTCCATTCAACACTGAACGAGGTACACCTATTGGTGGTGGGTCGTGCGCGATTCATCAATTTCAGTGTTTGTTTCTCTTTATTGAGTTGACGGTAAATACCAAAAACTTCCTTTAATATTTGCGTCATGGATGTGTTGATCGGAATTTTGAAAAAGCCTGTCCCGGGTACCCGGATCGGGTCCAGAAATCCAGGAAACGTGATCAGGTCTACCGGCCCCGGATTTATTCGGGGCCGGTCCGATCACTACTAAAATGGCAAAAAAGTTAAAAAAAAAAATGAAACTCTTAATACTTATTATAGTCTCTATTCATATTTTATTCAGTCCATCAAAAAGTGGGCCGTCCGTTTGCTGAACGTGTTCATCACTCTCGAACAGCTTGGCCATCTGCCCACTTTTGTCTGTTGGCATTGGACACTCAACTTGGCATTCCGACAGCTGTCAAATCCTTCCCTGAAAATTGTTCGACGCGCCGCCAAATTGTTGCTCAATTGGTTGCCGGTTGGTTGTAAAATTATTTATGACACACAATTAAATAGTATTAAATAGTTAACAACGCTTCGGAATACGTTCGATTAAATTTTAAATGTTAACATTTAATTGTTTTTTTAATTTAGTTTATTTTACAGAAATGTCCGATGGAGGCACGCAAAACGGCGATCGTTCTGCTAAAAAACTCAAAATTGACTCTGCTTGGAAATTTGGGAATGCTTTTGGAGGTATTTAAGACACATCACTAATAATAAGAGCGGGCGAGATAAGCTCGTCATAATTTATAAATTGTGCCAGATTATTTCCATTTGTTTTTTGGCTTTTTAAATTTAAACTACGCTTTTTGGTAAGATAACATTTTTATTTTTTGGTGTTCTTATATGGCGATTGGGACGAAGTGTCGCTTTGTGAAAACGGACAATTGGCAAAGAAAGCGCTTCGGGCGTGGAAAGACGTGAGTTTTGCTAGTGAATTATTTTCTCCTTATTATACTTTTTAAGCAAAATTTGGGTTAATTAAAAAGTCTGTTGAAGCATTTCAATTTGTGCTACGTGGACATTGTTGAGGAAAGAATGAGAAAGACTTTGTTTTTAAACAACGGCGAAACATTTCAACATAAACGCTCAATGGACGGAAATTTTGCCAGAGCATCGTTTAATGAGTAATTCAAAATTTTGAAATTATTTTTTATAAAATAAACGAGTTATTTCGTTATTTGAGTTAGTCTCACATTCATATATTTCAAAAGGATTTTTTCTGCTTAAAATTCCTTAGTTTTTCAAAGATCCCCCCCCCCCCCCCGACTTGATCTGGGCTATTAGCTATTTATATATAGATTAAATAATCAGTCTGATCAGTTGTTTAAACCAATTTATTCGATAATTTACCAATCGTCGCATATTTAGCGAAAACGGCAAATGTCAGCCGTGCATATTCACTCCCGAACATTTGTATGGCCAATTAATTCGCACAAAAACTGGCCAAACACTTCTCCAAGCCGAATGCGCTGTTGATGACGTTGTTAAAACACTCCAAAACTTTTTGTTGAGCACAAATGTTGATCAAAAACGAGTAAAAGGTATGTTTTAATGATTATCCGGATAAAAATATAAACTTTTTATAATTTTCATAATTCCCTCAGCTTCCCTTCTCGCCTTGGCACATTTGCTGGCCAACGTCGACCTCTACCGGACACAACTTTTTGTTGGCAAAGCTTCTTCTACGGCCTTTTGCGGTTCAATTGCTTCTTTAGTCCAATTGCTTCGCGACTGTGTGGAGCAGCAGCAGTCGCTTTGCGTCCGCGGATTCGCACTTTGGGCCGTGAATATTGCCGCGAATGGAAACGGACGGGGCAAGTTTATAAATTTATGTTTTTATTTTTTATTATAAACCATTTGACTGGTACAAGGTCCCACTAAGCCTATCGGCTTAAGCTCCTTAGGCTTAGACCAAAGCCTCCGCTCGGCTTAAGCTCCTTAGGCTTAGACCAAAGCCTCCGCTCGGCTTAAGCTCCTTAGGCTTAGACCAAAGCCTCCGCTCGGCTTAAGCTCCTTAGGCTCCTTAGGCTTGGACTAAGCCTCCGCTCGGCTTAAACTCCTTAGGCTTAGACCAGAGCCTCAGCTCAGCTTAAGCTCCTAAGGCTTGGGCCTAAGCCTCGCTTTTGGAAATTCAAAAAAAGTTTAATTTCTTATCGAATTAACAATAGACAAAATGTTGCGTAATTCAGTGGCGGGACTTCTCACGGCTTCGGGTTGGGAATGTGGGCAATTTGTCGGAAAGTGCATTGAAACTTTGACATCAAGTGCATTTAATTGTTCTAAAATGTCGAAATGGGACGGAAGAGACGACAACGCGTCAACGGCATCTGATCCGAGTCCGATTTTCAGCGGCAGAAAGCCTTTTTATACCAGAAAATGCCAAAAACTCGACGACAACGACGATTTGGAACATCGACCAAGAATTTGCACTGAATTTCCGAGAAGAATTGTACAAAAATCGAGAAACATTAATAGGTTAATTAACAATTTAATTAATTAAATCGCTTGCTTTGTTAAGAATTTTACGTTCCGCCTCATTGACGTCATATTCGCGAGCAAATAAAGTTGAATTACAGTCATTCGTTGAGGCCAGACAGAAGTCATTTGATCAGCTTCGGTTGGGTGAACAAATTCCATTAAATTTCGAAAGAATTTGTTGTTTGGGCGATTCATTTGCCTCAGTGAAAAAAGGTAAATAAATACATTTTAGAATAAAAATATGTTTAAAATATTATTTAAACAATTTTTATACAACTTTAATATTTTAGGTAGGAATGAAATAAATAATAATAAGAGTAAATCGAAAATTCATGACAATGCCGGATGTTTTGCGAACGTTTAGGTGTAACCAATCGAGAATCTCGACGATATTATAAAAACAAATCTTTTAGAATTTGGACTTGCTCCGACCGTTAGCAACTTAATTTGCATTCAAAGACTGTCAAAGATTGCGGGAAAAGGCAAATCCACGGAAAATGAGCACGATTATCGATTCATCTCCGAAAAAGAGGTGTCTAAAAGTAATTTAACTAATGCAATTTCATTTTCTAAGAATTTTTTGAGCAGAAATTAAAAAGCATTTAATAAATTTGAATAATTTTTTCAAATATTTTAGAACAGTGCGCTAATTGCCTACAGAAAGTTTTTGGTGACTGCCGGCGAGATCAATGAATACGATGTGAGCAAAAGGAACATTGGCCTTTATACGCCAACGGAAGATGGCCAACAGAAGGGAATCTTTTTGCCAACTTTGTTCAACATTTTCGGCGTAACATTTTTATGTCTAATTAATTGACTGTCTAATTCTGCTTCTCTGTGCTCTCGTTAGTGGCGAGTCCCTCTCTCTATCCTATTAAGTAGGGTTGTACGGGACCGGGACCAGTACTGAAATGGACAATTTTTTCCATTTTGGTACTGAAATTTTGGTCCCGGTTTTTCAAAATTCTTTTAAAATCCCCTTATAATGGTCCCGGTTTTTTACCAAGCATTTTTTTTTTATTGTTTTTGTCTAGTAGTCCCGGGTTTTTTTGACCGGGACCAAATTTAGTCCCGGTCCCGGTTTTTCCAAAAGTCCCGGTCCCGTACAACCCTACTATTAAGTGCCGAGTCCAACCGTCTCAAATTCAAAAACGAGGCACAACATTAGTTAAAAAGCCACTACATTCCGGATTGTTCGACAAACGCTCCGCCCCCCGAATTTTCCGAATTTTGATACATATTTTTAGAGAATTCCGAATTTTGATACATATTTTTAGAGAATTCCGAATTTTGATACATATTTTTAGAGAATTCCATATTTTTAGAGAATTCCGAATTTTGATACATATTTTTAGAGAATTCCGAATTTTGATACATATTTTTAGAGAATTTCACTGGAGAGAACAAAAGACAACAAAATGTTCGAGCAGCGCCAAAATATTACGCGACATAATAAATGGCGGTGCATTTTTTGTGCCAATAAACAATACCAAATTTGGCCGGAAAATTGTAAGGAAATTGCTTATGCGGGACAAAGCTTTGAAGTGATTTCATTGATCGATCGATTGGCCAACAAAGAAATCGGAACCGCAAATTCAAACAATCAAATCGCCAAGTTGTTGAGGTGCGGTCACTTTTAAAGGCACGGATTTTATAGAAAGACGGCGCTCGTTTTTTTGCCTTTTTTCGTTATCATTTTTTAAATTACCGTTTTTTTTAATTAAAGCCACCCAAAATCAAAAAAGTTCTCTCCAATCGAAAAATTTGAACGCGAAAAGGCTGTTTTTGATCTCTCTGCAAAGCCGAGGCGCAAAAAGGTTCCCTAGTAATAATTCCGACAACAAATTTCATCATCTTATTTCAATTTTAAATTTGCAAAATTGCAGAAATTTCTTTTGAAAGGCCGCGTAAATTGAGTAAATTTTTTTTGATTCGTGCATTAGAGACCGAGAGGAATCGATTGGCTTTTTTTTCTCTAATTTTGTGATTTTAGGCTCTTCAGAGATGGGCCGACCGCCGTCTTTCAAGACCAATGCCTATTTTCGGATGTTTTACAACTCATTTCCAACTCAAAAACAACGTCGCTTGACGTGCGCTGCACAATTTACGAATTATTTGCATTTGTTTTTTAACAATTTTATTTGTTTATTTTGATTCTTTTAACATTTTTTATATTCTAATTTTTTAAATTTACGATGTAGCAAATATTATTGTTTGATTAAATTTATTACTAAATTGAGTCCAAAGGTCACATTCGTCCTTTTGTTGGGCGCCGTCCGTCGATTGCCCCCCCCCCCCCCCCCCCCCCTCCCCTCCCCCCCACCTACCAACCCTTGGCTAAAGGGCCACAACTGACATTTTATTTGGACAGAGTGGCCAGCAGCCCGCACCCAAACATCAATCACCAACCCCAAATATGTACAATTTAGTTTGGCACGGCTAATCATTTTTTTGCCCAATTTTTAATTTGTTCAAAGGGCTGAAAATTTCTGTTAATATCCATAGTCTAAATCGGTCAATGCGGTTTGGGGAACTGGTTCTGTGACCGCCAAAAATTTGAACTTCTTCGGAACATGTTCTCGAATCGAATTCATTTTCTGTTCATAAGTCTTACTGGTAATCTCATCGAAAAAATTTTACCGAAAATAAATATGCGTGTAAAAAGTGTGAACAAACAGATGAACAGTTTTATGCTTATAAAAATGCACAAAATAAACCCAAACAGCAAATAAACGACAGTCAGTTCGATGGAAATTGATCAGAAAATGGTGCATGATCTCCTCTGATCAGCTAATCAAATCCGTATCAGCTTCATTGGTTCTCGCACTCGTTGGGTCCATGTCCACCAATGCCGCCCCGGAGGCGAAGGACCAAGTGAAGAGTGGACTCCTTCTGAATGTTGTAGTCGGCCATCGTGCGGCCATCTTCGAGCTGTTTGCCGGCAAAGATCAGCCGTTGCTGATCAGGCGGGATGCCCTCCTTGTCCTGGATCTTCGTCTTCACGTTGTCAACTGTGTCCGAACTCTCCACCTCCAAAGTGATCGTTTTGCCGGTCAGTGTCTTCACGAAAATTTGCATGCCATCACAGCCCGGCATCGCCGCCAGCAGCAGCCCCGCGAGGCCAACCCAGAAAAGAATCAGCCCAAAGTGCTTCATGTGGAGGAGGGCAGAGGGACGCCAAGAAAATTGGAAATATTGAAAATCTAAAATAGGCTAAAACCCTTGGGTTTCGAGGTCCTTTTATTCGCCAGAATTTCCACTCCATAAATTATTGACTTATGCCAAATCAATGAGATAAAAATAAAGCATGCCAAACCTTATGCTTAAGTCGCATGACAAAGTACCTCCAAAATTTTTACTTAAATCGATTAAAATATATAAAATATTAATAAAAAAAAGGAAAATATTAATATTGTAATTGAATTTGTTAACAGTTTCGTTGGATCACCCGTTTAAAGAAAAAAAACATAAAAAACCGGGAAATATAAGCAGGTGTCGCGTCGAAATTGTCCAGACATCAACAATAAGATTTAGGGGTCAAAATAAAGACACACTTTTAAAACGTTCAAAATTTGGCAAAACGTTTATTTTGGCATAAATGCGAGTTGCACTTTATAAATTATTAACTTATGCCAAATCAATGAGATAAAAATAAAGCATGCCAACTCTATGCATGAATCGCATGACAAAGTACCTCCAAAATTTTTACATAAATCGATTAAAATATATAAAATATTAATAAAAAAAGGAAATATTAATAAGAATGAATGCTAAAAAAGTAAAATATAAGTAAAGTAATTAAATTGTCAATAAGGTTTGTTGAATCAAATCACTCTTTTGGAAAATCTACGAGATGTGAAAAATCTAGACTTTTCATTTTAACTCAACTTTGTAAAAAAAAGGTGTCATATTTTAGCATGTAACGGATTCCATTTGGCCAAGGTGTACGGAGAGTTGCGCTCCGTGGAGAAAATAAATAAAAATGGCAAAATTTTGTCCCAAAATTTTTCTGTTTACCTTTTCTTTCATCACCAACTGGCATAAACGGGAAAAAGTCGAATGTGCGGTGTTTTGGCCAATATAAATCTTTTGACCCTCTCGCTATGGACAAATTTATAATCAGGGTATCAAACATATTCAGACGGTTTTTTTTGGAAATATAAAAATTTCGTAAATGTTGACTAAAAGGGTCCCCCCTATTGAATTTAGTTTTTTCGCGGTGCGCAATTCTCTGTGTTGGTGCGAAATTTTTAGTGCGCAATTCTCCAAAACCCACACGCCTCAAAGTGCACGTGGCCTCGTTTAGATTTGGTTGAGTTAAAACGATTTTGTCAGGACTAATGCCACTTTTTTACAATATTTTTGCTGTCAATGTGAATTTGAATCGATAAATAGTCATAATATGTAATACATTTCCATGTAAACTACTCGCCAATCCAACAACAATTAATGAATTTAAGCCAAGAGCAGTATTTTCGACTGCAAATTATTACTCCATAATTAAATACTTGAACTGACATTTTATTTCTTTAAACTAAACAAATCCTTCTTTTTTAGATAGCAAAAGAAATGATTAAACTAATCAAATTCATTTTTATCCTTTCTTTAATTGACCCAATAACGAATTCGCCCTTTGAAAATTTAAAAAAAGGGTTTCTAATTCCGAAAGGATCATCGAAGAAACTAATTCAAAATCTTCCGAATTTAAATGTGCAAAGCATTGGTGAAACGTCTAAAAATATTGAAAAAATGAAAAAACTGGCAAAAAATGAAAGCCGCTTGGAGGAAGTTAAAATTCGCGTTATATATCAACCCAACAATGATCCCGGGCATGCTTTTATTGTGGTTGGAGATTATGGTAGTAATATTATGGATTTTGGCTATAAAATAAACAAATGTTTAGAGTACGATTTTATGATGGCAGGCGCTCGTCGTAGAATATTGCAAGTTTATACCTTTACATATATATAGAGATGGGATGGCATTCCGAACGCTTCAAAAGTTTCGGAACTCGGAATTTCGGGTCTTAAAATTTTTCCGGAAGTCGGAGGTTTAACTTGACTTGGTCAAAGCTAAAATACGGGGAGAGATGGCATTAATTGCGTGATAACAGAAAAAGAAGAAAAAAAAGATGAAAAGAAATACATACCGTATATACTCTTTTAAGTCCACCCCCTCTAATAATTCCGGCGGAATTCCGCGCCAAAATATCGGAACTCGGAATTCCACCCACTCTAAAATATATATATATATATATATAAATGTTAAAATAAAATTAATTATTAAATAAGTGTAATTTAAATGTTATTGTTTAAGTCGTTACGATATTGCCAATAAATTGGAAAAGAATGACAAGGAAAGGCCACAATCATTCAAAGGACTCGGCCTTTTTGTGTGCCAACGCAAAGTCGAACAATCGTTTTTTGAAATGGGCTCGCGTTTTTGGTTTGGAGAATCTTTTTCACCAATCAACGCCAATTGTTTGGACTTCGTGTTCAATTTTATGTGCACACTTTTTGACGGGGACTGTCCCAAAAAAGAGGCAAATGATGAAACAATTTTTTTGTCAATTTAAAAAGAATATTTAAATTAACGCTTTATTTTATATATTTTTATCTATGCTTTGTTTTGAAAGATATGGCCTAATAATTTCGTCAACTTCGACAAGGACATGTTCCGAGATTATTTAAAGCTGGGTGATCGACGACAGCCGGCGTCAGCCTTAGAACGGAAGCCCATTTCATTGCCCGCCGATGGTTTTTGTTGTTTTGCTTTTATAATTGCTTTTGAATTTGAATTTATTGTAGATGATCATAATTGTGTGCTGAAGGATCATCATTTGGAATTTCGCATAACAAATTTAAAATGTGATGTAAATGATGAAGGTGGCATTTGTGCCAATTTTGTGCTATCTCACTTCACTGGTCTTTTTGATGTGCCCGTTTTAATGGGCAAAGAATTAAAAAATAAAATTTTGGTGGAGACAAAACCCAAAAAAGTATGGAAAGATGGCAAAAACATTCATTTGGTTGCCGTTTTGAAGGCTTACAGCTGTAAAATTTTGGCGAACCTTTCAATGTCTTCTGTTGGTTATTTAATATTATTGAACAAAACGGTAAAATTACATTTATTCTTTGTACTGTACAAACTTTTGACATTTTAGACAAAAAAATTTATAAAAACAAAAAATGTTTGTCATTCACATTTCTTTGGGCTAATAAACCTTGACGAAATAATTGGGCATATTGTGGAGGTCGAATTTGATGGATGGACACAAATAAACCCTGGCAAAAACAACTGAATGAAACAGCGAATTTTACACAAAATTGCGATATTCTTTATATGTAAAGGACATTTGGAGACGCTTGTATTGTTATTTATATTATTGTAATCGATAGAGCATTGAAAATAGAAATCGAAATTTTGAAAAAATCCCGAACCCCGGGGGTTTTATTTGAGGAAATACGGTAATCGAAATGGTGGATATAAAACTGACTAGTTTGTTAGAGCTCGGTAAAAAAAAAAATTTGGGAGCGGGAATCCCGTTAAAATCCCGCTCTCGTTAAACTCCTGTTGAATTTTTACCGGGAGCCCCGCGGGGCGGGAGCGGGAGTAATTTTGAAAATTTACACAAAACTGGATTTATGACAAAAAATGCTTAAATTTTCATCTATTTTTATTTTTGGTGCTTTCACAAATGAAAATTCTGCTTCACTTCTGGGGGGGGGGGGGTCAGAAAATAAGGCCTAACTTATTTTTAAGTTGTTTTACAACATTTGTTACCAGAAATTTTCTTGATGCCTTATATAATAAAAAGAAAACCAAACTTTTAAACTCCGGGAGCGGGAGAAAGCCTAATGGAAGAAGGAATAGAGAGAAGAAGTTTATCGCTTGAGGGGAGATGAAGCCAAAGTGGGCGGGGACATTATTGAAATGAATAAAGTGATCAATAAAAGGGGGGGGGGAAGCAATTCGTTGGGGAGTGAATAAAATGGAGAATTTCCAAAAACTGAGAGTCGGCTTAATGAAACTGCAGCTTCTTATTGTCCTTTGTTGCTTTAATTAAAACATTTTATGGCATCCCATCATAATTAAAGGGAATTAAAAGTTTAGGACGAGACTGCCCCTGTTGCAATTTTAATGTCTCCTTTAAAAAGCATAGCTTTTTTCCGAACGACCATTGGTTTTATCCCTCGAGGGGATTCTTCCCCCATCATAAATCCACAATAATTAAATTCTAATGCAACAATTAAACATCCTAATGGCTCATCTTTATAAAAGTGCCATTCTACACAACTTTCCCAGTTTCAATCACTCATTTTCCAACACTGCCAAAACAGAATCCCATTTTAGAAGCTCTAATCTAAAGTGATGTGTATGTGCATAACAAGCTAAATTGAGCCACAAATAAAGAATACGTAAAAATAATTATATAAATTATTTGTATTAATCGTACATTTTATAATTACTAATTTTAAAGTTTAGATACCAGAAATCAACATTATACACATGTTCGCCAACATATTTTTCTTTGGGATAACTTGTATTGGCGCATGTTTGTTAATCAAAGTTGACTTTTATTTTTAATAGTTTGACGGCACTATCATATTAAAAAAAGTTTCAACTTCAAAGGCCCAGCAGACGATGCCCGGCAACTCCATACTCGCATTTACCACTCCGGCGACGCCTTTGGCTAATCAAACGCTAATCAAAGTGGCCATGCTAATTGCCCAAAATGACACGGACTACGGCCTGGCAAGAAAGAACTCGGCGTTGCGCAATTCGGGCGGTGCAATTCCAATGGCGCTGGAACAATTGTGGGCAGACGAAATCCTTCCACAAAACGTCAATTTCTCGTCAGTTTTTAACTCAATTTTTAAATAAAATAACAATTGTAGTAAGAATTAAAATTACAACGTTTTTATTTTTAATTATTATTTAAAAATGTTTATTTAGTTTCCAATGGCATTACTCAAATTGTAACGAGGCAAATGCGCTTGGCCAAAGTTATCAGTATATCCGGGAGTTTGGTGCTGATGCTATCATCGCGTCGTGCATGGACGGTAAATCGGAATAATATAAAATTATTTTTTATTAATTAATGAATTAAAAAATATAACCGTTACAAATAGTGCCACCAATGTTGGGCCATTTGGCCGCCAATTTTAACATACCGATGATGGTTTGGGGACAGAGTATGGCTTCGGCGTGAGTTACAAAAAAATAACAATTTTTATCATTAATTTAAAAATTGATTAAATCAAGTCTTGCCTCCTCCAACAATGTGACCTATCCATCTTTGTTGAACATTGTGCCAAACTACAAATAGTAAATTTAATTAGGTAATTAGCGGATTTGCCTGAAAATATATCCTCGAATTAGCATGGCTTCCGGGTTAATCAGTCTTCTACAGTACTTCAATTGGACCCAATTCGCCGCTGTGACCCAAAGCGATAGCGCAGTTAGCGGAGGTTAAAAATTTCTAAATTTTTTTCGCATTTTTTATTTTGTTCAGGATGTGACTTTCTTGCCAGTGACATAGATGTCTATTATTTAATTCAATAAATATTTAAATTTAAATTTTAAGAATGCTTTGAGTGCCCAGTCGGTGGTCAATGTTAATTATAAGGCGCGAATTTTCGACATTAAAACATCCGACACGAACACAATTATCAGTGCGCTTCAGCAACGGGCGAGGAGTGAGTTGGGGGCAATTCAAAATTAAAGTTTAATAAATAAAAATTATAAAATTAATTTAGTTGTTTTGCTATGCTTCGATGACATCAAACAATTACGCACATTCGCGCTTAGTTTGTTTGATGGCGGGCTGACTAAGGTTTTAAAAGGACAGCCCAAAATTCGATTAAAATTATCTTTTTAATTTAATTCATAAAATTTGTTGTGATAATAATTATGATTTGTAAAGGATTATGTGTACATCATCCCGGACAACGATTTAAATTTGTCATGTAAAATTATAATTAGAATTAATTTATCAAAATTATTTGAAAAAATTAAGTCAATTTGTCGAGATTGCCATTTTGGGTACAAAACTGGAGGTAAATTTTTGTGCGTAAATTTTTTGAGTTTTTTTTTGTCACAATTTCCGTGCTAATCCATTAAATGCTTCGAATATGGCCGATGGAAGAGACGAAGACGCCAAAGTGATTGGGCGACTGGCCTTTTGGGTAAGTCCCTAACTTTTGAAGGAATTAACAAAATTTAAATTTTGTTTTGTTTACTTTTTAGTGGCATTATGACATCACTTTGTCCGCGTTGTCCAACCGAAATTATTACGGCTTTTATGAAAAAGTGGTTAAGCGGACGCGCGATTGGCCCTTTTATTGTCCCGAATCGGATTGTGGCACTGTTACAAATGTGATAAATAATTGCTGATCAAAATCTTGATTATTTTTAGTCCATTTCAGGGATCACTCAACTCGATCCTTCTCTATGACGCAATTTACAATTACGGAATAGCACTAAACGAAAGCTTTAAGCAATTCGGCATACGACCTGAAATCTACCGTAATGGTTCTCTGTTGGCGGTCAATAACAGAAAGCCATTCATGGGTTTTGGAACCTTTTTTTGTTGAAGAAATTTATTTTGTTCAAGGTTTGACCGGTTATGTAACAGTAGAAACTGATCAGAACACGCGAGTCTTCGTACTGTCCAGACGAAATGCTGATGCGCAAGGAAATTCACTTGAGGTTTTGATGCAATTGGCTTGGGTTAATGGACAATTGGTGAGTTTTAGCGAGATTGATCGATCGATAAGATAATCAATTTTAATAATTTTTATTCAATTTTTGGAGTTTTTGGTCATATTTGGTACTTTTTGGACAATATTGCAAGTTTTTAATCCTTGAAAATCCGCCCTATTTATTATAGTGAAATCATATTATAAGTGAACATGATTATAATTTAAAAGAAAGTTGAAAAGTTTCTTTCAATTCTTTTAGAATGTGACAATGAGAAATGCCAGCTCTCAAATGTGGGCCTCCCGTGCCGGAGTCATCCCCCCGGCAGTGCCCGCCTGCGGCTTTGATGGCAAAGGATGTACCGTATCCGTGTTCGATATGTACAAAGTGTCGGCAAATTGTTTGAAAATGCTAATTTGATCATTAAGGGATATTTCGTGACCGGAATCGTTCTGTTTGTGCTTCTCATCGGCGGCAGCATTTTCATTTTTGCCGGTTTGATACGGTAAAATACAAAAAAATTAGGTTTAATAATTTTTTCTTTTCAGCGCGAAAATTATTGAAAATCGGAGGAGCAACTTACTTTGGCAAATTCCTTTTGCACTGTTAAAGCGGTCGAAACAAAAGGTTGGTGGATTTTATCGTTTCAAATTCAAAAACATCGAATTTATATTTAATTGTAAATTTTGTTGAGTCATTATATAATTTGAATTGGATTTAAGTTTATAATGCTTTTTAGCATTTTGAACGCGAAACCGAGCGCAGTCGGCACTCTCTCCGCTCGAATCAAACGAACCTTTCCTCGTTGACCCATGCAACCATGGACAGTTTGGCACAGTCCAAAATCTTCAGCCTTTACACTTACAACGGGGACAAATGCATTGTGTGCAGTTACGGCTTGACATCGTTGGCCTCGCCTCTGTCCGTTGCGGAATTGGCCGAGTGCCGAACTGTGATTAAACAGAATTGACTTACCATTTATTTACAGGGGGAAACTGCTTGATTTCTTTTTCCGGCACATTCGTTATTAAATTTAAACAGTTTAGGAGATTTGTAAAGTTTAAACAATTTTAGATGAGGCTGTTCGACCATGAGAATGTGAATCGCTTTTTGGGACTTTGCCTCGACGGGCCCAATGTTTTGGCGGTGTGGAATTTCTGCGCCCGCGGTTCGATCAGAGACGTGATTTTGTCCGAGAATGCCATGGTCAAAGATGTTGTGTTCATCCAGTCGGCCATCAAGGAGCTTTGTGAGGTCAGAAATGACTTTTTACCATTAAAAATTAAAATATACAAATGGTTACTACAATTTATATTCGCAAATAATTCATTGTTAGGACCAGAGATGTAACCGAATACCAAAAAAAAGTCCGGAATCCGGCATTTATATGCTTTTTAATTTTTATTGTCCTATTTTTCAACTAATTAAGGGAATGTACTTCTTGCACAACTCGGCCCTCCAATTCCATGGTCGGCTGAAGTCTTCCGCTTGTCTGATCAACGAACGTTGGCAAGTGAAAATCTCCTATTTTGGGCTCCGATGGCTTAAAAATTCGCAAAAAAACGCAAACAAAAGGTAAAAATAATAAAAATTATTTTATTAAATTTACATTTTGTAAGATTTTACATTGTCAAAAATTCACATAATTTTATATTAGATCTTTTGTGGCTTTCACCCGAACAATTGCGGAAAATGGGCGATTTGGATGAAAATGTCGACGGCTCAAAACAATCGGACGTTTATACTTTGGCACTGATTTTCACTGAAGTATAAAAATAAATTAAATATTACGTTTTAAAGTTAATTTCTGCTTCAGATGGTGAATATGTCTCCGTGTTGGGAGAATGGCGGCACCGCTGAGGAGGAAGGGGAGCAAGCAGTACATTTGTCGGGAGAGCCCCGGAGGGGGAGAAGTACGGTAACGCGCGGACGAAATTCGGAGGAAATTGCGTATTTGGTGAAGCGAGGCGGGCTGATCCCACTGAGACCGTCGCTACGGCCCGCCTTCGACAACCTGAACCCGGAATTGGCATGGAAAGGAGTTTTGCGCGGGTTTAATCCGTTTGTTGCAGATTCATCTGATTCGCGATTGTTGGGTGGAGGCTCCGAATGAACGTCCAACCATTGAGAAGGTCCGGCAGAAGTTGCGGCAAATTAATGCCGGACAGAGTGTCAACCTGATGGATTACGTGTTCGGCATGCTGGAGCAGTACGCCAACAAGTTGGAGGAGGAAGTGCAGGAGCGAACGCGAGAGTTGGAGGGGGAAAAGCGAAAGTCGGACATCCTCCTCTACCGTATGATGCCACGGTAAATTTGCCCTAGGGGGGTCCCCGTGTGACATTGTCTACATTTTACATAACTTTAAGACAAGTTGCGGACCGTCTGAAGCTTGGTCAATCCGTGGAACCCGAACACTTTGAGGCGGTTACCGTATTCTTCTCAGACATTGTCCAATTCGCGGCACTGTCAAGTCAGATGCGGCCCCTGCAGGTGGTAAACCTGATGAACGAGCTGTACACCACGTTGGACGCCATCATCGACGAGCACGACGCGTACAAGGTGGAATCGATTGGTGAGTTTGACAGGGCACAGGGCACGGACCGACATTTGGGTACCGGGGTTCCGGAAGCCCTAACTTTATTTATTTTAATCATTTTGACATTTTATAATTTATCGTTTATAAACTTTTAGGCGATGGATATTTGTGCGTGTCCGGACTGCCCAAACGAAATGGCAATTTGCATGGAAAGGAATGCGCGGATATGTAATAAATTAATTTAAATTTAAAAGGAATTTGAATATTTTTTTAAAAATAAATTTCAGGGCTTTGGAGTTTATGAAAGCATTGAGCGACTTCCGAATTTTGGACCTTCCCAATGAGCGAATTCGTCTCCGAATTGGACTGCACAGCGGCCCGTGTGTGGCGGGCGTTGTCGGTAATAATTGCGTGAATATTTTTGGAATTAATTTAACAAAAAATTGAAATGTTTTGCTCCCCCAATCCCTAATTTTTGGTGATAAATTTGAACCTTTTTAAGGGCTGGCAATGCCTCGCTATTGTCTTTTTGGGGATACGGTAAACACCGCTTCCCGGATGGAAAGCTCTTCAAGCCGTTCGTTTTGTATTTAAATTTTCTGATTTTACTTTTTGAATAATTCAGCTAACAAAATACACATCTCCAAAGCGACCCACACTTTGTTGAGCGCCAATTTCGACGGATACATAATGGAGAGTAGAGGCGAAGTGATCATTAAGGTGGGGGTGATTTGATTCAATCAATCATTAAACATTAATGATCATTATCTGATCAGTTTTGATCTGAAAACATTGGCCGGTTTATTTCGTAGGGAAAGGGCGTCATGGAGACCTTTTGGCTGCTGGGACATGCCGAAAACGGCGCACTGCCGCCGAATAACGCGCAGCAAGACAGGCAACCGGCGACCAAAGCTGACGACGACGGCGGGGAGGAGGAAATGTACAGAAATTATAAACAGTCCATGGAACGTGGCACTGACACTTGCGGATAGTGACGCTGGAGCTGCATGTGGCACCAGCAGCATTTATTAACATTACGCCGTCCCAAACTGATAAAATTTAATTCTTAAACATAAAAATATTTCCATTGTTTTATCATTTTTTAGTTATAACTAGGGTCCGGATTTTCATGTTTTAACATGTTTTTTTGGCGAATAGGGAATCGTGAGAGAAGCCCAAAAATAGCATTCATTTTGAAAAATTTTACAATTAGAGCGACTTTTTAGTCCATATAAATCCATATTTTGGCTTTTTTGAGAATAAATCCATATTTCGCCATTTTTCCATAATAAATCCATATTTTGGCCTTTTTGATCAATAATTCTTAAGAAAAATGCAATTTTTTAGGCTTTTTCCGAAAATTTTTGAAGAAATTCAATATTTTAGGCACTTTTCCCAAAATTTCTTAAGAAAGATGCAATAAAAACGAAAGAGCAAAAAAAAATTTTAAACCAAAAATGAAAAAATGACTTTTTCTTTGACCAAAAATCCACCCCCCAAAGATCGACATTTTTCCTAAAAATTTTTTAATTTATATTTTTTATAAAATTTTTAAAAACATATAAAAAAATAATACATTTACAATTGTGAGAGCAAAATTAATAAAGATTGACGAATTTTGAAGGTTTTTACGCATAAATTGAAAAGATTTGGTCCGTTTTAGCCCATTTTTTAGTCCATATTTTGACACTTTTTTGGGTTTTTGGTCCATATTTTAGGGGTTTTTAGTCCATATTTTAAGTCCATATTTCGCGTTTTTTAGTCAATATAAATCCGGACCCTAGTTATAACAGTGTTATTGGTATTTCATTAGGATAGACAAAACAAAATTTCATTTTTAAAAAGTTGGAATTCGTTTAACTTCAAACTCATAAAATTGGCGTTATCGTTGGCGTTGGTTTGAACGGGGCAGCGGCATCATTTATTGACATTGCAGCGTTCCCAAACTGATGAAATCGCATCCGGTCCGAAGGTCGAATTGTCCGAAGGTCGAAAGTGTTGTAACTTTCTTCAACCTAAACCGATTAGGTCGAACATTATACCGAATGAAAGCTTGCGATCAGTAGAGTTATCATTAAGTTAAAGCTAAGTGATTGGACAGTGCTCAAAAAAGTTATGGCCAAAAAAGTGAAAAACTCCAAAAATGGCCATTTTTGGAGGTTTTCTGGCCATAACTTTTTTCATAATTATCAGGTCGCTTAGTTTTTACTTATTAATTGCTTCTCCTCATCGAGAGCTTTCATTTGGTATAATGTTCGACCTAATCGGTTTAGGTTGTAGAAAGTTATAAAGCATTCGGCACTCAAACCCCTTTCGACCTTCGGACCGGTAGCCGATGAAATTCTATAATAATATAAATAAATTAATTATGTAAACGCTTAAAAAATTTTCTGTACAAATTAAAAAAAGAGCAAAAAAAGGAATAATTTAAATTTTAGGTTTAAAAATTCGGGAATTGTAAATTTTGCAATTTTTATTAGGGGTTTTTGCAGCGGTTCCTACAGACGCCGCTGGGAAAAAGACGATAGGCGCCGCCGAGAAATTTTTGCCTCAATTTGTTAAGAGGTAACCCCACAAATCGGGTGCCGATAGGCGCCGCCGGGGAAAAAATGAAAGTTTTAGTGAATTCAATTAGGAAATGTGCCTAAAATTTGCAAAAAAAAATCATCATTTTATAAGATTTCTGAAAAAATAGCATTCATTTCGAAAAATTTAATTTTGCAAAACAAAAAGTCCCCTCGTTTCAAAATTTTGGTAAATCAGTGCCCGCCCATTCACACTTGTGTCGGCGTATTATTTGAAAATTAGGATTTTTTCGAATAATGTATTATTTGAATTTTTTATTTGAAAAAAAAAAGTCTTTTTAAACTCAGTAAAAATCGAATTTTACTAGTAAAATTTGAAACTTACGTTTTTCTTTATTGTTTCTCTATTTTTTCTTCAGAATTTGAAACAAATTTTAAGGTGGGCCGGCACCTATTTGGGGGTTTTGCCTTGAGAGTATCGAAAAAAATTCATTTTTTAGGGGGTGAATTTGATCTTTTGTTCCTAAAACAAAAATACAACAAATCCGAAAAAAATGACGAAGAAATTGCCAAAACTATTGAAGGTATTCAAAATTCTTTAAATTTAAATAACCAAAATATTGGAGAAAAATGTATTAATAGTGAAATAATTCAATTTTCCCATAATGAAAATGAGAAAAAAATTGGAGAAAATTCCAAAAAGGCTGAAAATATGCAAAAAGATCAATTAAATGAACAAAATGTTGGCGAAAATGCCAAAAATGAAATTCAAATTCTATCAAAATATAATGAGAACCCCAAGGAGGAAGTCAAAATTCGCGTAATAAATCGAATCGCCAATTTGCCCAGACATGCTTATGTGGTGGTTGGAAATTATGGTAAAAAGCGCTTTTTTAATTATTTGTTTTATCTTTAACCTTTTAGAATACGATTTCTTATTAGGAGGCGCACGTCGAAGAAAATTGTAAGTTTAGATTAAATATTTTTTTATGAAACTCCCAATTTTGAAAATTATTTCTTTGAAATTTATAATGAATAGGGAGTCAAAAAATATGCACATAAAATCTTGAAATATGCGCATAAAATAAAATTGCAAAAATATGCACATAAATTTTCTAAATTCAATATAAAATTTCCCAAAAATTCTTCAAATTTTTCAAATATAGCAAAAAATGGCCAAAAGTCGATCCTTAGGGATGTATTTTTCATTTTTATTGCATTTTTGTTACGGAATTTTTGAAAAATGGCGAAATATGCAAAAAATGCACATGGAACTAGAAGCTTCAAACCGAGCTGAAAACACGTTTTTCGTGCGTTTCAGACCGTTTCCAGTTCAGGAAAAAAATTTATTTTTTAATTTTCAGTCGTCACGATATTAACGTAAAATTGGACAATTCAAATAAAAAAAAGGTCCAATCATTCAAACAAAAGAAACTTTTTGTGCCCCCCAAAAAGGCGGAGGAAGTGTTTTTTGAAATGAGTAAACGTTTTTGGCATGCCGAATCATTCTCGGAAAGCAAAGCCAACTGCTTGGACTTCGTGTTCAACTTTGTGTGCGCACTTTTTGACGGCAATTGTCCAAAGAAAAAGGTAATTTGCAGAAATAATAAATTACTTTTATTAATAATTATAAATGTTAAGCTATGGCCTAATAATTTTGTTGAATTGGATGCTGATATGCCCGATGAATATGCAAAGCTGGATGAGTTGCGATTTCCTGCTTCTGTTTTTGAACGGCAGCCTATTTCTCTGCCAGGTTTTCATTTAATTAATTTTCTTAATTAAAAATTGTTTTCAATTTAGTTGTTAATGACCCAATTTGCAAGATGAAGGATCATCACTTGGAATTTCGCATAAAAAATTTTGAATGCAATTTAAACGGTGATGAAAATTGTTCAAAATTTGTGTTGTTCTATTTAACTGGCCGTTTTACTCGAACTTTCACAGGGAAAATGAAATTTGAAACGGCAATTTTTGTGGAAACGGAAGCTGAAAAAGTGTGGGAAAACGGTGAAAACGTCCATTTAAATGCCGTTTTGAAAGCATACAGCTGTAAACAATGGGAGAACAATAGTTCGATGTCAATTGTTTCTAATTTATTAATTATGAATGAAACGGTAATTTTTAAATGTTTTTATTATTAATAAATTTAAAAAAATGTTGGCATTTCAGACGAGGAAATACATAAAGCCAAAAAATGTATGCCATTCGCACAATGTCTGTGCATTTGCCCGTCCCATAAATCTCGACGAAATAACCGATCATATTGTGGACATCGAATTTGACCGATGGGATGATATAAATCTCGATTAAAAGAAGATCCTGGCATGAAAACAACAACCTAATTGATGATAATAATGGTCCGTATTTATGACATTATGTTTGATAAAATATATGTTGCTACGGTAGGGGTCATCCGTCACTAAATCTTTGATTACAGAAGCTAAAAAGTTAACAATGGATTGGGGCATACAAATCTGAATTGTAGACACCTCTCTCTCTCTCTCTCTAGGCCATAAAGAATTGTGTATAATTCTTTCATAATGTTTCAATTACGGTATTTCCTAAATACTTTAGACCCCCCCCCCCCCTAAATTAGACCCCCCCCCCCCACCCCTCTAAAATAGAAACCCCCCTTGGAGAAGGGTTGAAAAATACTAACCCCGGGGTTATATTTTAGGAAATACGGTATAATTAAATGTAATGACAGATTATGTTTTGTTTACAGCCACTTTTACTTTTAAAACACTTTTTTAAGCGCATTATTTAGGCGGGAGAGATGTGCCGTCCGTCATTATCAGAAATATAAATGCCGGGTTGACAACCAAATTTGTAAATGATATATTCGAACAAATGCCCTTGGGGGTGAAGAGCATTTCTCATTACATTCATTTGCCTTCTTTTCTGCTCGATTCGAACAATTTCGATTAAAAAGAATACTTAGGTATTTATAAAAGCAATTTCAACTTTGAGAAGGTCCCTGCAGTGTTTTTGGGCACCTCCGGTTACTTTTTAGAATTTGTCGTACGTAATTCCGGCTGAATGACTATTTTCAAGTGCATTCTTGAAAACAATTACAGTTTCAAATTTGTAAGTACGGGGGTTAATTTTCAAGTACTGTACTTGTCATTCAAGTACGAATCCGAGCCCTGTATTAGTCCATTTGTGCCGGAGTCAATCAATCGGTGGTTGCGTGTTATTTTTTGACTAATTAGCGAAAAAGTTAAAAAACGACGGCACAACAACTCTATTGAAGTCGCATTTCAATTCGTCAGCAATGACAAATATTTGAGTGCAAATTCTTTCAAATTATGCTGAGATCAAAAAATGACAGATTCTTTTTTTTGGGCCCCCAATTACCACCCACAAACACTTTTCACCTGCACTGGTAGGCAAGTAACTTTTTATAAATGTGCCCTCAGAATGCATAAACGTTAATTTGACAATAATAATAATAATAATAATGAGAGGATAATGAACAAATGCCCTTGAGGCCTGACCTTTTGTCCTGCCGGCTCATTATTTATTTTCCTCTCGATTCCAAACCCACTCACTATTAGGCGTTTTGCGTGGAGGTCCTAGGAACTAAAATTTCCGTTTAAGAAATATTAATTAATAGAACTTGCATTATAATAAGGGGGTAAGTGTTTGATGTTCTAATTATGAAAAAGCCAACGGGGACAATTAGCTCAGGTTCAGGTATTTTTTCAAACAGCTTTCGTCTCAGGCGAAATACAACTCAAACATTAAAAAGTTTTAAAAAAGTGATGGATCTGTTCTTCTTCCGTCATGCCGAGTACGAACGGCTGTACAACTGCACGGGGCTGGACATTGACTCAATTCCACTGGAGCGTCGGCAATTTGTGCCGGAGTCAATCGCTGTTTGCGTGTTATGTGCCATTTATTATGTGAGATTACTAATCATGGCCTGATCATTGAATCTGATCAATTAAGGTTCTGTACGTGCCGTGCATTTACTCCATTTGGAAGCATATGCGGGACAACTCCTGCTACAAGTTGCTCTTCTTCGTCGGCATCACCGATTTGGGCATTTTGTGGATTCTCGGCTTCTTCAGCGGTTTGGCCAATCTGCGCGGTGACGTTTTCTGCTCTTATCCGACACTGATGTATTTTGTGGGAATGGCAGTGACAGGTTAAAAACTTTTTTTGTGAAAATGACCTTTTATTCTCTTTTTAAGCTCTCTGGTCTGCTGAAAGTTCTGCTGATTTGGTAAATTTGTCACCGCTTTTAAATGAATTTAAATGCCTATGGCTTAAAGATTTTGGCATTCAATCGCTGTCTCGATCTCGTCTCCCCCCGTTTCTCGCACATTTTGTTCTCGGGCCCCCGCACATTGCTTTGGATCACCGGCTGCTCCCTTTACGCCCTCTATTGGGCTATGTTCATGAAGCCCGGTGTGTACAGCAGCATTTACTTTGGTTGGTTCTTCTACCCATTTGTTGGCTATCGCACCGGTGATGATCAACACGAGGTGATCAGAACAAGGAGTTCTTTTTCGTTTAAATAATTTATAAATAGACGCAAAAGATTCTTTAAAATGATAAATAGATTTAAACAAAATAAATATTTTTGATTAAATTAATTCCCAAAATTAAAGTACGAACACTGGCTGCACAGAGTGCATAACATTGTCGTGGCATTTCTGAGTCCGCTTATTTATTTGATATTTGCCGCCAAACTTTTTTACGACCTTCAAAAGAATCGCCGACAGTTTGGCGTTGTCGTCTCCGAAATGGGCGCAATGCAAATTCGGGTCGCTGTTTTTGATCAGATCACTTTGTATAATATTTCGCTTGGTTTTTTTAGATCTTTTCCCAAGTGTTTTTGGTCTCCCTGATGAACACTTTTGCAGGCTTTCTTTATGTTTACATACAAAGCATCGAAGTCCACCAGTGGATGATAACTTTTGCCGAATTTGCTTGGTCAATTTTTTCTCACATTTTATTACATTCGAATCGTTTGGCGAAAGGGTTGAAGAGTGCCGAAATTAATGTCGCCCCTAACTCCCCCCTCCGACCAGTTCTAATTTGCATTAAAGGAGACATTATCATAGCAAAACAAATGCCTTTAATCAGTAAATTAATGCTTTTTGGTTTGTCTAAAGTCTAACTGATCACTTAAACCGTTTCTTAATCAACCATATATCGGCTTAGAAACAATTCCGACATTTGATTTTTTTGTACAATTCGAATGTTAATATAAAATAACGAAAGAATTTTTTTTCACCAAAAAGATAAAAATCCCAATCTTTTTTATATATTTCAACTTTCAGGTTACATGTTCATGGTAATCACTTTATTCGTTGCATAATTTGTTCTCAAATTCATTCAATTAATCCCAAGGTTTTCCTCCGGTAATTTATTTGGCGCTGAACAAAACCATACGCGAGGATTGCCGTCTACTGTACGCCAAACTTTTCCAGCGTCACCGTATCGGCCACATTGGCGGGGTTACTGTACTTCGACCGGAAACGAACCCGCCGAACGGTGTCCGCTCAATAATTTGATGCAAATTCTTTAAAAATTCTTTGATAATGTTACTTTCACGAAACCGAAAACCGAACCGAAATTTTTCGGTTAATCAAACCGAAACCGATAACCGAACCGAAATTTTTCGGTTAACCGAACCGAAACCGAAAACCGAACCGAAATTTTTCGGTTAACCGAACCGAAACCGATAACCGAACCGAAATTTTTCGGTTAACCGAACCGAAACCGAAAACCGAACCGAAATTTTTCGGTTAACCGAACCGAAACCGATAACCGAACCGAAATTTTTCGGTTAATCAAACCGAAACCGAAAACCGAACCGAAATTTTTCGGTTAATCAAACCGAAACCGATAACCGAACCGAAAAAATGTCGGTTTTCGGTTCGGTTTCGGTTCGGTTCGGTTTGAAACCGACAGCCTTACTTGAGAGTATCGGAAAAAATTCAATTTAGGGGGTGAATTTTCCCTTTATTTGTTGAAAGATTTGTAACCAAATTTTTTGTTGGAAGCCCCGATTTAACAATGTTTTATCAGATTTTAGAAGGTTTTAAAAGTTTGTTTTTATTTGTCAGTAGGCACCGCCGTGGAAAAGATTTTAAAATTTAACGAAATTTGTTGAGAAAGTCTAGTCAAGAGTCTTGACGTAAATATAAACAATTAATGTAAACAAATTAACGATGGTGCCAGCCACCTCTTTTATCGATTTATCGACCAATTTTAGCTTAATTTTCCAATAACAAATAGACGCCATAAAACATGGCGAAAAAATGAAATATTTTTACAAATTGTTCAAAATATTTTATTGCAAAATTTTAAAATGAAATCATTATTAATTGTATTAATTTGTTTTTTTTCGACAATTTACCCAATAACGAATACATCGTTTGGAGGTTTTCCAAAGGGATTTTTAACATCAAAAGGCGCATCAAACAAACCAAAGGGGCAAAATATTGATAAAATTCAAACTCTACGCAAAATAAATGAACAAAATTGTGGTGAAAGTTCCATAAATGCTGAAAAAATGCAAATTCCTCTCAACAAATCCGAAAAAAATGACGAAGAAATTGCCAAAACTATTGAAGGTATTCAAAATTCTTTAAATTTAAATAACCAAAATATTGGAGAAAAATGTATTAATAGTGAAATAATTCAATTTTCCCATAATGAAAATGAGAAAAAAATTGGAGAAAATTCCAAAAAGGCTGAAAATATGCAAAAAGATCAATTAAATGAACAAAATGTTGGCGAAAATGCCAAAAATGAAATTCAAATTCTATCAAAATATAATGAGAACCCCAAGGAGGAAGTCAAAATTCGCGTAATAAATCGAATCGCCAATTTGCCCAGACATGCTTATGTGGTGGTTGGAAATTATGGTAAAAAGCGCTTTTTTAATTATTTGTTTTATCTTTAACCTTTTAGAATACGATTTCTTATTAGGAGGCGCACGTCGAAGAAAATTGTAAGTTTAGATTAAATATTTTTTTATGAAACTCCCAATTTTGAAAATTATTTCTTTGAAATTTATAATGAATAGGGAGTCAAAAAATATGCACATAAAATCTTGAAATATGCGCATAAAATAAAATTGCAAAAATATGCACATAAATTTTCTAAATTCAATATAAAATTTCCCAAAAATTCTTCAAATTTTTCAAATATAGCAAAAAATGGCCAAAAGTCGATCCTTAGGGATGTATTTTTCATTTTTATTGCATTTTTGTTACGGAATTTTTGAAAAATGGCGAAATATGCAAAAAATGCACATGGAACTAGAAGCTTCAAACCGAGCTGAAAACACGTTTTTCGTGCGTTTCAGACCGTTTCCAGTTCAGGAAAAAAATTTATTTTTTAATTTTCAGTCGTCACGATATTAACGTAAAATTGGACAATTCAAATAAAAAAAAGGTCCAATCATTCAAACAAAAGAAACTTTTTGTGCCCCCCAAAAAGGCGGAGGAAGTGTTTTTTGAAATGAGTAAACGTTTTTGGCATGCCGAATCATTCTCGGAAAGCAAAGCCAACTGCTTGGACTTCGTGTTCAACTTTGTGTGCGCACTTTTTGACGGCAATTGTCCAAAGAAAAAGGTAATTTGCAGAAATAATAAATTACTTTTATTAATAATTATAAATGTTAAGCTATGGCCTAATAATTTTGTTGAATTGGATGCTGATATGCCCGATGAATATGCAAAGCTGGATGAGTTGCGATTTCCTGCTTCTGTTTTTGAACGGCAGCCTATTTCTCTGCCAGGTTTTCATTTAATTAATTTTCTTAATTAAAAATTGTTTTCAATTTAGTTGTTAATGACCCAATTTGCAAGATGAAGGATCATCACTTGGAATTTCGCATAAAAAATTTTGAATGCAATTTAAACGGTGATGAAAATTGTTCAAAATTTGTGTTGTTCTATTTAACTGGCCGTTTTACTCGAACTTTCACAGGGAAAATGAAATTTGAAACGGCAATTTTTGTGGAAACGGAAGCTGAAAAAGTGTGGGAAAACGGTGAAAACGTCCATTTAAATGCCGTTTTGAAAGCATACAGCTGTAAACAATGGGAGGACAATAGTTCGATGTCAATTGTTTCTAATTTATTAATTATGAATGAAACGGTAATTTTTAAATGTTTTTATTATTAATAAATTTAAAAAAATGTTGGCATTTCAGACGAGGAAATACATAAAGCCAAAAAATGTATGCCATTCACACAATGTCTGTGCATGTGCCCGTCCCATAAATCTCGACGAAATAACCGATCATATTGTGGACATCGAGTTTGACCGATGGGATGATATAAATCTTGATTAAAAGAAGATCCTGGCATGAAACAACAACCTAATTGATTTACAATAATGGTCCGTATTTATGGCATTATGTTTGATAAATATATGTTGCTACGGAAGGGGTCATCCGTCACTAAATCTTTGATTACAGAAGCTAAAAAGTTAACAATGGATTGGGGCTACAAATCTGAATTGTAGACCCCTCTCTCTAGGGCATAAAGAATTGTGTATAATTCTTTCATAATGTTTCAATTACGGTATTTCTAAATACTACTCCCCCCCCCCCCTAAATTAGACCCCCCCCCCCCTAAATTAGACCCCCCCCCCCCTAAATTAGACCCCCCACCCCTCTAAAATAGAAACCCCCTTTGGAGGTTGGTTGAAAAATACTAACCCCCGGGGTTATATTTTAGGAAATACGGTATAATTAAATGTAATGACAGATTATGTTTTGTTTACAGCCACTTTTACTTTTAAAACACTTTTTTAAGCGCATTATTTAGGCGGGAGGAGTGTGCCGTCCGTCACTATCAGAAATATAAATGCCGGGTTGACAAGCAAATTTGTAAATGATAGATTCGAACAAATGCCCTTGGGGGTGAAGAGCATTTCTCCCCTTACATTTATTTGCCTTCTTTCATGCTTGATTCCGAACAATTTCGATTAAAAAGAGTACTTATTTATAAAAGCAATTTCAACTTTGAGAAGGTCCCTGCAGTGTTTTTGGGCATCGTCAGTTACTTTTTAGAATTGTCGTACGTAACTCTGGCTGAATGAGTTTCAAATTTGTAAGTACAGGGGTTAATTTTCAAGTACTGTACTTGTCATTCAAGTACGAATCCGAGCCCTGTAATAGTCCATTTGTGCCGGAGTCAATCAATCGCTGTTTGCGTTATTTTTTGACTAATTAGCGAAAAAGTTAAAAAACGACGGCACAACAACTCTATTGAAGCCGCATTTCAATTCGCCAGCAATGACAAAAATTTGAGTGCAAATTCTTTCAAATTATGCTGAGATCAAAAAATGACAGATTTTTTTTTGGGCCCCCAATTACCACCCACAAACACTTTTCACCTGCACTGGTAGGCAAGTAACTTTTTATAAATGTGCCCTCAGAATGCATAAACGTTAATTTGACAATAATAATAATAATAATAATGAGAGGATAATGAACAAATGCCCTTGAGGCCTGACCTTTTGTCCTGCCGGCTCATTATTTATTTTCCTCTCGATTCCAAACCCACTCACTATTAGGCGTTTTGCGTGGAGGTCCTAGGAACTAAAATTTCCGTTTAAGAAATATTAATTAATAGAACTTGCATTATAATAATGGGGGTAAGTGTTTGATGTTCTAATTATGAAAAAGTCAACGGGGACAATTAGCTCAGGTTCAGGTATTTTTTCAAACAGCTCTCGTCTCAGGCGAAATACAACTCAAACATTAAAAAGATTTAAAAAGTGATGGAGCTGTTTTTGTTTCGTCATGCCGAGTACGAACGGCTGTACAACTGCACGGGGCTGGACATTGACTCAATTCCACTGGAGCGTCGACAGTTTGTGCCGGAGTCAATCGCTGTTTGCGTGTTATGTGCCATTTATTATGTGAGATTACTAATCGTGGCCTAATCATTGAATCTGATCAATGAAGGTTCTGTACGTGCCGTGCATGTACTCCATTTGGAAGCATATGCGGGACAACTCCTGCTACAAGTTGCTCTTCTACGTCGGCATCACCGATTTGGGCATTTTGTGGATTCTCGGCTTCTTCAGCGGTTGGGCCAATCTGCGCGGTGACGTTTTCTGCTCTTATCCGACACTGATGTATTTTGTGGGAATGGCAGTGACAGGTTAAAAACTTTTTTTGTGAAAATGGCCTTTTATTCTCTTTTTAAGCTCTCTGGTCTGCTGAAAGTTCTGCTGATTTGGTAAATTTGTCACCGCTTTTAAATGAATTTAAATGCCTATGGCTTAAAGATTTTGGCATTTAATCGCTGTCTCGATCTCGTCTCCCCCCGTTTTTCGCACATTTTGTTCTCGGGCCCCCGCACATTGCTTTGGATCACCGGCTGCTCCTTTTACGCCCTTTATTGGGCTTTGTTCATGAAGCCCGGTGTGTACAGCAGCATTTACTTTGGTTGGTTCTTCTACCCATTTGTTGGCTATCGCACCGGTGATGATCAACACGAGGTGATCAGAACAAGGAGTTCTTTTTCGTTTAAATAATTTATAAATAGACGCAAAAGATTCTTTAAAATGATAAATAGATTTAAACAAAATAAATATTTTTGATTAAATTAATTCCCAAAATTAAAGTACGAACACTGGCTGCACAGAGTGCATAACATTGTCGTGGCATTTCTGAGTCCGCTTATTTATTTGATATTTGCCGCCAAACTTTTTTACGACCTTCAAAAGAATCGCCGACAGTTTGGCGTTGTCGTCTCCGAAATGGGCGCAATGCAAATTCGGGTCGCTGTTTTTGATCAGATCACTTTGTATAATATTTCGCTTGGTTTTTTTAGATCTTTTCCCAAGTGTTTTTGGTCTCCCTGATGAACACTTTTGCAGGCTTTCTTTATGTTTACATACAAAGCATCGAAGTCCACCAGTGGATGATAACTTTTGCCGAATTTGCTTGGTCAATTTTTTCTCACATTTTATTAACATTCGAATCGTTTGGCGAGAGAGTTGAAGAGTGCCAAAATTAATGTCGCCCCTAACTCCCCCCTCCGACCAGTTCTAATTTGCATTAAAGGAGACATTATCATAGCAAAACAAATGCCTTTAATCAGTAAATTAATGCTTTTTGGTTTGTCTAAAGTCTAACTGATCACTTAAACCGTTTCTTAACCAACCATATATCGGCTTAGAAACAATTCCGACATTTGATTTTTTTGTACAATTCGAATGTTAATATAAAATAACGAAAGAATTTTTTTTCACCAAAAAGATAAAAATCCCAATCTTTTTTATATATTTCAACTTTCAGGTTACATGTTCATGGTAATCACTTTATTCGTTGCATAATTTGTTCTCAAATTCATTCAATTAATCCCAAGGTTTTCCTCCTGTAATTTATTTGGCGCTGAACAAAACCATACGCGAGGATTGCCGTCTGCTGTACGCCAAACTTTTCCAGCGTCACCGTATTGGCCACATTGGCGGGGTTACTGTACTTCGACCGGAAACGAACCCGCCGAACGGTGTGCGCTCAATAATTTGATGCAAATTCTTTGATTTAATGTTTTACTTTCATTCGCTTCTAACGTATTAAATGGGGAAAGAAGGTAAACCCTTTGGACGAGTCTGCCCCAAACAAATAACTTAAAGTGGAATAATACACTATTTTTGTAAGATATTTGATTAAATAGATGCATTATTAGATGTAAAGTTGAATAAACAATTAAGCGCAAATAAAATCAAATTAAGTTTTGCACAAAAAACTTTGTGAGCTTTTTTTCGTATACACTTTGCTATAACATCGTGAATTGAGATGATTATTATTATTAAAACATTGACATTTTTAAAAGCATTTTTTGGTGGGCCCGAGAAGGGCGCTGTCTGAAGTTATAAAACGATTGAATAAAATGCATAAAAAGCCTTCCTAATTGGTCATCATCGTCTGTTTTTTCTTGTCCACTTCCTCCGCAAATATTGACAAAGCTTTGTTGTAAACGCGGGCATATTCGCTGTCAATTGTTAACACGGCCTTCTCAAAAAATATTTTTATATTTAAAAGTTTGGGAGAAAACAAAATAATATTTATATAAATATTGGCTAAAAACTAGGGTTGAGCGGGACCGGGACTTTTGGGAAAAACCGGGACCAGAAAAACCGGGACCGGGACCGGGACCAACATTTTCAACCGGGACCGGGACCGGTTCCGGGACCAACCGGGACTTTTCAAGAAAAAATTTTTCTTTTATAAACACTAAAAATTTTTAATTTTCCGGCAACACATATTGTTGATTTTCTTGACCTTCGATGTCATTGTCATCATCATTCTTTTTTTTGAGATTCTGCTTTACTTTTAGGGAGGGTGGGGGTCGGCGGTGCCGATAGACGCCGCCGAGAAAAATTTTTTTTTTTTGACTCAATTGTTAAAGAAATTTTATCAAAATTTTAGCAAAATTATGAATTTTGCTTAGGAATTTTAGGGAAAAAATTGGTTTACGTAAGAGTGGAGGATCCGGAGAAATTTTTACAAAAATTGGCAATCTTTGTTAAGGAAATTGAAGCAAAAATTCAGAAAGAAGTGATGAATTTATTTCAAAAATTATTGTATCTATTCTTTTTTTTGCGCGCATTTTTAATTAAAAAGTATTAGAATATTTATTTAAAATCTTATTAATGAGGGGATGCCAATTTGAGTAGAGGGAAAAACAAATAAATAAGTGCTTGCACTCAAGCGGGTTCGAACCCAACACATAACATGAGGGTCACCACAAAAAGGAACCACTAGGCCATCGACATACTTAGAAAACATAAGTAAAAATGGTTGAAATTGTCGGTCGATGATGCCATCATTAGGGGTGTACTTTTTTCCCGGTTGGTCCCGGTCCCGGCGGGACCAAAAAACCGGGACCGGGATTTTCAGTTTTCAAAAAATCCCGTCCCGACCGGGACCTGAAAAAACCGGGAAATCCCGTCCCGTCCCGGTACCGGTCCCGGTCCCGCTCAACCCTACTAAAAACTACCAAATTGCCTAATAATTTAATTTGAGTTCTTTAAAAACTAAGCCAGCCTTTTGATAAGCCAAAAATGCGGTGCAAAAGCGTGGAAAATGCCGTGTGGCGTTCAACAGCTCGCTGTACTCGTCCAGGTCCAGCTCCAAGTCGTCCGTATAGTAACGACTGACTGTCGCGTGCGTGTCGTCAGCCTCTTCCCCTGGGGCACAATGCATTTCGATCAGTTGCATCTTTAAATTTATAACTATCTTTTAAAGAAAAAAAACACACAAAAAATTTTTTCAATAAAAAAAAAGTTAAGTTTTCCAATTTATTATCAACATTTAATATTTTTTCAAGCTTTTAAAATAAATTTAGATTTTTACTCTGGCGTGCATAGTGCAGGCTTGGAAGCGACAGCGCAAGTCTTGCTGATGATAATTCTCCGTTTCCTGCCCGCTAAACCCGCGCGTCTCTGCCAACTCGCGGTCGATGTCGATGCTGCGCTTTGCTGCCTTTGAACAGGCGGCATGGAAATGAAAGTGCGCATTTGTAACGCTTAAAATTAAATCAAAAAGTTTTTTAAGTAAATATTTAATATTTTATTGGTACCTTTTGGGAATAATTTATTATTTTTAACTAAAATATTAATTAATATATTTTCGTGAGCATGGCAAATGCGTTCAACAACAACTTTAACTCCGTTTTAAACGTTTGGATTTGCCATATTCAATTTTAAAAAACAATTTTAGGCGCCGTCGGAAAATCTGACCCAATGTTATTGAAAATGTTGTGCTTATTTATATGTACTTGAGGCAATGCATTGCCCGCTCGAAGTCCTCTCGATGTTTGAGGCAAATGTGCGATTGGGGCGAATGGGCGATGTGTTGTGCAAGGCATTCACGCTGCAAACAGCACTGCCGGTCGTGCACAAGCCGACAGAATCTCGGCAAAGCACTTGGAGAGGAGGAGAGCAACGGGTCGATGGGAAAGTCGAAGAATTGGGTCAGGTAGGAGAGGCCAAACTCTTCCTAAATTCAAGGCTATTCAGAATTTAGCAGAAATTTAAAACATAACAAAAAAATATTTTATTTAGAGAGAGGGAGGGGAGGGGGGGGGGCACTGCTCGCGGCAATTCAAAGTTTTATTTAAAAAAACTCAAATATTCTTCACCTCAAAATCGCGGGCGAATTGCGCGGCACAGAGAGCCTCGCACTCGCGTTCCCCGTCATAATACAAATAATTGGGATAATTATTGAAAGTCGGCAACTCTTTATTCGGCTGCTGATCGACGCCAACTATCATCGACCTTCGCTTCCGTTGCATAAATTTCTGCCGGGGACGCGAATGCGCTAAAAATCACTCAAATATTTATTAACTTTCTTATAAAAATTATGTTAATTGTCATAACAAACATAATAATATATTTCCTGATTTTTTTTTACCAATAACACAGAGCAAAACGCCAATTGAAACAACCAACGAAGCCCACCGCGTCCATTTTGAAAACATTTATTTACAAAATTAGTAAATATTTGAAAAGAAACAATAAAATTTATTAAATCGGTCATTTAGAAGATCTTAATTCTCGAATAAGCCCGCAGGGAATAAAAAGGTGAATTATGCCTTTAAAGAAGAAATATCGTCGGAATGTGGAAGAAAATAGATTTAAAAAAGATGTGGGAATTTTACATTTACGCATGGAAAGAAATGTAGATAAAAATCTGATCACTTATTAGTATTAAACAACGTGAATATCGGAACAAAGATCAATTTTAAAAGCAGTTAAATAAAAAATTAATCAGAAAATTTTAAATCAAACGATCCTTACCTTTGTAAGAAATGAAAATCAATGGATGAACACGAAAGGCAGAATTGATGTTATGCATAGTTTTTAATTTTGTTTTTAGATGATATTATTTATCAAAGCAAAAAACAGTCAACATTTATAAATAGGTATTTATAAGCTTTCAGTGGCACTTCTGTCAGCTTCTAATTTTGGATCAGCTCCGGCTTACAGTTATATAATGTAAAATAAATTCCATTTTTTTAAATATTACGCAAAAACATTTGACATTGAATAAGAAGAACACATTTTTTGGCATAAAAACAAAAGCCGTTCCCGAATTTTTGGATTGTTTTTTTCTTTGGTTTGGCTCCGGCCAATGTTTCGATGAACGACTTTTTACGGTGATCAAATGACCTGATTAAGCGGAAGGCCAAATCACTCAAAAAGATGACAGGACCGGTCGTTAGCTCTCTGTCAGGTCATTAACATGTTGAAGTATAGCTTAGGGCTGGGATTTATAAGATTTACATTTAAAGTGTGCATTTTCGGTATTTTTCGGCGAGATTTTGATTGAGAAACTTAAAAATCTTGGTAATCTAGAAGATCAGTACAGTTTTGTTGAGAAAAATACCAAAATTTAAAAAAACTTTAGCGGCGGCGCCTGTCGTAACGCCGGACCTCCAATGCCCCAAATACCTAATTGAAAGTTTAAATTACTAACAAAAATTGAAATTTGATGAAGATTCTTTATAAAATCGTAATTTCAGGCAACCTTTATTGCACTGAATTTCCATGGACCAAAATGCCAGATCGAATTATTACAAATTGTATTTTCACCAAAACTTACAAATTAGTGAGTGTTTAACGGCACTGTCTGCCGTCTTTTTAGGACTTGGCGAACATTCTACGTCAATAATTGAGCTCTGCTTTTTCCCTTTTTTAACGGCAACTTTTTTTGAGTTGCCCGTCCTAGAATTATTTTATTTCAGTTTTAACTTTATGCTTAGTTAAACTTTATCATTTATTGCAAATAGCAGTATATGGATGGACTCTTTCGCTACCGAATAAACATTTACAACAAATTTAAGCATTTTCAACGGCTTCTGTTTGACCCATCCTTACTAAAAGGACCGATTGAGATTCTCGATCAAAAATCTCGGCAAATCTTGATGAGATTTTTTGAGAATTTTTCGAGATTTTTGATTCAAGTCCTTTCTCTAGTCCTTACGTACATTCGTTTCCGAACTTTTCGTTTTATTAAATATTTAATTTTATTCATATGAATTGCGCTATATTATTGTTTTGTGCCATCGATTACAAATAACTGCCAACGCTTTATTTTTCTCAATTTACAAGCATAAAAGTGGACGGAAACAATTTGTGAATATTTGCTCAGTATTGGCATACAAATCGTCGCCCCAAGGCTATGGTGGGACAGAGAAAAAGACAATTTGCTTTCTCAGTGCGTTAGAGATAATTAAAGAATCTGGCATTTATATTTATGAGAATAATTTAAGAAAATTAATGTTGGGGATGGCATAAATAATGCATAAAATATGTAAGCAAAAGAAGCGTATTCGCACAATAATTCATTTATTTTTTTGAAAGAAAGTAAAAAATGACCGACATTAATACTCTCCGTTTATTATTCTTTTTATTTTTGTATTTAAAACTTGCTTCCGGCGGGGCGTTTTATGGTAAGCAATTTAAAGAATTGTTTTAATTATTCATAAAATTTAGAAAATGAAGACAAAAAATCACCATCAATAAAAGGTGCGGTATTTTCAATATTTGGATTTAATTTTAAGTTTCAAAAATTAACTGACACTTATAAATTTTAATAAACTAATAATAATGAATTAGAAAATAATCAAGAATCAAAATTAAGTAGAAGAATTGACTGACGAGTTTATTTTACACCAAATTTCAACGCCTCAAAAAAAGTTTCCGCCACCTGTGCAAAGAGCGACGAGAAAATGCCAATGTGGACGGACGGAATTGGCACAAATGTCTCCAATGGAACTTACAAATTTAGAAGACGGCAAACGAATAACCCTTTTGTGCGACGATGAAAATCCGCTCGGCAGTGGAACTTATTCAGAAGTGTGTGAAATGGTCTTCTTCATTTATACCAAATTAAATTACCTAATTATTTTAAAATTTATTTTTTATTTATTTTTTACTGATTTTATTAACCTTTTTTATCTGCTAAAGGTTTTACATGCGGAATTAACAAAAGGTAATTATAAAAAATGCGTGGCTTTGAAAATGACCCGCCGTAACATAATGAAAAACAGTGACTGGCAAAAGCAAAAAAAGGAGTGGAAAATTCAGAAAGCATTCGACAAATTGCCAGAAAAGGAGCGAAAACACGTCATCAAATTATTGGCATAGTATCCTTTTTTTGTTGAAATAACAAAAGTTCCAAACTTGCATATTAAAATAATATTTTTGTAATGGGCTTTGATTATAGAATTTGTTTTTGTAAAATACCGATAAAATGAAAATTTTAGCGATTACTTAAGCAACCGGATATTTGGGACTTTTTTGTTAAGGAAATGCTATTTATTACATTTAAATATTCAGCGGTTACTATAAAAAGATGAAAAAAAACAAAGAGAAGGAATATATGTTCTCCATTCTCGAATTGGGCTGTCGAGATCTGATCGGGCATATGAAGAAAAGGCGCGTCGAATGGTCCAGCAATAAAATCCAAATAAACGACAGGGCCATTGAGACGGACATTCGGCAACTCGCTGAGACAGTGCGCGACATGCACCAGCGTAAATATACTTATTAATTATTAATTGGGTGCGAGAGGGTCGGGTATTAAAGTCGGGACGGATACCCGCGATTAATTAATTAAATTATTTCAATTCAATTACTGCTGGTTATTTAAAAAGTTACATCATTGCTTTCATAATGATTTTATAGCTTACATTTTTGTTTTTAAAACAATGGCAATACGTCGTTTAGTGATTATGCATTTGGATCTGAAGCCGTACAACTTGGTCTATGTGCGAGAAGGTAAGAATCAGTTGATGAAGGCGATCGATTTCGGTGCCTCCCAATTTATCAACGAGGAGGCCAAGGATCGGCAGCAGCAGGGGCACGCAGTGCAACAGGCAAACGCATGCAAATGGTTTGTCGTCAACGACCCGCTGACCACCAAATTGTACCAGGCAAGTTTCATTTTAGAGCAAATGGTTGGGTTTCTTGCTTAACTCGAGCCTGCCTAGCATAGTGCTCTTGACATTAATAATCTGTAAATTGCCATAATTATCGGCAGATTCGTATTTTACAGAGTCCTGAGCATTACAACCAATGCAATTGGAATTACGATGCCCACAAGGAACATTCAATGGAACTGAGTTCAAAGTCGGACATTTGGGCGTTTGGAATCATTATTTTCGAAATGGCATTGATTGGGTCGGAATTCAAATGGACGTTCGACGAAAAATTCCAAAAAGATGCCAACGATATTGTAAGTTTAAAAATTAGAAAATATTTTATTTTGGCTTTTATAAATCTTTTATGGTCAAAAGGAATGACTGTTTCAATGAATTTGCAGGACAATCAAGTTAGCAACGTGATAAGTCACTTGTGGAAGCTTTACATCGAAAATAAAGGCATTGAACAGTTGGAGAAGGACTGGTCTAAACTTAATTCAGTTTTCCTAATGATTTTGAGAATTCGAAGGCGGTTTCCGCGTCTTTTTCATCTGATCACTGTAAGTTTTACTAAATTGGTTGTTCCCCTCTTCCAATTTATTTTGTATTTCAGGGAAAACATTTGAATATTTAAAATCATTTTTTTCGAAATTTCAGGCCGTTTTGGTCTACGAATCCGATGAAAGGCCGACGGCGAACGGAATTTTGGACTTTCTGGACGGAAAGTGCCGGTTTAAGTCAATGCTCAACAAACCCTCCAGACTTTTTCCATGGCTTTCAATGGCACAATTTAAGGCCTATTTGGAGAACAAAAACAATTTACTCAAAAAAGAACTCAACGTGTCGAAAGGAAGCAATAAAAAATTGCTGCAAAAGATGGTAACGGAAGTGGAACAACTTTTGAGGATGGCAAATGTGGAGGAATGGAAACCGAGCGATGCGCAACGGAACGTGCCGTGTGATACAATGACAAACAGGCCAAAGTCATCCGTAGAAATGCCGGCAATGGCCGAGAATGCCATTCAGAGGGCGTACATGGGGTTAAAAAACGGTGCGATTTTTACATAATTCAATTTTGAGATAAGTAAAGTATAAACAAGCGTAACTTTTTTTTGCATACTTTTAGCTTTCCTCTTTTTAGTGATTTTTATTAAGAAAATTGTCCAAAAGAGTGCAAAGTGATCAAAGCTTGGTGTTAAAAAATGAGTCCAATTTAGATAATTTAAAAAACCCGGATTTTTCGAGACTAACTGAGACTCTCGCGCATTACTAGTGGTAGGTAAACGCGATTGTATTGCAGGGAAATTTGAGAAGTTAAGGTTAGTAAAGATTCGAATTAAAAGAAGACAAAAAAACATTTTTTTAAAATTAAATAATTTTAGATAATAACAAAAAATGGTTGACTAATTTGGAGAAAACCATTGGGCTAAGTCTGTCCCCGAGCATAGCAAGCAAAACTGTGGAGCATAAAGGGCTCCTTGAAAATCTGCAGGATTCCTTTTATAACCGCGATTTAGAGGTACATTATTTGTCGTATTTTTGACAAATTCATTCATTCTCTGTCGTTTCAATCTTAATTTTCTAATTAGTTGGTTAATTAGTGCAGTCAGATCATCGGGTTCTTTCCAACAATTTCAGTTTCCCAGTGCCATGGGCAACGGATTTGTGGGCCTTTTGTCGGCAATTGGCTACGGAAACCTTTTGAAACAGTTGGATATTGTGAGTGAACGTTATAAAAATGACGCGCAAATGCTGACGGAAGTTGTGGAGTCCGTTCGGGAACGGCTGGGCGCCGAGTGGGAGAAAATTTATGCCTTGGCGCTGCAATACGAATGCGACGAGGAAGAAACTGTTTACGTGGACATCATCGAACAGACAAGCGCGCTGTATCTGTACGAGCTGGTGTACAACCAGTTGCTCGACCAATTTAACGCCAATGCCAGTGATTTTTCGGTAGATTATTTGGAATGTTTTTATTCGTAATCGATTCCTCCCTATCTTTTAAATGTAGCGTAAAGAATCTTCCCAGCAAAAGTTTTTGTCCAAATGGTTGAAGTCCATTTTGGCGAATTTGAAAAGCTACCACACGGAGACGGAAAAAGGCATTTTGATGTCAATTCGATATCAAAAAGAGCAATTTGAAGAAAAGGAAAGAGAGGTTTTGATAGAGATGGAAGAAAACGTCAAAATGATGCGCGACGAGTACAATCAGAAATTGTTTGACTTGAAAGACATTGAGTACAAAGTTGAACAGGAGATGAACCTTTCGAGCAAAGAAATTGAGGAAATTAAAGATAAATTTAAGACGCTTCGTTTGGCAGCAGCCATTGGCAACGTTTCGGATTTTAGGGAAATGAAAGGTGAGTAAGGCGCCAAGTTGACCTTCTGCACAAATAAATCCTGAAATATCATTGATCAATGATTATTTTTAATGTATAAAGCAAACAGATTCAGATTGGATAAATTCACTAAAAAAGCAAAAAGATGATCTTTTGTTTGTAAAAAAAACAATCCAAGAGATGTTGAAGGATGTGAAAAATCAGTTGACTTTTTTGGACGAAGAATTTAAGGAAAATATGCTGCGAATTCAATTGAACAATGAGAAGAATTTAGAAGCGATTCGACAGGGCTTAGAACTGTGCAAATTGTTGGAGAAGAAAATCGTGGAATTTCAGAAAATAATTTAAGTTTTTTAAACTCCGAAATACCTTGTAGCTTATGCATTCGATGTTGTTAAAATTTAATAGTCTATCTTTCGTTTTTTAAATTTATATTTATTTATATATGACAAGCATAAAATGCCTTTAAACAACAAATTAGCACAAACCAAAATCGAATTCATTCCCAAATATATTTTGCAACATTTTTCTTTTTTGTTATGCTTTTTATTTTCGTGATGCTTTTCCTTGAATAAATTCGTCTAGATCGAGGGCATTATACTTTCATGTCTAAGGCTAATTATTTTTGAAAGGTAGCTAAATTTGTGAGGATCGGATAAAAATTTTAAACTTCAATTACACGCTATCAAAAGGTCCCACAGACAAAATATCCCTTACTATTAGTTGCATGGACGTATTTATGAGAAGAAAATACTTTTTGGGCATTTAGATTCAAAATCATAATGCTAAAATAAATGTGGAAGCGAATATTTACATTTATTCAAAATTAAAAAAAAACAAAATGATTATAATTATACGCATTGAATTCGTTAATTGCCACCGTCGCCGAGGGGAATAATCGAAATTGTGATTTCGCAAGAGATCACCGGCAATGCTTTAACAAACTTCTTCCACCATTGTTGTACGCTGCCACAACGCTTTGCTTTGACGCCGACCGTTACTCTTCTTTTTGGCATTTCCCATAAATGCATCGAGTCAAAATGATTGTGGGCATCGACGGCACTTTCTGTTTTTTGTGGCAGAGGAGCGGAACTAATTGAGCATTCAGTTAAAACAAGTTTTGGCATTTTATTTTCTAATAATTTGATTTGCTGCGATAAAATTGTGGGGGTTTAACGATTGGGAGCCATTTTCTTATTTATAAATGTTTTTGAAAAGAAACGCTGCCCATTTTTTGTGCTTACTAATACATAACATACTGCACCAAAATGAGCAACCAAATGCGAGCGATCAAATAATGGGAGTAAGCGAAAAAATTAGTAAGAAAGGAAAAAATGGAATTTTAAAATTGCTAATAATTGGAAATTAAAGAGTTATTATTTGCTAAGCTAAGTTTAAATATTTTCTATTTTATTTGTGGCTCTTTGGCGGCATGAATACAAAATGGAAGATTTAAAATGCATTAATGCGCACTATAGGTAATATTGCGGATTTTATTGTTGGTGTTTTGGACAGAGATTAAAAAAATCAAAAAATCTAATATAAAAACAAAAAGCGAATTCTTTAAAATTTTAAATTAGCCCCCAACGAAAAATTAGGCGGAATTTTTGCAGTTTTTGACCAAATTTCAAACAAAGTCCGTCAAAATTTCAATTTTTTTCGGCGGCGCCTATCGGCACCGCCACCCCCCCCCCCCCCCCCAGAAGCTAAAAAAGGACTATAAAAGGCCGTTAAAGCAAAAATGAGCAAAATTTTAAAGAAAAAAACGCTATTTTTACGTAAATTTCTTCCTAAATTCCTTCTTTCCAAACCCGAATTGTTGAGAAAAATTGTTGGTGGTGAGAAACATAATTAGTAATTTCTAAACTACTTACTCCTCACACTTATGCCAACATAATTTGTTTTATCAAACGTTGCTAATTGAGTCAACGATGATAGCGTGCCTTATTGATTTCTTAGAATTACAATCACCCATTAATTATTTAACTTGACATTCAGTTATCATACATTTTTGTTGCGAGAAGATCAAAGGAATTTTTGAAAAGCTTTTAACACAAAAATTTGAATGCGTTGAATAAATTGGATTATTATAATTGGCACAGATGAACAAACATTCATTCTTCAGAAAGCAATGTACTTATGGGGGAGGATATGCTTTTTCAAAGAGTCATCTCCAATGTCCGGGCCAAACTTGTGCAATGACGGATGGACTGAATGAGGGAGAGGACGCGGAGAGTTGTTACGTTCACAGTTGGATCCGTGCAGATGGGTGGCGGGTAGAACATTCCGCTGCCGATTGTTGTTGACGATATTGGGGGGTGAGGGAACTTGCTTAATCCCTCCATCCCCTCGAGGGACGGGGCTGAGGGAAGAAGGCTTCTTCTCTTACAACCTCACCCACCACCCCTCCAATTACAACTGCTTTTGCACATCCATCATTCTTCTCTTCCGACGATATCTCGCATTCCGATCAGCAGGACCGACCAGTACGTTCAGCCCCGTTGACTGCAGTGAGTCCGCCGCCCAAAAAAATGCTTAACAGCATTTTTGTTCACAAAATCTCCTATAAATAGTCGAATGCTTCATCTTAAAGGCACAGAATAACATCAAATCTCATCCAAGCAAATTGCGAATAAGCTTAATATTCTATTGTTAAATAAATAAATATTCCTTTAAAAAATAATATTTTTAGTTCAGAAGAAAATGGGCGAACTTCCAACCGGTGCACTGACTACGGCGGCCATTTTGGCCATCACTTCCTTTGGTGCCATTTTGATTGGCGTCCCATTGATGCTCAACGATGTGGCCAATCTGCAGAGCGAGTTGGCCCAGAAGAGCCAAGTCTACATGGACATGGTCGTGTAATTGGAACAATTTTCAAAAATGGCGTTAATTTTTGGAAAATTGCTTTTGCAGAGCAACAACATGTGGCGTGACATAATGACTCAAGGCGAACAAAGTCGCAAGGAGCACGCAAACATTCGCCAACGTCGACAATGTAAGAAAATGTTCGAAATATAATAAACTATTTAAAATCGTATTTAAGAATTTGGAATTATAGGGAGATTTAAATTATCTAAATTCTTAATGAAAGATGAATTTTCAATTCAATTAAAAGATCAAAATATTTCTTAGAATCTGTTTTGTAAAAATTAGCAAATTTCTCTACATATTTTGTATGCGTTAGCATGCCGTTTAAATTGTATAATTAAACTGGGCACATTCAAAAGATGGCGGTGTCGGCCCGGCTGTTGCCAGCTCGCCCGTCGGCTCTGCCACTGCCAGCGCCACGTGCCCGCAAGGACCAAAGGGCTCACCCGGATACCCGGGCGAGCCTGGCCAGGACGGACAGCCCGGTCTTCCCGGCGGCGTCGGTGTTGCTGGCGGAGGTGCTGCTGCATTCGGATCACAACAGGGCGGACAATGCGCTCCATGGTCAGTTGGAAATCATTTATAAATTCATAAAAGTTAATAAAATGTTTAGCCCTGGTGGCCCTCCCGGACCTCCGGGATACAAAGGCAAACGAGGACCGCGCGGAGAGAAAGGAGCAAAGGGTTCAACGCCGACATTGTTGATTACGAAATGCTTAACGCTTTGCAGGCTCTCCCGGACTTCCCGGACGCGAAGGACAACCCGGCGAGGAGGGGCCCGAAGGCGAAATCGGTCTGCAAGGCGAAATCGGCGAAGCTGGACCCCGTGGGCCACCGGGCGAGCAGGGCATCGGCTACGCTAAGGGCGAGCCGGGACCCAAGGGTGAAGCCGGACCACACGGCGAGGCCGGAGAGGAGGGACCGCCGGGCGAGCGCGGAGAGGACTCACCGCCAGGCAAACAAAAATAGCGATTATTTTAAAAAAAATAAATTTGTTGTCAGGACCCCCTGGAGAACACGGACCTCAGGGCCCCCCTGGACTTCAAGGAAAGGCCGGCGAGCAAGGACCTCCAGGCGCCGCCGGACCACCCGGTATGTGCCAGTCGGACTCGAATAGGCGCCATAACGTGTAATTATCTGCAGGTGCTCCGGCCGAATATTGTCCGTGCCCGGAGCGCTCCAACGGTCAGCCTGGAGCTATTGGGCCACACCCAGGTAAAAAATTATATTTAAGGAATTTAAAAAGTCTTAAATTTTTTTAATTGCAGTTGCTGGGCCACAAGGGGGTAAAAAAAGAATAATAATAATATTTAAAAAAATTAAATTCGTTAATATTTTTCAGTTGCCTCCGGGCCTGCTGGTGGTGGCGCATCATCTTCGCCCGCGGCACCTCCCCACGTGGCGGGCGGTGGGCCAGCTGCAGCACAACAGTACAACAAATATGCGCATGCCGCTGCTTTGCGCACTCGCCACCGCGTCGCCTAATTGTGCCGGGAATGCAAACGATATGGAAGAATAATTGCAGTTTCGCTTATTGTCATTTGATAATTGGACGAATAAAGAGCAAAGTGAAGCTAAAGAAAGGAGGGTTTCATTCTTTAAATTTTCAAAAGCTGCAGCAAAACGTGAAAAAAGTAGCTTTGAGCGACAAAAAGCAGCTAATTCGGCATTTCTTCATTAAACCCAAATTGTTTACAAATCAAAGCTCCTGAAAAACCACAAAAAATGCTAAAGAAGCAAATATCGAAACCCTAAGCTAAAGCGATTGTGAGCTTTTTGCTCACTCAATACGGTCAATATTAAATTCGCTTTAAACACAACATTTTAGAGAGAAATAAGGGCATATTCGATCATTAATTAATCATTTTGGTAGCTATTTAGTTCATTTTAGAAAATGCATTTTTATCATTTTGTATTGAATTTAAAAATAAATGTTTTGTTATCTGAATTGATGGATAACTTGTAAATTCATAGCGCGCGCCTGTAAGCATTTGCCAGTGAAAATGCCAGCACATAAGCTTGAATTTGTCAATAATATTTATTTAATTCTCAAATATTTTGTTTTACATATAAAAAAATTAAAGATTTATTCATTCTAAACAATTAAGCAACTGCCGGTTTAGGGTGTGATGATTAAATATTTCTATGCTATTCTTTTCCTATTACTGGCAATAAATATAAATTGTTTATTTGGAATCAAAATTTTCGTAAAATCGGCGAACAAAATTCAAATTGAATCTGTTAAATTATTGTGCCAATTCATACCTTTTTGGTTGTTCAAATGCAAAAAGAACATTGGCAGCCTTCGACAGATAAATGTTGACAAAAATTTTGCGGACATCGAATTATTGGAAGACAAAAGTTTTTGTAAAAATGGAGAAATTGTTGTAAAAGTGTCATATTTTGCAAATGCCGAAAAGGTTGTTGCCCAAATATTTTAAGCGTCCAGAATTGAATCGGAAACTACATTTGCTTTAATGGGATTTTTGGATATGCACTAATTTTGAATATTTTTTTTTGTGTGAGTCACAAAAGACTTTAATCCCGTGAAAGTTTGTGAGGTTGTTCCCCGACCCCGTCTCCCGACATTGCTTTTTTATTGGAAAAGACCCCCGGCATTCCCGCCCGAAGAGTCGGGGGGGGGGGGGAGTATTCTAAATTTAATGTAAATATTTAAAAAAATATTTATCTTTCAAAAATAGACTCAATTAATGCACGTCTCAAAGTTGGTCGACGTCGATGTGCACTTTCTATATCGCGCGACAATGCTTGTCATTTCAATGGACGCCCCAAACGGCGAAGAACAACAAACGCTGAATATATTACCGTATAGAAAGCAATGCTTTGTTGAGGTTTACTGTAAAATTGTTGAAAGAAACGGTAACGCTACTGTATTTGCCTTTGGCACTGGCCAAAAAGAAGCTGGAACCTCTCAAATTCATTTGCTAATTTTTAATAAGGACAATGCAAAAAAATGTTATGAGAAAAAAATTAATGCAAAAATTCACTACGATGAAAATAAAGAAGTGAGTTTAATTATAGCAATAAACTTTTAAAATTAAACATTAAATACTTAGAAAATGGTTACGTCAAATGTAGCAGAATTTTTCGACGCTTCAAAACCAATTATAATTGATTTGATGAAGTAATTGCATTGAAATATATACGATTAAGCCATGGCCAAGACAACCAACGCCTCAATCTTTGGAGCTATTTATTTTGGAAGTTTAAATTCGATATTTTTGTTTTTGTTGTTTGATTCGTGAAAAAAAAGTATTAAATTTTATTATATTTTTTATTTTCTCTTCAAGAGTTTATTCGCTTTTTAATACTTTACCAAATTGGCTTTGTAATTTCAAAAAAAATGAGTGCACGCGTTTGACATTAGCCAAATTCTCAATTAATTTTTATTTTTAAGCCGCTTTTCCTCTCTTCCCATCATGCAATGCTTTCCGTATCGTTTGTTCGCAGGCTTAATCCAAAAATACTTTAAAATCTCTCAACAAAATGAATGGCTTTATTAGAAAGCGGATTTTTAGGCACTATATCCAAATTTTAACTAAGAAATTTTATTTTTGAGCTTCTCCCAACAAAAAAATCCGCGCACTATCTATAAGTAAAGCCTTAATTTGTTTATAATAATAAAATGAATTAATTAGTTCATTTAGCAATCAACGTATATATTCAATAAATAGGCCAAATTGCAAATGTGATTCTATATTTTAACATCTTGCTTTTACCAATCAACTAAACAAATGGACACTTTATATTCATTATATTGTACATTGATAACCTGAAAAAGTCTTAGCTTAGCAAACAAAGATTTCCTGGCAACAGATTTTATTCAATAATAAATTCATTTTAATCAATGCAATTCATTTTAGTGCTTTTAGTAAATGAATGCGTTTTAGATAAATATTTTTTATATATTCTATACATATTGTAAGCAGCTCCTTATGAATTGTTTCGGCTACTTTTGTCTAATTTTTATTCTGAGTTTTATTCGGCTTGCAAGTTCGTCTGAACTTAGTAATTAAAAATATTATTTAAAATAAATAATTGAATAAATTCTTAAGCATTTGAGCGGCTAAGTAAATTGTATGCCAAATACATTTCCCATTCGGATGAGCAAATGCCATTGGACAAACGAATTTTGTTAAGACACCGGCTGACAAGCGAACATTTGTTGCGATTGGTCGACGAAATAATGGAAAATATTTTCAATTTATTGGCGGAAAAAATTAATGAAAGTGTAACAAAAAGTAAAAAAGAAATAATTGAAGAAAATGCTAAAATTAATTACAACTACAATAAAAATGAACAAAAATCAGTTGGAGAGAGTGCAAAAAAAGGCAATAAAAATAAAAAAGTAATGGAAAAAAAGGAAATAAAAAAAGAGAACAAAAAAAGAGAGTGCAAAGAAACGGAAATGAATAAAGGAAAAGCGAAAAAGGAGTTGGAGGAGGGAATGCTAACAAAAAGTGAGGAAAAGCTGTCGGATGGCCACGAGGGGATAAATGAAGGCCTTTTGTTGCTCGACTTTTTTGTCGATTTGCAGCAGGACAACGAACAGCTAACGGCACCGTTTCAGCAAGAAAAGGTGCGGCTTGTCGACATTTGCCATTATCGGTCCTTTTACTTCCATTTACAATTTGTATTGGACATCGTTAACGGAAACAGAACGCCAAAAACGGGGGACAATGGCTTGAAATACTGCTGGAAAGTGTTGGCCAAAAGTGGCAAATTTCAACGGGATGAAAAATGCGATCGAATTGAGGCGATCTCTTCGGGAAAGAACGGCAGGGATGAAGGGGAGCAGAAGTGGTAAGGCCAAACTGAAACTTTTCTTCACATTTTTGCTATTTTTAATATGAACGGCACAATCTCTTCTGAATTAACAATATTTCTTTATTATATATTTTTCAAATAAATTTGAGGTTGAAAGTGTTTCATAAAGAAATGGCCGGTGTACATTTGAATTGCCTGCATCGATTGCTCCAAGATTCAACGCCAAATTCAAACAGAAAAGTAACGGCTTTATTCGAAGGGGGTCGGGGGGACGAAGAAAATGTTTTTGTCCATACTCTGAGATTGGTCGCATTGGGAAGCAAAAAGTTAGCGGAACAAATGCTGACGCAAGTACAGCACAGATTGTTCGAATTGGTCGGTCAAAATAAGCAAATGGTCGAGGAGTTGAAGCTAAATTGGCCCATTTTGCTTAATGGAATTGGTGGGAAAATAAAAAATATTTATTATAAACCATTTAAATGTCTTAAGATATGATGGCATGGCTCCAGTTGTTCTACACCAATGTGCTCATGTCCAATTTGGCGCCAATGCGTCGAAAAACCGTAATAAAATTGAATCTTTTCGCTTACATTCAAAGCATCGACGAATTCCATCGGCAAAACGAACGAATTCGGGACGATTGGTGCCAACTCAGAAAAGAAATGGCTAAAGTGATTGATTCACTGGACACAAAAATAATTGACTCGGTTTTTGAAAATCAGGTGGATAAACTGAACTTATAAATTAATTATTTTTTATGCTACCCACGCCCTATCACCAGATGAATTCGTGGCTTAGCATTCTGTACTTGTTCAAAAAAGAGATAAAGTCCGAGCAGTACACGGTGCTTAACCGCGAATGGTCAGTGGTGAACATTAATAAAAATAACAAGAAAGGAATGATTGATGAGATGGGACATGATTGGGAAAAGGCTCAAAAATTGTTATTAAACATTCGGGACGATTTGACGCAAATGCACTTCGCAAATTTGGAGAAGTTCATCGAGACGAGGATGGATTTTCGGCAAACATTCCAAGGTCCTCAAAAGACTCATTTTTAAGCAATAAATTGACCAATTTCCGAAATATAATGCGGAAAGGTCGCATATAAATAAAAAAATTGTTATTTTGCAAATTACATTTTTATTGCAGAAATGAGCGGAGTTCAATTGGTGCACCGATTGAACGCCATTTTAGGAGGCGACGACCCATCAAAAGCTGTAAACCTAATTCGAAAATGTCGTCAAATTGAAGGTGTCACAAAATGGTTTCTTGCTGTTCATAAACCGCAGTTTGAACAATGTTTCACCACTTTTAACGACAATTATCAAGGTCCATTATGTTGTTATATGGAAAAATGTATGCCTTTAAACAGCAAAAGAAATTTGGGATTTTTTTGTTTTGACCCAATTTTTAGACTCAAAGGCTGTCTCACTTTCGCGATCGTATGAACAATTGCTGTTGGACGCCGATTTATTCAAGAACCAATTTGAATTTGCGCATGCCTTTTACAGTAAGCCAATAGTTGTTGACGCGCTTTTGTGGCTTTTCTCCACTTTGGTCGACGATTTGCTGATGTTTGTTGACGGAATGTTTGGCCTTGAATCGGGCGGATACGGTATTCCGTTGCAGAGAGATACGGTGGTTCGAGACTTGTGGACTACTTGGGCTCGACTTTTGCTGGAAGATGAAAATGCAGAAAAGAGTAAAAAAGTGAAACTGTGCCGGATTTATAGCTTTTTGGGCATGGCCATATACAAAATTGGATTACAAATGTGCAGTGCTGAAAGTGATGACTTCTTTGCTTTTTTGAACAAAATTCGATGGGACCGATTCAAAGTAATAAATTTAAACAATTATTCTTAAACTGAATACTTATTCATACAAATTCTTTCACGGTCATCACGTACTTTATAATTTTAAAAATAAAATTCTCTTAGCATGCAATGGCATGGCTTAATTGGTCAAACAATATAAATGTTGTGCCAATATGTAATGAAGATGAAGCTGAGAAGCTTTTCACAGAGTTTACGCAAAAACAAAACTTTGGGTTGCTGCACACCCGCACAATTTACACACTGATGAAACGTTCAAAAAGGCTTTCAAACTTTTTCTGTTTCCATGCCGAGAACATTGCCTTCACAAAGGACAGGCTTCTGATGCTGGTCAATTCCACGACGAACTTGGACTGGCTGGAGATGAAGTTCCCGGAGATACTGAAAATAGGTGGACAAAACCTTTCCCATTTAAATAGAATGAAAATTCTCAAATTAGTTTTGGCATTCTTTTTTATTGTTTTAACTTTTGCATTTTATTGCTTTAAGTGATTTGTTTACAAAATCAGGTGTGATCAACAGCCGACATCGAATCTTTTTGTATCAATCCATTTTGTCGAACAGAAGCGAAAGTCGGATAGCACAGCGTTCCAAGGCACGAATTGTGGTGCCGTTTCTGTTTGAAGAGCTGAACACGAGATACCAATTTTGTTTTGATTATGAAGATCCAAGTAAAATGCAAATAAATGATGACGTTGTCAACCCGATGTGGGATCAGTTTTGGCTAAGCATTTACCCGGAGATGGACACGATGAAAGGCATCTGCTTGGCCATGTTTATGTTCCAGGTACACACATACACGCGCATTAGTTTTGCCTCGTTCACAACTGTGTCGATGTGCCTACCATTGACCATATTTAGCTATTTTTCATGGCATTGTTTTTTTAATGCGATGCACCGGGAATCTTGACCCGTATTCGGGTGTCCAGGAGCCGGTATCCGGAAAGAGCGGATAAAGCCCGGTCTTGTCTTACTTATCCAAAGCATAAACTTACCGTTTCAGTTTGTTGATGGTCTCGCAGAATCAATCGCCGCGTCCCCTTCCGATCAGCAGGTCGAGGATTGCATCGGGCAAAAGGCGCGGCTGAAGCAGTTCCAGCGCTATTGGGAGTTAGTCGAGCAGAAACATTTGGACTTTCTGCTGAATGGCATTTTGTCGGGCTCCACAATTCTGAAACTCTTTCCCGAAGGCGAATTTCCAGATGGCACAAGGCCCCGACTTAACAAATTGCTTGGCACAAAATTGTTCACAGCTTTTTGGCATCAATTTGGCGATGATATTATAGACAAGCAATGTTTGTTATAAAAGATAAAAATGCCGGTATAGAGACCAGGCATTTTTTGTTTGGGAAAGCTTTTAGAAAATCAATCAAATCAGAAAAAAACCAATGCCTTTAAAACTAATTTTTTACCTAAACTTTGAAATGTATTGGTTAGACTAATCGTTTGTACAAAAATATTAAATGTCAAATTTTGGTGAAGAAAGATATTAAACAAAATTTTTAAAACATTTAGTTTTTTAGTGCATTTTTGAATATTAAAAAAAATTTTTGTAAATAATTCTTTATCAACCCGAAATTGGTTTTGAAGTGTTTGTGAACAATATCAAACTGATGGACAATTATTTGGCGACTCTTTTTCACCAAATCGAAAATGTTGATCGTTTTGCGCACAAAATATCAGCCGATATAATTGTGTTCGTTCGATGGTTGGACGCCCAACCGCGGGGTAACAAATTTGACAAAATTTGGCAGGAGACAAAAAAGTTTCGTTTGGAGCCTTTCTACACAAGTTTTTATGACGAAAATTTGGGTGACAAATTCCAAAGCCGAATTCATTTTTTGGGAGAATTATTTGACGGAATCAAATCAGTGCTGATTAAGTGCCGCAATTTGGGCATTGAGAAGAAGTTGCGACAGGAATGGGTCGGCATGGAGAAGAGAGCACTAAAGGAAAATTTGCGATGGATGGCATCCGATGCCCGGGGGAATGCGGTGATGCCAAAGTGGATAATGAAGCTGCACGCGAAAACTCTGCAAAAATTGGCATTTGGAAGCGCGGAGAAGGGGAACGAGAAGACGGACGTTTTGGCAAAACAATTTAAGAAGAAGCTGAAGACAGGTAAATTGATACTGACTAATGAGGGATGATAAATTGGTGCTTAAATTTAGGGCTGTGCCAATCGCTCCACGCCAAACATCGCCTTTTGAATTTCTTGGAAATCGAAGACATCAAAGAAATCTTCGAAAAGCTTGAAATTGAATTTAAGGTCAAAGATTTTGAAGACGATCCAATGGATGTAGATGAACAAACAAATTGCAGTGATCAAACTGAAAAAGAGAAAAGCAAGAACAAAAAGAAGAAAAATAAGAATAGGAAAAAGAAGTCAGGAAAGGGAAAAGAGAGCGTTCAGAGCGAAGAGAGTGAACGAGAAAAGTTGCAGAGATTGGAGCAAATTGAAGTAAAGCTCATCGAAGAACAGACAAACACTGAAACTGAAAAGCCCAAAGATTTGTCAAAATCAAATAAAACCATTGAGACGAGGGTTAAAAGTGAACTGGATTCCGATCAGCAGATGTTTTTGGCTCAACCCTTAAAGAACGGAGTCGATCAAACTCCAGAGTTTAACGAAAACGTTGAATATGATTTGCTTTCAATTATGAAAGAACCATTGGGAGGAATGACGAAAATCACAATTCGGGGCAAGTTTCAAACAAAAAATTTAAATAACACAAGAATTAGCATCTAAAATGGCACAAGAAGGCACACAAGCCAAAATCAAAAAATAAATAGGCTATAAATAAGCTAAAGAATTGATAGTTTCATATTTTGCATAAAATATTTATTTTAAATTTTTCAAAAGATTTGAAAGAAGACAATTTTCTATTGGGCAAATATTTGGAATTGATGGCCGACCCGAACAAATTCTGTACGAACACCGTTGACGGCATTTTAGTGGAATTGAGCGTATTTGCAAATGAAATTTGGCGAAGAATTGAATCGATAGGACATTTTCAACAAAATTCCAACAAATTGGGGAATTTTTTGTTTCCAAAAAAAATGGTGGAAATATGGAGTAAATTGGAAAGTGAAGGCCAAGTGGAAAAAGACAAAACGAAAATGAGGAAATTTGGCTTTATATTATACAAAATATTAAAAGGGGTTGTAATCGGCGGAAGTGAAAGGGCAGTGAATAATAATGATCAATCAGCCCTTAAGGATAATGACAAAAATATATTTATGCCGCGTAATCAGCACAACCCGACGGCTGATCGGAACAAAATAATGAATGTGAATAATGATTTGGATAAAGTGGGAAACGTGGCGAATGATCGGAATGTAATAAGAAATGGGCGGGATATTCATAAAACCGATAAAATAAAAAATGAGTCAAATGATCGGAATAAAATAAATGAAATAATTGGAATCAGAGAACAATTGCACAGAAACAATTTTGCCCGACTGATCAGCTCAAATGAAACGGCGCGAAATGCCTGGTCAAGTTTGACGGAGGATGGACAATTTTATGCGATTACGGTATTATTAGGTGGTAGGAGAAAAGACGGGAAGAAGTACGGTAATGGTCGAGCACAATTTCTGAAATATTTGGCCAAATGGGAAAAGACGCGAACTCAAATTGAGTTGGGTTAGTATTAAAAATAACAATATTTGAAAATATTTTTTAGTTGAATATTTTGACGATAAAATTGAATTTAGATAAACAATTATTCAGTCAATTTAACCATTTTTCAAAGTATTCGCGTCAAATTTTGGGAAATTTTGTTGAAAATATGCAGCAAATAAAATTTAGCATTCAAACGGATTTGGAAACTAATTCGGTTGTTTTTATTTAAAATTATTATTCATTTCACCTGCTTTAGTTGATAAATATTTTGCGTGAAAACGGTTTTTACGCCTTAGAAAAACTTAAAGAAAATCAAATTCGTGAAGAATTTGGAAAAATAAAGGCCACCGTTACAAAATGGGTACAAACATTCGTTTAACTATATTAAATTAAATAATATTTTAAAATAATTGATGCAAAATAAATTTCATCATAAATTTAGTCCGCCGGGACTGGAATACTTTTGTTAAGTGGCTCAACGATGTTAAAGGCACAAACGGCGGATTCGGACATTGACACAATTTGCATTGTGCCGGGGCATATCCATTCGGACAGTTTTTTCGGCACTTTGCAATGTTTGGGTGCAAATGAACGGCACAATTGCGACGACAATTCCCTTTTCTGCATGCTTTGTCAGGTTTGGACAAGCCAGAAAATTGAAGAATGAATTAATTGTGCAAACAAAAATTGTTTTAAAAAAACATTTCTGCTGTTCAAAAACATTTTAAATCATTTAAATTTATTTGTAGTCTTTTTATCATCAAAAAAACATTTTAGCTCCCCGAAGTTTACTCTCTGAGAAGGCTTCCGGAGACTTTGGTGCCTCTGATCCGACTCATCTCTTCGTTCGGCCACAATTTTGAAATTGTTTTTGCCTCAATTCCGGACATTCACAAAATTTCGATGACAGAAGTGAATGGAAGCCGCGAAAGAATTTGCGAAATGACACACAAATTGGCCACAAAAGTCAAAGAAGGCAATTTGAAAGAGGGCGAAATTGTAAAAACTGAACGAATGGTCCGATCATTAGCCGGTGATCAATAATTGTTTTAAAATTGTTTGAAAATTTAGAGAGCGCTGAGGGAAATCCCGACAATTCCCACTTTGATTCAGTTCCAATTAAAGTCTCGAGTAAAAATTAAATGATTCATTTTAAGCTTATCACTCGAACTTGATGATCGCTGAAATGGTTCCGAACATTGAAACATTTCGAATATTTGTGCTCACGCTAAAAATGTGGGCCAAAAGTTGGTATTTTTTTATTCAAAAAATATAACAATAAAAATAATTGTTTAGACAATTTTATCTACAACAATGTGTTGGGCTTCCTACACGGCATGCCATTATATGTATTGGCGGCAAAAATTTGCATTATGTATCCAAACGCAAATGTGCCATTTTTGTTGGAGCGCTTCTTTCTCACATATTCATTATGGTAAATTTTGGGAAAGTTTGGAAATTTAAAAACAATTATCCAGGGAGTGGCCCTTGCCTGTCCAGCTTGCCAAAGTTAGGCCTGATTTGCTGGCTTGGAGTGCCGAGAAAGAGCAGGACAAGCGCATCTTTCTGTCTGGGGTCGGCCTTTACTCTCAACTGTCCATGCCAATCATTACGCCCGGCTATCCGGCACACAATTCCACGTTCAACGTCAATTGGTTCACCGCAAAAATAATCCAAAAAGCAATGCAAGAAGGTCCCTTCTTTGGGGAGGGGGGGGGGGGGGGGGGGGGGGGGGGACAATTTTAAAGAATTTAAATAAATTCCATCTAGCATTTGAACAGTTGCAAAGTTCTTCGGCTAATGTGACCAAATGGGAAAAGCTGCTGCTTAAGCGAAGGACATTCAGCGATATGGTCTTTTTCCTCAATCGAAATAAAAAATAATCGCCTTAATTAAATAAAATCTATATTTTCAATTTAAGTATAGTAATTATTAGTTTTTTAAAATTATTTTAGTATGAACATAGTTTTGCTATAAACTGTGCCGCTTCGAGTTGGGACCTTTGTGAGGAGTTCTGCGGCTTTGTGGGCACTCGAATTCGTGTCCAATTGATGAAAAGCGTCGAATGCGTCCGGGGGGAGGTTAACTTTTGCCACGCTCGATCCGTTGACGGCTGTCCGGAGCACATTTTGCACAGATACAAAGCAAGGCAAGACCAAAATTTATGTTTTAAAATCCTTTATAATTCAAAAAGTTTTGTGTCAAACAATTAAAGATTATAATTTTAACAAATTTCTGTTTTCATCACGAGATTTCCCCTACGCTAGGTCTCACAAGGCATCGTGTAAGGCTTGGTTGGTGGGAATCGACTTGAAAAAGTCCGTTTTGCCCGATGGGAATGAGGCCGCCCCGCCTATGTCGAGTAAGTCGAAGGCGCAGACCGACCAAAATTTGAAGCTGGACATTGTGGAGCCGATCGTGGACAGTTACAGAAGGGTTGTACTGGGCGAACTTCGCTGGGCGGGCGTTGGTGATCATCAACAGACCAACCAGCAGAGGCCCCCGTTGTTTTTGGAGGCGAAACAAATTAAAATCAAAAAGTTTTTTGAAAAGACTAAAAACTTTGAGAGTTGGCAAGAGACGGAGTTGGGCACAGATTTTGTTCATTTGGAGTCAAAATATGTGGAGAGAGAAGAGTTGCGAGAAAGATGGAGGGAGTAAATGCGAAGAAAACAAATGATTGTTAGGCTTTTCAATGTTTGAAATTTTTTACCGATTTAAGTAACGGGTTTATATTAAGATCCAAAAGAAATGTACAAAAATTCAGGGTTAGTGATCTTGGCAAGAAAAAAAATTCAAAAATTTGAATTATATTAATTGAAACAATACCGAAATAGGTAGGCACAAAAATCTTTAAATTAAAACCCATGTTTTCCTGTCAAAAATAATACCATTCGATTTCTCTCAACGAGGGTTTTGATTGTGATATATAATTTCAGGAAAAACAAAATCCGCAAAATTCAAAAAGCATAAAGGAGTAATTTTTTTTCAATTAAAGAATAGTCGGTATGTATAAAAGCATTTAAATCGCATCCTCAGCCGTCATATTGTGGAAATGCACTAACTTCCGTACTGTGTGCTGCAGCACATCTGCCGACACGTTTGGGCCACCATCTTAAAAAAAGATTTGAAGTTTAAACCGCCCTCAGTTATGTACATACTGGTGGTATATAAATTGTCGTGTGTTATTTTTACTTTTAAAAATCATTTATTCTTCTAATAAAGTAAATGTCTTTTTCTGTTTTCTATTTAAATTTAAAACATATTTTATTATTTCTTTCTACAAAATTTGCGCACCGGATTAGAGCACTGTCCCTGCATAGAATTGCAGGCCGATTGGTCTTGCGCCATTGAAACGGTGGAGCAGTCTAAATTTCCATAAATATTTTAACGAACAAATGAGTCCCGCCAATTGAGCGCCAACAAATTTATGAAACGCATCAAATAACATAAAATTAAAGACACTTTAAACTATTCTATGTATTGGCTGTTAATACTTTTTTACTAATTAAACTTAAAAACAATTTTTAGCTTTTTAGTTTCTTTCCTCTATCTGGGCCACAAAACTTTTATATAACTAAAAATGACCACCAACCTATTCCCATCGACCCAGTCCCAGAAATTGGATAATTATTGTTGCCGCCGTTAATGATACCGTTGTAATTGTTACTGTACGGGTTGTTTCCGTTACTGTACGAGTTATAGCCGTTGTTGTTGTTGTTTGGGTTGTATCCGTTACTGTAGGGATTATAGCCATTGTTGTTGTTTGGGTTATATCCGTTACTGTAGGGATTATATCCGTTGTTGTTTGGGTTATATCCGTTACTGTAGGGATTATATCCGTTGTTGTTGTTGTTGTTTGGGTTATATCCGTTACTATAGGGATTATAGCCGTTGTTGTTGTTGTTTGGGTTATATCCGTTACTGTAGGGATTATAGCCGTTGTTGTTGTTGTTGTTGTTTGGGTTATATCCGTTACTGTAGGGATTATAGCCGTTGTTGTTGTTTGGGTTATATCCGTTACTGTAGGGATTATATCCGTTGTTGTTGTTGTTGTTTGGGTTATATCCGTTACTGTAGGGATTATAGCCGTTGTTGTTGTTGTTGTTGTTCGTGTTTGGGTTATATCCATTACTGTAGGGATTATAGCCGTTGTTGTTGTTTGGGTTGTATCCATTATAATAATTGTTATTGTTGTACGGATAAGAGGGATTACTGTATGCTGTGCTGAATGTTAATATGATTACAACGGGGCAATACATATATTTTATCTGTTTATTACCCAGCAGATCCGGTTGTTGGACTCGCGTTTATCACAATAATCTGGAATGGAATTTTAAATTTCAAGTTTAAAGGTGTCAAAGGATTTTGTTACAGTAGGATCTGGTTTATCGTAACCGTTTGCTGGATAATTGTAGCCGTTGTACGGGTTGTTACCGTACTGGTTCCCCGGATAATTGGGGATTGGGTTGTTATTGTATATTTGTCCCGTTGGAGAATAGGGATTTGTTGGTGCTGAGTACGGATTTGAATTAGCTCTGGCACCTTAAGGTGAGATCGAAATGATAATCGTAAAGATAATTTATATAATATGTTTTTTCGATTACGCTTTTGCTTTTTTTGTTATTTTAAATTCTATTTATGATAAAAAATAACTTACAACAAACACCATTATAGCAGGAATTATACTGATCCAAACAATATTTTGATATTGAACATGCTAAAAAGGATTTTAATTATGAGAATTAAATAAAATACAGTAAAAACCCTATTTTGTTTTTATATTTAAAAATAAATAAAATTGAATGCATTTTTTGTGTTTAAATTGCTCCTCTTTGGTCATTGTTGAGGCCAATTATGCATCCATCAATTTTTTGCCTTTTTGTGTGCACGCAATAATTTTTGGCCAATTTTTCACGCAGCGAATGTTTATGAGAATAAAATGGCCGTGGGTCTGAAGCTTCCCTGGGCCATCTGGCATTTTGCTTGGCTATCCCTTCCCGTTTTACGGCGTTCGTTCACTTTCATACCAAAAAATAGCCCAAAGACTTTCGAGAAAAAAATATTTAACAAATAAGTCACATTTTTATCAGAAAATGCATTTACTTTCTACCCATTCTTTTGACAGCAATTTCCTAAAATTTCAACATTTTAAACAACCTCTAGTGATTTTTAATTCTTTGAATAGAAACAAATTTATTTAGCTTTATTTATTTCCCTAAAACTTTTCTTATTGATCTTTATTTAGAATAATTTTATTTAAAATCAATTCTTTAAATTAATTGATTAGACATTTTTAGCAAATATTATTTTATGCATATTTATATACATTTTTTGCATATATTAGTATTTTAATTTATTATTGAGTTTTCTATTTTTGAATATTAATTACAGTACATAAATAGACCAATGAGACGACCGTACTATCAGGCTCCGAGACCACTAGTCGGCCGAACCCAACCGCCCATTTTTACGACTCCAATAAATGCGCAACAACAACATAATGGTAAGTTAAAACATTTTTAAATTTTTAAGAATCTTTGAGAAATTATTTTTTTTAAATTTTTTATTAAATATTTCAAAATGTCTTTTGTATAGCAAAACAAAGCGTCTAAAAATGTTAGTTCATTCGCTAATCCTGATGAATGAATGGACTGACTGACTGACTACACGGGTTCCCAATTTACTCACTCCCCAAATGCTTCATTTAGTGACCATTTGCAACGGACTTCCCCTACACATCCAGCGCCTCCCGCCCCCCCCCGTTTAAAACCATTTAATTTTGTCCCCTACAGCGCTTAATTTATTATTACACTCACTATCCAACCCCCCCCCCCGTGCCCATCACTCGTCTGGTCAAGCTCAAAGTCAAAGCTGTCGGCCTTTCATCTGTCCGTCCGATGGGCTGTGTCCACAACCGCACCTGTCCACTCTCCCCAATAATTAGCATCCATCCGGGTAGAGCCAACTCTCCCGTTTTCATTTCGGAATTTTCTCAAGTGATCGAATATGTCTCCGATCTGTGATCAGGATTTTAGTTTATCTCTCTTTATCTCTTGCTTTCTTTTTCCTTTTCTTGTGCGCTTGTGTTGACTGATCAGAGATTTAGATCAGATTTGTTTGCCGACAGCTTCTCTTGCAAAGATGCTCTTAGTTTTCTCCATGCTCACTCATTAGCCGCCCGCTGCTTTATACCCCTTTATCCCTCCGCACTTTCCATCTCTCCCCTATTGCCGTTATCTCTCCACTTTCGTTGTTGCTCGATCGATTGGGGCTCTCCGGCTGCTTTTATCCCCTTTATTCTTCCGGATCCGCAAAATGTCTCGACTCATCCATCCGCTGGCCAATGACTTCATTCCGTCGAGCATTTATTAGTCCATTTGATGGCCAATTGAATGGCCAATTTATTTTACTTGGCGTAGCGATGGACGACAACATTTTGTTTATAACAAAGCAAATCCATTCGAATGAAAATGTTTGAAGAATTAAGATGAAGTTATTTTTTTAGATTTTATTTTTCATAATTTTTGTTTTGATTTTTACTGAAAATCAATTTTTGTTCCGGATGTGCTTTTCCTTTCTCTCTGTTTTTCCGCTTGGCCAAACTTCACGGCCGTTTGATGAGCCAAACAGAACAGAAATTCTAAATTCTCTTTGTGGGTGGGCGGCATCCACCGCCCCCCGGGGGCCATCGTCTGAAGAATTTTTTGCCTTCGCAAAAATGTAATTTCCCGCATTATTCATACATAATCGGCAACCTAGTGACATTTTGAGCACGTAAATAGTACATTTTAGCAATTCTTAATAATTAACCCAAAAGTAATTTGAAATTTAAAAAAAAATTTTATTTAAAAATGTTGCAGAATTTAATCAAATTTGGTAACAAATTTAGCCAAACATTTTTACATTGAACAGTAATCAAAATTTGGTTTGAAAGGGATAGTGACCCTAAACCTAATCAATGCTTTTCATAAACAAAAAATTCTACCAAATTATCAATGTTTTATATATTTTCTCAGAAATTAATTGGTGTTCTTTCTTTAAACTTTTGGAACAAATAAATTGGAGCCTTCCGATGAATGGACTGTTTTGGCGGGTACACTTCGGGATTTAATCCGCCTTATCGATTCTCCTCAAAATTTCAAGCCCAAGCAATTGCCCTTTGGCTCCGTTTTAAAGCCGAATGGGAGAAAGGCTTTATCTATCCATCTTTCGGGGATAAACGCCCCAAATGCCTTTCGGGCCAAAATTTGAGGCCACCCGACGATGGGCGGCGGGGAAGTCTCTCCATTCATTAAATATGTGACCTTTGTCATAACGAAGCTTAATTAGTATTATTAAAGAAATGTTTTAATATTTTTTTCTAAATTTGTAAGTATATTTTATTTACTTAAACATTTTCAAATTATATTTATTTCTCTGATTAATACTAATTTTCAAGCAAACAAAACAAAAAGTGAAAGTTCCATTGCTCAACGACGGCGTCAGCAGCAGAAAATGGCTGATCCGGAGTGTTCGGGGTTTGAGCCGCAAAATTATTTGAGAGATCGGTGCAAAAAATGTTTCAGGCTCAGGTAAAAAACTAACTTTTATATTATAAATCTTTACTTGGAATTTTTATTTGCTTTTAGTAAAACAAAACTTCCACAAAACTGGTCGAAATTATGCAAAAATCGTGCAATAAATGTTTTAATAAATCTCTGAAAAAGGTGAAATCATTGTTAAAATTCATGTTAAATCGTTTAAGGGAAAAGCATGAAGGAATGACCAATTTTATGCGCACACCGGGAGACCATCACAAGGACACTGAAATTGTGATACGATCACAACTGCGAAGTCCAATTGTCACAGTGCGACGAGCTCAAAGCAATCCCGCAAAAATGCTAACAACAGCAACAGCACCAACAACAAGTGCAAGCAGTACACGCAAAACATCGCTTCAACAACAGCATAACAACAATAGTGTCAGCAACAACAACATAAACCAAAAGAAAAGAATTGAGAAGCAATCAGATGAGGAGGGCAGAACAACGTTTGTCGCCACCAGAAAATCGGCACAAGCGAAACAAAATGATCATCAGGAAACCCAAATGCGGAATATTGCGATAGAATCAGACGAATTGGTGAAACAGGAACAACAATATTCAAATAATCAAAACAGAACGCCGCCAGTCGAGTCCGTTGAAAACGAACACAAGAAAATAGGACTAATTTCGGTGCCTTTGGCGGAAGAAGGCGCGGCAAAACCGATAGTTTGTGGAGGACGACGGACATGGAAGCTGAGTTCACATGACACAACAAAAAGTCAGGCCGTAAACAAAAATGTGGTGGAAAAGGATGATGAAAATGCGAGGTTAGGCATTTATAAAAATATAAAATCTGTTTAAAAAAAATAGTTTTTTAAGGTTTAGCATTGCTTCAAAGAAGCAGCACTCAGCCCAAGCAAGGCCCTCTTCCGCAACAACAACGGTTCTGCTGTCTAAGCAGCACCAGATCAGTTTAGGCCATTCGAATTCGTTGCATGAACAACGAAAGAGTTTGAAAAGTTCTGTGGCATGCTGTTCATTGTCCGCAGAAAATGGACTGACAGAAAATGAGCAAACTGGTGCTAAAGGGGACAACGAAGAGGCAAGAATTTCGAGCAGTGCACGGCGAACAACATTAAAAGAGCAGCAGCAAAAACAGGAAAACAGTGGGAGGAAGAGGTTCAGTGAGCGGAACGGATCATGGCAATTTATGGGCGACAAATTCGTATCGGCCGGTCAACAACAAAATGGTGTCGAAAAAAAGCATCATGAACTCAACAGTGATGGTGTTTTCAGTTGAAATTTATTGCAAATAATTTTTTGAAATTTTTTAGAGAGAAAATGTTTAAGTGATAAAAGTTAACATCTTAAATTTTTTAAAATTCAATTAAAACCTTTTTAAATAATTAAAAATAATGTGGAAATTATTTAGACGAAACTGAAGAAGAGGAGGAGGAGGAGGAGGAACTGTTGTCACTGTCCTCTTACAAATCGGCCAATTCGATAATGGAACGTTCGGCCACAACAAACGCAACGACCACCGTTGATGAAATGTTCAGTGCCCGTTCCGTGGAAAGTCTGACCAATTTGTCGTGTGCCGATTCGTTCAAAACGGGAAAGAGTCCGCCGTTTGATGACCCAATGGAAGACCCTTTTATGACACCAAAAAGTATGTCGGAGGCACAACATTTCTTCGGGTCGGATGACGAGTTTGAACGGGCAATGACGCCAACCGCAATGGAATTTGTGCGATTTCTGACATTATTTTAAAAAATTGACAGAATTTTTTTACAGAAGCAACAAGAATTTTTCCATCTGCGCGGTGAGAATAGGCGTCTGATGGAGCAATGCCGTCGTTACCGGCACGAACGGAAACGGTGGACGGAATGGCTCAGGAAGAGGTACGGTAATTGGAAAGAGAAGGAGCGAGACAACGGCGGGAAAAGAGAACAGCAGCAGACAACTACGGTAGCGGTAGACGGGAAACGGTTAATGGAGGATGCACTGACCGAGATGGAGACGATGCTCAACGAGTACAGGGATGAAAATAGCGAACTGAAGGGCAAGCTAATGGAGAAAAGGGACGGGGTGCGGGCAGACAATGGGCTGGCTGGGTTACTGTAACAATACTATTGAACATTATTTGTAGCTTATACATGACCGCGACATGATGAGCGCCTCTGCCAGCACAGTGATCAGCAACGGCACGTGCACGGGCCCCACGGGGGCAGTGGTCCTGGAGGAGCGGCTGCAGATGAGCGAGTCTATGTGCGAGCAGTTGCGGCGCGACCGAAAGGAGTTGGAGCGCGAGATTGAGGAGATGCAGGACCAATACCGGGTGGAGGAGATTGAGGAGTTCCGCGAATTGCAACGCGAGTTGGAACAAAGTGCCAAGAACGGGCGCATTCTGCAGTTCAAACTGCGCAAAGCGGAGCGTCAAAGGGACCAACTTCAGGTAATCAAACGCGACGAAGTCGCATATGCAGTTCAAGCGCCGATATGTGATAATTTAGGCCGAAAAGAATTTGTTGGCACGAGTGCAACGAGGAGTTGGAGGAGCAGGAGTTGGAGGCCAAAGGGATGGAAACGATTCCATGGCGGAGGAAGAGGAGCAAATGGGCAGGAGGGTCACTGAATTGGAGCAGGAATTGCGGGTGTCCAAGGAGGTGTCGCTTAAGCTGCACAACGAGTTGGAAGTGGCCGAAGAAAAACGGTAGAAAAGAGAAGCGGGAGATGACTTAAAGATTTTATGCTTAAAATTGGGTCCTAATAAAGCAATGTGAAGGTCAAAAAGAAAAGTAAAAAAAACAAAATTCTGAAAATGATCTCTGTTCTCTTAAGGTACAAACTGGAGGACGAGCTGTTCTACCAGAAAGAAAAAGTGCGCGAGCTGTTGGCACAAAATCGATGGCGCGAGGCTCGACAAGCCGTAAGCCCTTTTTTTATATATAAAAGTTGGCTAAATTCAAATATTTTAGAAAGGCCGAAGTGTGGAGGAAGCTCTACTGGAGGCGAGTCGATCGGCGGAAAATCTGCCCAAAGAGGTCCGGGACACGCTGGAACGAGAGGCGGACCTGCGCGAACAACTCCGCTTCACTGAGGCCGACTTGCAAAGGACGCGACAGCGACTGCATGTGAGCAAAAAGCATCCCAAACATTGATTTTTATAATAAAATAATTATAAAATTATTTTATTTTATTAAAATTTTGAGTGTTCTTAAAGGAACTTGAGCGAGAAAATGACGAATTGCTTCAACGTTACTCAAATTTGGCGGAACGGCACAGCGGAGTGCAGTCAAAGGCTACCGCCGCCGCCGTTCCACCGACCATTCTGTTGACACCGCCCAAGCAGAAGCCCATTTTGAGAAGCATTAGGTAATTACAGGAAAAAGGATACGGTAGAAATAACCGCTTTAATTGAAATTAAGCGATGGGGCCGAAGAAGCGTCTTCTGCGTCACAAAAACAGCATTGCAATAAAAGGCAAAATTATATGTATAATTTTAAAAATAACAAATATTTCAATATATAATAAAAATACCAAAAAAACTCGGAAAAGTTTAAATAAAAACGTAAACTAAAATAAATAAATTCCCTTTTAGCGACGGACGCAAAACTGATGAATTGCACGGGCGCTCAGCAAGCGCTGCTGAGGTTTGTTGTAAAAAAAAAGTTGAAAGCGTTTTGGCCAATTTCTCAGACGAACCGAACTCCGGTGGACAAAGAAAAAGCGATTCTGATGGAGAAATCAGAAGAAAGCCACAAAAAGGTGAGAATACTTGTAAAAGCTCAAATTTTGAGCAAGCTTTTTACTTGACTAAATACAAAAATTCAAATTTTGGAAACTCTTTGGAAAATGCGATCGCTTATTTATATTTAATTCAAATTGTACAATTTAACAGCTCTCAACAATGGCCGAAGAGGTCAACGAATTGAGAAGGAAATGTGCTGAATGTGAGCGCGAAATTGGGGAGCTGAGGGAAAGTGCCGTTTCGTATAAGCAAATGAATGGGGAGCTCAGAGAAAGAATGGCACGGCTGCGGGACGAGTGGGAGGACAGTGAGAAGCGGAGGGAGGCGAACAGCGCGGAAAAAGTCGGCAAAATGGGAAGAAATTCAATTTTAAATAAATTTAGGTCCAAAAAGCACTGAAAGAGTTGAAAGATGCGCGAAAGCAATTGGACATCGAGTGCCTAAAGCGCGAATCGGCAGAGCGTTCACTTGCAGAGAACCGCGCAGTGTTGGAGAAGCTGAACGCGACGATCATCGAGACGAACGCGGAGCTGAACCGGTCGAGACAAAGAGTTGGCGAGTTGGACCGGGAACAGGACAAGCTGAAGAAGTGGGAGGGCCGATGCAAGGAGATGAAGCTGGAAAGAGTGCGCATCCAGGCCAATGCCATGGAACTGAAGAAGCGCACCGATGAGGCCGTGCAGGAGCTGGGTAAGTAACCGATTCTAGATACTAATCAAATTTTTTTTAAACAGATTCGATTTGATCGATCATATAAAATTATATTAAAAAAATTGATTGAATTCAAATATTTTTCTCATTTGGGCTTTTCATTTATAAATTTTTTTCATATTTAGGAAAAATGAGCCGGGCCCATCAGCAAAAAGAGATTGGATGGATGCGGGAAAAGAAGCAGCTTGAGGAACAGTTGCAAGAACTGACCAAGACAACGGCCAGCAAAACAATTGCCGAATCGGGTAGCCAAAGTTCCACAACGTCTTCAGGATCACAGATTGAGGAGCTCGAGCAAGAGGCAAAGAGGGAAAAAAGGCTTTAAAAATTCGAGAAAATTTTAAAAATTTCAGAAAAAATGCCTTGAAGCAAAGATGGAAGAGCTGAAGAAGATACGAGAACAAGTAATGATGAATAATCCAAAAGACTTAAACAAACTTTCAAAAACTTGAGGAATTGGCGGCATATCAAACACAAAAACAGCAGTGGCAAAAGGAGCGTGAACAAATTGTTGCAAAAAATAAAAAAATGGTAATTTTTGAATAAATAAATCGTAAATCACAACAAAAAAAACATTGTGCAGGGCGGCGCCGATTCGCACACAAATGCTCCGTTAACAAATGATCGGCCGGACGTGGACTACAAGCAGATAGCGGACAACGCCCTGCGGGCTGCCGAGACGCTGCAGAAGCAGTACCGCGAGTACCAGAAGCATTACACGGCGGAGGTGCAGCGACTGAGCGGGAATCTGGTCAAGCTTGAACAGGAGCTGGCAATGCGCCAACATCAGCAACAACAAATTACGACGATAATGAGGACGGACACGGGAGCAGACCAGAAGCCGGACGAAAACAACAACGACAATGACGCGATTAATGTCAGTGCCGTGATTAAAATGCCGGCACAACACCAGGCACAGCATCTGACACGCACACGCAGAGGTTACGAAGTGAGAGAGATATGTAATAATCAGGGCTTCCAGATGAAAATTTTCAAAAGCCTTATTTTGCAGGCAAAAAATCTCATTTATGAACAAAAAACCTCACTTTGCTAAAGTTTATTTAACCGGTAAATAAGTGTAAATGGGTGTCCGGCGGTGCCGACAGGCGCCACCGAGAAAAATTTCCAAATTTTTGACTTATTTGTTAAAAGATTTGCAACTGAAGAAAACGTGATGCTTTTTTGCATTAAAAAATGGAAAATGAGTTTTTTATTAAAAAAATTCCCAATTATTTCAAAAAACGAGCTTTTTCATTAAAAATAAAAATACAGAGAAAAAAATGGAAAAACATTACGCCAGAAGATTTGCATTCTAGCAGTGAAATTCTCAAAAAAAACCCACTAAAATCCTCAAAACACACAAAACACACAAAAAGCAGCAAAAATCATCAGGAGCATCCAAAAAACAACAAAATGAGACTAAAACCTCAAATCTGGAAGCCCTGGTAATAAAACTTTTAATTAAAAAATCGTTTTTTTCTAAAAATTTCTGAGTCCTTCACTGAGTTCTCTGACGGACAACAATTTCACGGACAACACAACTTGGGACAGCCGAATGCTGGACTGCGGGTCAATGATGACACGGTCCATTTCGCCCCTTAAAGCCCATTCTTCGGCACCCAAAGTTCCAATGGCGGGTGAGCTTTTACGAAATCCCCGCGTTGGATTTTGAAACTTTGCAACAATTTTGGGATAAATGATTTTTTTCATCAAATTACTTTCTTTTAACATTAAATTGTAAAAAGGATTTATTTATGAAATTCTGAATTTTAGTGCCAATGCTGCAGTGCCGACCGGTGGAAATTCATCCGTCATCTCCACTGGCCGGACTGGGACAACACGGAATTGCTGTGATGGACGACGGGGACTTTGGCAGTGTGGACGATGTGCAGCAGAAATACCGAAGGACGGGGAGTGCCGGTAATTTAAACAAAAAACGTGCCGTTATGATAATGAATTTGTATATAATTGCTGCTTTAGCATCTTTTTGTGGCTTTTGAATTTTGTGAGATTTGGATCAATTTCTTAACAAAACTTATCAAATTTTCTCGGCGGCACCTGTCGGCACCAGACTTGTAAAAAATTTTGAAATCGAAACCCCTGTTCATGTGTATATATTTTGCCAACATTCAAAAATTTAAAAAAAAAAACCCCCGCAGGCACAAACATTCTCTACCGTATCCGACGCGAGGAACTTGCCCAAGGCAAACACCCGACAGTTCGCCAAATGGCGCGTGCTTTTGAATCATTCGAAAAGCTTCAACAAAAGGGCAACAACAGTGAGGAACCGAAACGAAAAAGGTCAGAAAAAAAAATTGAAATTAAAAAATGAATAAATTTCAGAATAAGGCAAACAAAGGGCGGATTGTTTGGACTTTTGGGCAAGTCAAGTTCCATGGAAGTCAGTTCCATGTCAGAAAAGGTATTTTTGTCAATACAAAAAAATTAAATTTGAAATAAATTTAAAGAGAATAATCAAAAACCGCAAATGTCGCGTGAAGACTAACAAAAAATGCACAAAATTTCAGAATTTGAAAACTCCGAAGGCATTTCGAAAAGGAGAGCGCACGACTAGTGAAACCGTGCCGTTGGCAACGGAACGAATCGGCATCCGTGGCGGCGGAAGCAGTCCGTCACCGATGCCGTCCTCGACGCTGCCGCGCGGGGGGCGCAACCCGTTCAAGGGGTTCAGTTCAAGGATTGTGGAGCGCGTGCGCAGGTCGCTGTCGCGCAGCAAAAAGAGCCAAAGTCGGGATGGAGGACCAAGTCGGGACGGCACGCCGTCTTTGAACATCACCGCCATAACAGCAGGTGGATGATCGGAATCGATTAAAATTCCTTTTAAAAAATTTGATCCATTTTTTCTTTTCAGACGGTCTTAAATGGAATTGACTGGAGAGTGAGTGACCGATTCAAAGAAAGGCCCAAAGTAAATAATTCCTAATTAAAAGTGCGTGCGCTCTGATATTCTTTATTTATAACAATTCCACAAAATGCTCAACTCCAACACATTTTATGTAATTTTTAATGTTTTTTTTATTTGTTCCACCTCAATTTGTTTAATTATAAACAGGCTTTTTTTGTTCATTTTAAACAATTAATTTACAAAAAAAAAACATTTATTAAAAATAAATGGGAGGACACTTACTTCCATCCTGGCACATTGAAAGTGGGCATGATCCCTGAATGCAGGAGTTGTCTGCTGAGTTCGGGTTGTATGGATTATAGTTGGAGCCGGGGTTATACGGACTTGTGCCCGGATTGTACGGGTTGTTGTTGTTAATTGTCGGAATATTCGTCTTGACACCTAAACAATTTGTTCTGTTTTATAATTGCAGCAACAAATTACAAATTGATTAATATAAATTGTGCAATATTTATTATAAACTGACAGCAATCCTGCTTATTGACGCACACTTGGCTAGGCGTCCAACAAAAGGTCGTACAGCCTTTTTGAAATTTGCGTAATAAATTCCGCCAAATAATCCAAAACAAAATTAAATAAATAAATAAATAAATACTTCGATCTCTGTAAGATCCAATCGGACAATAATTGGTCTCCATCACTCCGGTCTTCGGGTTCTGTTTGGTTGTCGGAGTGTATTGTTGATCAGAAATTCGACCTTAAACGAACAAACAAACAAACAAAAACGCTGATTCTGTTCTGTTTTTTGTATATTTTAATGCTTCTTTGAAATTCAAGTGCCAATTTGAGCTTTGTTAAGTCGAAAATTTGAGTTTTTGTACTCCAAAAAACTTACAACAAACACTGGAGGAAAAGCACTGTTCCCTCGGGTCCAGACAATAACCGGTCATTTGACAGCTTCCGCTAACCGTCCATCCCTGATAAGGGCATTGACTCCACACAACGGACGCTAATGGAAGAAGCCAGACGATTAGAATCAGTCGAGAACTCGCCGCCATTGTTTTGTCTCTTAATTCATTTATTTTAGCAAAAACGCGGAGATTTTGTGAATTTATAAAATCACACATATTTAAGTTGAAGTTTCACAATTGCTTCATATCTTGTCTTAGTGGGGGATTGGCCCAACATTTGATGAAGTTTGTCGAGGCAGAAGAAAGGTTTCATTCGAACAGTTGAACAAATTAACGGAATGGACAAAATTAACGTTTAAATTGATTTATTATATTTAGCGTATTTCGTTGGCAGTATTTGCTTACAAATTAGCACAATCGACTACGATGGATATTTATGAGCCGATCGATAATGGGCAAAATTTATTCGGTTATCAGCCCGTAACGCCCCGCATTTTCATTTTTGATTAAGTTTTGTGTAGCAATTTCCCAATTTTTAATAGGAAAAAACAATTTTGTTTTTTGAACACCAAAAACGTATCACTTTTTTAACCTGCAGTTTTGACAATCTTTAAACACGCAAAAAACGAAAATTCTCTTCTAAGGATTGACTTTAAATCTAAACTGTTTTTGAATTAGGAAAATTCCTGGAAGAATCTGAAAATGAAGAAAAAAGCGATGTCGGGGACCCTTCGCGACATGCATTTGTTTTATGCATATTTAGACTCGGATTTGAAAGTGATGCTACTGACTAGGGTGGGTCACGGTCGGTTAACCGAACCGAAACCGAAAACCGGCTTTTTTGGCCCAAAAACCGAAACCGAAAACTGGGGGTCGTAAAACCGGCCTAACCGAAAACCGGGGGTACCGGTTTAAAACCGACCGTGACCCACCCTACTATTGACGATCTTAGGAATTATTTATTATTCCTTTTCTTCTACCCCCCATGGTGGCCGGAAAATGCGACAACGAAAATGCGACACTAGGAAAATATTTTTAAAAATTGAAAAACTTTTTAAAACTTATTGGTAATCCTTATATTAAAACAATTGCAATAACGACCAGGGGAGATATAAATTGGGGCGCATTGCTAACGAAACGCATCGGCACCAGGGATGTGCTCTGGTCGCCTTTTTAAAAATCAGAAAACAGAATTCTGGTCCCTATTTTAAAAATCAGAAACCAGAAAACAGAATTCTGGTGCCCAAAACGACCAGAAATTCTGGTAAATCAGAAAACCAGAACAAAAATTTTTTAAATATTTTTTTAACGAATGCATTTTTCCAAAAAAGTTCAATTTTTAGTCAATTTTTTAGATTTTTAACATTTTGGTAAAAAATTTTCTAAAAATTTTGTGGATTTTTAATTTTTCAAAAATGCAAATTTTTTTTTTGCGAATTCTGCTTCTTTTGAGGGCGCGGGTGAGTCGGCGGTGCCGATAGGCGCCGCCGAGAAAATTTTGAATTTTTGACTTGATTTGTTAAGAGATTTGCAACCAAAATTTACTAAATATGGTACTTTTTTTGAAGGTTTTTAGGAATGGGAGGGGCCGGCGGCGGAAATTTTTTTTGAAAAGTTAACAAGATTAGTTAAGAAAAAAAAAATTGGTCCAAAATTTCGTAATTTGGCCGGTTTTCCATTGAAAAAGTCTGAAAATATTAAAAAAATCAACCAATTTCTTCCAAAAGCCAGCAAGCGACAGATAATAACCCATCACAACACGTCAAGCAGAGACGGAGGGCGGGGTCCACTATTTTTTTGCCTAAGTCTAAGCCTAGGGTGGCTTAGGCCTAAGCCTAACGAACCTCTAAGTCTCTAACTTTCCCCAAGTTATTCTATCCGGCTTTGGTGTTACTTAAAAAATTGGTTTTCCTTAATTTTCAAAAATTTTCTTTCAAATTAATGTCGCATATTCCGGGCGCCCCCCCCCATTCCCCCGCGCGTTACGGACCAGGGCTGCGTCGAAAGAAAAATTTTTTATCGAAATCGAAATTGACTTCGAAATCGAAATTTTTTTATTTCGGTTTTCGAAATCGAAACGAAAGAAAAACCTCGAAATTATCGAAATCGAAAGACTTTTCGAAAGTGGAACAAAAATGCACCGGTTTTCAAAAAAAAATTTTTTGCCCTTATGAAATGACTTTTTTTTATTTAATATATTTTTTCTTGCATGGAGGGAGGTCAAGTGTTGCCAATAAGGCTGTCGGTTTCAAACCGAACCGAACCGAAACCGAACCGAAAACCGACATTTTTTCGGTTCGGTTATCGGTTTCGGTTTGATTAACCGAAAAATTTCGGTTCGGTTTTCGGTTTCGGTTTGATTAACCGAAAAATTTCGGTTCGGTTATCGGTTTCGGTTCGGTTAACCGAAAAATTTCGGTTCGGTTTCGGTTCTAATAAACGACAAGAAATATGACTTTAGTTAAGTAATAAACAATTTTTACTTTCAAATTATTTTCAATTAAAATAATTATTAGCCCAATTTCTTAACAAAATTCACAGCATTTTTAAATTTTGGTTGCAAATTGAGTCAAAAATTCAAAATTTTCTCGGCGGCGCCTATCGGCACCGCCGACCCCCCGCCCCCCCCCCCCCCCACTGTAAAGCAGAAATCGCAAAAAAATTTGCATTTTTTGAAAATCCTTAACAAAAACTGAAAATGCACCCCTAAAACAAAGATTTTTTAAAGAAATTGCTTAACAAAAATGCTATAAAAAGGGAAAAACGCACCCCTAAAAATCGTCTGGGAAATGGAGTTTTCGGACATTTGGGTCGGAAAACCGAAAATTTTCGGTTCGGTTCGGTTAACCGAAAAATTTCGGTTCGGGTTTGGTTTGATTAACCGAAAAATTTCGGTTCGGTTATCGGTTTCGGTTTGATTAACCGAAAAGTTCGGTTCGGTTTCGGTTCGGTTAACCGAAAAATTTCGGTTCGGTTATCGGTTTCGGTTTGATTAACCGAAAAATTTCGGTTCGGTTTCGGTTCGGTTAACCGAAAAATTTCGGTTCGGTTATCGGTTTCGGTTCGGTTAACCGAAAAATTTCGGTTCGGTTATCGGTTTCGGTTTGATTAACCGAAAAATTTCGGTTCGGTTTTCGGTTTCGGTTCGGTTAACCGAAACTTTTCGGTTAACCGACAGCCTTAGTTGCCAATATTGTGGACTAGAGTCCGGGAAAAAAAATTGCAGAGCGGGATTCCCGCGCGGGAACGAGAAATTTCAAAATATTTGTCGAGACTCGTAGCTATTATTTCAAGAAAATTCAGAAAATCCGCCGCCAATTTCAATGGACTTTTTGGCATTCAGCTTATGAGAGGGGGGGGGGGGGGTCGGCGGTGCCGATAGGCGCCGCCGAGAACATTTGGAATTTTTAACTCAATTTGTTAAGAGATTTGCAACCGTAATTTTAAAAATACGGTAATTTTTGAAGCTTTTTGGGAATGGGAAAGCTCCTACCGCCGGGAAAATTTTGCACAAAATCACCAATGTAATGGCATCTCCGGGCTCCTTTCCAATGGATTTTTGTCAATTTTTTTGTGTAAAGGTTCAAAAAAATGGTAAATGACATGGAGAGGATTCGAAACCCCAACTCATTTTTGGTGAGGGGAATACACAGACCAATAAGCCAACAACAACAGTTGACTCGTCCACGAAAAAATCTTAGACGTCTCAAACATTTGAGACAATTTCTCTTTCGACAAAAATTTCGAAGAATTCGTCTTTCGAAATCGAAACGAAAGAAAACCTCGAAATTATCGGAATCAAATCGAAAGGTTTCGACGCAGCCCTGTTACGGACCAGTATAAGTTAAAAAGCAACGCCCTGTGGTAGCCCCCTTTCAAACCCCCTTAAAATTCCTCCTAGCGCCCAGCCCCTTGAAGATAAGACCAGGGTCAAGAATTCAAAAACAAGGTTGATAAAACTTTTTAAACTAAAAAAAAAGAGTGTAAAAACAGTGACCCAAATTTAAACCCTGCTAATTTGTTCAGATACAAATTGTATTACAGAATCTGGGAACATTGTTTTGTTCTAACCCGGGGTTTTTGGTCAAATTATTGTTACTCAAAAATTGTTTGTGGAGATAAATATGATTAGTGACAAGTCACACTTTATGCGCAAATAGACATTTAATGTACATTTTTGGACCCCCATTTTTCAGAATTTCTTGGCAGTCCAGCATTAAGGTTTAATTGAAGTTGTAAATGCTTTTGTGAAATGCTTCCGAGCAGCGATCCTTCGACTTTGTTGTTTCTCCTCATCAGCACGGGTTTGGGTTCACCTGGTCGGGACAGCGATCGTAACAGAACGTAATGGTGCAGCGACGCTTCGCGCGAAGATGTGCCATTGTGTCGCTAAATAAATTAAAAATACAAATTTGCAGACAAATTCTATTTAAAAATTGGTGGAGTTTGAAGAATTTTCGAAAAAATCGCTAGTTTTTATATTTTTTGTCCTCTAACTCAAAATTAAACACAGATCGGTAATTTATGCTCTTTTATTGGACAATTCGATTACCAGATCGGACTGTTCAAAAGCAGCCAAATTGATTTTCGTTTTAACTCATTTTTTCCCTAACGACAAAAGCTCCAAAGTTTTTATACAATTTTTTGACATTAAATTCGGTTTTTTGCCGTCCATGAACCAATCAATTAGCTTATTTTTAGCTTGTGATCAATGCTTTTAAATTTGAAAAAGCTTACATCACTTCCACCTCCGACCCTTCCGCTGCTCGCACTGATCGCTCTCCATTCGTTTCTCCCGAGACAATGGCACAAAATGCCAAAAGGGCGACGATGAATAAAATTTTGGCGGCGAATTTGTTCATTTTGTTGAACAGTTTGTGTGGGGCGGTAGTTGGAATTAAAAAAGAATTAATCTCTCAACGCAAAAATGCGCCCATTTTATATTATTGCTATCCAACCACCGGCTCCCCGTGCTTAGTAATTAGTGTTCGTTGGGGGGAAGGTCATTACCACAATTTATGAAGTCAGCCCATTTAAATTAAATTATTCGACTGATCATTCGGCCGTCCAGCCCAACTTTGTACGGACGGACGCCCATTTTAATCTGTCAGCCGCTAAATGATGGAATTGTTGACTTTTAGTTTTGGTAAAATGCCTTCCAACTGCAAATCGCCTTGCTCCATTTTTTTTTTGTTTATAATTTTGCATCAATTATTAACGCAAGAATTGTAATTTGTGGTGGACCAGGTTAATCCTGAGGCAATTTATGTTCTTAAACATTTCCCTCTCTCATCCGCCGCTGCTAATTGGCTTCTTTTGTTCTTCATTTGTCGAGGTTTGCCCGCCAGTTGGTGCGGAACAATCTGCACATTTATAGCACCGGGTGGTTCGGCAAGTAGCCGTCAATTGTTTCGCTGCGTCGGATGCTGCAGTGAATGTACGCACTCGTCATGTGTCCCATAGGACGTTTAACAAAAATTAATTAAATATGCGTGAACATGGTTCAAACAAATAATTCTGTGTTCAGCTACAAATCTTACCAATTTCATACTGTAGTCCATTAATTTTGACTCAAGATGTTTATACTGTCTTTCGAGAAACAGCCAAATCGTATAGACATTGAAATGTAAAGTTAAGTTGTTTGTCACCAACAAACTGACAATGAATTTTTCCGACTACAAATTGAAAAAGCAAGCATCAATTTAATTTGTTTTGTAGTAAACAATTAGCATTCATTCGTTCATTTTATTACTTTTAAGAAACTAGGAAAGATTTTTGTTCAATCAAAATAGATAATCAACAAGAGGTGATCTGAACAAATTAGCAGGGTTTAAATTCGGGTCACTGTTTTTACAACTTTAGTTTTTTGGTATTTTTTTTAGTTTTAAAAGTTTTTATCAACCTTGGTTTCCGGTGTTTCCTCAATAACGATTTCTATACCGGTTAACTGTTTTTGAACACTCGCTGATCATGCGCTTATGCTCAGGCTATTTAATACAAAAATAATAATAAAATAAATATTTTAAGGATTGCTTTGAGACCAACCATTAAATTGTATTTCTTGGTAATAATAATGCTGTGCACTTTTGCTTAATCAATTGTATTCACTTTCAATTTCTTAAGCACTTATTTTTAAAGGATCAATAAAAAAAGGAAAAACTAAAAAATAATTAATTTTAAGTAATTTTCTAGCTGTTCAAAATGAAGATTACCAAATCAATTCATTATTTGTAAACTTTAACCACCAATTTTAAATACCGAAAATGACATATGAATTTTTAAATGTTGGTTGGACTTTTTTTAATTTAAAATTTTTGGACGGAATTGTTGTCTATGTCACTTTTCTTAAATGTTGTTCTTCAACCCATTGTTATGCTGTTACAAAGGCCACAGCTTTTCGGGCATGTCTGGGATATTGTCGAGTCAGAACACATGGCCGGGTTGTTTTTCACACTATTCATACAAAGCTGTTCGTCTCCAATTGCACAAGCTTAAATTATTATATATATAATGAACACCTAATTGTTATCACAAACCAACCTTGTTGCAAAAGCATAGGATCAATACCCGCTATGGACGAATATCCATTGCCCGTTGTCGGATATGTTCGTGACTGTCCTGGATATGTCTGACCCGGATATGTTGGCTGCTGTCCAGGATATGTTGGCTGCTGTCCAGGATATGTCTGACCCGGATATGTCTGGCCTGGATATGTTGGCTGCTGTCCAGGATATGTCTGACCCGGATATGTTGGCTGCTGTCCAGGATATGTCTGACCCGGATATGTTGGCTGCTGTCCAGGATATGTCTGACCCGGATATGTCTGGCCTGGATATGTTGGCTGCTGTCCAGGATATGTCTGACCCGGATATGTTGGCTGCTGTCCAGGATATGTCTGACCCGGATATGTTGGCTGCTGTCCAGGATATGTCTGACCCGGATATGTCTGGCCTGGATATGTTGGCTGCTGTCCAGGATATGTCTGACCCGGATATGTCTGGCCTGGATATGTTGGCTGCTGTCCAGGATATGTCTGACCCGGATATGTCTGGCCTGGATATGTTGGCTGCTGTCCAGGATATGTCTGACCCGGATATGTTGGCTGCTGTCCAGGATATGTCTGACCCGGATATGTTGGCTGCTGTCCAGGATATGTCTGACCCGGATATGTTGGCTGCTGTCCCGGATATGTCTGGCCTGGATATGTTGGCTGCTGTCCCGGATATGTCGGATTGGTTGGTACAGATGGAAGATTTGAATTCTTTTCACCTTTATTTTCAAATGATTTTTTTCTGTAAACAATTTCAATTCGCTTACAACAATCGCCCTTAACGCATTCTTCGGACAAATCGGCACAAAAAAATTTTATGCCGCTACATGCTGAAAGAACGAAATGAATCCGCATAAATCTAATCAATAACATAAATTCAATCAATAACATAAATTCAATCAATAACCAACTTCCATCTTTGTGTGAATAGTTCGGACACCAATCCGTCTCCGTTTTTCCCGTCTTCGGATTTTGTTTGGTCGTCTTTTGCCTTATTTTGCTGTCGATTTGGCCTACAAAATATTGAAAATATATAATTAAATAATAATAATTCTAACGAATTACAGCATATTGCCCCATAGAAACAGTGCTCCTTTCGGTCCACACAAATTCCTGTCGTTTTGCAATTGCCGTCTTTCTTCCACCCGTCCGGACATTTTGGGTCGTTGGGATTGGAATAAGTTGTTTGGGGATTTTGAGGATAAATTGACGGATATTGCGGGAACATTGTGGGAATTGAGGGATCTGATGACGGATAATAGGCCGGATTTGTTGCTGGTTGTGTTTGTCCTGCGTACACGTTAATTGGATAAGCTAAATAATTACCCATTTTTTTTACAAAATTAAATTAATAGAACAATGCAACACTTACAGTTTTGTGGGTACGGTGCTGCTCCCGGATACTGTCCGGGAACTGTCGGGTAACTGTTCGAAGCTGTCGGGTAGGCCTGCTGTTGTTGGTAGGCATTTGGAGCAGCGACGGCATACCCAGAATAGGCCGGATTTGCGTTATATTGGCACAATATGCAAGGAAAAATCCACCCAAACGACAAAATCTGCAGAAACCAGGCCATAGTTTTTTTTGTTCCCAACCTTTGGGTAGTTTTGCCAAACTTTTTGAAATTTAAAAATAAAAATCCCATTTTCCTTCTTTCCCTTCTATTCACTTTGTTTGCTTAAATGCTGCATTAACGAAGAATTCATTTAAAAATTCGAATTTCAAACTAATTACCCCCCCCCCCCCCCCCCCCCCCCTCTAATAAATGTGGCGGCTGTGCATATAAAGCATTTTTTGGGTAAGTGAATAGTTTTGATGGATGAGGCAATTGCAATTTTCGTTGAATGAAAAAGCTATAATTGTGAATTTTAACAAGTTTAATGATATGCTTTTGCATCTATAACAGCTCTGCCGGGCAAATTTGAATTGGCATCCGCTTCAACCCTCAAACATTGTACCGCCGCGGCAAAAAAACTTCAAACTTATAGCTGTTTTTATGAAAAACTAATCTTTTGAACCCAACACTCAAATTAATGCTTTTAAAGAAAGTATTTGGGGCATTCATTTGTTGTCCTTTTCCGGTCAATTTTGCAGCACAAATGTTGCAAAATCCACGGGCACCACAACGCTGAGTTTATGCTGCACAACGATGGTTGAGTGCCAATTCGATCGTTTAGACGCTGTGAACAGAATGAAAATGTGTCATAATTGGTTCTATTTTAATGAATTAATTTTCATATTATTAACTTTGCCATGTTGGATAACAAACAGTTGGATCCATTCTAATGGAGTGGACGCCAGCAGTTGCTGAACACCGGAATTCTGTAATTTTCCCCAATTCTTAATTTACGAATATTATAAGTGGAGAATAATTGTTTGATTTGCATCCATCTTTCACACAAGTAAAAATTAGTAAAAATAAAAAATTATTAAATTTTTGGTATTGGTTGACACGGAGTTAAACGGATAAACTAATGTGATAAGAAGTTGATGTCGGTATTCCGGTATTCTGTGGGGGAAATACAAAATAACATTGTTCCGGGTATTAGACGGTGAGAAGCGATTTGACACAAACTGGACGCCAATTGCAAGCAGTGCGGTAGAATGTATAAATTTGGAATTTAAAAGCATCCTTATAATTAGATTAAAAATGACAAAAGCGATGTATAACTTTCGGGAACCACTGATACGGGGAACACAGGTCAAAATTAAGATTTTAAATATTTAAATACGGTAATTTTTTGAAACTTTTTAGGAACGGGAAGGGTCCGATAGGCATCGCCGGAAAAACCCGTAATTTTAATTAGAGCAAAGCGGGAATTAATAAACTAGTCCCATTTATTTAGTGTCTTATTTGTTAGATTCGTTTTGTTTCCAGCCGTTAACAAAACATTCCTAATTAGTCTCCCTGAAAAAACTAAAATTTTTATTTTGATAGATGAAAACACTGAGGACTTAAGTCTTATCGATTTTGATGGACTAATGAAATATTGCAAAGACGACCATCCATCTAAATAATATTGATGAGGTAAACTAATTCCTGAATTAAATAATTTACGAGATTTAATGCCAACCCCCCCCCCCCCCCGCCTCCCCCCCCCCCCAAATATGTGCTAAAACTGATAATAAGTCAATGTGTGTTCGTTCGATGGGGGATTTAGTGGCACCTTTTTGTTATAACTAACAGAGGAGAAAATTATCCATAAAAATGATCTTTTTTTTCTTTAGTAATAGTAATCCCTGGTCCTCGGTTTGTAATCCCCGAATGTCCTGGTCTCCTGGTCGCCCCCCCCCCCCCCGGCGTCTTACTCAGTACAAATCAGGGATGGGAATCGCTATCGCTATCGCGCGATATTTATCGCATTTATCGCCTTTTTGGGGCATATCGCCTATCGCATATCGCTATCGCATTGGAAAATGGTTTTATCGCCGATCGCATATCGCTATCGCACCTAACGATGGGGGAGGGGGTCGGCGGTGCCGATAGGCGCCGCCGAGAAAATTTGAAATTTTGACTGAATTTGAAAGGGATTTGCAACCAAAATTTATAATTATGGTGATTTTTTGAAGCACAACCGTCTAATTTTTAAAAAAATTTTTTGCTTAGGCTTAGGGAAGTCCAAAATTTTTTGATTTTTTATCAGGATTTTTCTACTTTTTGGACTTTTCCTGCTAAATTACTGCTGTTTGCCTGCTTTTTAAATTTTCTAGTGCCCAAATTTCTAACTTTAATTCCGATCTTCCAAAAAAACTTTTTGTATTTTTATTTTATGTATTTTGCAGAGCAATTTTCTTAACAAACATTGGTTAAAATCTTTTTAAAAATTTTCCGGCGGCCCCGCGCCTCCGATATGTGTGAAATGTCTGGACACCGCACCAGAATTGTTCTATTTTTTTGCGGTTTTGGAATTCCAACAGTTAAAAAAAAATTTTGCTGATTTTTTTAAAATTATCGCTATCGCGCGATATTTATCGCATTTATCGCCTTTTTGGGGCATATCGTCTATCGCATATCGCATTCGAAAATGGGGTTATCGCATATCGCCGATCGCTTTTTTTTCCGGCGCGATTCCCATCCCTGGTACAAATGCTATTAAATTATGACTGTGCAAAAAAAAGATACAGAGAAAACAACAGGGGAACTGATGAATTGTTAATGGCTAATCTTAATGAATTTTGTTTAAATCCTAATCATTTATCATTTTTTCACATTTCAGTTAGTTGAAAAATTTGATAAGGAATTTGGCGTTTTGGTAGCAAAATTTAAGAAACCTAACGACCCTCCCAAACGAAAAATTGGGCACAAATTTCATAACAAACCGTCAAAAATCAAAAATTTTTCCTTAAAAAAGGGTCGTTGAAGCAAAATGTGGCAAATTTTTTAATAAAAAACGTGTTTTGCAAAAATTTCTTCCTAATGCCCGCCCGCTTCACTTTTACATAACTTTCCGTCTCAAATTTCACATTGACAAAATCGATTTTTTCCGATTGTTTTTCATTTTTCGTCTCCGTCGTTTAGTCCGCCATTTCTCAATATCAAAATAAGTTGAGTTGAGTTGATCATTGTCGTGCACGGAAAGGATCATCTGCTGATTGTGCTGCATTAAAACCCCCCCCCCCCCCATCCGTTGAAGAATTTTGTTGATAAGAAATAAAAAAAGTTTCCCACTCCCAAAATGGAAATTATTTTTAAGATATGATTAGTTAGATCAAAAATAAATTAAAACAAAACAAAAACTTTGAAAAACTCAATTTAATATAATTTTAGTTCTTTAGCAATTGTTAAAGTTCATAATTCTTTTATGTTTAAAAACTACAGAAAAATTTAAATTTAATAATAATTAATTCCATTCCCAAATATTGCGTCGTCTCCACATATTTATAAAAAAACAAATATTTCTAGCAAAATGATTAAAAAGCGCTGTGCCATTGTCGGGGCGGCAGTAAGCGGATTGCCGTCGGCTAGGTAAAAACGTTTAAATTCAAATAAAATTTGTGTTTATTTCGACAGGTGGGCTTTGGCTTATGACTATGAACCGGTGATTTTTGAACGACTTGACAAAATTGGAGGGCTTTGGCGTTATAAGCCCGAGCAGTTCAACCCGGAATGTTGGCATTTATTAGCGCTTTTACCTAAATATTTAATAGCTATTTTTATACATAGTGGCCAGTGTGATGAAATCAACTGTCATCGACACATCAAAGGAAATGAACGCCTTTTCGGATTTCCCGCCGCCTGATCACTTTGCCAATTATATGCATAATGTTAGGGGACAACTTTATAAGATTTGTTAAGTAATTTTTATAATAATTTTCTTGCTTTTAGACACAAATGCTCGCCTATTTGGAGCTGTACGCGGAACACCATGACCTTTATCCGTACATTCGGTGAGGAGTTCAGAGCGCGATAATTATGCTTGTTTAATTCCTATCTCTTGAACTCGGGCGGATGTTTGATCATTGATTGATCTTGGTCCTTCCGGTCTTAATCGATTCCTCAACAGATTCCACAACACCGTCCTCGGTGTGCGCCGTGCCGACGACTACGCGAAAAATGGGCGTTGGTTAGTGAAATGGCGTGACGAGCGCGAGACGGAGAGGGAAGAAGAGTTTGACGCTGTCGTTTTGGCCCAAGGACATCATGCCAGGCCAAAGATTGTGAAATTTGAGGGCCAAGACAAATTTGAGGGGCGACTTATACACTCGCACGACTACAAGGACAGCAAACAATATGAGGTGGTTTTGCAATGATTTGTGGCACATTTTAGAGGGGGACGACGTTAATTTAAATTCTCGTGCCGTTGTTGTATTGGTAGAGTAAGTATACTTGACTATTTGACAACAGGACCAAGTGAATGTTGTGGTCGGTGCGGGCAATTCCGCGATGGATTTGGCCGTGGAGTTGGGCCGAGTTGGCAAAAAGTGTTATTTGTCTACGCGTCGAGGCGCATGGGTGGGCAAACGAGTGGGGGATCACGGAATGCCGGGTTAGTATTGGTAAAGAAAGCATGCGAAGATTGGCATTCGGGCTGCAATTATCAGAATTGAATAAAAAAAATGCGCTTTTTTTGTTCAGAAGACTGTGCGCTCAACACGCGTTTCAATGCTTGTATGATCAATCGAATTTTGCCGAAACCACTGGTTAATTGGTTGGCTATCCGCCAATGCCAAAAACGCTTTGATCACGCAAAATATGGCATTATGCCAAAGCATGGATTCTTCAGGTCCTTTAGAGAGAAAAATGTGGTGGCTAATTCTTTTTTTAGTCAGCATTTGACTGTTAGTGACGATTTGCCGTGCCGCATCATCACCGGTTCGGTGCAGGTGCAGCCAGACATTCGCGAGTTCACTTCTCATGGCATTGTGTGGGCGGATGGCACTGTCACAGACGGCATCGACAATGTAGTGATGGCAACCGGCTACTTGTTCAACTTTGATCTGGTCGAGAACGGACAACTGATCCCGGCCAAAGACAACACGGCACGCCTATACAAGAACATGTTGACGCCGCAGCTGGCCGATTGGAACACTTTGGTCATTGTCGGACTTGCGCAGGCAATTCCTTTCATTATTCGGTTAAAGGATAATCAGTGCTAAAAATGAATTGATTTTAATAAAGGAAAATTTGTTCAAAAACAATTTTTATAAGTAATCATCTGAATGAAATATTTTCAGCCTTCCGGCGCCATTCATCCCGTTGCCGAAATGCAAGCGCGTCTGTTCTTTGCCGCACTCTGTGGAGACGCCAAATTGCCATCGCGGGAGGGAATGGAGCGTGACATTGACAGTTCACAAGCCGAATTGGCCAAACAATTTGTGAAGAGCACTCGGCACACTATTGAGGTCATTTATGCATATTTTTAAATAATAATTTTCTCGCAAAATGGTTAATTATCTTTTGATCAAAATTAATTATCAACATGTTTTCAACACCAACAGGTTGACTACATTTTGTTCATGGACGAGCTGGCCGAGCTTCTTGGCTGTAAGCCAAACCCGTTGGACTTTATGTTTTCTAATCCCCGTCTTGCGCATGCCCTCCTCTTTGGGCCCAACGCTGCGTATGTGTACCGACTGTGCGGGACAAAAGTGTGGGACGGTGCTGAACAAGTGTGTGCTTTTGTTTAATTTTGCGCGACACAGAAGGCCAATTCGGCGAGTCCCAACATAACCGAGTTTTTCAAGACTTACTCAAGTCCTAACAATGTCAAGACCGCAACATGGTCATGCACGGACTGATCATGACCTTTGATTTACCATGCAGGCTATTCTCGACATTCCGCGACGGATGGACGTTTGTCTGTCGGGGCGGAAGGTGGAAAAGGAAGTGACAACGCCGGAATGGGCTGAATACCGGACCCTCGTGGCAATGTTCGTGGGCGTAATGGTCTTCGTCGTGTATTTGCTACGGGCATTTATTTTGTGATCAGACGAACAATAACCGCACAAATATATATATATATATTTATGCATTCTCAACAAATACCCAAATCGGGATAGGAATTTCTACAAAAATGTTCCTAAACTTTATAACAACATTAGTAAAAGTTGAATTCAATTTGTTTAAATAAGGAACAATCACTGAATAAAAAGAGCGAATTAATGGATAATGCTGTGGATGATAACGTTGGGATGGGTCGACCAAAGATCAGCCACATTAATTAATTTCAGTGAAATGACATTTTATATTTATGCATCGAATGAAATGTAAACAAAGCAATATTTTGGCCACCAATAAGCAATTAGGGCTGGGCGAAATTTCGAGAAAAAAAGCCTCTCTAATTTTATATTTTCTCTGTCGTCTATAAAATCACATAAACTTTTTTTAGTACCATTTTTTAAAATTGTTATTTCAATTCCAAAGATCAGATCAGTTTCTTGAAATTAGATAATGAGACAATTGTTAATCTGTACAGGTTTTTCAAATTGGCCTCTCCAGTCCTGGGAAAAAGAAGAAGCGCTTGCGCAACGTTGAGTTCATCTCCGGCACCTGCTTGGCGCGCTCGGGAGTGCTGCCCTCAATTGAAGAAACCTTTTAAAAATAAAATTAAATTAGGAAAAATCGGTCATAAAATTCACCTCGGCATGCACGCGAGTCAGCATCTGGCAAATATCCTCGTGCGCGGCCCATCGACTGAACACCTTGCACAAACTCTGCACGAACCAAGTGCCGCGTACACTGTTCCGCCATGACACGTAATGGGCAGTGGTCGACTGGGCGATTAAAATGTCCGCGTTGGTGGGCTCCTTGCTGCAATTTTCTTTAATTTAAAATTTTCTTTCTTTTGCTCTAAAATGAAAAATTCCAATAACTTTTAACCTTTTTCAAAGATAGCGCCAAACAAAATTGACTAATGAGAATAATTTTTAAATTTTTCAATCATTTCATTATTTTTACTATTTTACCTAAATTCCAAAAAAATGTTAGCCCAAAGTTTCAAAAAATAAATAAATAATAAATAGGGCAAAAGGGCATCCTGCCTAATCATCAATCAACCAATCAATCAACACACATCCATTTGACTTGTGACGATGCCGAACTTGAGCATTCGCCGTTCCTGAGATGGAATGGAAGCGGCAGGGAGGCCAAACTGTTCCGGGGAGAATTGTTGCGGGAAAAAAACGCTCAGAGGTCCCTTTTTGTTGTGGGACGGTCTCGAAGAGGCCGCCCCGTCGGTGCTGTCCGATTCGACCGGCACGGCCCTCGGCACGCCCGGGTCTTTAATGTCTGAAAATTTAATGTTTTGGCATTATCATAACATGTTTAAAATCTTAAATTTATTTGTTTAAAACATAAATTGCTCACCTCCTCTACACGCTTGTACAACAAACTAAAATTTATAAAATAAAATAAATATTAATAGTTGGAAATAAGAAGATACGATTTTTGGTTTCCCCATCAAATCGGGGCAATTTTGCGAGTTCAATTCTGCCACAAATTGGTGCAGGTTAACGCGCAGTTCATCCGTACCCAAAAGCGTGTCGTGCTCACCGTGGCTTAACACTACAACGATGGCACTAAAACAATGCAAAATGCCATTTTTCGAAATTCATCAGTGTTGGAAAAACAAATATTTTTAATAAATAATAATCTTTTTTTTAACATACTTTAGCATTAATATCAATTTAATTGAATTTCTTTCATAGAAATCACCTATCTGCCCTCTGATGTGCCTCCTCCTTAGAAAAGTGCCGAATTGCCCACATCATTTCCTAAATATTAATTCAAAATTAAAACGTCTTAAGCGATTCTTTATGTTAATTTTGACCACCAATTGCATTTTTGAGTCAAAAATTATTTATATTTCTTTTTATTACTGTAAACAAACTGCTAATATTTTCGAATAATCTTTTTATTTGAAAAGTGTTTTTCGCACTTTTGCTGTCAAATCGTTGCGGGTTAGCACTTTGTACTTGAGCTGCTTTAGCAGCTTCTCAATGGTCTCCTGGTCCGTGTGCGTGCCCTCGCGCGGTTGCATTCCGCCCACAAAGCGGTAATTGTTGATCACCAGGGCGAGCCCACGAGGCAATGCAAAGTTCGGATAAATCTGATCAGAAATGAAAAGCATCGATTCTGGCTTTATAAATCTTTGAGCCAAAACAAATGTTTTTCAACCAATATTTATTTCGATGAATTTAATTTTTGTTATTTTCGAAACACTCCTTAATTATTTTCTCTTGTTAAAATAATATTTGGAGAGTTAGAAGAAAAAACCTTTAGCCAAAATAAAAGAAATAAGCAAAACTGAAAATATTAATTATGATCATTGAACATTGATTGGGTTGCTGCTTTTGACAATTTAATCACCTGCTGGCAACAAATCGCACTTACATCATTTTTGTGCTCGTTGTAGTAGCTGATCAGGTCGGGATTCACTTTACCGGCCGAGTCTCGCATGTCCATCACATTGAGGTCATTCAAAAGGCCCTCCGGCGTTTCGAAAAAGATGCCATCCTCTAAATTTGCAATCGGCGGGAATGGCATTATTTGCTTAGTGTCTTCAGCCTTTTTCGGCAGCGGGTAAACAATCGCATTCAAATTTGTGGTCAATTGTTGGTGCTGTTGAAGAGCGCCGACAAAATATTGTAGCAAAAATTGCACCCTAAAATCAAACAATTGTTTTTGTTTTTTAATTTAAATTTTAATTAAAAAATCCAAAATTTAATCATTTCCATCTGAAGTCCGTCTTAAAATCAATGTGCCAAACTACGAATAAATTCTTACTGTTGGATGTCGGCATGTTCATGAAAAATGCTAAAAATATTTGTTATTTTTAAAATTGCATAAAATATTAACCTAAACAATCTGAATTGTCGTGTCACCAGCATGGCCACGCAGAAATAGTCAAATGTGGAAAGGTCGCTCAACAAAACATCAATCAAATTTTGAACTTTAAGCATTGAATTGGATTTATTCTGTAAATAATTCATTTAAAAGTTTAAATAATTATCTTCAAAATAATATTCATTAAATATGAATTTAATCGAACAAATACAAAATTTATTTTACAAAATAAACTTTCACCTTCACACATTCCCACATCCGTCGACAAATGGCGCCCCACTGGAACAGAAACAAAGCCACTTTGTCCGTTTCAACCAGCCTCAATTTCAACACTTCACTGTGCCGCTGTAGAAAATCCCTTCGCTGCGTACGCCGCCCCTCTTTTTCTATAATATTTTTAATAAAATGTAAATTATATTTAAAATTAAATAAATTACAATTAAGTAAGAGTGTGAATAAGCAGCACTTTAATTTATAAATAATAACATATTTAAATTCCGGCTCCCAAAAATACCGGCGGCATCCGGTTATATCCCTCCCTAATACACACCTTCAGCAGTCAATTTTGCTTTGTTGTCGCCATTTTCATCATTCTGTTCGTTGGCATTCAAATCAATCGTCAATTTCAATGAACTGATCATTTCCATTGTTATGCCTTCAGTGTGAATTCTGGCAAACTGTTCCAGTCTTGACATTAAATATTTTTTAATTTTTTTTAAAAATTTCTTTTACTTTTGAGAATCAACCAAATGTTCCCTAAACATTTTGCAGACCAACTCCAAGCAGTGCCCGCTCTCCAACAGTGCATAACAAAATGCCATTAGCAACTGATCATTAAAAAAGCAATCAGAAAAAGAGGAGGAGGAGGATTATTATTACTGGCTGTGCCCAAAACCAATTGACTCAAAATGTTTTATTTTTGCTGTTATGAAACAAGAAAAAAACAAAACAAAAGATTTTTTTAAGGGTGGAAAAACAAAAATCTGACAAATTGAAGCTGAACCATTTAACTATTTATAGAGAATACTCATTGTGAGTCATTTGGTTCCCTGCAACAGAATTTTTTCACATTAATTTTTCTGTTAATACTGTACGTAAATAAACGATATTATTTAATAAAGAGTTCTTTTGGCTCAAATAAAAAAAAGGTAATTTGTTTAAAAAAAATTAACTTAGAAATTTGATGAACCAGAATTAATGTCTCATTAGTATTAATTTTACCTGGTCATCAATAGACGCCTCTCGGAGGGAATTGACCAATTCGATGGCACACTTTCTCTTGTTATTTATTTCATTTTTGAGAAGTGCCGAAGGCAAATTAACCATTAATTGCGCCATATGCCAACGAACAGTGTCAATGAAAGGCATTAAACGGTCAACAAAATTTGACGAGTGGTAATCGAAGAATTTGATTACTTTGGCATTTTTTTGGGACATTTTAGGCAAGATATCTGCAAACTTTGATCGAGATAATGGAGAGAGAGAGAGGGAGGGCAATTTTTGAATGGATAAAAATTCGGGCGAGGAAAGAAAGACAAAAATTGATTTTCGGCGACGGCGTCCCCCGCGGGGCGAAGTGCTGAACATTTGGCAAGAATGACCCCAAAAGAATGAACAAAATGACCATTTGCTGCGCAACGATTTATTTTGCTCAAATAAAAAAATTCTTTAAATTTTATGGCTTCAAACCTCGTAACCGTGCTTTTAGCAGAGTTATTAATAATCACAGAAATTGTCCAGAATTCAGAAGTTTAAATGACTGCAATTTCCGTGATTATTAAATTAAAATTTGCCTAAAAAGCCAAAATGACTTTAAATGAACAATGATGGGTCCTTTAAATCCCATCTTTAAGGGTATTTTGGTTTTCACGGTCACTAAATTAATACAGTAACATATATATATCCTTAACTTTATATCAAATTTAAAAATACAAAAATGATATAATTAAATACTTGCCGATCTTTTCAACCATCTCCCTAATCACTTTCCTGCTTCCCATCTTCTTGAGTGTACTGCTCGGGCACCGGTACGCCAATGATTTCTGGAGAAGACGACTCATTAGTCTTAAGTCGGGTATGAACCCCGACCGATTCGGGACGCTTTTTTCAAACATAACACGAAAGAATCGCCCAAATCGAGAATATGCGGAAAACGGAACAGCGACCGGATATCAAAAAGGTTGGCTAAGAAAAGCGTTGCAACCCGGTGCCTCATAGCGTCAAGCCTATCTATCGCTTAATTATGTATAAATTAAAAATAAAAGTCTGCACACCTGGCAACATCCCCGGTTTAGTCCAACCAACAAGCGGCGTCTAGAATGCAAAATGCAGTCGGATTAAAAAGAATTATCAAAAATGCCCGGCAGGTTAAATTGGGGTTTTAACGAAAAAGGTTTACCTGACCAGGAATGTAAAAGGCCTGAAATTAATATAAATAAATTAAATATAATTCCGGGCACTGTGCCTGCCGTCAGGCGCCTCTTTTTGTCAACTTTTAACTTGAATAGGCTTTATGATCGGTTTTAGCTTTAGCCGGGGTTCGAAGGTGCGGATCAGAAAGAATAAAACCAACTTTTTCTGATTTGCGAAACGAAAAGTGAATTTTATTGGCACGGCCGGGCCCCGTAAGGGGGTTTTACCCGGGCGGCTTCCGAATAAACATTTAAATGCCGATCGGAGCATTTAAAATAAGTCTCATTTTGTGTCAAAACCGCACAAGAAAACAAGGTTTATTTGGGGAGGTCCGATAGTGCGGAAAAAATATTATTTGTTTGTTAAAAGCAATTTGTAGATAAAATACAGTTATTTAAAACAAAATGGGGAATTTTGTTAAGGATATTTAAAATAATAAATTATGATTTGCCTTAACGAATTGTCGCTTAACTCACCGAATTGTAATAGAACAGCAGTCCCTCCAGCTGGTATGGGAATTTGTTGTGCATAAATTGGCCAATTTGAGTTGTTGAGCCGATACAAGAAGGCAGCAGAACAAACCTTTTATTGAAATTAATGTGCCAATCGAATGAATTGAAATTTCCCGGGAATTTGTGTCAACTTTTTAAAAATAACAACCCCAACCAAAAATAAATAAAAACAAAAAAAAGAAAAATCCCCAAAAAGCGCAGCACTTTTCACTCGTTTGAAGGGCCAAAAGAGTAAATGCAATTCCAAAAGATTTCGTCGGGTCCGTAGGGACAACGGCCAAATTCGCTTTCATCTCTTTGAAATGCGTCTGGAGAAAGGAACGGCGTGTTACGAAGTTCATTTGCGTGTACAGTTTCTGAAAAAGGCCGAAAATGCTTTCAATTTCCCTTTTATCCGCCAGTTTGAAGCTTCCTCACCTTATCCCACATCAAAAGGTCCAGAAAATACAGCTTCGTCTTTGATTTATCAACAACGGCATCCAATACGGTTAATGAGTCGAAAAAATGTTTAAATAGTGTCAATTTAATGAGGTACAAAAACACCTTTTGATAAGACATTTCCTCCAGGCAAAAATGAATGGAATTGTGGGACCGAATGTCCTTCAAAAAGCGCCGCACCGTTTTCGAATAACACACGCGTTTTCCCTTTGTTGGCCACCACCAAAGCGCGACGGCCCTTCGGCAATGGGACCATTGTCCATTTGGTGGCCAAAGTGCCTAAAATGAGATGGGACCATTGTCCATTTGGTGGCCAAAGTGTCTAAAATGAGATGGGACCATTGTCCATTTGGTGGCCAAAGTGTCTAAAATGAGATGGGACCATTGTCCATTTGGTGGCCAAAGTGTCTAAAATGAGATGGGACCATTGTCCATTTAATGACCAAAGTGCCTAAAATGAGATGGGACCATGTCCATTCGGTAGCTTGCCAAAGTGCCTAAAATGACTCTCAAACTTTTGATAGGATCTGCACAAAAAGCAGTGAAAATTTTAAAGGATTTTTAAATTTAAGGATGGGGTTTCTTCTTTTTTTTTCTTCAAAAGGCATATTCAGTCGATGATTTCAAATCAAAAAGAGTTAAGTAGAGGTCGAATAATTTTAATGACACATCAATTCAAAAATCTACTAACCGGGGACGTCCACCAGCCATTCACTAAAAGTTTAAAAATGGCAATATTGGAAGAAATATTTTTAAAAAAAGCATCGACCTGTACATCAGAATGTTTGTGCACGAATCCCGATCTCGGCTTACATTTATTCGACTTGCAAAAGCATTTGTCTGTGCGTCTTCGAAGGGTCGGAAGCGCTGAAGCCATTCCTCGTGAGTCCTTAAAAATGCCTTTTTATTTTAAAATTGCTTTTTAGGGCGGCCCTCGAGTGCGGTGGTTGGAGAAAGGAGGCTTATTTGTGTTTAAAACTTTGCGATTTTCTTGTTTAACTCACAAATTCGGTCTCTCCAAGTGCTCCCGACGTCTCAGTCGCTGGAGCTCCGCCAATTTGTTTGCATCGTTGTTGTACTGCTTGCTAAGGCGTGCGTGTTCTGCTAGCGCATCACCACCAACCAAAGCTGACAGGACGAGACGGTCGAGCAGTGCGTCTACATCCTTTTTGGGAAATAAAGCTTCAAAAAATGGTACTGAAATTTTGGTCCCGGTTTTTCAAAATTCCTTTTTAACTCCCTTATAATTAATGACCCCGGTTTTTTGACCGGTAATTTTTTCTTGGCTTTTCCCAAAAATCCCGGTCCCGGCCAACTCTAGTTCAAAACAAATAAAATTTACATCATCTGTGGACGGTATGTGCGAAGTTTTTGACAAATGTTCGGCCGCTTTCGGCGCGGCATTTTCTTTTTCTACTGTTCAAAAATGTATCATTATAGGAAGCACAGATTCATTAATTTCGATGCCTGCAGCAGGGCCGGAAGGTCGACTGCCTGCAGCATGGCCGGAAGGTCGACTGCCTGCAGCATGGCCGGAAGGTCGACTGCCTGCAGCATCGCCGGAAGGTCGGCTGTCTGCAGCATGGCCGGAAGGTCGACTGCCTGCAGCATGGCCGGAAGGTCGGCTGTCTGCAGCATGGCCGGAAGGTCGGCTGTCTGCAGCATGGCCGGAAAGTCGGCTGTTTACAGCATGGCCGGAAAGTCGGCTGTCTGCAGCATGGCCGGAAGGTCGACTGCCTGCAGCATGGCCGGAAGGTCGGCTGTCTGCAGCATGGCCGGAAGGTCGGCTGTTTGCAGCATGGCCGGAAGGTCGGCTGTCTGCAGCATGGCCGGAAGGTTGGCTGTTTGCAGCATGGCCGGAAGGTCGACTGCCTGCAGCATGGCCGGAAGGTCGACTGCCTGCAGCATGGCCGGAAGGTCGACTGCCTGCAGCATGGCCGGAAGGTCGGCTGTCTGCAGCATGGCCGGAAAGTCGGCTGTCTGCAGCATGGCCGGAAGGTCGGCTGTCTGCAGCATGGCCGGAAGGTCGGCTGTTTGCAGCATGGCCGAAAGGTCGGCTGTCTGCAGCAGGGCCGGAAGGTCGACTGCCTGCAGCAGCATGTGGGTTCGGGCCGGAAGGTCGACTGCCTGCAGCAGCATGTGGGTTCGGGCCGGAAGGTCGGCTGTCTGCAGCAGGGCCGGAAGGTCGACTGCCTGCAGCAGCATGTGGGTTTGGGCCGGAAGGTCTACTGCCTGCAGCAGCATGTGGGTTCGGGCCGGAAGGTCGGCTGTCTGCAGCAGGGCCGGAAGGTCGACTGCCTGCAGCAGCATGTGGGTTTGGGCCGGAAGGTCTACTGCCTGCAGCAGCATGTGGGTTCGGGCCGGAAGGTCGGCTGTCTGCAGCAGGGCCGGAAGGTTGCCGATGCCCAAAAGAACAATGCTTTAATAATCCGTCCCAATCGTATCTCGTTGTCGATGTTCGTCGCCGACTCTTAGTCGGTGTGCTGCTCCAACTTTGCTGTTGTGTCTGACAATAGTCGCTGGTGCTAAAAATGTGCAATAGGGATGGGAACTCCCGCCGATTCCCGTCCTTTGTTGTCCCCCGTCTCCGGTTTTTTGGGGAGGTTAAGGGAAGGGGTGGGAGAGCTATATTCAACGAAAGCTTTCATTTTGAGTTTGAAGAAAGCTTTAAACAATTCGCGAACGAGACAGCCTTTAGCCCAGGGTTGCCAACAAAAATTTTTCAAAATCAGTTTTTCGGATTTTCGTTTTTTCAAAAATGATTTTGCGAATCTGCTTTAGTAGAGAGGAGGGTCGGCGGTGCCGATAGGCGCCGCCGGGAAAATTTTTGGATTTTCGACTCAATTTGTTAAGAAAATTGGTCCAAAAATATGAATTATCCTGAACAGTACAAAATCAGTAAGCCGAGCTGAAATCAGTACATTTCAGACAAATCAGTACATTTTTAATTTGTCAGATTCTGCCTCCTAATTACAGTTGGCAACCCTGCTTTAGCCTTTTGTGCTTGTTTTAAATTTTGTTTTAAAAATTAAATTGAGAAAAGGTCCCCACCGGCGAATGCAATTGTAATGCATTCTTTTTTTGGCTGGGTCCGACAAAACAGTGTAAGCCTCGGCAATTTGCTAAATTAAAACATTGTTTAGAAAATATAAATTAAATAATTGCTACTTTAAATTTTTCTTCTGCATTTTTCTCTTTGTTTTTGTCCGGGTGAAATTTGAGTGCCATTTTCCGATAAGCCTTTTTAATGTCGTCGTCACTCGCATTGTGGCTAATGCCAAGAATTAGGAAATAATTTGCACTCATTAAGCGTCTATTTTTTTGGTTCTGAGAAATTATCTTTATGTTTTTTAGGGGGGGGGGGCGTAAAAATGAATTGGGAGGACGGGGGGGGGGGGGATAGACCTTCAAACTTTGCAATGGATAAAATGGGTGGGACCGGGCGGCAGACGCATTTTGACGGAGGTTAATTTTGCAATCGATCCACAAATTGCGTAAATGACCAATTGAAAGATGCAAATGGTGCACTTTTTGCCGATTATTTGCCGGTCCGGTACAATTCAGTGCCGCCATTACAGTTCACGATAATACTCCAGTTTGTCCCCCCCCCCTTTTTTTTTGTTGAAAAAATACAAAAAAAAAAATTTTCCAAAATTCAATTATAGCCTCAAAATCATTCAAAAAAATAATTCGATCATTATTTGCTTTTACGTGTAATTTTATGCGTTTTGAATGATTTTGAGGCTATAATTGAATTTTGGAAAATTTTGAATTTTGGAAAATTGTTCGATTTCGGGTCCGGGGTTCGGAATTGGGTAAAATAAATGTTAAAATCGTGATCAGCGACCCCGAGAACCCCTAGAAAAAAAAACTCGCCAAAAATGTCGAAATAGGCATTAGGCACAAAAACCCAAACTAGGCATAAAGGCATTATAGTCCACTCTAGAAGTTCCAAATAAAGCTAAAAACATGTTTTTCGTGCTTAACTCACTGTGCCAAGTTCGCAGAAAAAATAGGCATTTGCCTAAAAGTAGCAGCCCTGCTTATCAGTAGAGCTGGGATTTTCAAGTTTTAACATGTTTTTTTTTGCGAATAGGAGCAAAAATATGTAATTTCGTCGATAAAGTTCATCGATTAGTATAATCACATAAAACATTTTTTTGAAAATTCAAAATAGGTTTTCTAGTGGTTTTCTGGACGGCAGTACTCAAATCTGATTTCCATTTCGCCCAATTCTAAATCCCGGACCCAAAATTCATGCTTTTTGAGAACGATTTTGAGACCAAAATTGATTTCTGAACATTTTTGAATTTTCTAAAAAATGTTCGAATTCGGGTTCGGAATTGGTTAATGGTCAGATTCGGATTCTACGCCGTTGTATACCCCTAACAAAACTTTTTACCGACTTTGAAAAAATTTAATTTTTTTAGACATTTCGTGGGCAACATGACAGAATTTTGTGACTCGCTAATGCCATCTTTAGTGGTGTATGTTATCTCCGACCTCGAGTCGGGGACGAGGTTCGGGGTTTTTCGAACAGAACTGTCGGGTCGGAGAATTCTCCTAAAAATTTGCGGTTTTGCTTAGTGGGCGAAATGCGTGGGCGAAATGTCGTATTTTTTGTTAATGGGCGAAGTGTCGCGTGGGCGAAATGTCGCGTGGGCGAAATGTCGTATTTTTTGTTAATGGGCGAAGTGTCGCGTGGGCGAAATGTCGCGTGGGCGAAGTGTCGTATTTTGCTTAGTGGGCGAAATGTCGCGTGGGCGAAATGTCGCGTGGGCGAAGTGTCGTATTTTGCTTAGTGGGCGAAATGTCGCGTGGGCGAAATGTCGTTTTTTGCTTAGTGGGCGAAATGTCGCGTGGGCGAAATGTCGGTGGGCGAAATGTCGCGTGGGCGAAATGTCATCCTGCCCCATTTTTAGGCATTTTTCCGAAAAATTCTTGAGGAAATTCAATATTTCCGGCACTTTTTCCCAAAATTTCTTAAGAAAAATGGAATAAAAACGAAAAATGTACCCTTAAAAATTAAATTGTTTTTAAACTAAAAATGCGCACTTAAAAATTCGTCGGGATCTCGGTCCCGGCCAATTCTACCAAGAATAAGGAGAAATCAAATAGAAGTTTTTAAGTAATTAGGGGGAGGAATACTAAGTTTTGCCATTAAATATTACGCCTAAAAATTTTGTTTTTTTTTTTGCATTTTCTGGTTTTTAAAAATATTTTTGGCCACATTTACAAATTTTTGGAATCGGAACCGGTTCCCGGACCGCAAAAATCCGGAACCGATTTCGGAACCGGAACCGCGGAACCGTCAGAAAAAATGGAACCGGGAAAACATTGATTTGTGAATACGAATCAGCAAAAATTTCTGAATCCAAAAAAGAGGAACGAATGGGTCATATAGCACAAAAAGTTCAATCGACACAATGGACTTATGGAAGCTTTGTAATTTTATTCAGAAAAAAACGATATTTATTTCTTGCAATCAACCAAATCCGCTGCCATATCCACCGCCTAATAATCCGGTACCGTAGCCTCCACCGAGCATTCCATTACCGTAGCCTCCACCGAGCATTCCATTACCGTAGCCTCCACCGAGCATTCCATTACCGTAGCGTCCACCGAGCATTCCATTACCGTAGCCTCCACCGAGCATTCCATTACCGTAGCCTCCACCAAGCATGCCATTACCGTATCCTCCACCAAGTATTCCATTACCGTAGCCTCCACCAAGCATTCCATTACTGTAGCCTGCACCAAGCATGCCACTACCGTAGCCTGCACCGAGTATTCCATTACCGTATCCTCCACCAAGCATTCCATTACCGTATCCTCCACCAAGCATTCCATTACTGTAGCCTGCACCAAGCATTCCATTACTGTAGCCTGCACCAAGCATGCCACTACCGTAGCCTGCACCGAGTATTCCATTACCGTATCCTCCACCAAGCATTCCATTACCGTATCCTCCACCAAGCATTCCATTACTGTAGCCTGCACCAAGCATTCCATTACTGTAGCCTGCACCGAGTATTCCATTACCGTATCCTCCACCAAGCATTCCATTACCGTATCCTCCACCAAGCAATCCCGCACTTGAAGAACTACCGCACGTGCCACATGAACCCATGCAGGCCTCTGCAATTGATTCCAACATGCAATAGGCGGTGTATGATGAACATTCGTAATAATAATCTCGACAACCTTAAATTTTAAGATTTGTTTGTGTGAAGATTTGGTTTATATCATTTTCTAGAAATCTGCTAACCAGTCATTCCCATAATGCCGGCATAGCCGCCACTAATGCCATCGCCGTAGTTGTCTATCATTGGATATTGCGGGTTGTTGTTGTACATACCCATACCACTTTTTGGATAAAAACAAATTTATAAATATTAGTAACTTGCAATTTTGTTAATTTGATCAAATTTTCGACTTATTCGAAAAGCGTTGTAAAACCAACAAAATTATTTAATTAAATCAGCAAACTAACTATCCAGCAAAGCCGCCATAGCCTGGGGAATAGCCTCCATAAGTTGGATATGTATAGGAAGGATATTGTGGGTAAGAATTTGTCGGATATATTGGATAAGTGTTGGGATATGTTGGGTAAGTTGGATTTGTGGGGTAATAATTTGGATAATTCGGATACATTGGGTAGTTTGGATTCTGGTAGTTCGGGTAGGTTGGATTCTGGTAGTTCGGGTAGGTTGGATTCTGGTAGTTCGGGTAGGTTGGATTCTGGTAGTTCGGGTAGATTGGATTCTGGTAGTTCGGGTAGGTTGGATTCTGGTAGTTCGGGTAGTTTGGATAAACCGGATTCGTTGGGTAAACTGGATTTGTTGGATAAACCGGATTCGTTGGGTAAACCGGATTTGTTGGATAAACCGGATTCGTTGGGTAAACCGGATTTGTTGGATAAACCGGATTCGTTGGGAAAACCGGATTCGTTGGGTAAGCCGGATTTGTTGTCGAGGGTTGGCCTGAAGTCAAAAAACATAATCATATCTGACGATCTCCCTCCTGATCGATTTCCCGATCTCGCCTCTGATCAGAGGCGTGGACTTCTTCTAATCTCCCACCCGCCCGGAAGTAAAGGTGATTAAAATAATATTAAGAACTCACAACAAACTCCTTGGATGCACCTTTCTTTTGGGTCGAAACAGAAATTGACATAAGCACATGCTAAATATGTAATAAAGACATTAAGCTAATTGCCATAGGTCTAGTGTGTAATTGTTATTTTAAAAGGATATAAAACGAATTTAGCCCACATCCGTCCTTGTACATTCCAGCCGGGCATTGATTGTAATAGCCGCCGTTGTACATTCCCTGACCCGTACTTCTACCTAAATAATTAATTGGTTACAACTAATTTATATAAATTAGGTTAATTAAAATAAATAATCGTTAGGAATTTTGTTTAATGCCCACAGCATCTTCCGTTGTAACAGCGTTCATTGCGACTGAAACAAACGCCGAGCGGGCATGCTAAATAAAGCGAGTGACGACATGCTTTTTGTTAATTATTAAATCCCAAAATTTAATTGAAAAAAATAAATTTAACTGAATTTAGAAAATACTATTTTTTTTTGTGTGGCGATTATTTATAATTTGCGTGTAATAAAAAAAAGTTGTAAATTTACTCCATTCTGCTGGCCTCGTTTAATAAACTTTTTTAACATTTTTTAAATCTGTTGATAATTTAATTTCATTTATGACTACAAAATTAGCATATTTTTTACATCCATCCGGCGTTGAACCGAATGGGCATTGATTTGCCGATAAAAATGCTTGTCCCTTAACGACGCCCCAGCGGAATATGTTGTTAAACAGCAAAAAAGTGAATGGTAAAAGGCGATAAATTGAAAAAATGAACGCCGGTCGAATATCCATTAGGCAAATTTACATTTGGCAGCAAAAGGCAATTTTTATAATTCAAATAAAAAATCGAATTTTTTGCATTTTTACGACTTCGCCTACCAATTGGGGACAAAATCCAACTTTGACTGTTTGCTCAAACGGTCCACCGAAATTTTTTTCATCAATTTTAATATAATCAATATTTTTGACGCAAATTTTTGTAGCTTAAAATTTGATTTAAAATTTAGAATGTGATCATATTCATTGTTGATTTACCCCGTGCCGTTTTTAAATTGGTATTACATTTATAATTATTTTAATTAAAATTGGCATTTTTAATTAAATGTCAGTTTTACGATTACGTAACCTTATTTTAGTCTCGCCAAAATAACGAACAATGGATTTTATATTCATTCATTCGTTTATTCATTCAATCATAACGCTGCCATGGCAATAAATTTTTACTCCACATTATATTTATTTTATATTACTTACAAACAATTATATTTTCACTTTTTCTAAATAAATATAATACATATATAAAATTGAAAAAACTAGAGTCCTGACTTGAGGACCGATCGAGATTTTGATTGAGAATCTCGAAAAATCTCAATCGAAACACCGAGAGCGATTGAGAATCTCGATCGGCCGGGCTCTATCTAATAAAACTTGATTTTAGAAATGCGAATTTTTTTGTGCCAATCAATCGGTTTATTCTCCACCTTCGTTTTTATTGGTAAATTTTATTATTCTAATCGCGTTATTTTTTTTTGCCTTACTAATTAGGCTTACGCCCAATTGTTGCGTTTGGGCCGTCGGATTTGTTCGCTCAACTTGCTAAAACTGACAAAGAATCGAAATTGTTGTCGGAAATAAAAGAAAAGTTTTCAAAAAACAAAGAAATTAATCAAAATGATGCAGAAAGATTGGCGGATTATTTACTCACTAAACATGGCAACACAGCATTCATTCAATCAGTTCTGAATGAAGCGAGCAAATACGAAAAAAAATTACCCAAAACTTCGCAATTGCCAAATGCATTTATAAATGCGAACATTGTGTTAGAACAATTCGAACTGTTCTGCAAAGAGATGACCAAAAACCTTAAAAATGGAGCTGCTGCAGTGAAGGAGGACTGCTTGAAATTGTTGCCCCTCGTTGTGTTCATTGGCCTGCTTAATCCTTTTGTTGCGCACCCCGGAGGGTTCATTAGCCTGCATCAGTGCAAAGTAACTTACCTAATAGAGAATGTTTTAAAAGTTTAATCAATTAAGTAAATAAATATAAATGAAATAATCCCATTTTAGTCTTTGAACAAGATTTTTGACGTATTCTTTGTTCGATACAAAAAGGAATGGGGAAATCAAAAAGAAATTGAGGCAAAAGTCCAAAAAGAATTAATTGAATACGCTGAATTTGTTTGGAATGAAGTAAAAGCAATAAATGGGAGCACGGAAACAACGACGGGAAGCAGTGATGGGGGACAAAAAATGCTCATTGGAAATGCACAAAAAAAAATTAAGGATTTACTATCATATCTCAGCAGCCGCTTTATTTCCACGCCTTGAATTTTCCAAATTGATTTTAAATGAAAAAAAGATCGTGGTCTAAAATATATTTTATGAAATGAAGGTAAAAGTTTAAGCGGATGCTGGTTAACATGAACCAGCCAAGCATTTTCTTCTCGTTTTATTTGTTTTCATTTTACACGCATTTTTTGTCTTCAATCCGTCTGATCCCGATCGGTACAATGATCAAGAATCCAAAGAATCCAAGGCCGGACTCTAATGGGTGTCGATAGGCAAATGCTTGACGTTCATTTGCCGTCTCACAATACATAGCCTGGCTTGAGTGATCAGTCGGGTCAGATTGATGCGATGTGATGGGTCTGCTGATTTGGTTATGATGCTTTTTGCACAATTATACATATTTATTTGATACATTTATTGGAGTAAACTCGTCCACGGCAACACGTATTAGGGTATGACGCGGTTAACCGTCCGGTTGCCAGTTTTTCCAAAAATTTTAAATTAAAAAAACGAGTTTGTGAAACACGGCGCCGATAAGCTGTCGGAAATTGTCCTCTTTTGATAAGAAAATGCGTTTAAATTTTTGAGGTGAGCGATATTTGATGGTTTTTTAAATTTTTGTTATTTTAATCCAAAAAATTTGTTGCTTTTTACTATAGTGAAAAAATTTGGGAAAGTCATATTTTTTGCTTGAAAAAAAACACAATCAAATTTAAATATTCTCATAATAACTGAAAAATCATTGTTGTTCTTATCAGTCGGAGGAATTATTTAACGTTTTGATGATAATATTACATCGATGTTTTCACTTTTATCTCATCATTATTTGAAATTTCGTTTGCTTTCTTTACATTCTCAATATGAAGTAAAATTAATACTAACTAGCGGTTAGAAACGATATATTATGAACAGATTTGACTGAAATACTTCGAAGCTTTTTATTCTTGGGACTTTCTCCTTTGGCATTTTCCCTTTTGGCACACTTTTTCCCTGGGCATTTTCACCCTTTGGCATTTCTCCCATTTGACCTTTTTTCCCTTTTGGCATTTCCCCCATTTGACCTTTTTTCCCTTTTGGCATTTCCCCCATTTGGCCTTTTTGGTGCAAAAAAATCAAACAATTTCTTTAGCAATTGGCATTCTTAAAAAACGGATAAAATTAAATCTGGCACAAAACCTAAAAATAAAACATATTCATCCATGAAAGCTAATTCCATCGAAACATAATTCCACTACGATATGTGCTTTCATAAATCCGGGCCCTAATTCTGTTGCAAAAAACAGGAGCATTGAGACAAAATCACCAGAAGCACTGAATTATTCAAACAATTATTTTTACGCGAAATCTCTCAAATATAATATTATTGCATTAACGGATGGTTAACAAATGCAAAAATATAAAAAAGGATTCTGCCGAACAACAATTTTGCTCTTCATCTTCGTCTGACGAATCAGCTGCCGAATTATTTAAAACAATTGATAAGGTAGGTAAATAATTTAATCTTAATAGGAAAGCAACTAATTTCAGTTAAGGTCCAAGCTTTACAGTTTAATTATTTTTGTTTATAGGGCTTTAATAAACTACATAAATTAAAATATGGCGAATTAAATGCCGACAAAAAGGGACAAGTGACGACCGATTGGCACTTTGTCTACACCGCCACTTTGTTGGCATTTTGCACGTCACTTCAGTTTTCCATTTATTTCACTTCCATGTGGCCATATTACCAAATTGTGACGAAGTTTGCTCAATAAAAATTAACTTTTGAATTCTTAAGCTTGATCACCATGCCGACGAAGCTTCATTTGGTTACATTGTTGCCATCTATTCGTTGGGACAGATTTTAAGCGCGCCGATCATTGGGTACCTTTCAAATCGAATGGAAAATGTAAATATTTTTGTTTTATAATTATTTTTTGATTATTTATTTTAGTTTTTCCTGCTTTATTTATACATTTCCATTTGGCCATATTTTGCAGTTTTTTAAATTTTAGATGGCCCCGTTACTTTACATTTGCACATTGCTTATGTTTTTCGGCAACTGCCTTTACATATCCGTCAATTCGTTTGCTCACCACAAACGCAAATATTTGCTCGGTTTCGCTCGACTTATCATCGGCATCGGATCGAGTTTTTTTTAATGCTTTTAAAATGATCAAATTTTCTATTTTTAGGTTACATCGCACCGATCAGATCGCATGTGTCGATAGCAAGCACTGAACGAGACCGGTCCAAAGCAATTGCGCTGGTCACCGGTGGCGGGGCGTTGGGGTACACAATGGGGCCGGGTTGGTAATGGCAAAATGATCTCTCATTAAATAATTTTATTTTATTTAATTTAAAAATATATTTTTATTATACTCACAATAATCAGTTCACATTCGCAGCTTTCCAACTTTTGTTTACGCCTTTCGACCATCCCGGAATAGAATTGGTTGGCGGCCACCAACACAAAGTGTTCTTGTCCATGTACACGGCACCCGCCTTTTTTGCGTGCTTTGTGAACCTTTTGAGTGCCATTTGTATCAAAGTGTTGTTTTGCAAAAGTTATGCTGCTGCTGCTGTTGTTGTTGCTGATGTACACCAACAAAATAAGGTAAATATTGACATTATTTTAATAAAAATGTTTTTTTCATATGTTTTTCTTATTTTAAAACATTTTAACGGACAACAATTTAAGATTTTTCTGCCATTAATTTCTATTAATAAAATGAAGTAATTTTTGGAACGTTCATTTATGAATACTTTTTTTGTTATTAAAGATAATTATTTTATCATTTTCATTTTGTACAAAGCAATAAATAACTTTTGCACCAAATAAAGACAGCGGACAGAAATGATGCGTTACCGAAATATGATGTTTTTGCTGCTTTTCTGTGCTATGTGACGCGCTTTGTGCAAATGTTTGTGTACATCAACTTCGGGAGGTACATGCCAATGTCAAAACGTCTAATAAATTTAATTAAATCAGTATGGGCACTGCATGGGCCATGACGATGTTTGCGTGGAAGCGGAAAGAAGCGCTCAAATATTTCGCCATTGCGGTATTTGGCATTAAACTAATCGATTTTAATATCGATTATCGATTATGATGTTCCTTTATTTGATTTAGCAGCTATTTGTGTCCATCTGCGATTTTCTCACTTATGCGATGTTCATCGCTTTTGGCACTAAAAGGGGGTAATTTTGGAATTTTTTGTTTTTTGTTTGTTTATTTATTATAATCCATTTTTAGAATTGATTATCGCTTAAATGTAATTTGCACTCTGGTCGCACTTCTCCTGTTTCATCTACTGACATATTCTTACCCCTTTCTGCCTGGCCACGTCCACTCATTTACACATTCCGGTATAAGCCATTAACTTTCTTTGTTTTGGAATTTGAAGACCCCTCCCATGAGACGTCCACTCATTTACACATTCCGGTATAAGCCATTAACTTTCTTTGTTTTGGAATTTAAAGACCCCTCCCGTGAGACGTCCACTCATTTACACATTTCGGTATAAGCCATTAACTTTCTTTGTTTTGGAATTTAAAGACCCTTCCCATGAGACGTCCACTCATTTACACATTCCGGTATAAGCCATTAACTTTCTTTGTTTTGGAATTTAAAGACCCCTCCCATGAGACGTCCACTCATTTACACATTTCGGTATAAGCCATTAACTTTCTTTGTTTTGGAATTTAAAGACCCTTCCCATGAGACGTCCACTCATTTACACATTCCGGTATAAGCCATTAACTTTCTTTGTTTTGGAATTTAAAGACCCCTCCCGTGAGACGTCCACTCATTTACACATTTCGGTATAAGCCATTAACTTTCTTTGTTTTGGAATTTAAAGACCCTTCCCATGAGACGTCCACTCATTTACACATTCCGGTATAAGCCATTAACTTTCTTTGTTTTGGAATTTTAAGACCCCTCCCATGAGACGTCCACTCATTTACACATTCCGGTATAAGCCATTAACTTTCTTTGTTTTGGAATTTAAAGACCCTTCCCATGAGCCGGTGGGCTGTGACCGTGACAAGTTCGACTGGTGTGCCACGGTTCGACCATTCCCCCCGCTGTACTACTTCACGTGCTTCGTCCTGCTGGTCGGCCTCGCCGTGCCAATGGCAAACATTGCGCTGAACACTCTGTTCACAATGATCATTGGACCGCGCAAGCAGGGCACCCAACAGGGACTGTTCCATGTGAGCGGTGGACTGGCCCGAATGGTTGGCCCGATCTTGATCAGGTCAGCAGAGTCCCCTTGGAAATGCATTTGAAAAAGAAACAATTGAAGATGAAACTTTCGAATTCCATCAGCATTTTTTTTTTAATTTTCAGTGTCACCATTTAGTAACTAAATTTAATTTTTATAACTTTAAGCTCTCTCTACAGTTCCTCCGGGGTCCAGGGCGTTTGGATGATGCAAATGGCGTTGATTGAATTTACTTTAATGTGCTGGGTATTGTTTTTTAACCGTATGGTCTCGTTACGGCCGAACCATCCTTTTTATTATAATCGCTATTCGCGACTTAAATAAACTCACGCTTTTTTTAAAGAATACATTATTCCTTATTTCTATTTTATTTACTTTTTATGCTGCAAATAAATTTTATTTTTGTGCATTGTTGAAAAAGAAGTTCAAAAATCGAATTTTCACGAGAAATTTTAAGTTAGAGCGACTTTTTAATTTTAGGGTTAAAATTACCCCAAAAGTGATTTTTTCTTGGACCAAAAATTCATTTCTAAAGATCGGTCACTCTTAATATAGTTGAATGGCTGCACAGGGCGCCCATTTGACGTGGCAAGGCCGTCATTGCCGTGAATTGCGTGCAGTAATTCCAGCTAAATTCAAAAAGAAAATTCAAATTAAAAATATGGCCACAGGACTTGAATGGGAGTGATCGGCGCGGGTTGGGCAAAGACTGTCCACACAACGACTTCTTCGCAATTGGGCGTGGTGAGAGAACCGTTATAACGGAAATATTTGCCCGGGCATGGGGGCAAATGCAGGCCGATATTGTATGCATCGAGTTGCACTGATGCGCCTTTAAATTAAAATATTTTATAAAACATTATTCAAAAAATTAAGCATTTAAAGTAAACGTAGACAGACTAACAGAGTTTAGACAAGATTATATGACCAATAAATGAAATGTTTTCGTTAATTTGTAAGGTAATTAATTAACTTTACCTGCATTAACCACTTGGCCAAGTGCGCCCTCCAAAACATCCATTGAAGTTGGCGTTGTGCCGTTCTGCAACTCGAGGAATTTGCCCAAAACAGCGAGGCCATCTGAATGGGCTAAAGCTTCCGCAAAAGAAAGCCCTTCTTTGCCATGAACGAGATGAAGCTAAAAGTTTATTTTATTATTTATTGAAACGTTATATTTCTTTCATATTGAATATGTTTTATTTAACAATAACTTTTAATAAAATGACAGGCACCATTTAATGATTTATGGTCTTTCATTGTGTGTGCTTTGCAACCAAAAAGTATTTTGAATTTTAATAATTTCACCTCCGCGTCATAAAATTGGCCATCGACGGTGTGCTCACTCCCATTCAAACTGTGGGCCCAATGAAAATGAAATTGGTGCAACACATATTTTGCACCCAAACCGCCGCCCGTAATGTACGGCTGCTTGGGCCATTGATCAAATCCGAGTACAACGACTACAAAACAACATTTTTTATTTGTTAATTTATATTTTTCAAATAAAAATTGAAATTTGAACACCCACCCAACCACAAACGCAAGCACAAAACAGCAACCTGAATGGCCATTGTTCACCAATGTTATGGGGCCGCTTTGATCATAGTTTCCAAACGTTAGTTTGTCCGCTTTTGAAGAAAACTAAAGAAGCTCTGATCATCAGAAACTCGATAATTGTTTTAAATTGATTCATTTATCGCCAAAAAAGGCATCAATAAATGTCCAGCAAAACCTGTAGATATTTATTATTTATTTGACCTGAATACCTTTGGTAAAATCATAGTAATGCTTTTGCTATAAGTTCATGAATAAATCACTCACTTACCCATTCACTTTTAATGTTAATCGGAGATTGTCTTGTGCCGGTTTGGCAACGTCCTCCCCACGTGCTTGGCCCGTTGCGCTCTTCAAATCCCCACGTTGTCGCAGCTTCATTTTGAGCTATCAACGCGCTTACTAAGAATTGGACAAGGAGAAGAAAATGAACTTTATTCATCATAAAAAAGAAATCAAAAATTAAAATATATTTTATAATAAAACAAAGTTTTAATGTGTTTAGCGTTAGTTAAGCCTCCGAAGGTTTTGAAGCCTAGTCAAATGTTTGGGTGTCTGATTTTGACATTCCAATTCAAATGCTTTTATAGGGAGGGAACTTTTTGTTTGCACAATTCATCAAATTATATGAGCGGAAGAAAATTAATTGCTAAATTAACAGCTAAGCAATTTCCCTTTAATTATAACCTAAAATTTTCGATTTATAATCGCATTTGAACATCTGCTTTTTATTGAAAGCATCAAATCAACAGACTCGCAAAGTACATTCGATTTTAAAAGTCCCCTAAAATTGCTTCATCTGACTTTGATGCTTTAATTGATCACTGGAGTTTTTAATCTTTTACTTAATTCATTTAACAAAATATGATTCATATTTATGCACAATTAAATTGCATTATATTTCAATATTTTATTTACTTAGATATATCAAAATTAAGTAGGTTCATAAAAAGACGAAAAATATTCTTAGATGTACTTTAATAAATATCAAAATAAAAAATTTATTTTGAGACCATTTTTGCAATTTTTTATTCTTTTCTTTAACCATCCGTCTTTGTTTTGTGACCTTTTTCAGGCAAGCATTTTCCAAATAGTGGGTAGAAGAAGCACTAGGCACTTGGTCAGCTTATTGTCTACATTTGTAGGGGGGCGGCACTTACAGTATGCTGGGCGAAGGGCGCTTAAGTCTTTTGATGCTTTTGGCATTTAATAATTGCGTGCCTAATCCGACTTTATTGCCTCCCATTTGGCTCGACGTCGATTTATGCGATCAACAAATGATGGATGTTGCCGTTGACGCGGAGATCGGCGGCACCGAAGCCATAAAAACGGCGGCTGAAAGTATGGCGGCAGCCCGGCGGAAGTCTCACCATCTCACATATGTAAAAAAAGGCCTCCGTGTTTTGCTTTCAACAATTAATTAAGCATCATTAAAATCACTTCAAAGTATTAATGCGAATCTCAATTTTTATTAAATTCTCATATTTAGGATGTTGTCAAATGCATCGACTTTTTTGTGGCTTTTTTGTGCTTTTCGAATCGCATTTGGCCAACAACAAAATGGGACAGCGCCGCTAATCAAAGTTGGGTTGTTAATGCCGCACAATCAAAGTTCCGATTTGGCTTTTGCCCGATCGGCTGGTGCCATTCCAATAGCAGTGAAACACATCCTCAACGACAATTTGTTGCCAGCCGGCACAAATTTTAGGTGACACATTCATTCATTCAGGATTTGTTTAATTTATAAATTTAGGGTGAAAAAACATTAGGAAATTAAAAATTTAGTTTCATTGTGCGCTTTGAAGAGTGCGTAATGTCTATGGCTGCCGGGTACGCCTTCGATTTGATGGTGGACCAGCAAGTGGACCTTTTCATTGCGCCGCCGTGCGCGGACAGTGCCCAAGTGGCACTTTTTGTGTCCACGTTTTACAACATTCCGGCCATCACTTGGGGTCAAAATTCGGATTCGGCTTTTAGGTGGCTAAATTTAAATAAAGAGATCAATTTCTTTAAAAATTATGATTATTCCTCATCAATATATACATTTTAGTTCACAAAGTAATTACCCAACAATGATGAGCGCGCTCCCTAATTACGCCGAGTGAGTTTTGTCTTTTATTCAATACTTTTCAATTGCTATTAATATTTGAGAAAGGGCCGATCGAGATTCTCGATCGTAATCTCGGTAAATCTCGGTCGAGATTCTCGATCGAAATCTCGATCGATCCTCAAGTCCTTTCTCTATTTAATATGTGCCAAAATATAAAAATGTTTACCTCATAAGCCTTTCCTTTCAGTTTTGGTCAAATTGTCATCTCGCTGTGCAACTTCTTTAATTGGACCGTCATGGCATTGATCTACCAGCTCAGCGAGACAGGCCAGTGCGCTTCCTTCCAGCAAGACATGCAGATCGCCATCAACTCTAACGACAAATGCGTGATCAGCTACAGGGAAGAAGTCGAAACTTTGTCATTTTAGTGCTTTTATCGCGACATAAATTAATAGATTAAGGTTAAGATCAGCGCCGCGGGCACCAACGATGTTCAATACACCATCAGTCAGATTCAGAGCAGGGCGAGAAGTGAGTACAGTAACACCACAATTACAGTGTTAAAATTCCAATACCGTAATCCGCTTGCCGCTTTCTACAGTTATCATTCTTTGCTTCGATGACTTTGTTCAGCAACGAAATTTTGTTGCAAAACTTCAGCAAGGCGGCTTGGATTCCGCCGATTATGGTAAAATTACTTTTTTTTAATTTTAATTGTTTAAATTTTCAGTTTATCTAATACCGGGACTTACTATGGACAATGGTATTGAAAGTGTGTCTAAGTGCCTTGGTATGTTTTCAATTTTTTCTTTTTGGATGGATCAAAAGCGACTGCGTGGTGGGTCGATTCGAATCCGACCATTCAAGCAGCGGCGTACAAAATTGCTCAACGCAGTTTTTACCTGATGGTGGACATTTACGGTAAAGGTATACTGTAGTAATTGGTGTACTATACTTAATTAAACAATGAATACAGCATACCAAGAGAAGATATAACGGGTGCTTTGTAGTCATAGCTTCAGGTCAAGTCAATAACGGCTCCACATTCGACCAGGAAGTGATCAAACAGGTCGCCCAGTGGCCCTTCTACTGCACCGATTGCGACCAGTCTTTGCAGGTTAACCGGCAAAGCACATTTTGTCATATTTTAACCGCAAAAAACTTTGTCTTGACGAAGCCTTCAGTTTGCGAGTTATACTCCACGAATTTTAAATACTTTTTATTTTATTAAATTTAAATTCCGTCGCAAATTATTAAAAAAAGAAATTGTTTTTTGTTTTTTATGTATTTTAATATAAGCAGGTATCCTCATATGCACCGCTGCTCTACGACAGCTTTTATTTGTACGCCGTTGCGCTTGCCAAAGCGATCAACTCAACCGGCTCTTCCTCGTCTTCCGTTTATCGAAATGGCCTTTTGCTTCGCTCTCAACTCGGAAATTTGTCTTTTAATGGTAATTTGTAAATTAAAAAATAAATAAAAGTTTAAATTTTAAAAAGGTCTGACAGGTGAAAATAAATTCGGAGCTGATGGCCTTCGCAACTGCATTTACCTTATCGCAATGTATTCGAGCATCAACGGCGATCTGACTTCATATTTGTGGCTCCAAATGAACGATGCCGGAGTGGTTGTAAACGATAAAAATATGAATTAATAAAAAATTTTAATCAATTTTGAATAATTTATTAAACCTTAAAATGACCATTGCTGCGTTAAAAAATATTGGTGATTAATATTTTGTTGTGCTTTGTGCATTAATACGAGCAACTTTTATTTTGTAAACTCTGCCAAATTTCATAAAGAATTCGACGTGGGTGAATGCTTCTTCCGAGCAGCAGATTTGGTCTAGCCGAAACGGCGCCAAACCGTTGGCGGTGCCGCTGTGCGGCTTCGACGGCAACGGCTGTCGCATGGACTTCTTCACGGAGTACCGCGGCTATGTGATCGCCGCCGGCTTTTTGATGCTAATTATCCTGGGCTCCATCGCCTTCGGCATTTACTGGCTTTTCCAGTCCAAAGCCCAGGAGATGGAACGGCAAAACCGCCTCTGGCAAATCGCCTACAACAGTCTGACGCCGGCTGGCACCAAAGTCGTTGATTTTGGAGCCCGCAACTTTAACATATTATAAAATTTAAGAAGAAAATGATGGAAAGTGTGCGTTCTCTACAGTCCAGTTCCTCCTCGCAATTCACGCGCGATTCCTCTCATTCGCACATTTCGATCAAACACACTTTCAACGGCGTCGTCTTTATTCTGAGCGGGGAGAGAGTGATCGGAGTCCAACATTCCGGTTATTGTTTTGTATTAAAAATAATAAAAGTTTTAAATATTTTAGTGGGCGTTCGATTAAGTCAGCAGGACATGGCCGAGCTGAGAACAGTGCTCTCCTTAAACATTTAAAAACTGTTGAAAATTTTGCAAATTTTCGCAGATGCGTCTTTTGGACGCGGACAATGTGAACCGCTTCGTCGGACTTTCCATTGATGGCGCTGCACTGCTCTCCCTGTGGCGCTACTGTTCACGTGGCCCACTTTCGGTTGGTTTTGGGGGGCTTTTTATAATTCCGATAATTTATTTTTAATTGTTTATACTAACAAAAACAGGACGTGATCACTGGCTCTAGTTCACTGACGATGGACGGCTTCTTTATTTATTCGCTGGTCCGCGACGTTGCCGAGGGATTGCGCTTTATCCAGGCGTCACCAATTGGTTAAGAAAAAAGCTAAATGACTCTTAATACGATGTGGCGTCAAACTTAATTGTTGAAAATGATCGCGATAAGAGATCATCTTCAGATGATCCACAAAAAACATTGCCATTTGCACTAAAATCCCCAATGCCTTTAGGCTGGCATGGCAACTTGCGCTCCACCAACTGTCTCATTGATGACCGTTGGCAGGTCAAACTGTCCGAGTTTGGCCTCCGCTTCTTTCGAGCTCACGAAAAACGCGAGACAAAAGGTCGAAAAACATTGCTTTATCTTGTATTAAAAAGAACTGGGGTTGGTAAAATGACTTTAAACTTCGAAACATCCCCAACCCCAAAAATCTCAATCCCGAAGTCGGGGTGACCAACCCTAAAATAAACATTTGAATCAAATACAAAAAAGTGAGATTGAGTCAAACACGATTTGGATAAATATCAAAATAAGCTTTTCAGAGATTAGCCTAAACTCAATTTAGAACTGGTCTGGACCGCTCCCGAATTGCTGCGGGAAAGCGATCTTGTTGGCAGCAAACCAGGCGACGTCTACAGTTTTGCAATTGTTTCTTCCGAAGTAAAAAAACCTTTTTTATGACTTTTAAACAAAGAATCGTTTTTTGATCGTCAACATGAAGCCAATTTGGGATCAGGACGATGCAAAAGGCAATGTTGAAGGTGCATCAAAAATATAATTCCAAATAATTTTTATTTAAAAAAGAATTTGTCTATATGATTCGGACCGGGGGAAGGAAAGCATTTCGCCCCAAATTGGAGCCGAGCAGTCAAGACCTGTCTCCGGCTCTGCTGCACCTTATCAAGGACTGTTGGGACGAAAGCCCCGCGGAACGGCCTAAAATGGAGACGGTCAATGCGCTTTTGCAGTCCATGAACACGGGAAGGTACGGGAAAGCTTCTGAGAATTAAAAATGCTAATTTCGTTTTTTAAAAAAAAGACTCAATAATATACATTTTTTTGGTAGAAATCGTTGGACGTTACGCAAAATTTTAGGAAAGTCCGGGACGGAATTTCCCACGCCCGATTTTATAAATTGAGCTTGAGTTTTTGCATTTCTCATAAGGAGCACAAATTTGATGGACCACGTGTTCAACATGCTGGAAGTTTATGCCGGGTCGTTGGAGGAAGAGGTCGAGGAGCGTACCAAAGAGTTGGTGGAGGAGAAGAAGAAGACCGACATCCTCCTCTACCGTATGCTGCCAAAGTTTGTTTAAACGCAATTGTTGCATTTATGCTAATTATTTATTAACATATTTATAGACAAGTTGCTGACAAGCTCAAACTTGGCCAGTCAGTGGAGCCCGAATCTTTCGATTGCGTTACCGTATTCTTCTCGGTCGTTACCATAAATTGGATTTTACATAAAACCATTATTTATTTATTTATTTGTATTTAGGACGTCGTTTCATTCACAACAATCGCATCAAAATGCTCACCGTTGCAGGTAAAGGTGATTTTGTTTAAAAATTCAATTACTTTTAGGTTGTCAATTTGCTGAACAACCTCTACACTTTGCTTGATTCAATTATTGGCGAATTCGATGTGTACAAAGTTGAGACAATTGGTACAGTTCCAGTTTTTTCACTGTTTGTAAACATTTTTATTCAATAATTTATCAAAAATAATTTCATTGGATCAAAATGCGCTTCATTTTTCGCATTTTATACGTATTAAGGAGACGGCTATTTGTGCGTTTCGGGACTGCCCCACCGCAACGGACACGAACACGCGCGACACATCGCCAATATGTCTTTGGCATTTATGCGAAGTTTGGGCAGCTTCACAATCCCCCACCTTCCCACTGAACGGCTTCGCCTCCGCATTGGCATACACACCGGGTCCACCGTGGCCGGCGTTGTCGGTGAATAACCTTTTACCATAGCTTTCTTATCAAATCAAACAAATTTGGTGCCATTGAAAGAAACGAGATTGGTGAAACTAATTACCTAATTACAAGTCAACAAGCTAAACGACTTAATTAGCGAACAAAAAAGGTTATAAAGCCAAAAGAATCATCAACCTTACTTTGTTAGTTTCACCAAACAATGCTTTCGATGACACCAATTTGTTTGGGTTGTTAGGGAAAGAAAATATTATGATGGAGCGGCTCTACGGTCACTTTATCACTCATCATTTTAAAGTGCCATTGTACAAAAAAAAACAATGCGTTTCGATTTCAGTGTTTATTTGTATTTAAACATTTCTTTAATTTTGAAATGGGGCAAGTTCCATTTATTAATTAATTTTGGTTAAAATATTTGAATGTTTTTTTTACTTAAAAGGTCTTTCAATGCCTCGCTATTGTCTGTTCGGCGACACAATAAACACGGCAGCCAGACTGGAAAGCAGTTCAAAACGTAGGAAATCAATTTACTTCATTATTAATAAATTTTATTAATATTGGTATTTTAAAAATCGTTAATTTAATTTAAACTGATACCTTAAGCAATGCGTATTCACATTTCTACAACAACAAACCACTTTTTGGTCAATGCACTTGGAGGATTTGTCACTCAAGCTCGTGGAGAAATTTTAGTGAAGGCAATATTTCAATAAACTCTATGAAAATCTCTCATTTTAACCTGTCATTTGCATTCTGCGAGGGTATTTTGACAAAAGCATAGGCCTCCCCAACCGTGCCGTATGCCAATGTAATTTCAGTTTTCGGCTTTTTTGGGGGGTGGGGGGAATCTGATTTAATCTGATCTCAATTCTCTGGGGTTATTTGTAATACAGTACCAAATTGTTTTTGCAAAATGCCGGTTTTTATTCAGGGAAAGGGCGTGCTCGAAACCTTTTGGCTTCTTGGCGTTGAAGGGGACCCGGCGGTGACGCGACTGCAAAGTTCGGATGGAATTAATGCGACGATTGAATGAGAATTTGGGACATTTTAACTAAAACGAAACTCAAAAAAATGAAATTACAATGTCCATTCTAAAAATGCCGAAGAAAACGTTCGAATGATCAGAGAAAGTGAGTGATCTTCGTCAATGTTCCTCCCATTCCAACCATTCCTTTCCATTGGTCCGCTTTTTGGGGTCTCCAATTTTCTTACTAAAATGTCAAATGTGTCCATTGGGGCATATTATAACAAAATTAATCTGCTCTAATTAGTAATTACCGTAAATAATAGTTGGTAGGGTCCCTCAAAAGAACGCTTTTCCTTTTTGAGCAGCCTTCGAAGTTCTTTGATCTTTTCGCGCACCTTTTGCAGGTTATTGGAGCTGTTTGCCAATTCGTTTGCTGCCTCTTTTACTTCTGCCACTTTCCCACTAATTTGATTATATTGCGGCGTGTCAATTAGTCGCATAGCCTTTAACACATTGCCAATAAATTTGTCGACGTAATTTTTTAAAAATTCTTCTCGAAAGTCCTCAAAATTCTTTTTGTCGTCAATTAATTTGGTTATCGTTTCATTTAACTTTTTCGCTTTGCTGATTTGATGGTCCAGAAATTGCACAACAACTTGCTTCAGCGGTCCAAACAATTCATTTGCCGTTTCAACCAACTTTTTCGCTTTATTCGAATAGCTCTTCAATTAAAATGAATTAAAAATAAGTGATTCTTTAAATATATGTAAGTACAATACCAGCATTTTGTCCCGATCTCCCCAATAAAAGTTGACACGTCCAATCAGCAGCCACTCGGACTGAAAGTCGTGCATAAATGTCTCGGCACCATTCATTTGTACATTTTTGTAAGCGTCACTTTTTATGGACAACTTTTTCCCCCAAATGCTCACTTTTGCGTCCATAACCAGATTTTGTATTATGTGGTAAATTTTAAAATCGGCTCTTTTCTCAGTGTCATTGGCATTTGGCACGTTGCCCAATGCCGCTTTTGCAAGTCCAAAGTATTCCATGGCACAGTATGTTTTATTCTTGTGCAGGAATGCCGTGATCTTGTCCAGTTGTTGCTCCAAAATTTGTTTGTTTCGCAACGTTAAATCGTTCTCATTAAAGAATTGAAGCTCAACTTCGACGACCAAAGTGCCAAACTCTGTACGAAGTCCAGAAATTATTGAGTGTATCTTGGCCATTAATTCGCCCAAATGCGCTTTCCGAGCTTTCCAATCAGGTCGGCTGACGCATTCCATCGCCTGCTTACAGAGGCTTATGGCACGGAACACCGGCTCGTTCAATCGCCGTTTGGACATTTTGATAAGTTTATTTTTTGGAAATTTCTTTACAATCCATTTAAAAGTGATCAATTGATTTCTCAAATTTAAAACATTGTTGATGGCCTGGTTGGTTTGATTTTCTGTGAAAATACTTCAAATTACCAACGGGCATTAAGAAAATTCGCAAAACACTTACATTCAAGCAATAGTATAATCTATTCACTTATTTTCACGGTGGGCACCTTTAACTGTTACAGTAAACTATCGGTATCGTTTACCCGATTAAGAGTTAGTTTAGAAAATAGAATATCTGACTGATCCCGGTTTTAATCGATGATCGGGATCAGAGGCCGGAATCCTGACCCCGATCGAGTTAACATTACACCCTAAGAATGGGAGTTTAAGTGAAATAATGTTTTTTGGGTCGGCCCTTGTTTACGTGGGAGACAGTTTAGTTCCTAATATAATTCGTTAAATGGTTCAAAATTTTAATTGGGGTCCAGAAACAATAACAAATTATTCACTACCTTTGATGCTCGGTTCCTTCCGGCTTTTTGCGATTATTTCCTGGCACAATGTCTCTTCCTGCTCAATTTTTTCGATTATTTTTTGACATGATTTTGTCCACTCTTCAAAATAGGTTAGGGCGCCAAATTCGAAAATTGATAAAAATGTAAAAGAGAAGAAAAAGGAAGGAAAGAGTTTTATCCTTTTTAACATTTTGTAAGAAATTGGAAGTCCAATTGAATGGGAGGCCTTTAACTAATGGTTGAGATGGAATTTATTTCATATGCTCAATCAATTTATTGCCAAAAATCAATTAGCATGACAAATATTTTTAAAAAGCAAATATTTTATTTACTATTTCCATGACGTATATGCAATTTGACTTTGTGTTTTACGTAAGTATTTTAAAGACCAAAATTGTGTCGGAATAAAAATTTAATTTTAATTATTATTATTAAAAAAATTAATGAAAACTCTGTTGCATTAAGTAGAAAATTGGCGAGTTTCATCAGTAGGAAAGGAAACGTTAATTTGATGGCGGCGAACGACGACCAAAAAAGTTATTATTCGCTAAACAGTGAACATAAAAGATAAAGCTTACTAAGCTTTTGCTTTGGTTCGGCAAATTGCAATAAAAAACAAAATAATAACGAATTATTGATCAGCAGAGCTCAAATCCTTCCATATAAAAGCTCGCAAAATTTCATCCTTAACATTAAACCCCAAAAATTACTAAAAATCCACCGAAAAACTCCTACAAAATGTCCCCTCTCCGTTTTGTCGCTGTTTTTGTGCTAATTGCTCTGCTCGCTTTGGTTGGGGTAAACAATGCACAAAAAGGTCCCGAAAATGCGGCCGATGCTGTTGGTGAGCCAAATGAGGCCGCCTCGCCCGTCTTCCGCGCTCTCCGTAAGTTTTTGGCTCGTACCGATCATTTTAAGCATTTAAATTCATATTCATATTTATTATTTTATATTTAATATAATTTTATATTTTTCATTCTGCAGGCGAAGCTGATGGACATGGCGGTGGTGGTGGACATTGTCACCATTGTCCTTGCCATCGACACAATTGCCACCATTGTCCCCACTGCCATGGAAAGAAATGAGCGACGAATGTTGAAGCTTAAAAGTGATCGGCCAAGCTGATACTTTGTGACCTTGACAACAAACTTCCGAGTTTGATTTTAACTGCATTTTTTTTTTGTGGTAATTTAAAAAATGGCAAAATATAAGCAAAAATGTGGCGAAAAGGTCTTTTTGGTTTGGGTGTGAAGCTGATCACCGCGCCGAGTTCGATTCTGCCCGGAGCGCTACCATTTGTCTATTACTAAATAACTTCAAACCTTTACCCCCCCCCCCCCCCCCCCCCTCTCCTCCCTGCCCCCTTAACTTCGACCCTATCGTTCAAAGATCAAGCAAAATTCAAGAATAATGATCTTTCAAAGTAAAATTAATTAAATAAAAAATGCAAATGATTCAATTTATGATGACAGATTCTTAAAAACGGGTTCCACGCTTTTTTCGGCATCATGAAAACGTTTGAGGCCTCCTGAAATTTTAAAATAATTTAAAATTTCAAAAATTGGTACCCCGAGAACGCCAAAAGCGATGGTAGCCGCCAGAAAGGAAAGCAATTTGGTGGTTTCGAAGCTCGCGAAGAAAGTGTTTGGAATGTTTGTCGCCTGATCAATTAGACTGACTCATTATTAAGCTAATAATAGGCAATTTTTGAACTTTTTTTAATGTTATGAATTTACTGTCGGCAAATGGTGCAAATGCGCCCCCAACAGTGCGGGCCAAAAACTCCAACAAACAATTGGCGGCTTCTCCGTTTGCCTTTTTAAGTGCAAGTTTTTCCCGAGCAATTGCAACCGAAGTCCATAGCTAGCAAATTTAAATATTAATTTGTCTAAAAAATTAAAATTTCAAACATTTAAAAATTATGTAATTGTTTGAATTCAATTAAAATGGCTGACCAAATTTAGCACATTTTGCTTAGCATTCACTCGAACAGTTGCAACCTTTTGGCCATCCTTGCCAGCTTCTCGATTAATATTATGCATGATGATGGCAAAAAAACATGAAATTAAATTTGAAAATAATTTTATATTTTTTATAATATCTTTTTACCCCGTTGGTTAGTGCCAATTTTTGCATTCACTTTTTCAGTGGACTTTTTAAAATTGCTTTTCTAAAATGAAAGAATTAATTTAATGCGCGCATTCTCATTAAATTCTGTTGAACCATGCCCTTTCTTTCTGCATTTAAGTATCCCCAAAAGGTTACAGAAAGTATTTTGAATTCTGATCACTAGTGATCAGATTGTATCTCTTTTATTTCTCGTACCAATTTCTTTTCATTTGTGTTCCGTTCTTCCTTTTTCAACTCTTTGTTTTCTTCCTTTTTCAACTCTTTGTTTTCTTCCTTTTTCAACTCTTTGTTTTCTTCCTTTTTCATTTCTTTGTTTTCTTCCTTTTTCAACTCTTTGTTTTCTTCCTTTTTCATCTCTTTCAAAAGTGCCTTCTTTAATGCCTCCCTTTCTTCCTTTTTCTCCAATTTTACTGCGTCAAATGCCGTCAAAAGAGCGCCGTGCGCAATTTCTTTTGCCTTTTCCTTCAGCTTTATCGTCCTTTCTTTTTTCTTTTTCACAAATTTCCTCTACAATTATTTTTACATTTGAATTAATTTTTAATCATTTAAATATGCCAGTTCAACCTTGGCTTTTTGCTTGTTATGGTGGTGATGATGATGTTCAACAGCGGCTGCATTTTCTTTTGCGGCCAACGATTTGAACATTGCCTTTGGCCCATAAGGCGGCGGCACATTATTGTTATGGCGACGATTGTTGGGGTGGCGATTTGTTGGATTTGTTGGCGTTTCCGATTGTTGATCCTCAGCATCCTTTAGATTTAAAAAAGAACTCAGCAAATGCATAGCAGGAGGACCACAGATCATTTTTTATAAAATTTTTGTTCTTGAAATATTTATCGATGCCTTAAAATAAAAGAAATCCAACTCGTGCAAAGCCAAAAGCCAACTTTTTAACGACTTCAACCTGTTGCAATGTGTTGCTGTCGTCCAAAGTACGCGCAAGGCCCACAATTCGCTGCAAGGCCGCCTCCTTCCTGGCATTCTGTGCCTGCTGCTGCTCATCAGCAACGGCACGAATTCGTTCCATTACCTGTGCCAAGAAACAGCACATTGTGGTCAATGAAAGTCCAATAAAAACTCTAAGTTATGTTAATTGGTGCTATGAACGATTTCTGAATGCCCCTGCTCAAACAGAGGAAGTAAGTAAATTTAAATACTCTTGAACTATTATGGTTTTTGGCATACCGTCTCATTTGCGAGCTGAAGATTAACAGATGTTAAATGTAAAGCGATCAAAATCAACCGGAGGCTCATAATTCTAAAAGATGTAATAAAAAATGATTTTTTTGTTATTTGAAAAATAAAGACATGCGATTTTTTTTGCTTGCCACTAAATTTTGTCAATAAATCAATCAAATAGCCTTCTTTTTACGCCTACATAAAGTTGTAAAAGGCTTTTCAATATTTATTAATACAAAAAAAAAGGTTTTAATTCAATTACACTTTAAATTCGACATAAATCTTCGTTAGTTAAATCAAATGTTATTGAAAATCGTTATTTTGCTATGTTTGTTAGCCGTCCATAAACGTGGAGCAGTTCATGCACACCAACATCATCACAAGCAGCGAATTGATGATAATGAAGAAATGTTTGTCAAAAAATTGGGCATGGAAATTGCGGTGAAATGGAATGGTATTACCAAATTCGACGGCAGAAAAAGTTTTTCAATATAATCAATTAAATAAATAACAAAAAATTAATAATTTCTATTTTAGCTATGCCAAAAAAAGATATTGAGAAACTTGTGAATGATCTTCAGTTGGATTACGATGAATGTGAGGTAAATTAACGTATAATCAATTAATGACGTTTAAGGTATTTATTTTTTGTTTTAATTTGTAATTTAAATAGTTTACGAATTTGATAACATTTTATAAATTTATTTTACCGATTAGGGCTGTTTAACCGATTTGTTCGAAGAAGCCGCCCAACTAAACTTGGCAGAAGCGAATTTACTTTTTTAACACAATTTGCTTTTTATTTTTAAAATATTAATTTGGATGCGCAAATTCAATATTACTTTATGTATTTATCGTTTTGTAAAATTAAAATTGATTAATTAAAACGCCAATTAAAGAAGTCAAAAATCCCTTTTTCGACAGCGCGCAATTATTGAGATGATTTATTTGATGTGCAAGAAACAAAAAATGGGACCCCAACTTTTTGAGTTTTGTCCCATTCATTCGCGCAAAGTGCTCATCATTTTCAACACCGAGAAATGTCAAAAAAGCTTTTAACATTTTTTAAAGGGTAATAGCGCTTCTACTTAAACAATTAATTAGGCACTTTTTGAAAACAATGCATATTTTTGTCCGTTTACTTCCATTCCCAAAGTCCTCCACTTTTCTACATAAGCCGTGAGTCATCATCAAACTCGAGCTCATTAACTATTACGAGTCGATGCAAAATTAATTTCAAAAATTTTCGTAATAATTGTGACCGATAGACGAAGGAAAATGGTTGTTATTGACTCATTTCATTTACAAATTCCAACGTTCGTCCCTGAACCTGCGCCAATTAATGACAAATGGTCGCCATAATTTGAGTCATAAACAATTAATTTTATTCGTTTGCCCAATTGGCGGTGGCCGGCCGATTATCTTTCGCGTAAAGCGGCGGAATTTTTTTTCTGCATTTAAACATATCATTAAATAATTGCCTTAATTAGTTGGAAATTGGCGAATGAATGTCCAAAAGGACGACTGTAAATTTGAAGAAAATTAATTGCCGAAGTTTTGAGCGCTCAATTTTTGATCTGCCGATCGTTCCCAACTGTCCAACGCGCGCCTCTTTTGCTGTACAGTCCGACCGTCTCGAGAATGACGAGAGTGAAAGAACATAAAATAACTATTTACTTTCCCTTAGTTTTTATTCGGTTGGCAAATTGGGAAGGCTCTACTTCAGTTTATACGTCTAATCGACAAAATTTTATGCGTCCAATCACAAATAAAGCATGAATTCTCTTAAAATTTATTTTATAAGATATTTAAAAAAATCTATGTTTACCTAAGTTATAAAAATAGACAAAAAGTTTTGTTTACCAAATTCACTCAAGAAAAAATCAAAGACCAATTAATAAAAATGAGACGAGAAAAGTTTTGTTTGCCAAGTTCACTCGAGAATTAGCGATATACTTTGTCGACCCTACTAATTCACAAGAGGCTACTTGGCGGGCTCTTAAGCAGGGTTTAAAACATTTACATGGCACTAACCATGACATGCTTCCTACTTACCTTTACCAATATATGTATCGTCGTTTTCATGGAAACATCAAAATTTTTCAACATATTCTTGAGGATATTCGTTTACATTTTCCTGTTTAATTCGTTTGGCTCAGTTCATTACCTTTTGTTGCTCAAATTCTGATTGGACGCATAAACTTTGATTGGACGCATAAACTGAATTAGAGCCATTGGGAAACCCGGATAAAGTGAAACAAATAATAATATTGAATTAAGAATTACTTAATTCATACAGATAAAGTCAAAATGCTTTTCGCATAGTTTTAAATCACATATTTTACACGGATTTCTATTACTTTTTGAGGAAAATGGCCACCAACAAAGTTGGGTTGCCGACAGCCTCCGAAACAAAGAAAATTTCTTCTGTTAATTATGCCGTTGAAAGTGACAAAGCCAAGACTGCTGGGACTGCTCTAAAGAAAGCGGCTCCAAAACGCGGATTTGTGTCTTCATGGCTGATGTGCTGCTTGGGAGAAAGGGCAATGCCACGGCACAACAGAATCTCCTCCCAGACGGGTTCAATGCGTTCACGCTCATGGAGTATGCGGCAGAAGGGACTGAGCGGGTAGCGAAGCTGGGAAATTAAAAATCTGAAAGCAATACAAATGGCGGTTGGGATACAAAATTTATTCACAAGAAAAGCAATTTAAATGTTTTGCATTTTTATCCAAAAAGCAAATTTTACATTTTACACTGGTCACAGCGCCTTTTGCGAGCACACTTGGGACATTGTACAGCTACAAGACAACTTCCCCGAGTCGTCCATCGACACGGCGGACGTTCGACGAAGTCGTGGCTTGGCCACGGACAGGGCCGTATTGTTCCTGCAGCGTAACGGCCCGAACGTGTTGCCGGCCCCCAAGGAGATGAGCAGTGTGGAGTTGCTGATTCGCCAGTTTTGGAATTTGTTGTGGGCGCTGCTGATCGGTGCCGCCACGCTGTCACTGCTCCAATTCTTCTTGGACACATCGTAAAATTAAAAAAAAACTTATTATTAAGGCTTTTTTTAGAAAATAAAAAAAAGAAAAGGGCATTTTGAGGGAATTGGTTTTAAGATTAACGGGGGTTTTTGGTTCAAAAGGTCTCATGGGCTTTAAAAATTTAACTGCCCTGGTTTATCATTTAAGCGAAATGATCAACCTCTACATTACGCTGATTTTGTACGGCATGATCACTGTGATGTGCGTTGTGTCGTGGCTTGAGGAGCTTCGAGCAAGAAAAGTGGGCAAAATAAAAAAGAAATAATTATTTTAAATGATTTTCTGGAGTTTTAAGGTGGTTCGTGGATTTCAAAAACTACTTCCCTCCTCTTGCATTGTTATTCGAGACGGAATGGAACGGAGCATTGAGGCTCAGCAACTTGTGGTCGGTGACATCATACGAATTCGGGCAGGAAATCGTGTGCCGGCAGATTGTCGGTTAATTTTACAAAAAAATATAATCAAAATAAATTCAATTAGTATAAAGTCAAATAATTAAGCGTTTTACATTGTTCCGAGCTGAAGTTGGAGTCCTCCTCAATCACCGGTGAAGCGGAGCCAATTGAATACCAAGCTGAGGAAGTGGCCGAGTCGGTGTCCGTGTTTGAGGCCAGAAATGTCGCTTTTAACGGCTCACTTTGTGTTGAAGGCGATGCAATTGCTATTGGTCCGTCCGTTTTACTGTGGCACAAAAGCCTGCCAAAAAGACAAAAATAATTTAAATTAAAAAAAAGTGAAATTGTAACGTAACAAAAACCATTACGTACGATGAGCTCTTTGCCATTTTCCTCATTCGTTTAAAAAACACTAACATTTATAAAACTGTTAATTTATTAAGGGAAAATAAGTTTTGGGAGCGCATTATCCAATTTTAACAATAATTTTTGTGTTGTTGCAGTGATTCGTGTTGCTGTCCAAACGGTGATCGGACAAATCGCACATTTAACCACCGGCCAGCAGTCCAACGAGAGTCGGCTGGAAATGCAAATCCGCAAATATGTGAAGTTTCTGATTGTTTTGGCGTGCAGCACCGCGTTGGTGGTGTTCTTTGCGGGCGGAATTGTGCGCCATTGGAAAAACTTCATCCAGCTTTTGTCTAACGGTTTCCTCGTCTGTGCCATCGGAATGGTATGGCATATTCCGTCAAATTTACGGCACTTTTGGCCCTTTTCCATAAAAATCTTTAAAATTGGTAATTGCGTTGGCACATTAAGGTGCCCTGCGGTCTGCCCGCGACGGTCACTTCAATTCTGACGGTTATTGCGCGTCGTTTGGCCAGCAGAAATGTGTACGTCAAACGGTTGGACATTTGCGAAGCGCTTGGCCAAGTGGCCATAATTGCGTCGGACAAAACGGGCACATTAACCAAAAACGAAATGCACGTTACTTCACTTTGGCACTGCAACAAATTCATCGCGGGTGATCATTTCGGGGGGGGGGGGGGGCTTAATTTTAAAAATTAATTTTGACAAATAAAATATATTTAATTTACTTACTAAATAAATATGTCCCGTTTATTTGTAGGAATGCCTAAAAAAATTGACGAAAATTTGTCGAAGAAATTGCTGTCCAATTACTGCTCGCCTCTTTGTGACATTTTTGAGTGTATGACGGTGTGCAATTCGGCCAGTTTAAGTGAGATCAACACAAAAAAGTCCGGACAAATTGCTTCAGATGCTGATCGACCGGATGAAGGGTATTTAAAATTAATTTTAAAATAAAGAAAATAACAACAATTTTTCCGAATTAGGAGAATAATAATTTTCCCATTTCTCAGTGATGTTGAGCTTGGCGCTGAACCTATTGTGAGCAAATTTTCGGTGGCACAAAAATTTTCGCGCAGCATATCGATGATTGGCGGGACGATACACCGACAGGACACAACGACTGGCCGCGGGAAGAAGAAGGCCATGGGCTCGCCCTCGGAAGTGGCCATGCTCAACTACGTCAATGCACTAATTGATGTGGAGGAAACGCGCGGAAGACACAATGTGAATGAAGATTAAAAAAAATCAAATTTGCCAACCTGCGTGTTTTAAGATCACTTTTGAAGTGCCGTTTAACTCAAAACGCAAATGGCATCTGATGATCTCGGAGCTATCCAATGACAAGAAAAACGGGCTAAAGCAGTACAAGCTGTTGATGAAGGGTGCTTCGGAGATTCTGTCCCACATGTGCTCTACTTATGTTGATGAGCATGGACAGCAGCAGAAGTTGGGCAACATGGAGCTCAAGCAGTTCGAAGACGCGTACACTCACTTTGCGGAGCGCGGCCATCGCGTGATTGGATTCGCCACCAAAACATTCAGTGCCCCTTGGTAGTCACACAAAATTTGGATTAAAAAGTTTTACAATAGATCGGACCTTCTGATCGGTCTCTATATTGAAAGGCTTTTTAAGGGACACAATTTTTGACTTGGACGAAGGCAATGTGCCGCTGGAGGATCTGACCTTCTTGGGAATGTGCTCCATCATGGACCCGCCCCGGGAAGACACCTCTGAAGCCATCAAGCAGTGCAAACACTCTGGCATTAAAGTAAAATACCAATTAGTTAAAATTATATTAAGCCTTTTCAATGAAAGTGAGGGAAAAACTGGAATAGTTACAGAAATGAAAAATAATGAAAATATTGACCTGAATCTCGATAATAAATTTATAAAAATTCAAATTGTTCACAAAGGTGTTCATGGTGACCGGAGATCATCACCTGACGGCGACTGCCATTGCACGTCAAATCGGACTCATTGAAGACACACAAAAAACTGCGACGATTCAATCAAATGGGATGTGAGTTTCCGCTACAAAATGTATATTTTCTGCGGAATTTTATTTAAGATAAATTAACTTTTTAGTTTTAAACTTACTAAATTGCAATTTTAGACCTTTGTTTTCAGATTCAAAATTGAACAAATTTTTCAAGATTTAGAAAATAATAAATTTCCATATTACAGCAAAACTCCGCCCAAAGAATTGAAGAAATCGCAATCTTTCGCGTCCCATCAGCAATTAGCACTTTGCGTGCCCAAGTTGATGATGAAAACATTGAGCACAGAATTGCCATTGAGCGAGGCCGAAAAAGATTACGAGGCATGAAATATTTAAAATATTTTTATTTAAAAGAATATATTAATTAATTCAAATAAATGGTGAAAGGGCACTATCCAGACCAGAATCTGATGAGTACAATTCCGGTTTGCTGACCTGATTCAGATCACATTTAAAAGCTTTAGTCAAAATTTTTCTTGTCAAGATCGTTCACGGCGAACGTATTTCGCGCCTGAGTCCGCTTGAATGGGACACACTTCTCAAGAAGGATTCGGTTGTTTTTGCCCGTACCACACCGGAACAAAAGCTAATGATTGTGGAGCAGTGCCAACGACGGCGGCAACTTATCGCAATGACTGTTCGATTTGGTTTATAATTAATTATTCAATAAACAAAATTATATTTATATTTATTTGTTCAATCAAAATAGGTAATTGAAGTCAGACATTTTGTTCCAAAAGATTTCTGAACATTTTAAGGGCGACGGAGTAAACGACGCACCGGCGCTGAAAAGAGCTGACATTGGCATTTCCATGGGTTCAGGTAAATTTACCGTTAAAATTTGAAACTTTTTTTGCGCATTTCGAAAATTAAAAAAGGACATTTTTGAAAGGCAGTGAAGTGGCCAAACAGGCGGCCGACATTGTTTTGGTGGACGACAATTTTTCGTCGATTGTTCGCGCCGTTGAGGAAGGCCGTGTAATGTACGAAAACATCAAAAAGTTGCTGGCCTACACAATGCCGCACTCGTTCCCCGAGGTGTGGCCGGTGATCATCAACTTTTGTTTCGGCTTTCCGGCAGGCATTACTGCTTTACAGGTAAAATTTGAGCCCTTTCGGGGGCCTTTGGATTTCCTTTTAAACCGGTTAATTTTGTTCTTTATATAAATTAAATTTTGTTATGTCCAGATCCTCTCTATTGATTTGTGCACCGAAATTCTGCCCGGCGTCTCTTTGTCGCGTGAACTTGCCGAAGGCGATGTGATGGCCCGACCGCCGCGGGCCATGAACAAAGTGCTCATCTCCAACACTTTATTGGCATACTGTACGCGGAAATTTGAATGCAATTTGAGTAGAAAGTTCAAATATTGTAGCTTATGCCTACACGGGCCAAATACAGTCGTTGGGCTGTTTTCTGGCATATTGTTGGGTGTTCTGGAGCCACGGCATTTCCATCTCCGATTTGTGGATGTCCGCTCTGAACAGTTGGAAGCCGGACGGAGAAACATTCTTTAGGTATAATGGACCTAAATAGACGACCCCATTCACTTCCCGGGTGGTCTTTCTCTTGCTCGATTGCATTAATATATTCATTTAATTAATTAAGTTTTCCAAACATTTAATTTAATAAGTCTACAATTCGTTTTTCAGCAATGGCAAAGCTTTTACCGTTGAACAACAATTGTATATTGGGCGTCAGGCGTGCAGTGCTTGGCAAATGGGCATTGTCTTTGGCCAATTCTTTAACATTTGGAGCGCGCGGACGCGAAGAGTGTCACTGTTTCGGCACGGCTTTTTCTCCAACAAGGCGCTGATCTTGGCATTGCTGGTCGAATTGGCACTGATCATTTGCTTTGTCTATATGCCCGGTGTGTTGAATTGGAAACAATTTTTGATTCATTTTTTATGGCGATTTGACCAAAATATTTCAGAATTGGAAAACGTTTTAAAATTTATTTGTTTCAGGCCTGAATCATTTTCTTGGAGGGGCGCCCATCCCTTGGCAATGTTGGGCCGTTGTGGCTGCAGTCGGCATGTTCATCAACGTTTACAATGAGATCAGAAAGTATTTTGTACGCCATTACCCCCAAAACAGAATTGTTCGGTGCTTCAAATGGTGAAATATGGCGGCGGATAAATAATCACTTTTATTTATGTATAATAAATTTAATGGTGCTAAATTGGCACAACGTTTGGTGCTTAAACGGTGGCCAAATCGGTTCCTGGAAAACAAAACAATATTATTAGCTGCTTATAACTAAAGACCGGCCAGAAGGTTTGGTCGGTACTATTCGGTAAAGTACTGAAAAAGTACCAAAAAAAATTGGCGGTACATTTTCGGCACCAAATTTTTTAGAGTAATTTTTAACAAAATTCGTTTATTTCAGAAATTTTGGCTAAATCAATATTTATATTGAGTTTAAGAAGTCGGCCTGTTCTGTGGCAGGATTTTTAAGTTTTTGATCAATTTGAAAGGGGGGAGGGCCGGCGGTGCCCGAGAAAATTTTTTGGAATTGTTGATGGAATTTGTTAATAAAAATGGTCCAAAAACTGTATCGCGGAAGGGCGAAAAAATGATCAGAAAAATTAGAAAAAATCAACTTTTCTCGGGCCAAGACTTTTTCAAAAAATTTAATTTTATTTAAATGCTCTTTATTTTTCTATTTTTGACACCAACTTTATTTGGTGAATTTCTTAATGTTGAAGTAAATTCTCTAAGCAAAAAGTAAAAATTTAGATTACCTTCAAGGAAGTTTCGGTCGGTTCTTTTCGGTAAAGTACCGAAAAAGCGTCGGTACTTTCCCGTACCGTCCGATCTCTACTTATAACTCTTTAAATAAACACTTAAACAGAGCTAAAAAATCACACATTTTTTTCAATTTTATTTTAATTGCAATTTGAATAAAGTTAATAACAAAATTGCTTAATAAAAGGTGCATTTTTGGTGGTGTAGAACTTATTGTTAAGGCCCATTAAAAAGTGAGGTTAATTGCGGCTAAAATAAATTTTATAAATTTTCTTAGAATTTTACATTTATCCTATCCTATTTTAATAAAATATTGCCAATAAAAGAACCCACATTTTATTGATTTTCGATGGTGCGTCCCCCATTTATCATATCATCTTTAGGCTGAGCAAATGATTTCAATGAAAGAATAGGTAATAATATAATATAATTTTATTATATTATGCTTACAAATTCTATTAGTTCTAGGGTCCTTTTCATGGTCCGGCAAACTCTTCCCCTTTAATTGATCCAAACAAAAAATTTTATATTTTAAATTTAGAAATGATTTTATACGAATTAGTTTTGTGTTGTTTTTTACATTGTGCCGCCGGTTGGACTCTTCCTGCCAAAAAAGTTGAAAAATGTGGAAAATATTCGATTGAATTAATTCAAATGCCCCTTCACTACACATCCTACAAAAATGTTGAACCGTTGCAAATTAAAATTAGCGGTCAAAATGACCATACAAATGAAGCTGCCGGATTGGTAAAGTTTCAAATAAAATGCAATTAAAAACTATTTAATAATGTAAATGACCAAAATTACAAATAAAATGCAATTAAAAACTATTTAATAATGTAAATAAATGACCAAAAGGTTTCGGTGGGATATTATTCGCCGCGCGACGGATTAATTAAATGTGTGGCGGTTAAATTAACGAGCAGTAGGGATGGAAACAGCGCCTTTTACGTCAGATCGCGCAATATTATGCACAAAATTCAACAAAAGTTGTCGAAAAATGAGCGAAAATATTTGATCGAAATGTTTGACGCGTATGTAAGCAAAAAACATGAAATATAAATGGAAAATAATTTTATTATAAAAATTGAATACAAATAACAAATATAATTAATTACATCTTTTGCATCCAATATTATAATGGAATTTAGGAATTTAAATTAATCATTTTCACTTGCCAAACTTTTCTTGAACATTGAGTCTCGACGAGTTTTTTTTGAATTTTTAAATCCTGTTAATTGGATTTTAAAATTTACTTCTAACATTAAATTAAGCGGCTACACAACGCCCTATGGAGAGGGAGCGCTAATTATGGAGTTGGGCGAGGAGTCATTCGCTGAACGATTGTACGGACGGAGGAGGACAGTTCAGTATGAGAGTGGCAGTGACCTGTTGGGTGCCATAAGCGAACTGGCACAGCCACTGGTCGAATTTCATAAGAGTTCGTTTTTTATTTACATTAAAAAATATTCAAAAAATATTTAATCGATGCGCTTCAGTTGCAGTTCACATGGACGTAAACCCACGGAATTATTTGTACGTGTTGGACAACGGCCGAACGGTGCTGAAACTGATCGATTTTGAAGGAGCCCAATACATTTCGTCGTCCAATCCCAACGAAAGTGTTGTGGTTGGTGTGCACGCATTCACTCCCGAATACACCGCGCCCGAGTATTACGATCCGCTGTACGGCCAGGTTAACATAACGTCAAACATTTCTATTTTCCAAATACCTACCTGCTTAATACGGCGCTAGGACTTTTCGACAGTGGACTTTTCGACAGTAAGCGGATTTTTCGACAGTACAACAAATAATCATAAAATTTAAGTTAATTAAAATTTCAAAAAAAAATTATAAAAGATAGTTTTATCCATATTATTTCAATTCAAATATATGCTCTTGAGTGAGTGAGATGGCAAAGTTTTTGAGATGGTCTCTATAAAATAAATTTTCCGGATCAATAATATCTAATGAAAAAATATGTTTGTAATGTCGTCTATTTTGGTCAGATTTTGAACGAAAGTTATGCCACACTAATCAGAGCTACATTCATGGCACAGAATTTGAAACCGAAAAAATTGGGCGCATACGAAGGTGTTTACTAAAAAATAATTTGAGAAATAGAAATGGGCATCAGAAATTCAGTGAGATAATCAGAGGCATGTAAGCAGAAGATCATCTAACCAAATTTGTATTAAATTTATATGGATAAAACTATCTTTTGAATATTGGCTTAAATATATTTTTTTTTTGAAATTTTAATTAACTTAAATTTTATGATTATTTGTTGTACTGTCGAAAAATCTGCTGTCGAATCTCCGCCGCTGTCGAAAAGTCCAGCACTGTCGAAAAGTCCGCTTACTGTCGAAAAGTCCACTGTCGAAATGTCCGGGCATTAATACTCCATCATTCCAATCGCTAATTGCCGGAAATTTTGCTTATTCCATCAAATAAATGACATTCATGAGATATGATTTAAACTTAATTATAATTAAAAGATTTCTACAAAATTCGACATTTGGTCAGTGGGAATGATTGCCTTTGAACTGTTTGTTGATCGACTGCGAGCTGAACGCGGAGAGGGACCAATGAACGATGTAGGGAAAAATGTGTGCTTTTTTGCCAATATTTATTTAGACAGAGCGAAGGAAAACGCTTTGCAACATTGGCAATTTGTACTTGGGATTTAAACGAAATCGATTCGGGGATTTTCCGGGTGCAGTTAAAGAAGTGATGATTTCGTACTCCGAAGACAGAAATTGGGTGTGGCAGAACAGCGACGCGATTAACACCGTAATGCAACTTTGGCTCAAATTTCCGAGAACGGCACTTTTGGTTACGGTAAGTACCAACAGAGTTAAAACGATATAAATGACAAATAAGGATATAAAATTAATATTATACAAAAATGCAATTTAATATTATAATTCTTTTTTGTGTAATTTTTTTTGTTAGAATTTGTTGCACTTCCAACAAGAAAAGCGTTTGACTGCCCAAGGAATTTTGGATTACATTAATGGTTTATGTTATCCTGATGAACTAAAAGTCGTCAAAGACCCAAAGGAATTAAGAATTTTCAGTTCATTAAATTTTGGCGGTTTCAAAAAAATTTTGCGCAAAATTAAATGGTCTAACCAATTAAAATTATGGAAAAATCATTGGTTTGAGGCAAACAAAAAATATGCAAAATTGAAGGTTTTGCTGAAGAAAGTATTGAAAGTGCAGCAAAGAGAGATTTACGAGATGGAAGCGAGCGTAGCGATGGAATTCGAAGAATGTGAAGCGGAGTGAAATTATATAAAGCAAAAATTGAATTATTTATTATAAGTTTAAGAGATATGTTTTGAATTTGCTAGGCAATGATCCTTTTTTTGTTCACCCACAAAATGAATTTAGGTAAGTTTTTAATATTATTTAAATTATTTATTTAATTTATTATATTAATTTTGTTCTCGTTGAACCAAAAATGGCTATTTAAGGAAAGAATTCATAATATTTATGAAAGCGTTCTGTTGGTTAACAAATTTGTTGCGGATTTTATTAAGAAGACAAACCGGTTTAAAAAATATTCCGTAAACTTTGTTAATTTTACATTTGTAAAAAAGAAAGAAAAATTGTGCTTAAATGGAAAAAGAATAACGTATCTTCGTACTGGGAATAAATTGGAAAAATGGGGTTTTCGCTTAAAATCACTCATATCTGGCAATAGCCCTACTTCAAACTTCAGATTTTAAACCTTTCCTTTTAGCAATCCATGAGAATAGTTATATCTTTGTCAATGGGCTCCTCCCCGACGGAATTGTCCATGCCCAACTTCTTCATTTTACCGGCAATATCGTCCATCCGGCCGTTGACGTATTCGTGTTTGTAGACGGCGTGATGTAAAGTCTGCGCATCATTTTAACATCAATTTTATGCCCGATTTACTTGGCTACCTGGTCTCCTCCTGCTCGAGCAGTTTCTGGTAAGCCTGCAACTCCGTGTCCAGCTCGACCTTGACATCAAACAAGTTCTGATAGTCGCTAATCAGCAGTGCAATTTGTAGTGCCGCCTCGAAATCCTTAAAATTATTTCTCAACAAAGAAGAATTGTTCGCGAATTCGTCTATCTTTGAATTACATCTATTTGAGAAAGCTCCTGAAATTGATTCTAAGGACATCAAACGGATGTTTGGCCTCAAATTGTTTAAAAAACCAAACTAGTAATAATCAAATAGTGCTTTGTGAATAATTCAAAGTCCAAACTGATTAAAAAATGTATTCAAAAAATTAGATGTTGAAACCATAGAAATTAGAGATCATTGGTCCCAGGGTAATTAAACCTTTTTACATGAAATGTGAGGGCCGGCGGGGAAACGATGGGACAACAATTTGGACGTGGGTGTTCGAAAAGGAGCAACATGATAATATTTGTTGGGTGTTAGCACGTTCCTTTACGTTAATGGGCAGGGGCAGAAAATTGGTCGGGAGGATTAATGCTTGGTCGTTGGCCGTAAAAATTGGAGAAGTGCGGTCAACAACAAAAATTCAAAACTTTCTTTGAATTTCGAAATGGGAGTTTCGACAATATATGCGCAGATTATACAGCCATCTAATTCACAATGAACGAATTTGCGAATTACAAATATTTCATCACCGTTTTACGAACATTAATCCGGTTTGGGTGAAGAGGTCCCCGGTTCCGTCTAAAACGTTACCAATATTTAAAAAAAAATGTTTTTCCGAAACAGCAAAAATCCCGGTATTTCCGAAATTTTGCACATCCCTGCTACGGTCCTTTGTAGTCAGCAATCGAAGGTCCGAATGAGCCCAAAAAGTGGATGAATGGAAGTTATGGAAAAAAGTATCAAAGAACATAATATAGATTAAACGTTGAAATTGTTTTCTTTTTTTCTTTACAATATGATATTGCATTCCTGGAAGTTTCATGATGGAAAAATGTTTATGTTTTTATTCCTTTTTTTGCCTGAGTATGGAATTACAAAAAATGGAATAAAGCATAAAGCATCGTCGTACTGGGAATAAACTGGAAAAAATCAAACCACTTAAAATCATTGGGACAAGAAACGCAAAAAAGTTTTTGTCCATCTCTGATCACTGACTCCAATGTCAATAAATGATGCCGCTGCCCCGTTCATAGCCACCGCCAACGACAACGCCACCACGATCACCGGCAGCAAAAGTGCCAAGTTCCATGGACTGTTTATAATTTCTGTACATTTCCTCCTCCCCGCCGTCGTCGTCAGCTTTGGTCGCCGGTTGCCTGTCATGCTGCGCGTTATTCGGCGGCAGTGCGCCGTTTTCGGCATGTCCCAGCAGCCAAAAGGTCTCCATGACGCCCTTTCCCTACGAAATAAACCGGCCAATGTTTTCAGATCAAAACTGATTAGATAATGATCATTAATGTTTAATGATTGATTGAATCAAATCACCCCCACCTTAATTATCACTTCGCCTCTACTCTCCATTATGTACCCGTCGAAATTGGCGTTCAACAGAGTGTGAGTGGCTTTGGAGATGTGTATTTTGTTAGCTGAATTATTCAAAAAGAAAAATCAGAAAATTTAAATACAAAACGAACGGCTTGAAGAGCTTTCCATCCGGGAAGCGGTGTTTACCGTATCCCCAAAAAGACAATAGCGAGGCATTGCCAGCCCTTAAAAAGGTTCAAATTTATCACCAAAAATTAGGGATTGGGGGAGCGAAACATTTCAATTTTTTGTTAAATTAATTCCAAAAATATTCACGCAATTATTACCGACAACGCCCGCCACACACGGGCCGCTGTGCAGTCCAATTCGGAGACGAATTCGCTCATTGGGAAGGTCCAAAATTCGGAAGTCGCTCAATGCTTTCATAAACTCCAAAGCCCTAAAATTTATTTAAAAAAATATTCAAATTCCTTTTAAATTTAAATTAATTTATTTACATATCCGCGCATTCTTTTCCATGCAAATTGCCATTTCGTTTGGGCAGTCCGGACACGCACAAATATCCATCGCCTAAAAGTTTAAAAACGATAAATTAAAATTTCAAAAGGATTAAAATAAATAAAGTTAGGGCTTCCGGAACCCCGGTACCCAAATGTTGGTCGGTGCCCTGTCAAACTCACCAATCGATTCCACCTTGTACGCGTCGTGCTCGTCGATGATGGCGTCCAGCGTGGTGTACAGCTCGTTCATCAGGTTCACCACCTGCAGGGGCCGCATTTGACTTGACAGTGCCGCGAATTGGACAATGTCGGAGAAGAATACGGTAACCGCCTCAAAGTGTTCGGGTTCCACGGATTGACCAAGCTTCAGACGGTCCGCAACTTGTCTTAAAGTTATGTAAAATTCAGAAAAATGTCACACGGGACCCCCACCCTAGGGCAAATTTACCGTGGCATCATACGGTAGAGGAGGATGTCCGACTTTCGCTTTTCCCCCTCCAACTCTCGCGTTCGCTCCTGCACTTCCTCCTCCAGCTTGTTGGCGTACTGCTCCAGCATGCCGAACACGTAATCCATCAGGTTGACACTCTGTCCGGCATTCATTTGCCGCAACTTCTGCCGGACCTTCTCAATGGTTGGACGTTCATTCGGAGCCTCCACCCAACAATCGCGAATCAGATGAATCTGCAACAAACGGATTAAACCCGCGCAAAACTCCTTTCCATGCCAATTCCGGGTTCAGGTTGTCAAAGGCGGGTCGTAGCGACGGTCTCAGTGGGATCAGCCCGCCTCGCTTCACCAAATACGCAATTTCCTCCGAATTTCGTCCGCGCGTTACCGTACTTCTCCCCCTCCGGGGCTCTCCCGACAAATGCACTGCTTGCTCCCCTTCCTCCTCAGCGGCGCCGCCATTCTCCCAACACGGAGACATATTCACCATCTGAAGCAGAAATTAACTTTAAAACGTAATAATTTAATTTATTTTTTTATACTTCAGTGAAAATCAGTGCCAAAGTATAAACGTCCGATTGTTTTGAGCCGTCGACATTTTCATCCAAATCGCCCATTTTCCGCAATTGTTCGGGTGAAAGCCACAAAAGATCTAATAGAAAATTATGTGAATTTTTGACAATGTAAAATCTTACAAAATGTAAATTTAATAAAATAATTTTTATTATTTTTACCTTTTGTTTGCGTTTTTTTGCGAATTTTTCAGCCATCGGAGCCCAAAATAAGAGATTTTCACTTGCCAACGTTCGTTGATCAGACAAGCGGAAGACTTCAGCCGACCATGGAATTGGAGGGCCGAGTTGTGCAAGAAGTACATTCCCTTAATTAGTTGAAAAATAGGACAATAAGAATTAAAAAGCATATAAATGCCGGATTCCGGACTTTTTTTGGTATTCGGTTACATCCCTGGTCCTAACAATGAATTATTTGCGAATATAAATTGTAGTAACCATTTGTATATTTTAATTTTTAATGGTAAAAAGTCATTTTTCACCTCACAAAGCTCCTTGATGGCCGACTGGATGAACACAACATCTTTGACCATGGCATTCTCGGACAAAATCACGTCTCTGATCGAACCGCGGGCGCAGAAATTCCACACCGCCAAAACATTGGGCCCGTCGAGGCAAAGTCCCAAAAAACGGTTCATATTCTCATGGTCGAACAATCGCATCTGAATTAGCCCTTGTCCGAGATTTGCCAACATTTTGACACTTTTTGTGCTTTTTACCGTTCGGCACTCGGCCATTTCCGCGACAGTCAATGGCGCGGCCAGCGAAGTAGCGCCGTAAGTGCAAACAATGCATTTGTCGCCGTTGTAAGTGTAAAGGCTAAAGTTTTTGGACTGTGCCAAACTGTCCATGGTCGAGTGGGTCAACGATGAAAGGTTCGTTTGATTCGAGCGGAGAGAGTGCTGACTGCGCCCGGTGTTGTGGTCGACTTGCTAATATAGTAATCAATGGTTGGTTAATTACCATAATTGAGCTTCTTCCTTCACCCACCCTTTGCTTCTGTTGCTTCAAAAGTGCAAAAGGAATTTGCCAAAGTAAATTATTTTTCCGATTTTGTGCAATTTTTGCGCTAAAATTTAAAAACAATTATTCAATAAAACAACGCGATTTATACCGTATCAAAACGGCAAAAATGAAAATGCTGCCGCCGATGAGAAGCACAAACAGAACGATTCCGGTCACGAAATATCCCTTAATGATCAAATTAGCATTTTCAAACAACTTGCCGACACTTTGTACATATCGAACACGGATACGGTACATCCTTTGCCATCAAAGCCGCAGACGGGCACTGCCGGGGGGATGACTCCGGCACGGGAGGCCCACATCTGAGAGCTGGCATTTCTCATTGACACATTCTAAAAGTATAAATTATTGGTTTAAAAGCATAAAATTGATGATTTGATCGATCAATCTCGCTTAAACTCACCATTTGTCCATTAACCCAAGCCAATTGCATCAAAACTTGAAGTGAATTTCCCTGCGCGTCAGACTTTCGATTGGACATTACGAAGACTCGCGTGTTCTGATCTGTTTCTACTGTTACATAACCGGTCAGACCTAAGCAAATAAATTTTGGCGGGCGGGAAATTTAAAAAGTTCAAACCCATGAAAGGCTTTCTGTTATTGCGTGCCAACAGAGAGCCATTACGGTAGATTTCAGGTCGTACCCCGAATTGCTTAAAGCTTTCATTTAGTGCCATTCCGTAATTGTAAATTGCGTCATAGAGAAGAATAGAATAAGTGGACCCCTGACAAATGAATGTATAAAAATGATCAATTTGTGATCAGAAATTAATCATCACATTTGTAACACTGCCGCATTCCGATTCGGGACAATAAAAGGGCCAATCGCGCGTTCGGTTGACCACTCTTTCGTAAAAGCCGTAATAGTTTCGGTTGGACAACGCGGACAGAGTGATGTCATAATGCCACTAAAAAATTTTGTTTTTTATTTTTATTCTGTTGGAAAAGAGACAGCCATAACAGACTAAGAAAAACAGTGATGGCCAGTAAAGCTTTTTAATTCAATTTAATAAAATAAAATAAATTTTCATTTCTGACAAACCCAAAATGCCAATTGGCCAATAGCCTTCGCGTCTGCGTCCCTTCCATCCGGCACATTCGACGCATTCAAAATGCTTCTACAGAAATTATGAAAAATAATTCAAATAGGTATTACCTCCCGGATTGCACCCAAAATGGCAGTCTCGACAAATTGACTTAATTCGTTGATAATGTTTTTTGAAAATTCCATTTTTACACTCACACGAAAACACCAAATCGTTGTCGATAATGATGTACACATATTCCTTTAAATGTTATTTTCAAATGTTCAACTCCAGCAGACCGGACCGAACCGGACCTTAGTGTTCAGTCCGACGTCATACAAAGTCAGGGCGAAGGTGCGCAACTGTGTTATGTCGTCAAAGCAAAGCAACATAACTTTTATTCCGATTTAAATTTGATTTTTTTTTTTTGAATTTCCCCAACTCACTCCGCGCCCGCTGCTGCAGCCCACTGACCAGTGTGGCCGTGTCGGACGATTGAATATTGAAAATGCGCGCTTTGTAACTGAGACTGACCGTCGACTGAGCACTCAAAGCATTCTAAGCGATTAAAACAATTCAATTTATGTTTTTGCAATTCAATTTATGAAGCTTAACAACAAACACCAACTAACTAACATCAATGTCACGGGCAAGTAAGTTGCAGCCTAAACAAAATTAATTTTTTTTAAACTTTTTTATTATAAATTTAACCTCCGCTGACTGCACTTAAATCGCTTTGAATCACTAAGGCGAATTGAGTCCAATTGAAATAATGCATCAGGCCGACGATCCCGGCAGCCATGCTATAAAAAAGAATTAATTAGTGATAAAATTAAATTTAACGCTTTTTTTGTTGGGGTTTTTAAAATTACTATCTGTAGTTTGGCACAATGTTCAACAGCGATGGATAGGTCGCGTTGTTGGAGGATGAAAGTCTAAATGCGTAAAAATGCGTTTATATAAATATAAAAACTTATTGGAAAAACTCACTCTGACGCCATACTCTGTCCCCAAACCATCATTGGCAAGTTAAAGCTGGCGGCCAAATGACCCAACAATGGTGGCACTATAGGAACAGGCATTTATTAGTTTAAATAATTATTTTATTTAATTATTAATTATCTACCGTCCATGCACGGCGTCGCAATGATTGCGTCGGCACCGTAATTCCGAATAAATTGATAAATCTTGCCAAGAGCAATTGCCTCATTACACCTTCCATAGAACCATTGGAACCTGCAATAAAAAAGCACAAAAACATAAATATTGGAATGGAGTTTTGTAAACGATTATTATTGTAACGACTTGTTTGACCCATTTGACTTATTTAAGTTAACGTAATTGTGGCATTCTGTTTTGTAGTTTGTGTCTTCTTTTATTTTGCTTTTGGTTCGGAGGTTCTATTGGGGAAATACAATAACTGATAATTTTTACATTGACCGGACTTATTATTTGCTATGGTGGGAAGTCCCGGCTGGCTGGACGGTTAAAACGCCTAAGGGCGGGGGCATAAGAGCCTAATTTGTAAGAGAGCCGGCTGATAGGGGACGCCCCGGTAGCTCGACGAACAAAGGGCCATTCATTGGCTTGGGTATAAAGCTGATCGCGCGCTGCGGGTCTTGATTTTAATTCCCGCCCGGGGCTACCATTTTGCCTAGCGCTCACACTTAATTATATTAATAACTGACGAGAAATTGACGTTTTGTGGGAGGATTTCGTCTGCCCACAATTGTTCCAGCGCCATTGGAATTGCGCCGCCCGAATCGCGCAACGCCGCGTTCTTTCTCGACAAGCCGTAGTCCGTGTCATTTTGGGCAATTAGCATGGCCACTTTGATTAGCGTCTGATTGGCCAAAGGCGTCGCCGGAGTGGTAAATGCGCCAATGCTGTTGCCGGGCATCGTCTGCTGGGCCTGAAAATCGGAGTTCACACTTCAATTGGTCATTAAGAAACGGCTTAACTTGGACTTGGAGTTGACCCCCCTATTAACTTTTTGGGTGGTTAATCGTGTGAGAAATTGTATGTTTATGTATCCGAAAAGTCGAACTTGGCCTGCTACAGCGAGTGCTAGCAGCACAAGGCAAATGATGACGACGTTGACGATGAACATTTTGTACATTAATGACCTACCTCTATTTTAAGGAGAAAAAAATTGCATTATTTAAGTAAAAATACTTAAAGATTCAATGGAAAAAAATTCAACTGCTAAGGGAGTGTGTTAACAAACGTTTCGTCTTCTCCTATTTATTCCGATTATTTTGGCATTTTCTTTTAATGTTTGGGTTATTGTCTCCTCTGATTAGCCTTTGGCAATTTGCTGGATTGTCCGTCTGACGAAGAGAAACACTTCAGAAGGCGGGCGGAAGCCGTACATCAATGCAATTATTAAACGATTAACGTAAATGCTTTTTTTATAAATTAACTGTTATTCTTTTGGTTGTCATTGAGAAGCATTATGGATGATAAAGAACGTTCGAATCAGGAAGGATTTTATTTGGCATCTTGCTAACGCTATTTTTTTTGTTATTCCTTTCTTTAGCTTTTTTTTTAAATTCTGAATGAAATATTTCAGAATTTTCGTTTAACTTTTAATTTTGAAAATCATATGGTATACAGTTAAAAAAAAGGAAACACGTTTATTCTAAAGGTGCATCGTTGCCTCTTGGATTGAATGAAATATTTCAGAATTTTCGTTTAACTTTTAAAAAAGTTTTGAAAATCATATGGTATACAAAAGAAGGCGTTAAAAAAAAGGAAACACGTTTATTCTAATGGTGCATCGTTGCCTCTAGGATTGAATGAAATATTTCAGAATTTTCGTTTAACTTTTAATTTTGAAAATCATATGGTATACAGTTAAAAAAAAGGAAACACGTTTATTCTAAAGGTGCATCGTTGCCTCTTGGATTGAATGAAATATTTCAGAATTTTCGTTTAACTTTTAAAAAAGTTCTGAAAATCATATGGTATACAAAAGAAGGCGTTAAAAAAAAGGAAACACATTTATTCTAAAGGTGCATCGTTGCCTCTTGGATTGAATGAAATATTTCAGAATTTTCGTTTAACTTTTAAAAAAGTTCTGAAAATCATATGGTATACAAAAGAAGGCGTTAAAAAAAAGGAAACACGTTTATTCTAATGGTGCATCGTTGCCTCTAGGATTGAATGAAATATTTCAGAATTTTCGTTTAACTTTTAAAAAAGTTCTGAAAATCATATGGTATACAAAAGAAGGCGTTAAAAAAAAGGAAACACGTTTATTCTAATGGTGCATCGTTGCCTCTAGGATTGAATGAAATATTTCAGAATTTTCGTTTAACTTTTAAAAAAGTTCTGAAAATCACTTTTGGTTGTTATTGAGAAGCATTATGGATGATAAAGAACGTTCGAATCAGGAAAGATTTTTCGAATTTCTTTTTCGGATGGCATTAAAATGATAATTAACATTTGGTAAATTGGCGAAACTTTTTTAAATATTATTGGGTTAGCGGGGGGTGGGGGGGGGGGGGGGGAGGGTGCCGATCGGCGCCCCCTGGGAAGAATAATCATAAGATTTGGCATCCCTCCCTGATATGAACTTTGTCCTAATTTTTTTGTTATTCCTTTCTTTAGCTCTTTTTTAAATCTTCCGCCCTATGGTCCAGGCATGTGCTAAATCGGAAAATAAAATCCGAAATTCCAAAAATTCGACACGATTCGAAAAAATCCCTGTATTTCCGAAATTTTGCACATCCCTGCCGCCGGGCAGGCATACACCAAGAAACCAATTTTACATCATCCATTTTTGTAAAAGTTCAATAAATTTTTTGTCCAAAAAGTACGCAAGACCACAGCCAAGCCCTCGGAAAAAATGAATTTTGTCACTCAATGATGCCATCTTTAGGGGTGTATGCTAACCCCGACCCCGAGTCGGGGATGGGGTTCGGGGTCGGGGTTTTTCGGGGTTAGAAGTGTCGGGGTCGGGGAAAACCCCGAAAAATGGCCTAAATTTGCGGGGTCGGGGACGGGGTCGGGGTGACAACCCTACTTTGCAATATGATATTGCAAATCATTGGGACAAGGAACGCAAAAAAGTTTTTGCACATCTCTGATCACTGACTCCAATGTCAATAAATAATGCCGCTGCCCCGTTCATAGCCACCGCCAACGACAACGCCACCACGATCACCGGCAGCAAAAGTGCCAAGTTCCATGGACTGTTTATAATTTCTGTACATTTCCTCCTCCCCGCCGTCGTCGTCAGCTTTGGTCGCCGGTTGCCTGTCATGCTGCGCGTTATTCGGCGGCAGTGCGCCGTTTTCGGCATGTCCCAGCAGCCAAAAGGTCTCCATGACGCCCTTTCCCTACGAAATAAACCGGCCAATGTTTTCAGATAAAAACTGATCAGATAATGATCATTAATGTTTAATGATTGATTGAATCAAATCACCCCCACCTTAATGATCACTTCGCCTCTACTCTCCATTATGTACCCGTCGAAATTGGCGTTCAACAAAGTGTGGGTCGCTTTGGAGATGTGTATTTTGTTAGCTGAATTATTCAAAAAGAAAAATCAGAAAATTTAAATACAAAACGAACGGCTTGAAGAGCTTTCCATCCGGGAAGCGGTGTTTACCGTATCCCCAAAAAGACAATAGCGAGGCATTGCCAGCCCTTAAAAAGGTTCAAATTTATCACCAAAAATTAGGGATTGGGGGAGCGAAACATTTCAATTTTTTGTTAAATTAATTCCAAAAATATTCACGCAATTATTACCGACAACGCCCGCCACACACGGGCCGCTGTGCAGTCCAATTCGGAGACGAATTCGCTCATTGGGAAGGTCCAAAATTCGGAAGTCGCTCAATGCTTTCATAAACTCCAAAGCCCTAAAATTTATTTTAAAAAATATTCAAATTCCTTTTAAATTTAAATTAATTTATTTACATATCCGCGCATTCTTTTCCATGCAAATTGCCATTTCGTTTGGGCAGTCCGGACACGCACAAATATCCATCGCCTAAAAGTTTAAAAACGATAAATTAAAATTTCAAAAGGATTAAAATAAATAAAGTTAGGGCTTCCGGAACCCCGGTACCCAAATGTTGGTCGGTGCCCTGTCAAACTCACCAATCGATTCCACCTTGTACGCGTCGTGCTCGTCGATGATGGCGTCCAGCGTGGTGTACAGCTCGTTCATCAGGTTCACCACCTGCAGGGGCCGCATCTGACTTGACAGTGCCGCGAATTGGACAATGTCGGAGAAGAATACGGTAACCGCCTCAAAGTGTTCGGGTTCCACGGATTGACCAAGCTTCAGACGGTCCGCAACTTGTCTTAAAGTTATGTAAAATTTAGAAAAATGCCACACGGGGCCCCCCTAGGGCAAATTTACCGTGGCATCATACGGTAGAGGAGGATGTCCGACTTGCGCTTTTCCCCGTCCAACTCTCGCGTTCGCTCCTGCACTTCCTCCTCCAGCTTGTTGGCGTACTGCTCCAGCATGCCGAACACGTAATCCATCAGGTTGACACTCTGTCCGGCATTCATTTGCCGCAACTTCTGCCGGACCTTCTCAATGGTTGGACGTTCATTCGGAGCCTCCACCCAACAATCGCGAATCAGATGAATCTGCAACAAACGGATTAAACCCGCGCAAGACTCCTTTCCATGCCAATTCCGGGTTCAGGTTGTCAAAGGCGGGTCGTAGCGACGGTCTCAGTGGGATCAGCCCGCCTCGCTTCACCAAATACGCAATTTCCTCCGAATTTCGTCCGCGCGTTACCGTACTTCTCCCCCTCCGGGGCTCTCCCGACAAATGCACTGCTTGCTCCCCTTCCTCCTCAGCGGCGCCGCCATTCTCCCAACACGGAGACATATTCACCATCTGAAGCAGAAATTAACTTTAAAACGTAATAATTTAATTTATTTTTTTATACTTCAGTGAAAATCAGTGCCAAAGTATAAACGTCCGATTGTTTTGAGCCGTCGACATTTTCATCCAAATCGCCCATTTTCCGCAATTGTTCGGGTGAAAGCCACAAAAGATCTAATAGAAAATTATGTGAATTTTTGACAATGTAAAATCTTACAAAATGTAAATTTAATAAAATAATTTTTATTATTTTTACCTTTTGTTTGCGTTTTTTTGCGAATTTTTCAGCCATCGGAGCCCAAAATAAGAGATTTTCACTTGCCAACGTTCGTTGATCAGACAAGCGGAAGACTTCAGCCGACCATGGAATTGGAGGGCCGAGTTGTGCAAGAAGTACATTCCCTTAATTAGTTGAAAAATAGGACAATAAGAATTAAAAAGCATATAAATGCCGGATTACGGACATTTTTTGGTATTCGGTTACATCCCTGGTCCTAACAATGAATTATTTGCGAATATAAATTGTAGTAACCATTTGTATATTTTAATTTTTAATGGTAAAAAGTCATTTTTCACCTCACAAAGCTCCTTGATGGCCGACTGGATGAACACAACATCTTTGACCATGGCATTCTCGGACAAAATCACGTCTCTGATCGAACCGCGGGCGCAGAAATTCCACACCGCCAAAACATTGGGCCCGTCGAGGCAAAGTCCCAAAAAACGGTTCATATTCTCATGGTCGAACAATCGCATCTGAATTAGCCCTTGTCCGAGATTTGCCAACATTTTGACACTTTTTGTGCTTTTTACCGTTCGGCACTCGGCCATTTCCGCGACAGTCAATGGCGCGGCCAGCGAAGTAGCGCCGTAAGTGCAAACAATGCATTTGTCGCCGTTGTAAGTGTAAAGGCTAAAGTTTTTGGACTGTGCCAAACTGTCCATGGTCGAGTGGGTCAACGATGAAAGGTTCGTTTGATTCGAGCGGAGAGAGTGCTGACTGCGCCCGGTGTTGTGGTCGACTTGCTAATATAGTAATCAATGGTTGGTTAATTACCATAATTGAGCTTCTTCCTTCACCCACCCTTTGCTTCTGTTGCTTCAAAAGTGCAAAAGGAATTTGCCAAAGTAAATTATTTTTCCGATTTTGTGCAATTTTTGCGCTAAAATTTAAAAACAATTATTCAATAAAACAACGCGATTTATACCGTATCAAAACGGCAAAAATGAAAATGCTGCCGCCGATGAGAAGCACAAACAGAACGATTCCGGTCATGAAATATCCCTTAATGATCAAATTAGCATTTTCAAACAACTTGCCGACACTTTGTACATATCGAACACGGATACGGTACATCCTTTGCCATCAAAGCCGCAGACGGGCACTGCCGGGGGGATGACTCCGGCACGGGAGGCCCACATCTGAGAGCTGGCATTTCTCATTGACACATTCTAAAAGTATAAATTATTGGTTTAAAAGCATAAAATTGATGATTTGATCGATCAATCTCGCTTAAACTCACCATTTGTCCATTAACCCAAGCCAATTGCATCAAAACTTGAAGTGAATTTCCCTGCGCGTCAGACTTTCGATTGGACATTACAAAGACTCGCGTGTTCTGATCTGTTTCTACTGTTACATAACCGGTCAGACCTAAGCAAATAAATTTTGGCGGGCGGGAAATTTAAAAAGTTCAAACCCATGAAAGGCTTTCTGTTATTGCGTGCCAACAGAGAGCCATTACGGTAGATTTCAGGTCGTACCCCGAATTGCTTAAAGCTTTCATTTAGTGCCATTCCGTAATTGTAAATTGCGTCATAGAGAAGAATAGAATAAGTGGACCCCTGACAAATGAATGTATAAAAATGATCAATTTGTGATCAGAAATTAATCATCACATTTGTAACACTGCCGCATTCCGATTCGGGACAATAAAAGGGCCAATCGCGCGTTCGGTTGACCACTCTTTCGTAAAAGCCGTAATAGTTTCGGTTGGACAACGCGGACAGAGTGATGTCATAATGCCACTAAAAAAATTTATTTTAATTTATATTATTTTGGCATTTGATGAACTTGAAATATACATATACATACATCTAAAAATATTATTATTTTAAAATCAATGTTTAAAACCGACGAAAAATGCCAATCGGCCAATAACTTCCGCGTCTGCGTCCCTTCCGTCAAGCACATACGTTACATTCAATAGACTTCTACAATATGTTATTAAATCATTCACAATTTCAAATATTACCTCCCGGCTTGCACCCAAAATGGCAGTCTCGACAAATTGACTTAATTCAAATAAATTTCAATAATCACAAATTATAAAATTACACGACAATAATAAATCGTTGTCCAGGATGATGTACACATAATCCTAAAATTTGATTGGCTGTTTAAAAATTTTTATTGTCATGATTCAATTCAACGATGAACAGACCTTAGTGTTCAGTCCGCTGTCAAACAAAGTCAGGGCGAAGGTGCGCAACTGGGTTATGTCGTCAAAGCAAAGCAACACAACTGGATTAAATTGGTTACGAAAATCCAAAAGTTACTCGCCGAGCCCCGACATGCCGCCCCCGAAGGGACATGGTCGCCCCTAATCATTCTGATTCAAACTGTCAAAAATTCCGGAGGCTCCCGGACAATGCAACAAAAGTGGACAAAACCGCTTGGCTTGTCTTTTTCAAATGATCCTTCTCAATTACATAAAGGTTTCGATTGAATTTTGTCTATTTTATTTGGTTGAATTTAAAGCAATTTTGATAAATAAAAATTTTCCGAACACGACGGGGACGAAGTCTATTTAAATTTCAATTTCCCCCAACTTACTACGCGCCCGCTGCTGCAGTCCGCTGACCAGTGTGGCCGTGTCGGACGATTGAATATTGAAAATGCGCGCTTTGTAACTGAGACTGACCGCCGACTGAGCACTCAAAGCATTCTAAACAAATTTAGCATTTTAAATTAATGTTCTTAAACTTTTTCAAAAGTTTAGTCCCGACCCTTCGGGCCCGTGTTCGGGATTTTAGGGGGCGTAAATGTCGGGGGTCGGGTGATAAATTGTCGGGGTCGAGGCTGGAATATTTTTTAAACACTAATTTGCCCAGTCATCATTCACAAATTATGATTTTTAATAGTTATTAGTGCACATCAATGTCAACGGCGAATAAGTTGCAGCCTAAAAACAACAAAAATGAATTCAATAAAAATATTTGTTATTTTAACCTCCGCTAACGGCGCTTGTATCGCTCTGGATGACGAAGGCGAATTGGGTCCAATTGAAATATTGCAGCAAACCGACGACCCCGGAGGCCATGCTTTATAAACAAAATTTATGGGAAATAAAATGTGATTTTGTTTAATCACTATTTGTAGTTTGGCACGACGTTCAACAGAGATGGGTAAGTCGCATTGTTGGAGGAGGCAAGTCTAAAAAAGGTATTAAAATATGAATATTATTTTCTTTTTATTGAGACTCACGCCGACGCCATACTCTGTCCCCAAACCATCATTGGCAAGTTAAAATTGGTGGCCAAATGTCCCAACATTGGTGGTACTATATTTATAATTATTAATTTGATTTAATTAAATAATTAATTAATTATTTATTACCGTCCATGCACGGCGTCGCAATGATTGCGTCGGCACCGTAATACCGGATAAATTGGTACGTACTTCCAAGCGCATTTGCCTCGTTACACCTTCCATAAAACCATTGGAACCTCAACAAATATAACATTAAAGTGTTTTCTATTCAATTTATGAAGAAAAAAAACTGACGAGAAATTGACGTTTTGTGGGAGGATTTCGTCTGCCCACAATTGTTCCAGCGCCATTGGAATTGCGCCGCCCGAATTGCGCAACGCCGCGTTCTTTCTCGCCAGGCCGTAGTCCGTGTCATTTTGGGCAATTAGCATGGCCACTTTGATTAGTGTCTGATTGGCCAAAGGCGTCGCCGAAGTGGTAAATGCGCCAATGCTGTTGCCGGGCATCGTCTGCTGGGATGGCCCCTAAATCAGGGTTCATATCGAAAATTTTCAAAAATTAAGCATCAAAGATTAATAATAATTAGGGGTTTAAAATATGGACAAATTTCAAAGGGTTTAAATTTGGCAAAACATTTTGTCCGGCTTCGCATTTCTGATCTGATCTAATAATAATAATAATTTTTTGTCAATTACACTTTTTGACACTATCATCATTATAAAGGGCAACGGGTTTGTCCGCTTTTTGTGTATAAATGTTAACGTATTCAGGGGTGCCAACAAACAATTTCCAAAATAAGGACATGGAAGACCAAAATAAGATTTAGGGGTCCTAAATAAAGACAAACTTTTAAAAATGTTCTCAAATCTCATAAATAAATATGTTGATTAATATAAATTCAATGAAAGTTGAACTGTGGTGGTCAGCTGCTGGCCTGCTACACTGACTGCTAGCAAAAGGCGAAGGATGACGTTAACGATGAACATTTTTGCAAATAATATTTATTATTGGAATAAACTTTTGCAACTCGAAAAAGGAAATATTTAATAATATAATTACATATTAAGCAATAAATTGTACTCAACTGCTGGTGAGTGAACATCCTTTCTCCTTTATTACGCAATTATTTGGCATTTGCCTTTAATGTTGGGGTTCCTTGTCTCTGTTTATTATCCTTTTTAATTGTTTTGTACTTCGGCATTTTTTGTTAAGCGATGTGCGGGGAGAATTGCATGAAGCCTTACGTCCACTTTCAATTATAACGCCTTATTTGTACATAAATCCCCATTATTCATTTTTGCTTCAACGTCGCTGTTATGTATTCTTTTGCTGGAGTTTAGAAACGGGAGGGGCCAAGGCTTCTGTCTCGTACAAAGAAGCTCGAGAATGAGAATGATTGGTGTGGTGGAATTGGCACTTCTCCCGGGAAATGGAAAGTATGCTGAAGAAGTTGCAGAATTTCGATGCGAATTCTTTAATTAATATTTAAATTCAGCGTGCCCCAAACGAAAAATTCTTCCGGTGATTAACAAATTTTTAACAAATTCCATTTCGAAAAATTTTAGATGTGATCCCTGGTTTCAATGGCTTAAAAAGAAAAAAATGGTCTTTCGCAGAGATGGGTAAAATCAAAAACATCACCGTATTATTTGAGTGTTTTCAAATAATGTTAGGATTATTCGAATAATCCTGATATTTAAATAATACGCTAAAACTCATTGAATATTTATTTGCAAAATATCGTGCCATTTCTTCAATTTCAGCGCTAAAAGCGTCGTAATTTCAATTTTGGGTATCACATCAAGCATTGAACACTTTAAACACTTTATTGTTCTTGAAAGTGATCATTCCTCAATCATTTCTTGCCCCATCCTCCTCCTGGGTATCCGCCCCCTCCTCCACTTCCATAGGGGACGCCTGAAGCCGAAGAAAGCATTACAATTTTTGAGTGTTTGCATTAGCCCCCAAATAAAATGTTTAAGTTTTTCAGTTATTTTGGAACTAATAAAGATCATTTGTATTTCAATTGAAATCCATTGCTGAAAATGCTTATTTAATTATAAATTTCAAAAAGACTCAAAAACCCGGCACGGATCCCAAACCCGGCTTACCCGACGTTACTTCATTCAAGAACCCTATTAGACTTTTAAAAAACATACGGCGAACGCGAATCACAGCGGCCTCGCCAGGAGATGTGTCGCCAGACTCATCTTGAGCTAAGGCCACTTGATTCATGCCGAACATGGCACAGACCAGCAACAGGACAGCGAGAAAACGCAGAGGAGTCATTTTTAATCAAAATGGGATAGGTAATATAATATAATAATAATAATAATTGGGTGTTAAGAAAGGGTGGCCTTGACGACCTTTTATAGCCGAACCAATTAATCAGCAGTCACATTTCTAGCATTTGTCAAAACAAAACAATTTGCCAAGAAAGCATTTTGGGCTGATTCTAAACGTATTCATTCACATAAACCTGTTCTGTACACATTGGCAGGTCATCCATCTGTTTTTGGGCGGCAATACGAAAATAAGCAAACCCCAATTTCTTTAAGCATTTTGATCAGCCCATTTTTTGTTTTTGGTTATTTTTCCAATAACAAAACTTCATGAAATGTCAATTGATCATTCATTTTACACCAAATATCTCAATTTAATGCGCGCACTTTACTTTTGTTTAGTGATTCAATGAAAATTTGTGTTATTTCATTGAAAAATTATAGTGAAAATTTTGTTCATTTTGAGCAAAGCTTAAAATTTGATGACACCGAACAACAACATTGGCGAAATGTATAATTTTTTGGGGTAAATTATAACTAGGGATAGGATTTATATGTGCTAAAAAAACCCAAAATATGTATGTTTTTATGTACCAAAAATCCCAAAAAATTCCAAAATATGTGCCAAAAATGACCAAAATCTAGTCAGTTTATACATAAAAACCTTCAAAATTCATCTATCTTTCTTAATTTTGCTCCTACAGTTGTAAATATACTATTTTTCACATGTTTGTGAAAATTTTATAAAAAATATCAAAAGTAAAAAATTTTAGGGAAAATGTCGATCTTTGTGTGTGGGTTTTTGGTCCAAGAAAAAGTCATTTTTAGGGGTGCATTTTTTGAAAATTTTTAAAAAGTCGATCCATAGGGGTGTGTATTTTTCGTTTTTATTGCATTTTTCGTAAGGAATTTTTTGAAAAATGGCGAAATATGTGTTAAAACTCTGAAAAAGCTTAAAATATGTTAGTAAATATGTGCTAAAAAATACCCCCAAAATATGTTTTAATATGTGCTAAAAAGTCGCCCTAATTCAACAAAACAAATACTATTTTTGGACTTCTCTCGTGGTAAGGAATCCACGAAAAAAATATGTTAAAACCCTATCCATAATTATAACACAACAAAAGCAGATTAAAGTATTTGTTTAAGCGTTATTTGATCCATTTTATAACGTTGACGTTATCACTAGGCATTTCGCACCAAATTGGCTCTAAAATTCTCGAATAAAACTTTTGTTGTTAAAATGGAAATGGTCATCCTTTGTATCACACCAAAAATGAATTTTGCACATAAAAAATTATTGAGATTAATGCTTAAATTTGCGATCATTAGAAGTTTAAATGCAGTTTGAATATTGTATATTTAACAGATACCCGCCGAAAAAATTTTCATGAAGATTGAACAAGATTTGTTAAAAAATTGGTCCAAAAATTACAATGTAGCACAACAAAACGGCTTTCCCCTATGTTTTTGTGATTTCGTCCAACCAAAAAATAAAATGAAATTTGTGAATTGTCATCTCGAATATTTTTTTTTAATCTTGAAAATTTGGAAAATATGTATCATAGCTCCCAGATTCGAAATCACTCAAAACCACTTTTATAGGGTTTCTTAGGTGCTGAAACCGATAGAACAATCAAACTTTTTTTGTCGCTTCGCCTTTAAACCGGTTTTTGAACGGTTTAAAAATTGCCAAAAATGGAGATTTTTGACCAAAATTTTGTATCTTCCTGTGGACCAATTGTAACAAATTTAGTATCATTCGACAGCTCTCGACGAGACTAACCGATTTAGATGTGTCGGGACACGATCAGACGCCATTTGGATACCGGCCGACTGAGTCCCAGTGTAAAAGGGACATTTCAGTACCATTAAAAAACCGATAGGGGAAAAGTTAGACAGTAAGGTGGAAAATAGCAGCCAAAGTACCGCACACTCGACTACGGCGGCCAGTAGCTCAAAAGTCGTTTTTTGCTTAATTTTCAAAAATTTAAACGGTTCAAAAACCGTTTTAAATTCTCAATTTTGATTTTCTATCGACAGACAGTAATTTTTAAAGCCTATTGTAACGGAAAAAAAGGCCAAAAACAACGGAAAACGGAAAAATTTTCATTTAAAAATAATTTATTTTAATAAATATTTATTGCAATATTATTATTCACTTTACAATTTTGAAGGATGTAGTTTTTTTAGCGGTCATCTTAAGTCTACTTTAAGCTTTTAGGGGTGGGGGGGGGGGGGGGTTGGCGGTGCCGATAGGCGCCCCGTAGAAAATTTGAATTTAATGATTACTCTTTTTATTGATTCTTACAAATTAGTCGAAAAACAAAAACATCACTCAGTAAAGCTTATAAAATTGTGATTTTTCACAAATTTTAGGCAAATTTTCATAACGAATTCACAAACCTTTTTTCCCCTACGGGAACCCTCCTATTCCTAAAAAGCTTCAAAAAGTAACCGTTATTTTAAAAATTTTGGTTGTCTTAACAAATTGAGTCAAAAAATCAAAATTTTTTCGGCGGCGCCTAGACTGGTCCCGACCTACTCTAGTTAATGAGGAGTCGGTTTATTTATTGGAAGAAAACTATACGCTAAATTAGGGTTGCTCCCCGACCCCGACGTCCCTGATCCCCGACATTTTTAGGCCTAACCCACGACCCTCGCCTATTTGTTGCGCAATTTTGTTTCCAGCTTTATTCCCTCCCATCTATATATGCTAAAATCAATAAAAATTATTTCAGATGATTTCTGCGCAATGAAACGTGGCCAAATATATTTCCCACTAAATTTAATAGTTGGTTAAACGCATTATTTGCCATTATATGGATTCATTGTTCACTTATTTCCACTTCCAATTGACGACTGCTGAGTAAAAGTCCTGAACAATGAATTTCCCCACAATTGCCATCATTTTTTCGCTGTTTTTTTGTGCGGCATGGGCGGGCACTAGCACGTCGAGGCCGCGCAAAGCACAGAGCGGCAACACATCATGGAGCAAAGATCGAGATCCCAGCTCGGCAAGATTTCCAGACGACGTAGCAGGTAAAATAACTTTTGAAAAAAGGATGGATTGGCATCAACCGGTCCATTTGTGCGGTGCCCTTCTCAAAACATATAAAAATACAAAACAATTTTCATCAGCTGGCATCGCCTATATGAATGAAACACGCTCACCAAATTTCACCAAATTTCGAGACACCGCCGGCACCAGCGGCGGCGGCGAAATGCACAAAATCGACGCCCTGTCAAAAGCGTGGAATACTAAACCACCAGCAAATGAAGACGCCATGAACAGTGTATGGGCGGCAGGTCTTTGGGCTGACAATAAAACAAAAAGCAGTAGCAAAGTGTCAACACAAAAATGGCAAACCCAAGGGGAGAACAGTCAGAAAGCGGAATGGTCAACCCAAACAAAGAAGAGAAGAAATGGAACACAGAAATAAAATGCACAAGCATATGTACAGTGATGTCTTCTGTGTCAAGCAAAAAAACGGAACAAGGAATTACGGAATAGCCGTACGGAATTCCCGTTTCCGTCTTTTTTGCCGGGGGATTTTTAACGGGAATGGGAAAAAGACGGGATTCCCGTCCCGTACTTTTTGAAATTCACGTCCCCGGAAATTTTATTTCAGTCTTTTTACCGTTCCTGTTCATTTTTCTTGGCAAGATGTTTTCAAAATTTAAACAATTTTGGACCAAAAAATGACAGTATTTTTAAGATTTCGGTTGCAAATCTGTTAACAAATTAATTTTATTTTACCGGTCTCTAATACGGACGATCAAAAATACGAAATTTTACGGAAACGAACGGAAGACATCTCTGATATGTAAGTCGTGTAGTGATGCTTGCGAGTTTAGGTCTTGAAGTGTTGGGTTTTTAGGGTTGGTCTTGAGTCTCGGGGGGGGGGGGGGGGGTCAAGTTCCAATCTCGAGCAGGGGAGACGGCCTGGTTATCGCATATTATTTCAGCATTTTTGGAATGTTGAATAAATTTGAAAAAAGTTCCGGATTTATAGTGTCTATACGATATTTCGATAAATTAACAAGGTCTCGAAAATCGAAAGAAATTTCAATGGCGGGGATATGTGTAGCCCGTTAAAACGCCTCTGGCGGGAAAGATCGCCCGTAAAGAAGAAGGCAAATGGGACGCCCCGGTAGCTCTTCCCCCCTGCAAACCGATTTTATTCTTTTAATTTAATGATCAATTTACGTTCTAAAAAAAGGATGCAATCAATCACTAGGGATGGACGAAAACATTTAGGCATATTCACTGGTCTCTTTTTTTCGTGGCGGCGCCTATCGGCACCGCTAACCCCCCCCCCCCCCCCCCCCCCCCCCCCCCATAAAAGTGAAGCAGAATTTGCAACAAAAAAAAAATCGTATTTTTAAAAATTCCTTAACAAAATAACAGTAAAAACGGAAAATGCACCCTTAAATGACATTGAAAATTTGTGGAACTTAAAATCAAAATTTTTTTAGTGAATTACAAAAAAGAAAATTCGAAATTTCTCGCTTCTCGAGTCGGGAAATTTCTCGGTTTTTTGTGTCTCGGTCTCGAGTCTCGTGGTCATTTCTCGGTCTCGGTAAATTTCAAGTCTCGAACAGCTCTACTACTAATCACTAGAGGGCGGATTTTCAAGTTTTAACATGTTTTTTTTTGCGAATAGGGGATCATAAGTAGGGCTGCGATTTATATGGAAATCCATATTTTTTTTGCACACTCGGAACAGCGTATAAATGCCAGAAATAGTGTTTTTAGCTTTGGTTGGAGCTTCTCGAGCCCATTTTATAATCCTTATTTTCCATATTTTTCCATATTTCGCGATTTTTATCCATATTCCATATTTTTTTCCATATTTCGCGATTTTTATCCATATTCCATATTTTTTTCCATATTTCGCCATTTTTCAAAAATTCCTTAACAAAAATGCAACAGAAACAAAAAATACATCCCTAAGGATCGACTTTTTCAAAATTTTCTAAAAATGCACCCCTATGACTTTTTCAAAATTTTCTAAAAATGCACCCCTAAAATTTGACTTTTTCAAAATTTTCTAAAAATGCACCCCTAAAATTTGACTTTTTCAAAATTTTCTAAAAATGCACCCCTAAAATTTGACTTTTTCAAAATTTTCTAAAAATGCACCCCTAAAATTTGACTTTTTCAAAATTTTAATGCACCCCTAAAATTTGACTTTTTCAAAATTTTAATGCACCCCTAAAATTGACTTTTTCAAAATTTTAATGCACCCCTAAAAATTGACTTTTTCAAAATTTTCTAAAAATGCACCCATAAAATTTGACTTTTTCAAAATTTTAATGCACCCCTAAAAATTGACTTTTTCAAAATTTTCTAAAAATGCACCCCTAAAATTGACTTTTTCAAAATTTTAATGCACCCCTAAAAATTGACTTTTTCAAAATTTTCTAAAAATGCACCCATAAAATTTGACTTTTTCAAAATTTTAATGCACCCCTAAAAATTGACTTTTTCAAAATTTTCTAAAAATGCACCCCTAAAATTTGACTTTTTCAAAATTTTAATGCACCCCTAAAATTTGACTTTTTCAAAATTTTAATGCACCCCTAAAAATTGACTTTTTCAAAATTTTCTAAAAATGCACCCCTAAAATTTGACTTTTTCAAAATTTTAATGCACCCCTAAAATTTGACTTTTTCAAAATTTTCTAAAAATGCACCCCTAAAAATTGACTTTTTCAAAATTTTCTAAAAATGCACCCCCTAAAATTTGACTTTTTCAAAATTTTAATGCACCCCTAAAATTTGACTTTTTCAAAATTTTCAAAAATGCACCCCTAAAAATTTGCAAATAAATATTTATTATTAGGGATAGGATTTATATGTTTTTGCATATTTTTGTTCTTATATGTTCTGAAGAATACAGCTCAAAAATAGCCTTTTCGCGTTGGTTTGAGTTTTCTTGGACAAGTTTAAAATTGCATATTTTGACATATGTATTTTGGGGTTTTTGGGGAAAAAAGCATATTTTGTATATTTCGAGCATATTTTGGCATTTTTGAAAAAATACACCCAAAATCATTGATTTCTGGCTGTTTTTGAAAAATATTCATCTTTAACTATGGACTTTTAGTCATTTTCGAAAAGAAGGCCTAAAAAATTGAACGTTCGCGTAAAAAAAGAAATATTAAGGCGGTGCTGAAATGGCCAAATGGCGATGAGCTGGCCTGGCGGTTAAAATTCCGTAACTTTTTCAAATTTATTCAGCTTTCCAAAAATACCAAAATAATACGCGAAAAGGCTTTAAATCTACTTAATTATGAGAAAAATTAAGTAGTAAGCAAATTAGTGCACTAAAAGTGCCATTTTTTGGTGCATATTTCGTGCATATTTTGGCATGGCATATTTTGGTGCATATTTTGGCCTTTTTTTGGAGCATATATATGCGCATATTTGGCGATTTTTGGTGCATATCGATTCTATCCCTATTTCTTATTATGAAGAGAAATCGACGCTCGCACACTACACTATTTTTTATTTCATCGCACTCCCTTTTTGCTAAAGATTAGACTCTGCTCTCTTTCTCATTACTTCTTTACTATTTCTTATTTTTTCATCGATTTATCTCTTACTTTTTATCCATTTGTTTAACTTTCATTTTCCTTACCCCGCATTGTCCTCACAAATTTGTTTATTTAAATTTTGTATGAGAACTTGAAGTCTCATTTGGCATAGCAGGCAAAAGTCTAATTCCGTCTTTACCTTATTTCCGTAAATTTCCGCTTATTAATTTTGTTCATTAGTTTTGCAGGTTTGGAATCATTTGGGCTTCATAGAAAGACAAATGTCGGAAAATTTAGCGCAAAACCAATCGAAAGAAATGTGAGTTTTGCCTTATTTCTACGGGCTCAGGGGAATTCCTCCGCAGCAATGGTGGATAATTGGGGTCCCGGCGGTCCGAGCTCGGGTTTTACGAATGTCGAACCCCGAATTCGAACATTTTTTGAAATTTCAGACACGTTAAAAAAATTAATACGTGAACCCACAAATGTTAAAATCTTCAAAAAACACGCACCAAAATGTTTCTAATGATGTTAAAAAACAAAAAATCAATATTTTATGGAGCCAAAAATCCAAAAAAAAAAATCATGCAGGCATAACTTTGGATACTGATCAAAAAAGGTAATTAGACAAAGTTACTACAACACCTCCTTCTGAAAATCCGGAAACCCCAAATCCACAAAATAATGATTTTTTAAATTTTGTCAAAATAGTTTTGACTCAATAAAAAGTGGGTGCTAGGTCGTTTCGTAAAAAAGGCAAGGGTGGGCGTTTCGTAAAAAAGGCAAATGGGCGTTTTGTATATGTATAAAATAAAAATAGCTTTAATCATATTAAATAAAAAAAGTAATAAAGTATTGATCATGAATAGAACACAAGGAATTTTTGTTGGCAAAATAAGATTGTTATCTTCTTTTATTATTTTATTTATTTTATACATATACAGAAGTCCACTTGGAGTTTTTACGAAACGCCCCATTTGCCTTTTTTACAAACGACCCAGCACGTAAAAAGTGATGTGATCGGCAATGGTGTGGAACAATATGTATTTTGAAGAAGGTGACTTGGCATAGTTTCTCTTTGTGCTTTTGGAGCCCACTAAACATGCTAGAAAAAAAGCCCCTGGACACTTTGTCTCACAATGCTTCTTTATTCAGTTATAATGCATTGAACAAAAAAATTCAATTTGTCAAAATAGATATGGCGGGCACTGTATGAGAAACGAAAAAAGCTTTTTACACGCGCTATTTGTTAAGATTTTTTAAAATTTGAATTTGCGGCCCCAGAAAGGGGAAATACCGAAAAAAGGTTGCATTAATTCGAATTTCTTGATGGAGCAATTGGGATTACCCTACCGTGTTGTGAAACTTTGCACAGGAGATGTAAGATTCGCAGCAAGTTTCACACACAAATCTTGCAGTATTGCATGGCCATTTGCTGCTCCTAGCGAAGTTTTACCAAATTGATACAATCTGAGCGGGTAATCAATAGGGCGTCCAAAAATATGCACAATGCATATTTTTTCCTGAACTTAGCGTTTTGAAAGCATTTCCATGTTCATATTTGTGCATATTTCACATTGGCATTTTGCAAATTCTTCACAAAAGCAATAAAAACGAAAAATACACCCCTAAAGATCAACTTTAAAAATTGACTTTTTGCGACTAAAATTTCTGCCACCAAAAAATGAAAATTTGCATATTTTATGCGCATATTTTTGGACGCGCTAGGAATCAATGGCTAAAAATGTTGGAATTCGAGTCAGGGTTCGAGATTTTCATTCCGAAATCATTGTTTTTAAAATTTTTTGTCGACCCCCCGGTTTATAAGTGCCAAACGGTTTTTGTCTATTTGCGGCACCCAGGCACCTCTTTATTTTATTTTCATCCTCCATTCTTCTCATTTAATCGAATTTTTAGTCACATTTGTGACGACGTTTTATTCGAAGTCTTCAAATTCTGTGGCCCTTTTGTGCTTGGACTGAAAGTTGCGCTGATCAGCGATCGATTTGATCTTTTGGTGGACGCACATTTAAAAACGAAGGAATGGTCGTTGGGTTGGTTAAACATTCGTCGCGCTACAGACGGAAATGGCGCTGAAATTGTCAAAGTCGTTGACTATAAAATCGAGCGTCGGCTGTCAATCCCACAAGAACCTCTCCCAGACAAAGTGATCGGATTCGAACGCATTAGGATAAGGTCATTTCTTAAAAATGAGAACGAACGCTGTTATAATTCCTTAATCCTGCTTTAGTTACATCGACCGAACTGTCATCGAATTTCTCGAAAGCATCCGCCGACTTTTCGACTCCAAAGGGACACATTTTTACATCGGAACATTCATTAACCAAACCCGCAGTTGGGAAATCATTTGGCACCGGATTTTGCCTTTCTTTAATGACAACATTTGCGGATTTTCTTTGTCTCCCTCCGAGTTCTGCCGCTTGCGCCAATTCTTTCCGACCGTTCTTCGAGATTGCGCAGAGCTCCGAGTGATCCATTCCAGTTCTGTTTTCCCCAAATTCCCGGCCGATGACAGTGCCGACGCTTTTTCTGCCGAAGCATTGGCCAAATGGTTGTACACACCCCGCGAGGATGGGCTTCCAAAAGTGTTGCAATACGATTGTTTTACGAAAAGAATGAAAGAATTCAAAATGGTGATTTTTTAACTTTTACTGTAACTCTCCGATTTAAGTTTCTTAAGACATTTGTCAATTCGGCAGAGCCTGTCAATTTCATCATTACCTTTAATCATTTGTCTTCTGATGGCATTGCGCCATTTGAAGTGAAGAACAATTTGACGGGGGAGCGATTGGTGCGACGACACTTTGACAAATGCAAGTGGCTGTTGGTTCGTTGTCCAATTGAGCGCGACGAAGAGAAATGGACAAAATGGGAAAAGGAAGCAGCTGAATGGAATTGGGGTCGTCAATGGAATCGCATTTCCGTTAAGTTCAACGACAGTGACCTCGGCGACGGGTAAAGTTTTTTTAAACATTAGCGGCTGTACACGCGGCCTTCTTGTCTAATATTAACTAAACAGTGACACCGGTTAGGCTAATTGTTTTGCTTCTGAACCCCTAAACTTTTCAAAATGTTTTGAGATTTTCAACCAAAATAAGAAAAACCCGGGTTAGCCGGTCCGACCCGGTCCGGTCTATTTGAGCTGAGAAATCCGGGTAACCGGTCCCTGTGTTTCAAATTCTCAAATTTGTCATTTTTGTTTCTTACACATTTTTAATTTTCAGACTGTTTGACGCAAACGAAGGTCCGAGTGAGCCCAAAAAGAAAAAAAACTAAGGCCGACGTAACTTATAGGGAAATTCAAACCGAAAAAATGGACTAAACATTGTAAATTGTTGCTTTTTAAACGATAAAATTCTGCTTTATTTATAAATGTCCAGAAGAATATCAAAAAGTTATGGCCGGAAAACCCAAAAATTGGCCATCTTTAACCGGGACCGCGATCGGGACATTTTGGACCGGGATCGGCAAAACTGGGGCTGACTTCAAAATTGATGAACAAAAACGCATTGCAAATTTTACTATTTGGCATTGTATCCGACCACGCAAAGCTCCAATTTTTCAAAGCAAATGAAGACACTTTTAAATAGTTTAAACAAAATGTTTTATTGAAATAATGGAATGGGACGGGTAGCGCGCGGTTCATTCATTTGCCATTCAAACAAAAAGACCGGTTACGAAAACCGGGTATTTAACTCAAAATACCCGTTTTCGGGATTTCTATCTTATCAGGGACTGGCTCGGATCCGAATAAATATACTACCAATTGATTCCGCTCGTCGAGCTGATTACGAATCCGCAAAAATTTCTGGGACCCTTTTGATCAAAATTTATAGCAAATTTTTATATTATAACAATTGTCTGAAAATATGTTCTTTAATGCTCTGATTACGAATTCGTCAATTGAAAATAAAAATTGAGAATTTAAAACGGTTTTTGAACCGGTTTAAAATTTTGAAAATTAAGGGAAAAGCAATTTTTTAAACATCAACGCCCGATAGGAGGAAAAGTTGTATGGTGGAAAATAGCAGCAAAAGTACCGCACATTCGACTACGGCACGGGTATTTTAACCGGTTACGCTGGTATTTTGACCGGCTAACAAAACCGGGTATTTTACCGGTCAGAATACACGTTTTCGTAACCAGATAAAATACCCTTCGTGACCGGATAAAATACACGATTTTGTAACCAGTTAAAATACCTTTCGTAACCGGATAAAATGCCATTCGTAACCGGATAAAATACCATCGTAACCGGATAAAATGTTTTCGTAACCGGATAAAATACCCGTTTTTGTAACCAGATAAAATACCCGTTTTTGTAACAGGAAAAAATACCCTTCGTGACCGGATAAAATAAACGTTTTCGTAACCAGATAAAATACCCGTTTTTGTAATAGGATAAAATACCCTTCGCAACCGGATAAAATAAACGTTTTCGTAACCAGATAAAATACCTTTCGTAACCGGATAAAATGCCATTCGTAACCGGATAAAATACCATAACCGGATAAAATACCCGTTTTCGTAACCGGATAAAATACCCGTTTTCGTAATCAGATAAAATACACGTTTTCGTAACCGGATAAAATACACGTTTTCGTAACCAGATTAAATACCCTTCGTGACCGGATAAAATACACGATTTCGTAACCAGTTAAAATACCTTTCGTAACCGGATAAAATGCCATTCGTAACCGGATAAAATACCATCGTAACCGGATAAAATGTTTTCGTAACCGGATAAAATACCCGTTTTTGTAACCAGATAAAATACCCGTTTTTGTAACAGGAAAAAATACCCTTCGTGACCGGATAAAATAAACGTTTTCGTAACCAGATAAAATACCTTTAGTAACCGGATAAAATGCCATTCGTAACCGGATAAAATACCATCGTAACCGGATAAAATACACGTTTTCGTAACCAGATAAAATACCCTTCGTAACCGGATAAAATACACGTTTTCGTAACCAGATAAAATACCCTTCGTGACCGGATAAAATACACGTTTTCGTAACCAGATAAAATACCCTTCGTGACCGGATAAAATACACGATTTCGTAACCAGTTAAAATACCTTTCGTAACCGGATAAAATGCCATTCGTAACCGGATAAAATACCATCGTAACCGGATAAAATGTTTTCATAACCGGATAAAATACCCGTTTTTGTAACCAGATAAAATACCCGTTTTTGTAACAGGATAAAATACCCTTCGTGACCGGATAAAATAAACGTTTTCGTAACCAGATAAAATGCCAGTCGTAACCGGATAAAATACCATCGTAACCGGATAAAATACCCGTTTTCGTAACCAGATAAAATACCTTTCGTAACCGGATAAAATGCCATTCGTAATCAGATAAAATACACGTTTTCGTAACCGGATAAAATACCCGTTTTCGTAACCGGATAAAATACCCGTTTTTGTAACCGGATAAAATACCCGTTTTTGTACCCTTCGTGACCGGATAAAATACACGTTTTCGTAACCAGATAAAATACACGTTTTTGTAATCAGATAAAATACACGTTTTCATAACCGGATAAAATACACGTTTTCGTAACCAGATAAAATACCTTTCGTAACCGGATAAAATACACGATTTCGTAACCAGTTAAAATACCTTTTGTAACCGGATAAAATACCCGTTTTCGCAACCGGATAAAATACACGTTTTCGTAACCAGATAAAATACCCTTCGTGACCGGATAAAATACACGTTTTCGTAACCAGATAAAATACACGTTTTCGTAACCAGATAAAATACCCTTCGTGACCGGATAAAATACACGTTTTCGTAACCAGATAAAATACACGTTTTCGTGACCAGATAAAATACACGTTTTCGTAACCAGATAAAATACACGTTTTCGTAACCGGATAAAATACCCGTTTTCGTAACCGGATATACCCGGTTTTAGTAACCGGTTAAAATACCATTCGTAACGGGTTATGTTTAAGAATTAAATTTTATCAGTTCGGGACGGCTTAATGCTAATAAATGCTGCTGGTGCCACGTGCAGCTCCATTGTCACTATCCGCAAGTGTCAGTGCCAAGTTCCATGGACTGTTTCATTTCCTCCTCCCCGCCGTCGTCGTCAGCTTTGGTCGCCGGTTGCCTGTCATGCTGCGCGTTATTCGGCGGCAGTGCGCCGTTTTCGGCATGTCCCAGCAGCCAAAAGGTCTCCATGACGCCCTTTCCCTACGAAATAAACCGGCCAATGTTTTCAGATCAAAACTGATCAGATCATGATCATTAATGTTTAATGATTGATTGAATAAAATCACCCCCACCTTAATGATCACTTCGCCTCTACTCTCAATTATGTACCCGTCGAAATTGGCGTTCAACAGAGTGTGGGTCGCTTTGGAGATGTGTATTTTGTTAGCTGAATTATTCAAAAAGTAAAATCAGAAAATTTAAATACAAAACGAACGGCTTGAAGAGCTTTCCATCCGGGAAGCGGTGTTTACCGTATCCCCAAAAAGACAATAGCGAGGCATTGCCAGCCCTTAAAAAGGTTCAAATTTATCACCAAAAATTAGGGATTGGGGGAGCAAAACATTTCAATTTTTTGTTAAATTAATTACAAAAATATTCACGCAATTATTACCGACAACGCCCGCCACACACGGACCGCTGTGCAGTCCAATTCGGAGACGAATTCGCTCATTGGGAAGGTCCAAAATTCGGAAGTCGCTCAATGCTTTCATAAACTCCAAAGCCCTAAAATTTATTATTTTTTTTAAAAATATTCAAATTAAATTTATTTATTTATTTATTTACATATCCGCGCATTCTTTTCCATGCAAATTGCCATTTCGTTTGGGCAGTCCGGACACGCACAAATATCCATCGCCTAAAAGTTTATAAACGATAAATTATAAAATGTCAAAATGATTAAAATAAATAAAGTTAGGGCTTCCGGAACCCCGGTACCCAAATGTTGGTCGGTGCCCTGTCAAACTCACCAATCGATTCCACCTTGTACGCGTCGTGCTCGTCGATGATGGCGTCCAGCGTGGTGTACAGCTCGTTCATCAGGTTTACCACCTGCAGGGGCCGCATCTGACTTGACAGTGCCGCGAATTGGACAATGTCGGAGAAGAATACGGTAACCGCCTCAAAGTGCTCGGGTTCCACGGATTGACCAAGCTTCAGACGGTCCGCAACTTGTCTTAAAGTTATGTAAAATTCAGAAAAATGCCACACGGGGCCCCCCTAGGGCAAATTTACCGTGGCATCATACGGTAGAGGAGGATGTCCGACTTTCGCTTTTCCCCCTCCAACTCTCGCGTTCGCTCCTGCACTTCCTCCTCCAACTTGTTGGCGTACTGCTCCAGCATGCCGAACACGTAGTCCATCAGGTTGACACTCTGTCCGGCATTCATTTGCCGCAACTTCTGCCGGACCTTCTCAATGGTTGGACGTTCATTCGGAGCCTCCACCCAACAATCGCGAATCAGATGAATCTGCAACAAACGGATTAAACCCGCGCAAGACTCCTTTCCATGCCAATTCCGGGTTCAGGTTGTCGAAGGCGGGCCGTAGCGACGGTCTCAGTGGAAACAGCCCGCCTCGCTTCACCAAATACGCAATTTCCTCCGAATTTCGTCCGCGCGTTACCGTACTTCTCCCCCTCCGGGGCTCTCCCGACAAATGTACTGCTTGCTCCCCTTCCTCCTCAGCGGCGCCGCCATTCTCCCAACACGGAGACATATTCACCATCTGAAGCAGAAATTAACTTTAAAACGTAATATTTAATTTATTTTTATACTTCAGTGAAAATCAGTGCCAAAGTATAAACGTCCGATTGTTTTGAGCCGCCGACATTTTCATCCGGATAAAATACACGTTTTCGTAACCAGATAAAATACCCGATTTTGGTAACCGGATAAAATACCCGTTTTTGTAACCAGATAAAATACCCGTTTTTGTAACAGGATAAAATACCCTTCGTGACCGGATAAAATAAACGTTTTCGTAACCAGATAAAATACCTTTCGTAACCGGATAAAATGCCATTCGTAACCGGATAAAATGCCATAGTAACCGGATAAATTACCCGTTTTCGTAACCGGATAAAATACCCGTTTTCGTAATCAGATAAAATACACGTTTTCGTAACCGGATAAAATACACGTTTTCGTAACCAGATAAAATACCCTTCGTAACCGGATAAAATACACGTTTTCGTAACCAGATAAAATACCCGATTTTGGTAACCGGATAAAAATACCCGTTTTTTGTAACCAGATAAAATACCCGTTTTTGTAACAGGATAAAATAACCTTCGTGACCGGATAAAATAACGTTTTCGTAACCAGATAAAATACCTTTCGTAACCGGATAAAATAACCGGATAAAATGCCATTCGTAACCGGATAAAATACCATCGTAACGGGGATATACACGTTTTCGTAATCAGATAAAATAGGGTTGGTACCCGACCCCGTCCCCGACCCCGACCCCGCAAATTTAGGCAATTTTTCGGGGTTTTCCCGACCCCGACCCCGACACCTCCAACCCGCAAACCCCGATCCCCGAACCCAACCCCGAGTCGGGTGTCGGGGTTAACATACACCCCGAAAGATGGCATCATCGAGTGACAAAAATTATTTTTTTCCGAGGGCTTGGCTGTAGTCTTACGTACTTTTTGACAAAAAATTATCTACTAACTTTTACAAAACGCAGATAAAAAGACACGTTTTCGTAACCAGATAAATTACCCTTCCGTTGACCGGAATAAAATAGACGATTTTCGTAAACAGTTTCAAAATACCCTTTCGTAAACCGGATAAAATGCTGCATTCGTAACCGGATAAAATACCATCGTAACCGGATAAAATCTTTTCGTAACCGATAAAATACCCGTTTTTGTAACCAGATAAATACCCGTTTTTGTAACAGGAAAAAATACCCTTCGCTGACCGGATAAAATAAACGTTTTCGTAACCAGATAAAATACCCTTCGTAACCGGATAAAATGCCATTCGTAACCGGATAAAATGCCATAGTAAACCGGATAAATTACCCGTTTTCGTAAACCAGATAAAATACCCGATTTTGGTAAACCGGATAAAATACCCGTTTTTGTAACCAGATAAAATACCCGTTTTGTAACAGGATAAAATACCCTTCGTGACCGGATAAATAAACGTTTTCGTAACCAGATAAAATACCTTTCGTAACCGGATAAAATGCCATTCGTAACCGGATAAAATGCCATAGTAACCGGATAAATTACCCGTTTTCGTAACCGGATAAAATACCCGTTTTCGTAATCAGATAAAATACACGTTTTCGTAACCGGATAAAATACACGTTTTCGTAACCAGATAAAATACCCTTCGTAACCGGATAAAATACACGTTTTCGTAACCAGATAAAATACCCGATTTTGGTAACCGGATAAAATACCCGTTTTTGTAACCAGATAAAATACCCGTTTTTGTAACAGGATAAAATACCCTTCGTGACCGGATAAAATAAACGTTTTCGTAACCAGATAAAATACCTTTCGTAACCGGATAAAATGCCATTCGTAACCGGATAAAATGCCATAGTAACGGATAAATTACCCGTTTTCGTAACCGGATAAAATACCCGTTTTCGTAATCAGATAAAATACACGTTTTCGTAACCGGATAAAATACACGTTTTCGTAACCAGATAAAATACCCTTCGTGACCGGATAAAATAGACGATTTCGTAACCAGTTAAAATACCTTTCGTAACCGGATAAAATGCCATTCGTAACCGGATAAAATACCATCGTAACCGGATAAAACCCCTTTTTGTAACCGGATAAAATACCCTTTTGTAACGATAAAATACCGTTTTGTAACCGGAAAAATACCTTTTCGTAAACCGATAAAATTTAAAAAATTTAAAGTTTTCGTAACCAGATAAAATACCTTTCGTAACCGGATAAAATGCCATTCGTAACCGGATAAAATACCCTTCGTAACCGATAAAATACCTTTTCGTAACCGGAAAAATACCTTTCGTAACAAATACACGTTTTCGTAACCGGATAAAATACACTTGTAACCGGTAAAATCCTACGAACCGGATAAAATACACGTTTTCGTAACCAGATAAAATACCCGTTTCGTAACCGGATAAAATACCCGTTTTGTAACCGGATAAAATACCCATTTTCGTAACCAGATAAAATACCCGTTTTCGTAACCGGATAAAATACCCGTTTTTCGTCACCAAGATAAAATACACGATTTTTCGTAACCAGATAAAATATCCGCTTTTCGTGTACCCCGGATAAAATACCCGATTTTCGTAACCAGATAAAATACACGTTCGCGAACCAGATAAATCACTCGTTTTCGTTAACCAGATAAAATACATCGTTTTTCGTAACAGATTAAAATACACCGTTTTCGTAACCGGATAAAATACCCGTTTTCGTAACCAGAATAAAAATACCCCCGTTTTCGTAACCAGGATTAAAATAACCTTCGTGACCGGATATAAATAACCGTTTTCGTAACCAGATAAAATACCCCCGGTTTTCGTAACCAGTATAAAATAGCCCTTCGAGACCGGATAAATACACGATCGTAACCGGATTAAATTACCCATTTCGTAACCGGATAAAATACCCGTTTTCGTAACCGGATAAAATACACCGTTTTCGTAACCGGATAAAATACCCGTTTTCGTAACCCGATAAAATACCTTTCGTAACCGGGATAAAATACCATTCGTAACCAGATTAAAATACCCTTTGTAACCGGATAAAATACCCGTTTTCGTAACCGGATAACAAAAATACCCGTTTTAACCGATAAAATACCCTTTTTACCATAACAGGAAAAAATTCGTTTCCGGAAAAATAAACCCGTTTTCGTAACCAGATAAAATACCTTTCGTAACCGATAAAAAACCATTCGTAACCAGATAAAATACCTTTTGTAACCGGATAAAAACCGTTTTCGTAACCGATAAAATACACGTTTTCGTAACCAGATAAAATACCCTTTTTACCGGATAAAATACCCTTCGTAACCGGATAAAATACCTTTTTCGGACCAGATAAAATACCGTTTTCGTAACCAGATAAAATAACGTTTTGTAACCGGATAAAATACCGTTTTCGTAACCGGATAAAATCATCAAAAACCTTTCGTAACCGGATAAAATACCGTTTTCGTAACCAGATAAAATACCCTTTTCGTACCGTAAAATACCTTTTCGTAACCGGATAAAATACCGTTTTCGTAACACATAAAAACCTGTAACCGGATAAAATACCGTTTTCGTAACCGGATAAAAACGTTTTCGTAACCGGAAAAATAAATCCCGTTTTCGTAACCGGATAAAATACCCTTTTCGTAACCAGATAAAACCCTTTTTAACCGGATAAAAACCTTGTACAGCGAAAATAACTTTGTAACCGATAAAATACCGTTTTCGTAACCGGATAAAATACACGTTTTCGTAACCGATAAAATACCCGTTTTCGTAACCGGATAAAATACTTTTCGTAACCAGATAAAATACCTTTCGTAACCGGATAAAATACACGTTTTCGTAACCAGATAAAATACCTTTTGTAACCGGATAAAATACACGTTTTCGTAACAGATAAAATACCTTTTCGTAACCGGATAAAATACCTTCGTAACCGGATAAAATACCTTGTAACCGGATAAAATACTTTTCGTAACCGGATAAAATACCTTTTGTAACCAGATAAAATACCCGTTTTGTAACGGATAAAATACCTTTCGTAACCGATAAAATACACGTTTTCGTACCAAAAATACACGTTTCGTAACCAGATAAAATACCTTTCGTAACCAAAAAATAACCGTTTTCGTAACCAGATAAAATACCCGTTTTTAACCGAAAAATACCCGTTTTCGTAACCAGATAAAATACACGTTTTGTAACCAGATAAAATACCCTTCGAACCGGAAAAAACCCTTTCGTAACCGGATAAAATACCCGTTTTCGTAACCGGATAAAATACCGTTTTCGTGTAAAAACCTTTTCGTGACCGGATAAAATACACGTTTTCGTAACCGGATAAAATACCCGTTTTTAACCGGTAAAATACCCGTTTTCGTAACCGGATAAAATACCGTTTTCGTAACCGATAAAATACCTTTTAACCGGATAAAATACTTTCGAAAATAAAATTTTCGTAACCGGATAAAATACACGTTTTCGTAACCAGATAAAATACACGTTTTCGTAACCGGATAAAATACACGTTTTCGTAACCAGATAAAATACACGTTTTTAACCAGATAAAATACCTTTGTAACCGATAAAATACCCTTTCGTAACCAGATAAAATACCTTTCGTAACCGGATAAAATAACGTTTTCGTAACCAGATAAAAACCGTTTTCGTAACCGGATAAAATCCCGTTTTCGTAACCGGATAAAATACCCGTTTTCGTAACCGGATAAAATACCCTTTTTGTAACCTTCACCGGATAAAATACCCTTTTCGTAACCGGATAAAATACACGTTTTCGTAACCAGATAAAATCCCGTTTTCGAAGATAAAATACCTTTTCAACCAGATAAAAACCGTTTTCGTAACCGGATAAAATACTTTTCGTAACCAGATAAAAACACTTTTAACCGGATAAAATACCGTTTTCGAAAAAAATCACGTTTTCGTAACCGGATAAAATACACGTTTTAACCGATAAAATACCTTTCGTACCGGATAAAATACCCTTTGTAAAAATACCTTGTAAGATAAAAACGTTTTCGTAACCGGATAAAATACCTTTTGAACCGGATAAAATACCGTTTTCGTAACCGGATAAAATACCGTTTTCGTAACCAAAAATACGTTTTAACCAGATAAAATACACGTTTTTAACCAGATAAAATACACCGTTTTCGTAACAGAAAAACACGTTTTCGTAACCAGATAAAATACCGTTTTCGAACAGATAAAATACCTTTTCGTAATAAAATACCTTTTACCGATAAAATACACGTTTTCGTAACCGGATAAAATAACCGTTTTCGTAACCGGATAAAATACCCGTTTTTATAACCTTGTACCGGATAAAATACACGTTTTCGTAACCAGATAAAAACCCGTTTTCGTAACCGGATAAAATACACGTTTTCGTAACCAGATAAAATACCCTTTTCGTACCGATAAAATACATTTTTAACCGATAAAAACACTTTTCTAACCAGATAAAATACCTTTCGTAACCGGATAAAATACCATTCGTAACCAGATAAAATACCTTTTGTAACCGGATAAAATACCCGTTTTCGCAACCGGATAAAATACACGTTTTCGTAACCAGATAAAATACCATTCGTGACCAGATAAAATACACGTTTTCGTAACCAGATAAAATACACGTTTTCGTAACCAGATAAAATACCCGTTTTCGTGACCAGATAAAATACACGTTTTCGTAACCAGATAAAATACTCTTCGTGACCGGATAAAATACACGTTTTCGTAACCGGATAAAATACCATTCGTAACCAGATAAAATACCTTTTGTAACCGGATAAAATACCCGTTTTCGCAACCGGATAAAATACACGTTTTCGTAACCAGATAAATACCCTTCGTGACCGGATAAAATACACGATCGTAACCAGATAAAATACACGTTTTCGTGACCAGATAAAATACACGTTTTCGTAACCAGATAAAATACACGTTTTCGTAACCAGATAAAATACACGTTTTCGTGACCAGATAAAATACACGTTTTCGTAACCAGATAAAATACCCTTCGTAACCGGTTAAAATACCCTTCGTAACCGGATAAAATACCCGTTTTCGTAACCGGATAAAATACCCGGTTTTCGTAACCAGATAAAATACCCTTCGTGACCGGATAAAATACACGATCGTAACCGGATAAAATGCCATTCGTAATCAGATAAAATACACGTTTTCGTAACCGGATAAAATACCCGTTTTCGTAACCGGATAAAATACCCGTTTCGTAACCGGATAAAATACCTTTCGTAACCGGATAAAATACCATTCGTAACCAGATAAAATACCTTTTTAACCGGATAAAATACCCGTTTTCGCAACCGGATAAAATACACGTTTTCGTAACCAGATAAAATACCCTTCGTGACCGGATAAAATACACGTTTTCGTAACCAGATAAAATACACGTTTTCATGACCAGATAAAATACACGTTTTTCGTAACCGGATTAATACCCGTTTTTGTACCCTTCGTGACCGGATAAAATACCCGTTTTCGCAACCGGATAAAATACACGTTTTCGTAACCGATAAAATACCCGTTTTCGCAACCGGATAAAATACACGTTTTCGTAACCAGATAAAATACCCTTCGTTGACCGGATAAAATACACGTTTTCGTAACCAGATAAAATACACGTTTTTGTAATCAGATAAAATACACGTTTTCGTAACCGGATAAAATACACGTTTTCGTAACCAGATAAAATACCTTTCGTAACCGGATAAAATACCATTCGTAACCAGATAAAATACCTTTTGTAACCGGATAAAATACCCGTTTTCGCAACCGGATAAATACACGTTTCGTAACCAGATAAAATACCATTCGTGACCGGATAAAATACACGTTTTCGTAACCAGATAAAATACACGTTTTCGTGACCAGATAAAATACACGTTTTCGTAACCAGATAAAATACACGTTTTCGTAACCAGATAAAATACCCGTTTTCGTGACCAGATAAAATACACGTTTTCGTAACCAGATAAAATACCCTTCGTAACCGGTTAAAATACCCTTCGTAACCGGATAAAATACACGTTTTCGTAAGGTTAAAATACCATTCGTAACGGGTTCCCGTTTTTGTAACCGGATAAAATACCCGTTTTCGCAACCGGGTAAAATATACGTTTTCGTAACCAGATAAAATACCATCGTAACCGGATAAAATACCCGTTTTTGTAACCGGATAAAATACCCGTTTTCGTAACCGGATAAAATACCTTTCGTAACCGGTTAAAATACTCTTCGTGACCGGATAAAATACACGTTTTCGTAACCGGATAAAATACCCGTTTTCGTAACCGGATAAAATACCCGTTTTTGTACCCTTCGTGACCGGATAAAATACACGTTTTCGTAACCAGATAAAATACCTTTCGTAACCGGATAAAATACCCGTTTTCTCAACCGGATAAAATACACGTTTTCGTAACCAGATAAAATACACGTTTTTGCATCAGATAAAATACACGTTTTCGTAACCGGATAAAATACACGTTTTCGTAACCAGATAAAATACCTTTCGTAACCGGATAAAATACCATTCGTAACCAGATAAAATACCTTTTGTAACCGGATAAAATACCCGTTTTCGCAACCGGATAAAATACACGTTTTCGTAACCAGATAAAATACCCTTCGTGACCGGATAAAATACACGATCGTAACCAGATAAAATACACGTTTTCGTGACCAGATAAAATACACGTTTTCGTAACCAGATAAAATACACGTTTTCGTAACCAGATAAAATACACGTTTTCGTGACCAGATAAAATACACGTTTTCGTAACCAGATAAAATACCCTTCGTAACCGGTTAAAATACCCTTCGTAACCGGATAAAATACCCGTTTCGTAACCGGATAAAATACCCGGTTTTCGTAACCAGATAAAATACCCTTCGTGACCGGATAAAATACACGATCGTAACCGGATAAAATGCCATTCGTAATCAGATAAAATACACGTTTTCGTAACCGGATAAAATACCCGTTTTCGTAACCGGATAAAATACCCGTTTCGTAACCGGATAAAATACCTTTCGTAACCGGATAAAATACCATTCGTAACCAGATAAAATACCTTTTTAACCGGATAAAATACCCGTTTTCGCAACCGGATAAAATACACGTTTTCGTAACCAGATAAAATACCCTTCGTGACCGGATAAAATACACGTTTTCGTAACCAGATAAAATACACGTTTTCATGACCAGATAAAATACACGTTTTCGTAACCAGATAAAATACACGTTTTCGTAACCAGATAAAATACCCGTTTTCGTGACCAGATAAAATACACGTTTTCGTAACCAGATAAAATACCCTTCGTAACCGGTTAAAATACCCTTCGTAACCGGATAAAATACCCGTTTTCGTAAGGTTAAAATACCATTCGTAACGGGTTCCCGTTTTTGTAACCGGATAAAATACCCGTTTTCGTAACCGAATAAAATACCCGTTTTCGTAACCGGATAATACCCGTTTTTGTACCCTTCGTGACCGGATAAAATACCCGTTTTCGCAACCGGATAAAATACACGTTTTCGTAACCAGATAAAATACCCTTCGTGACCGGATAAAATACACGTTTTCGTAACCAGATAAAATACACGTTTTTGTAATCAGATAAAATACACGTTTTCGTAACCGGATAAAATACACGTTTTCGTAACCAGATAAAATACCTTTCGTAACCGGATAAAATACCATTCGTAACCAGATAAAATACCTTTTGTAACCGGATAAAATACCCGTTTTCGCAACCGGATAAAATACACGTTTTCGTAACCAGATAAAATACCATTCGTGACCGGATAAAATACACGTTTTCGTAACCAGATAAAATACACGTTTTCGTGACCAGATAAAATACACGTTTTCGTAACCAGATAAAATACACGTTTTCGTAACCAGATAAAATACCCGTTTTCGTGACCAGATAAAATACACGTTTTCGTAACCAGATAAAATACTCTTCGTGACCGGATAAAATACACGTTTTCGTAACCGGATAAAATACCCGTTTTCGTAACCGGATAAAATACCCGTTTTTGTACCCTTCGTGACCGGATAAAATACACGTTTTCGTAACCAGATAAAATACCCGTTTTCTCAACCGGATAAAATACACGTTTTCGTAACCAGATAAAATACCCTTCGTGACCGGATAAAATACACGTTTTCGTAACCAGATAAAATACACGTTTTTGCATCAGATAAAATACACGTTTTCGTAACCGGATAAAATACACGTTTTCGTAACCAGATAAAATACCTTTCGTAACCGGATAAAATACCATTCGTAACCAGATAAAATACCTTTTGTAACCGGATAAAATACCCTTCGTGACCGGATAAAATACACGTTTTCGTAACCAGATAAAATACACGTTTTTGCATCAGATAAAATACACGTTTTCGTAACCGGATAAAATACACGTTTTCGTAACCAGATAAAATACCTTTCGTAACCGGATAAAATACCATTCGTAACCAGATAAAATACCTTTTGTAACCGGATAAAATACCCGTTTTCGCAACCGGATAAAATACACGTTTTCGTAACCAGATAAAATACACGTTTTCGTGACCAGATAAAATACACGTTTTCGTAACCAGATAAAATACACGTTTTCGTAACCAGATAAAATACCCGTTTTCGTGACCAGATAAAATACACGTTTTCGTAACCAGATAAAATACACGTTTTCGTGACCAGATAAAATACACGTTTTCGTAACCAGATAAAATACCCTTCGTAACCGGTTAAAATACCCTTCGTAACCGGATAAAATACCCGTTTTCGTAACCGGATAAAATACCCGGTTTTCGTAACCAGATAAAATACCTTTCGTAACCGGATAAAATACCATTCGTAACCAGATAAAATACCTTTTGTAACCGGATAAAATACCCGTTTTCGCAACCGGATAAAATACACGTTTTCGTAACCAGATAAAATACCCTTCGTGACCGGATAAAATACACGATCGTAACCGGATAAAATACCCGTTTTCGTGACCAGATAAAATACACGTTTTCGTAACCAGATAAAATACACGTTTTCGTAACCAGATAAAATACACGTTTTCGTGACCGGATAAAATACACGTTTTCGTAACCAGATAAAATACACGTTTTCGTAACCAGATAAAATACCCTTCGTAACCGGTTAAAATACCCTTCGTAACCGGATAAAATACCCGTTTTCGTAAGGTTAAAATACCATTCGTAACGGGTTCCCGTTTTTGTAACCGGATAAAATACCCGTTTTCGTAACCGAATAAAATACCCGTTTTCGTAACCGGATAATACCCGTTTTTGTACCCTTCGTGACCGGATAAAATACCCGTTTTCGCAACCGGATAAAATACACGTTTTCGTAACCAGATAAAATACCCGTTTTCGCAACCGGATAAAATACACGTTTTCGTAACCAGATAAAATACCCTTCGTGACCGGATAAAATACACGTTTTCGTAACCAGATAAAATACACGTTTTTGTAATCAGATAAAATACACGTTTTCGTAACCGGATAAAATACACGTTTTCGTAACCAGATAAAATACCTTTCGTAACCGGATAAAATACCATTCGTAACCAGATAAAATACCTTTTGTAACCGGATAAAATACCCGTTTTCGCAACCGGATAAAATACACGTTTTCGTAACCAGATAAAATACCATTCGTGACCGGATAAAATACACGTTTTCGTAACCAGATAAAATACACGTTTTCGTGACCAGATAAAATACACGTTTTCGTAACCAGATAAAATACACGTTTTCGTAACCAGATAAAATACCCGTTTTCGTGACCAGATAAAATACACGTTTTCGTAACCAGATAAAATACTCTTCGTGACCGGATAAAATACACGTTTTCGTAACCGGATAAAATACCCGTTTTCGTAACCGGATAAAATACCCGTTTTTGTACCCTTCGTGACCGGATAAAATACACGTTTTCGTAACCAGATAAAATACCCGTTTTCTCAACCGGATAAAATACACGTTTTCGTAACCAGATAAAATACCCTTCGTGACCGGATAAAATACACGTTTTCGTAACCAGATAAAATACACGTTTTTGCATCAGATAAAATACACGTTTTCGTAACCGGATAAAATACACGTTTTCGTAACCAGATAAAATACACGTTTTCGTGACCGGATAAAATACACGTTTTCGTAACCAGATAAAATACACGTTTTCGTAACCAGATAAAATACCCTTCGTAACCGGTTAAAATACCCTTCGTAACCGGATAAAATACCCGTTTTCGTAAGGTTAAAATACCATTCGTAACGGGTTCCCGTTTTTGTAACCGGATAAAATACCCGTTTTCGTAACCGAATAAAATACCCGTTTTCGTAACCGGATAATACCCGTTTTTGTACCCTTCGTGACCGGATAAAATACCCGTTTTCGCAACCGGATAAAATACACGTTTTCGTAACCAGATAAAATACCCGTTTTCGCAACCGGATAAAATACACGTTTTCGTAACCAGATAAAATACCCTTCGTGACCGGATAAAATACACGTTTTCGTAACCAGATAAAATACACGTTTTTGTAATCAGATAAAATACACGTTTTCGTAACCGGATAAAATACACGTTTTCGTAACCAGATAAAATACCTTTCGTAACCGGATAAAATACCATTCGTAACCAGATAAAATACCTTTTGTAACCGGATAAAATACCCGTTTTCGCAACCGGATAAAATACACGTTTTCGTAACCAGATAAAATACCATTCGTGACCGGATAAAATACACGTTTTCGTAACCAGATAAAATACACGTTTTCGTGACCAGATAAAATACACGTTTTCGTAACCAGATAAAATACACGTTTTCGTAACCAGATAAAATACCCGTTTTCGTGACCAGATAAAATACACGTTTTCGTAACCAGATAAAATACTCTTCGTGACCGGATAAAATACACGTTTTCGTAACCGGATAAAATACCCGTTTTCGTAACCGGATAAAATACCCGTTTTTGTACCCTTCGTGACCGGATAAAATACACGTTTTCGTAACCAGATAAAATACCCGTTTTCTCAACCGGATAAAATACACGTTTTCGTAACCAGATAAAATACCCTTCGTGACCGGATAAAATACACGTTTTCGTAACCAGATAAAATACACGTTTTTGCATCAGATAAAATACACGTTTTCGTAACCGGATAAAATACACGTTTTCGTAACCAGATAAAATACCTTTCGTAACCGGATAAAATACCATTCGTAACCAGATAAAATACCTTTTGTAACCGGATAAAATACCCGTTTTCGCAACCGGATAAAATACACGTTTTCGTAACCAGATAAAATACCCTTCGTGACCGGATAAAATACACGATTCGTAACCAGATAAAATACACGTTTTCGTGACCAGATAAAATACACGTTTTCGTAACCGGATAAAATACACGTTTTCGTAACCAGATAAAATACACGTTTTCGTGACCGGATAAAATACACGTTTTCGTAACCAGATAAAATACACGTTTTCGTAACCAGATAAAATACCCTTCGTAACCGGTTAAAATACCCTTCGTAACCGGATAAAATACCCGTTTTCGTAAGGTTAAAATACCATTCGTAACGGGTTCCCGTTTTTGTAACCGGATAAAATACCCGTTTTCGTAACCGAATAAAATACCCGTTTTCGTAACCGGATAATACCCGTTTTTGTACCCTTCGTGACCGGATAAAATACCCGTTTTCGCAACCGGATAAAATACACGTTTTCGTAACCAGATAAAATACCCGTTTTCGCAACCGGATAAAATACACGTTTTCGTAACCAGATAAAATACCCTTCGTGACCGGATAAAATACACGTTTTCGTAACCAGATAAAATACACGTTTTTGTAATCAGATAAAATACACGTTTTCGTAACCGGATAAAATACACGTTTTCGTAACCAGATAAAATACCTTTCGTAACCGGATAAAATACCATTCGTAACCAGATAAAATACCTTTTGTAACCGGATAAAATACCCGTTTTCGCAACCGGATAAAATACACGTTTTCGTAACCAGATAAAATACCATTCGTGACCGGATAAAATACACGTTTTCGTAACCAGATAAAATACACGTTTTCGTGACCAGATAAAATACACGTTTTCGTAACCAGATAAAATACACGTTTTCGTAACCAGATAAAATACCCGTTTTCGTGACCAGATAAAATACACGTTTTCGTAACCAGATAAAATACTCTTCGTGACCGGATAAAATACACGTTTTCGTAACCGGATAAAATACCCGTTTTCGTAACCGGATAAAATACCCGTTTTTGTACCCTTCGTGACCGGATAAAATACACGTTTTCGTAACCAGATAAAATACCCGTTTTCTCAACCGGATAAAATACACGTTTTCGTAACCAGATAAAATACCCTTCGTGACCGGATAAAATACACGTTTTCGTAACCAGATAAAATACACGTTTTTGCATCAGATAAAATACACGTTTTCGTAACCGGATAAAATACACGTTTTCGTAACCAGATAAAATACCTTTCGTAACCGGATAAAATACCATTCGTAACCAGATAAAATACCTTTTGTAACCGGATAAAATACCCGTTTTCGCAACCGGATAAAATACACGTTTTCGTAACCAGATAAAATACCCTTCGTGACCGGATAAAATACACGATCGTAACCAGATAAAATACACGTTTTCGTGACCAGATAAAATACACGTTTTCGTAACCAGATAAAATACACGTTTTCGTAACCAGATAAAATACACGTTTTCGTGACCAGATAAAATACACGTTTTCGTAACCAGATAAAATACCCTTCGTAACCGGTTAAAATACCCTTCGTAACCGGATAAAATACCCGTTTTCGTAACCGGATAAAATACCCGGTTTTCGTAACCAGATAAAATACCTTTCGTAACCGGATAAAATACCATTCGTAACCAGATAAAATACCTTTTGTAACCGGATAAAATACCCGTTTTCGCAACCGGATAAAATACACGTTTCGTAACCAGATAAAATACCCTTCGTGACCGGATAAAATACACGATCGTAACCGGATAAAATACCCGTTTTCGTGACCAGATAAAATACACGTTTTCGTAACCAGATAAAATACACGTTTTCGTAACCAGATAAAATACACGTTTTCGTGACCGGATAAAATACACGTTTTCGTAACCAGATAAAATACACGTTTTCGTAACCAGATAAAATACCCTTCGTAACCGGTTAAAATACCCTTCGTAACCGGATAAAATACCTTTCGTAACCGGATAAAATGCCATTCGTAATCAGATAAAATACACGTTTTCGTAACCGGATAAAATACTCGTTTTCGTAACCGGATAAAATACCCGTTTTCGTAACCGGATAAAATACCTTTCGTAACCGGATAAAATACCATTCGTAACCAGATAAAATACCTTTTTAACCGGATAAAATACCCGTTTTCGCAACCGGATAAAATACACGTTTTCGTAACCAGATAAAATACCCTTCGTGACCGGATAAAATACACGTTTTTGTAACCAGATAAAATACACGTTTTCGTGACCAGATAAAATACACGTTTTCGTAACCAGATAAAATACACGTTTTCGTAACCAGATAAAATACCCGTTTTCGTGACCAGATAAAATACACGTTTTCGTAACCAGATAAAATACCCTTCGTAACCGGTTAAAATACCCTTCGTAACCGGATAAAATACCCGTTTTCGTAAGGTTAAAATACCATTCGTAACGGGTTCCCGTTTTTGTAACCGGATAAAATACCCGTTTTCGTAACCGAATAAAATACCCGTTTTCGTAACCGGATAATACCCGTTTTTGTACCCTTCGTGACCGGATAAAATACCCGTTTTCGCAACCGGATAAAATACACGTTTTCGTAACCAGATAAAATACCTTTCGTAACCGGATAAAATACCATTCGTAACCAGATAAAATACCTTTTGTAACCGGATAAAATACCCGTTTTCGCAACCGGATAAAATACACGTTTTCGTAACCAGATAAAATACCCTTCGTGACCGGATAAAATACACGATTCGTAACCAGATAAAATACACGTTTTCGTGACCAGATAAAATACACGTTTTCGTAACCAGATAAAATACACGTTTTCGTAACCAGATAAAATACACGTTTTCGTGACCAGATAAAATACACGTTTTCGTAACCAGATAAAATACCCTTCGTAACCGGTTAAAATACCCTTCGTAACCGGATAAAATACCCGTTTTCGTAACCGGATAAAATACCCGGTTTCGTAACCAGATAAAATACCTTTCGTAACCGGATAAAATACCTTTTGTAACCGGATAAAATACCCGTTTTCGCAACCGGATAAAATACACGTTTTCGTAACCAGATAAAATACCCTTCGTGACCGGATAAAATACACGATCGTAACCGGATAAAATACCCGTTTTCGTGACCAGATAAAATACACGTTTTCGTAACCAGATAAAATACACGTTTTCGTAACCAGATAAAATACACGTTTTCGTTGACCGGATAAAATACACGTTTTCGTAACCAGATAAAATACACGTTTTCGTAACCAGATAAAATACCCTTCGTAACCGGTTTAAAATACCCTTCGTAACCGGATAAAATACCTTTCGTAACCGGATAAAATGCCATTCGTAATCAGATAAAATACACGTTTTCGTAACCGGATAAAATACTCGTTTTCGTAACCGGATAAAATACTCGTTTTCGTAACCGGATAAAATACCCGTTTTCGTAACCGGATAAAATACCATTCGTAACCAGATAAAATACCTTTTTAACCGGATAAAATACCCGTTTTCGCAACCGGATAAAATACACGTTTTCGTAACCAGATAAAATACCCTTCGTGACCGGATAAAATACACGTTTTTGTAACCAGATAAAATACACGTTTTCGTGACCAGATAAAATACACGTTTTCGTAACCAGATAAAATACACGTTTTCGTAACCAGATAAAATACCCGTTTTCGTGACCAGATAAAATACACGTTTTCGTAACCAGATAAAATACCCTTCGTAACCGGTTAAAATACCCTTCGTAACCGGATAAAATACCCGTTTTCGTAAGGTTAAAATACCATTCGTAACGGGTTCCCGTTTTTGTAACCGGATAAAATACCCGTTTTCGTAACCGAATAAAATACCCGTTTTCGTAACCGGATAATACCCGTTTTTGTACCCTTCGTGACCGGATAAAATACCCGTTTTCGCAACCGGATAAAATACACGTTTTCGTAACCAGATAAAATACCCTTCGTGACCGGATAAAATACACGTTTTCGTAACCAGATTAAAATACACGTTTCGTAACCGGATAAAATGCCATTCGTAACCGGATAAAATACCATCGTAACCGGATAAAATGTTTTCGTAACCGGATAAAATACCCGTTTTTGTAACCAGATAAAATACCCGTTTTTGTAACAGGAAAAAATACCCTTCGTGACCGGATAAAATAAACGTTTTCGTAACCAGATAAAATACCCGTTTTTGTAATAGGATAAAATACCCTTCGCAACCGGATAAAATAAACGTTTTCGTAACCAGATAAAATACCTTTCGTAACCGGATAAAATGCCATTCGTAACCGGATAAAATACCATAACCGGATAAAATACCCGTTTTCGTAACCGGATAAAATACCCGTTTTCGTAATCAGATAAAATACACGTTTTCGTAACCGGATAAAATACACGTTTTCGTAACCAGATTAAATACCCTTCGTGACCGGATAAAATACACGATTTCGTAACCAGTTAAAATACCTTTCGTAACCGGATAAAATGCCATTCGTAACCGTAACCGGATAAAATACCATCGTAACCGGATAAAATGTTTTCGTAACCGGATAAAATACCCGTTTTTGTAACCAGATAAAATACCCGTTTTTGTAACAGGAAAAAATACCCTTCGTGACCGGATAAAATAAACGTTTTCGTAACCAGATAAAATACCTTTAGTAACCGGATAAAATGCCATTCGTAACCGGATAAAATACCATCGTAACCGGATAAAATACACGTTTTCGTAACCAGATAAAATACCCTTCGTAACCGGATAAAATACACGTTTTCGTAACCAGATAAAATACCCTTCGTGACCGGATAAAATACACGTTTTCGTAACCAGATAAAATACCCTTCGTGACCGGATAAAATACACGATTTCGTAACCAGTTAAAATACCTTTCGTAACCGGATAAAATGCCATTCGTAACCGGATAAAATACCATCGTAACCGGATAAAATGTTTTCATAACCGGATAAAATACCCGTTTTTGTAACCAGATAAAATACCCGTTTTTGTAACAGGATAAAATACCCTTCGTGACCGGATAAAATAAACGTTTTCGTAACCAGATAAAATGCCAGTCGTAACCGGATAAAATACCATCGTAACCGGATAAAATACCCGTTTTCGTAACCAGATAAAATACCTTTCGTAACCGGATAAAATGCCATTCGTAATCAGATAAAATACACGTTTTCGTAACCGGATAAAATACCCGTTTTCGTAACCGGATAAAATACCCGTTTTTGTAACCGGATAAAATACCCGTTTTTGTACCCTTCGTGACCGGATAAAATACACGTTTTCGTAACCAGATAAAATACACGTTTTTGTAATCAGATAAAATACACGTTTTCATAACCGGATAAAATACACGTTTTCGTAACCAGATAAAATACCTTTCGTAACCGGATAAAATACACGATTTCGTAACCAGTTAAAATACCTTTTGTAACCGGATAAAATACCCGTTTTCGCAACCGGATAAAATACACGTTTTCGTAACCAGATAAAATACCCTTCGTGACCGGATAAAATACACGTTTTCGTAACCAGATAAAATACACGTTTTCGTAACCAGATAAAATACCCTTCGTGACCGGATAAAATACACGTTTTCGTAACCAGATAAAATACACGTTTTCGTGACCAGATAAAATACACGTTTTCGTAACCAGATAAAATACACGTTTTCGTAACCGGATAAAATACCCGTTTTCGTAACCGGATATACCCGGTTTTAGTAACCGGTTAAAATACCATTCGTAACGGGTTATGTTTAAGAATTAAATTTTATCAGTTCGGGACGGCTTAATGCTAATAAATGCTGCTGGTGCCACGTGCAGCTCCATTGTCACTATCCGCAAGTGTCAGTGCCAAGTTCCATGGACTGTTTCATTTCCTCCTCCCCGCCGTCGTCGTCAGCTTTGGTCGCCGGTTGCCTGTCATGCTGCGCGTTATTCGGCGGCAGTGCGCCGTTTTCGGCATGTCCCAGCAGCCAAAAGGTCTCCATGACGCCCTTTCCCTACGAAATAAACCGGCCAATGTTTTCAGATCAAAACTGATCAGATCATGATCATTAATGTTTAATGATTGATTGAATAAAATCACCCCCACCTTAATGATCACTTCGCCTCTACTCTCAATTATGTACCCGTCGAAATTGGCGTTCAACAGAGTGTGGGTCGCTTTGGAGATGTGTATTTTGTTAGCTGAATTATTCAAAAAGTAAAATCAGAAAATTTAAATACAAAACGAACGGCTTGAAGAGCTTTCCATCCGGGAAGCGGTGTTTACCGTATCCCCAAAAAGACAATAGCGAGGCATTGCCAGCCCTTAAAAAGGTTCAAATTTATCACCAAAAATTAGGGATTGGGGGAGCAAAACATTTCAATTTTTTGTTAAATTAATTACAAAAATATTCACGCAATTATTACCGACAACGCCCGCCACACACGGACCGCTGTGCAGTCCAATTCGGAGACGAATTCGCTCATTGGGAAGGTCCAAAATTCGGAAGTCGCTCAATGCTTTCATAAACTCCAAAGCCCTAAAATTTATTATTTTTTTTAAAAATATTCAAATTAAATTTATTTATTTATTTATTTACATATCCGCGCATTCTTTTCCATGCAAATTGCCATTTCGTTTGGGCAGTCCGGACACGCACAAATATCCATCGCCTAAAAGTTTATAAACGATAAATTATAAAATGTCAAAATGATTAAAATAAATAAAGTTAGGGCTTCCGGAACCCCGGTACCCAAATGTTGGTCGGTGCCCTGTCAAACTCACCAATCGATTCCACCTTGTACGCGTCGTGCTCGTCGATGATGGCGTCCAGCGTGGTGTACAGCTCGTTCATCAGGTTTACCACCTGCAGGGGCCGCATCTGACTTGACAGTGCCGCGAATTGGACAATGTCGGAGAAGAATACGGTAACCGCCTCAAAGTGCTCGGGTTCCACGGATTGACCAAGCTTCAGACGGTCCGCAACTTGTCTTAAAGTTATGTAAAATTCAGAAAAATGCCACACGGGGCCCCCCTAGGGCAAATTTACCGTGGCATCATACGGTAGAGGAGGATGTCCGACTTTCGCTTTTCCCCCTCCAACTCTCGCGTTCGCTCCTGCACTTCCTCCTCCAACTTGTTGGCGTACTGCTCCAGCATGCCGAACACGTAGTCCATCAGGTTGACACTCTGTCCGGCATTCATTTGCCGCAACTTCTGCCGGACCTTCTCAATGGTTGGACGTTCATTCGGAGCCTCCACCCAACAATCGCGAATCAGATGAATCTGCAACAAACGGATTAAACCCGCGCAAGACTCCTTTCCATGCCAATTCCGGGTTCAGGTTGTCGAAGGCGGGCCGTAGCGACGGTCTCAGTGGAAACAGCCCGCCTCGCTTCACCAAATACGCAATTTCCTCCGAATTTCGTCCGCGCGTTACCGTACTTCTCCCCCTCCGGGGCTCTCCCGACAAATGTACTGCTTGCTCCCCTTCCTCCTCAGCGGCGCCGCCATTCTCCCAACACGGAGACATATTCACCATCTGAAGCAGAAATTAACTTTAAAACGTAATATTTAATTTATTTTTATACTTCAGTGAAAATCAGTGCCAAAGTATAAACGTCCGATTGTTTTGAGCCGCCGACATTTTCATCCAAATCGCCCATTTTCCGCAATTGTTCGGGTGAAAGCCACAAAAGATCTAATAAATAATTATGTGAATTAAAATTTGTTACAATGTAAAATCTAATTAATATTGAATATAAATAAAATATTTTAATAAAATATACAATAAAATCTTTTCACCTTTTGTTTGAGTTTTCTGCGAATTTTTATGCCATCGGAGCCCAAAATAGGAGATTTTCACTTGCCAACGTTCGTTGATCAGACAAGCGGAAGACTTCAGCCGGCCATGGAATTGGAGGGCCGAGTTGTGCAGGAAGTGCATTCCCTTTATTAGTTGAAAAAGGACAATAAGAATTAAAAAGCATTCATATTGAGGCAAAAATTCAAAATTTTCTCGGCAGCGCTTACCCCTTCCCTCCCCCCCCCCCCCCCCCTCAGAAGTGAAGCAGACGGATTCCGGTCATTTTGGGAGCCGGAATTACGAACTTTTTTTGATATTCGGTTACATCCCTGGCCCAAACAATGAATTATTTGTGGGAATAAATTGGTGACCATCTGTTACAATTTTAATTTCTGATACTAAAAAGTAAGGGCCGGTGAAATCAAATTTCCGGATCGAGAACCGGATTTTCAATTTTGAAAATTTGCTTTTTTGGATAATCCGGATTTAATTTCTGATACTAAAAAGTAAGGGCCGGTGAAATCAAATTTCCGGATCGAGAACCGGATTTTCAATTTTGAAAATTTGCTTTTTTGGATAATCCGGAAAATTCCAATCCGAAAAAAATCCGGAAGGTTCAAAAACCCGGATTCCGGACCCCGATCCGGAAAAATCCGGCCGAAGTCCCTAGTAAAGAGTCATTTCTCACCTCACAAAGCTCCTTGATGGCCGACTGGATGAACACAACATCTTTGACCATGGCATTCTCGGACAAAATCACGTCTCTGATCGAACCGCGGGCGCAGAAATTCCACACCGCCAAAACATTGGGCCCGTCGAGGCAAAGGCCCAAAAAACGGTTCATATTCTCATGGTCGAACAGCCTCATCTAAAATTGTTTAAACTTACCAAATCTCCTAAACTGTTTAAATTTAATAACGAATGTGCCGGAAAAAAGAAATCCAGCGGTTCTCTCTATAATGGTAATCCGCTTTTTTCAATATTTTAAAAATTTGTCTATTCTGTTTAATCACAGTTCGGCACTCGGCCATTTCCGCAACGGACAGAGGCGGGGCCAACGATGTCAAGCCGTAACTGCACACAATGCATTTGTCCCCGTTGTAAGTGTAAAGGCTGAAGTTTTTGGACTGTGCCAAACTGTCCATGGTCGCATGGGTCAACGAGGAAAGGTTCGTTTGATTCGAGCGGAGAGAGTGCCGACTGCGCTCGGTTTCGCGTTCAAAATGCTAAAAAGCATTATAAACTTAAATCCAATTCAAATTATATAATGACTCAACAAAATTTACAATTAAATATAAATTCGATGTTTTTTGAATTTGAAACAAAAAATCCGCCAGCCTTTTGCTTCGACCGCTTCAACAATGCAAAAGGAATTTGCCAAAGTAAGTTGCTCCTCCGGTTTTGAACAATTTTCGCGCTGAGATGAAAAATATTTAACCAAAATTTTTTTGTATTATACCGTATCAAATAGACGATAATGAAAATGCTGCCGCCGATGAGAAGCACAAACAGAACGATTCCGATCACGAAATATCCCTTAATGATCAAATTAGCATTTTCAAACAATTTGCCGACACTTTGTACATATCGAACACGGATACGGTACATCCTTTGCCATCAAAGCCGCAGACGGGCACTGCCGGGGGAATGATTCCGGCACGGGAGGCCCACATCTGAGAGCTGGCATTTCTCATTGACACATTCTAAAAGTATAAATTATTGGTTTAAAAGCATAAAATTGATGATTTGATCGATCAATCTCGCTTAAACTCACCATTTGTCCATTAACCCAAGCCAATTGCATCAAAACTTGAAGTGAATTTCCCTGCGCGTCAGACTTTCGATTGGACATTACGAAGACTCGCGTGTTCTGATCAGTTTCAACTGTCACAAAACCGGTCAGACCTAAGCAAATAAATTTTAGCGGGCGGGAAATTTAAAAAGTTCAAACCCATGAAAGGCTTTCTGTTATTGCGTGCCAACAGAGAGCCATTACGGTAGATTTCAGGTCGTACCCCGAATTGCTTAAAGCTTTCATTCAGTGCCATTCCGTAATTGTAAATTGCGTCATAGAGAAGAATAGAATAAGTGGACCCCTGACAAATGAATGTATAAAAATGATCAATTTGTGATCAGAAATCAATCATCACATTTGTAACACTGCCGCATTCCGATTCGGGACAATAAAAGGGCCAATCGCGCGTTCGGTTGACCACTCTTTCGTAAAAGCCGTAATAGTTTCGGTTGGACAATGCGGACAGAGTGATGTCATAATGCCACTAAAAAAATTTATTTTAATTTATATTATTTTGGCATTTGATGAACTTGAAAAATACATACATCTAAAAATATTATTATTTTAAAATCAATGTTTAAAACCGACGAAAAATGCCAATCGGCCAATAACTTCCGCGTCTGCGTCCCTTCCATCTTTAACAGATAAATTCACCAAATCGCTAAAAATAGACAAATTAAAACTCAAAAGGTAGCAGCAAAATTTAACCTTGCGCCTTGCTTCCAAAATGGTAGTCGAGACAAATTGACTTAAGCCAAAAACAATTATAGAAAATGTAACTTTTTGACCCACGCGAAAGTGTTAAATCGTTATCCGGAATGATGTACACATAATCCTTTAAATAATTAAGTAGTTTAATTCATTGTCAGTAACTGCCACCAGCAGAACAGACTTTAGTCTTAAGTCCGCCATCAAACAAATTCAGTGCAAATGTGCGTAACTGCGACAAATCATCAAAACAGAGCAAAACGACTAAAATTCAATTATTGTAAAACAAATTAAAAAATATGTTTTAATTGAATTTCGTTTTGATTAATCTTTTTGTTCTCACTCCGCGCCCGCTGCTGCAGTCCACTGACAATTGTGTCCGTGTCGGACGATTTAATGTTGAAAATTCGCGCTTTGTATGTGATGCTGGTCTTCGATTGAATACTCAACGCCCGCTGAAACAATTTTATGATTTTATAAATATAATTTAAGGTTTGGACACGGTCAACTGCGTCCCGGACACGTTTGGAAGTTCGAATCGGCCAGTTTTGCTTTTTTAATATTTTGGTAAGACATCGATCGATTTACTTTATCCCTAATCAATACATCAAACCCAAAGTTATTGGTTTGGTTTTTCTGAGAAAAAAGGCGTGCCGCTCTAAACGAATCTGACAAAGTTGCGGGGACGCGGTTGAAGTTCCGGAAAAGCTAAATCTTCAATAAATAATGAAAAACGGCACATCAAGGTCACGGGCGAATAAGTTGCAGCCTAAAATCAACAAAAATGAATTTAATAAAAATATTTGTTATTTTAACCTCCGCTAACGGCGCTTGTATCGCTTTGGATGACGAAGGCGAATTGGGTCCAATTGAAATATTGCAGCAAACCGACGACCCCGGAGGCCATGCTTTATAAACAAAATTTATGGGAAATAAAATGTAAATTGTTTAATCACTATTTGTAGTTTGGCACGACGTTCAACAGAGATGGGTAAGTCGCATTGTTGGAGGAGGCAAGTCTAAAAAAGGTATTAAAATATGAATATTATTTTCTTTTTATTGAGACTCACGCCGACGCCATACTCTGTCCCCAAACCATCATTGGCAAGTTAAAATTGGTGGACAAATGTCCCAACATTGGTGGTACTATATTTATAATTTTTAATTGGATTTAATAATTAATTATTTATTACCGTCCATGCACGGCGTCGCAATGATTGCGTCGGCACCGTAATTCCGGATAAATTGGTATGTGCTTCCAAGCGCATTTGCCTCGTTACAATTTGAGTAATACCATTGGAAACTAAATAAACATTTTAAATAATAATTAATAAAAAGGTTGTAATTTTATACAATTGTTATTTTATTTAAAAATAGAATTAAAACTGACGAGAAATTGACGTTTTGTGGGAGGATTTCGTCTGACCACAATTGTTCCAGCGCCATTGGAATTGCGCCGCCCGAATTGCGCAACGCCGAGTTCTTTCTTGCCAGGCCGTAGTCCGTGTCATTTTGGGCAATTAGCATGGCCACTTTGATTAGCATTTGATTGGCCAAAGGCGTCGCCGGAGTGGTAAATGCGGTTATGGAGTTGCCGGGCATCGTCTGCTGGGCTTGGGCCTAAAAATTTAATCTCAATTCCAAAAATGATTGGTAAATGCAAATAATTTAATTTAATTAAAAATTAAACTGTTTCAGCGACTGCTAGCACAATGCAAAGAATAGTGTTGAACATTTGTAGAATTTTTTGAGGATTTGTTTAAATTAGTGTTTTAAAATATGTCCTTTTAATAATATTTATAAGCGGTGAGAATCACTTCATAAAGCGTGAAGCCATAGGTCGTTTTGCAATTATCACTTAATGAACATGTTCTGTGATATTTATACTCAAAAAAGCGTAAATTTTTGGGGTGTTATTAAAAAATGTTTTCTTCCTCATAAATTAACGGAGGCGTTGTGTTAAGCTCCAATCATATGAAACCTTGACGCAGAAATTAAGACGACATTCATTTAATTATTCAGGTTGAATTTATGTTATATTATATTTAATATGAAAAATTTAATTATAATGGCAAAAGTCTTTGTTTTATGTCTGCTGGGGGGGGGGGGGGGATATGAATTCTCAGTTTTCAAGTAATGCGCGCCCAGCACACAAACAGCAATAGCTTCCGGCACAAATTGCCGACTAGTTGTCATTAACATAAAAGCTGAAGTGTAAGTCTAATTAATCTCATTTAATCTATTCATTTGGCTACACAAAACAAATTAAAATGATGGATAATTTATCTGTTTAATCGCCTTAATGCATTGTCCATTTTTTGGCATCATTCGCCATCCCTTTTGGCACTTTGCCCGGTGCCACCCAACCACCAAAGGCACGCTCAATCTCTCGCCCGACGGCGATCAGAAGGGCCTCGTTGTCGTGTGAGGCGATCAGCTGCACGCCCAGCGGCATATTTGTGGTCGGACTCTTCGGACCAATTGGGGCGGCCAGAGAAGGAACGCCGAGAATGTTTGGCACCTGCGCATTGATTTTTGATCGATTTAAATACAAAACAATATTGAACATACTTCAATATAATAATTGTTGAACACCCCCGTGAAGGGCTCTTGATGGTGGTACACAATTGTGGAGGGCCACAGCGGAAGAAGCAGAACGCCATCCCGACCAAGCAGTTCAGTGATCTGTCGATGTAACTTCTCAATCTTTTTCTCCACCTAAAATTCACATATAAATATAATAATTAGAAAGTTTACTTACAAATGCCTTCTCTTCTTCGTCTTTTGGTGCCACAAAATTCCTCAGCACTTCGAACTCCCACGACCAAAATGTTTGGTTGGATTCGCCGGCATAAATTTCAAAAAAATCGGACGCCAAATCGGACAAATGCTAGTGGTTGTAATTAAATGTGGATAATAAGGTAATTTAAATTAATTTACCATTGGTTTTGGCATTTGCGGACTCCAACCGTCCAAACCCCACAGTTCATAAACGCGTGACATCAACGGAAAGTCCACTTTTTGTACAGACAAATTGAACTCGTACTCAAAGTGATTCTTCACCTAAAACATTTAAAGATGAAAAAAGTCCAATTTTACTTTCCTTTTCCTAATTTCTTGATGAATCTGATCGAATATTTTACTGCATTTATACACAAAATGATTGACCTTTCTCACGGCCTCCCGCTGTTCGTTTTGCAAAGGCTGTCCGATCAGAACGTTTAAATCTTCCACGTAAAAAAGACGAAAATTATTGGCAAAATCGATGTCGACGGCGTATTCCGACACACTTTTGCCGGCCAAAACGGCCATTGCCAACGCCAAATCGTCCGCATAACGGCACATTGGCCCGTTGGTCAGCTTTCGCATTGCTGGCTGCACAGTTGTGAGCTCTTGCGGCTCAATTCCATCGCTGTCGATCACATCTTCATCAATTTACTACTCTAATCACTAAACACTTTTAAAACATTTTTGAATAAACAAAATTAATAATTAATTTTGAATTTTGATTTGCAAGTGATTTTCGCACGGTTCGGATAATTGGTGGGCTTCAGTCCGAAAATGCCATTTGCATAGGCCGGGACGCGAACAGAGCCGCAAATGTCGTTGCCAATGCCGCACAACGAAGCGGCCGAACTGATCAGTGCTCCTTCGCCACAACTGCTGCCGCCTGCAAACATTGCGTTCACCCCAAATCCCCCCCCCCCCGAAGAATGATTTTCCCTCTAAGACCGGGGACGAATTATATTATATATATTTATTAGTATTTATATTGTGATAATTAGCCCATTAAGGTAACCCAAAATGGGTAAGAAAATAAAAATAATCATTTCTTGAGGAGCATAAAATAAACGAGCGTTGCGCGGGTTACCTACCCGGTGTTCTGCGACTGTCGTGAGGGTTTTTGGCGATTCCGTACACCGAATCATCGCAGGCCGTACTCATTCCCCCATTTGGCAGCACTGAAATGGCAAGCAGAATAGCGCCAGCTGCTTTCATACTGAAATGCCGGTGTTACATATTTTTCCAAAGCTCAAAAATTAACACAAAGCCAAGTGAGAAATTATTTTATTTAATTTAATTTATTTTTATTCAAAAGCGGCGCCAATGGCGGCAAAACAAACTTTGCCACAACTTTGGCATCCCTTTCCGCCGGTGTTCCGTATTGTTTACGCCATTTGTTCCCATCAACGGTCACAAAGCCTTTGACCCAAAGGTTGTCTTTGCTGGTGAATGGCACGCCGTACAGCGGCTTCGATTGGGCCAACCAAAATTTAAATAAGATTAATTAATTAGTTGAAATTAGGTCATCAACTCTTCAATTAGCCAAATAAACTCATCACTTTTTCCCGCTCTGTTTTGTCCAACTGCCCAATGTTCTTGTCCACTGCGGCCGCCTCTTTGAGTGCCGTCTCAAAATTGAAATGTGCCGCCACATTCAATGATTCATTCACTTCCTTCACTCGCGCAATGTAAGCGTCGATAAGATCCAAAGATTTTAACTATAAATGGGTAATTAATTAGTTTAAAGATTATTTTATTAGTTTGATTACGCAACAGAATTTTTTACTGCGTAGATAATTTTAAAAAATAATTTAATAAAACTAAAATAAATTTTTGGTCAATTCTTATTTTTAATAGGACAGATAAAATAAAATAAATAAATATTAGCCAAAATTATTTACCCCAAATTTTTGTTTTATTGCCCTTTTACATTTTAACAAATTAAGCCCATTGCGTTCGGCGGACCTTTCCGTGCCGAATCAGCGCGGCCGCTTTGTTTGCCGGTATAAATAGCAGCGGATTTGCCGTGCTCCATCCGACCTGTTCGACGGGCTGAAAGGCGTTGTACAGCTCGAAGACGGCGTCCACCAGCAGAAAATACGCATTAGCAATAAAGCGAAGAACGGGGTAAAAAGTGCGGATGAATTCATAGCGACGCATTGCCACCGATGGGTAAATGTTCGGCTCGGGCTTAGCCTGCTTTTTGAGGAAGAGTGATTTATGGTGATCGAGTTAATTTGATCAAAAAATAATGACAAAAATAATTTACCCCGTTGCACGAAATTTGTCCATTCTTATAGCAGAAAGTGCCATCATCGCCCGCTGAAATTGTTGTCGAATGTTCGGCAGATTGAACGCATAAAATGTTGAAGCAAAATGCAGCAAATAATATCAATTTTAGGGTTGAAAATTTGAAGCACATTTTTACGCAATTTGACGAAATATTTTTGATCACCAAAATAAAGTAAATATGTTGTAGTGTTAACTAGAGAAAGGACTTGAGGACCGATCGAAATTCGATCGAAAAACTTAAAAAATCTCGACGAGAATCTCGATCGTCCTTTCTTTGTATTAACAATCTAAGAACACCGACGCCTACAAATTAATGAATAATAATAAACAATAAAATGGATGCTCATTTTGTTGACATTGCAATTCGCGAAATGATATAATTTCCTTATCATCCGTCAATCAATGGGCCTAAAACAACCACCAATCAACAATTAAGGCACTAAAACCCGGCAAACAGAGAAAATAAGCCTCCGTAAAGCGGCGCTGGGCTTTCTAAAATTATCTTAATGAGCCGAGAATGAAGTTCTGACTTTTTTTCAAAAATCAATTTAAATTATTTTAATTTACAAGGCATAGAGTGTGATCATTATTATTTCTTAGGCAAATTCTCGGTTATGGCCAATTGCCAACAACGGCGGCGTATATGTCCCATTTTCTGATTTGGCATTAATATTATGGCATTTTGTGGCATTATCTCTTCGCGCAATTAATGCTTGGATGTAAGTCGTTAGGAGGTCTTAATAAGGGGGATTATTAATGACATCAAATATTTTCGACTCAATCTTAAATTATGCAAAATTCGAACCGTCCATTTTGTGGCCAAGCGTTGTCTCAAATAACAAGCGATTGCCTTTGTCCATTGTGATGTGGAAATAACTGAAGTCAAAGTCAGTCTTTTTTCATATAATTTTTGCAACAGATCGAACAAAACCGGACCCCGACCAGCAGATTTTCCAGGGCCCGGTAGACCCTAATCCTGGTATTTTTGGAGTTTCCAAGATTTCCAGGAATTTTGACCCCGGGTCCGATCGATGTTTGAGCTGAGAAAATCCGGGTACCCGAGCTCGGTTTTTTCAAAATTCGGGTCTCTAATTTTTTTGGATTAAATTCGTTTACGTATTCGCTGGCTGCCATTGACAAATCTGTTCGAATCCATATGTGCAAATGTGTTGCTTAGACTCCAAAGCGTGCAGACTTATTCCGTCACTAAATTTAATTTTGGATAAATTCAAAAAACTGATCAAATTTTTACACACCGATTGATGGCGACCAACAATTTCGAGCCCATTTTAGGGTCGGCTGATTGTTTTACCCAAAAATATGAAGTAAAAAATGAAAGAAGGATATTTTGTATGCCTCAAAGAAAGCGGATCCAAAAGTGGGCTCCAAAGAAATTCGTCGAAGAAATGCCATTTTGGCATCTGCGGGTGATTTCGGCATTTCCGTGTCAGCAAATTCGGCAGAAATTTGCTAAATTTTATGCATTTGGCACTATTTCCCCCGCCCCCATTTACTCTCTTCCATTCGGCTGAGCTGTGCGACTTCAGAAAATCCCTGAAAAAGTGAGGGGGGCATTTTTTATTTCAAAAACTTGGCTTTTTTTGATTGATTATTATTTCCAATATTTAAAATTGAAAACTTTTTCGATTATTTTAAAATAATTATTTTAATCACTTGGGGATTAATTGGTGCAAAATATGCTGAATGTGCGTCAGCGGCGGCTGTTTCCCGTCTTTGGTTTGGGCCCTCAAAATTAATGCCCCAATTTGGGCCGCGTCCTTTTTGCCGATGGCGTGATAGCCTCGCAAATATTTGGGAAGTTCCTCAAATTTATTTTACGACATTTTTAACAAAAGTCAAAAAATTTCCAAAAAGTTTGCCTGGTAATAATGGAAAATGAGGTCTTGACGTAAGTCTTGGCCTGGCACAACATCTAACCAAACTTTGCGCATAAAATGGACCTGAACAAATTGTTTTCTTTTTTGGGCATCCGCGGGCCCCCAATATAAAAAACGAAGCAAATAAGAAATCTAAAACTATAAAATAAAAAATAAAAAACATAAAAAAAGGACGATTCTTTAAATTATTTTGAGCCTATTTTGCCTTATATGCAAATTGTTCGTTTTGTTGTGCGTCTCCGTTTTGTCTCAACAAAGTCTTCCAAGCCCATTTCTGCAGTTGGTGGATGAAATCGAAAAAATGCTCTTCCGGCGGAATGCAAACGACTAAAAAAACATTAAAATTATTTGCTTATTTTGTTTTGTTTTTAAATTCGCCTTTATTTATAATTAAATGCATTAAAACGCGCCTTTCTCCCCGACTTTGACAAATAAAAATAGTCCAAAAGCCGACTGAAGGCCAATTGTTGAGGCAATGCGCTCACAAAGCTCCTTGGCCACCGACCAACTCTCAACCTAAAAAAATAAATTTAATTTGGCAAATATTTCATTAAATTGTAAAAATTTTATGATTTTTCGAAGAAATGTTCAAAAATTGCCTCCACATTCGCGTGGCTTCCGTTGGGCAAATGGATTTTGTGGAAGATTTGGGTTTGCCGATGTTGGATGGCCTCCACCTCCACTTGGTGGGGCGGACATTGACGAAACGAAAACGGACGGACATTGCTAAGGAATTTGGGGGAATTAATTATTTTTTTTGGACTAATTTTTATTAAAATTCTTTTAAAGCCTCTACCCCACCTCCTCCCTACCCCCACCCACTACCCCCTCCCACCCCCTCCCTATCCCCTTCCCCCCTACCCCCTCCTACCCCTTCCCCCCCCCCCCCCCCTACCCCCTCCCTCCTCCCCCCCTACCCCCTCCTACCCCTTCCCCCCCTACCCCCTCCCTACCCCCTCCCTACCCCCTCCCGCCTACCCAATTGTTTTTTCTAAGCGACTCGCGCAGTCGACGGCCATCGGATAGGGCCGGCTGCGCAAGAAAAGGCTCAGCTCGGACAGAAGCCCTGCCGAGGGTGAAAAAAGGCCTAAATAAATACCAAAAATCATTTAATATTAAATAATAAATTTGCTTTTTAACCCACCCAAGCACAGCCACATCAGTTCCCAGCCCCGCTCTTCGCTGATCGCATTTGGGTTGAGCGTTAGTTGCTTCATCAGTTGGCAATATGTTTCATCACGGAGAATTTCCTTGAATTTTGCCCGATTTTTAAATTTGGTAAAATTATTTTTGTTATTTTAAATGACATGTTTTAGTGGGGCCTCGAAAATGGCGTCAGTATGCTCGAGGGGGGAATGTTGTGGCGGTGCCGGTGCCAACATCGGCTGCTGGTCGAACATGTACATCAGAATGTGGGAATAGGAACAAATTGCTGAACCAAACAAATCATTCTATTAAATAAAATTATTAATAAAATGTGTAAATAATTTCAAATAATTTTAAAATTATGTGCTCACATTGCTGGACAATTGCATCTCTTCCGCCCGCGTTCAATCGCTTCAGAAGCGGCGCTTTCAATGGCTTTGGAGAATGGCGCCACAAATCGCTGTGGCCCTCCACAGAACCGCAAAAGGAGTAAATTGACGAGTCTAAACGATGTAAATTGAATAAATAATACTCGAGAGTCTTGAATTAAAATTGGCAAATAAAACTTTTTGACTCGAGAAAGTGTCTCGTTCACATTTGAAACGATACCTTTCTGCCTAAAAAATTTGAAGCCGAATCGAATGGATAATAAATAACATTGTAATTAAAATATGTAAATAATTCGTGCAAAACATTTTTTATTTCAAGCCGCCCAAATAATTTAAATTTCTTCAAATTTTAACCCTCGGATCTGCCGGCAAAAGCATTGAACAATTCAGCTTTTCTGAAATTGTCAGCTGCAAATTTTTCCAAGTTATGCGGCGGCGGGTGGCGCATTCTTTGGCCAAAATCGAAATGCTGACGAATTAAAAAGGATTTTTTTTTAAATTATTTATTTATTTTACAAATGTCCAAAATGCGGCCGAAGAGTATTCGTCGTAAAGTCGTGTAATTGCCGAGTGAAATGGCACAATGCCATTTTCGGTGGGTTCTGTGGACAAAAATACTTCTTCAACTTCATGGCTCGACGGTGTGAGAAGCGACTGAACATTTTTGCACAAATTTCAAATATTTTTAAATTTAATTTAAATTATTTTATACCTCCAATTCTTCTGCTGTTGGCATCACCGCGGTGGTCAAAATGTGCACGGCATTCAGCGCAATTTTTCCATGCATTCCGATATGGGCATTTTCCACCAAAAAGATAAATAATTACTGTATTTAGAATTGTTAATAATTAATATACATATGCTATAAAAGTAACCAATAATAATATCGAGATTACATAAATACCGTAATCCAATCGGTTGGTGTCTGTTCGCCAAATGGCATATTCAAAATTAACAAATCGCCTCTGGCATATTCAAATGCTATAAAGAAGAAATTTATGTAAATACTTTAAAATGATTTTAAAAATAAATATATAAAATGCTTTAATGAATTGAATATTTTGTTATATTTAATTAAAATTTTCAAAATGCTAACTTATTAATGAAATATTCTTTGACTTTAGATTTAAATTGCCGCAATTATTTAAAGAAGGTACAGTATCTATTTCATAAAACCACCGTTTTCTGCCGACGAATTCTTCAACGCGACGGCGTAAAGCGATTTAAGCCGTAATTGGTGAAGAATTTGGTTGATCAAAAGGGCCAATTCGGGGGAACGCGGCGATTGGAAAGTGAAACGGTCGCCGTTGAGTAATTGGACGCAAATGCTTTGGGCGCCGGCCCTTTTGGAGCTAAAGTTTAATTAATTGCTTTAACTTTAGACATAATTAGAGCGATAATAAAAACATTTAATAAAATTTATACTTAAATAAATAAATGCGTATTTTAATGATTATTCTCTTTACTGTGAATGAGAGACAGCCGAAATTTGGGCAAAAGCGAATTCGGCAAATTTGTTTTGCCGCGGGGGGTCGAACAGAATTAGACCGTCCGAATTGACCGCCAACGAAATTTGGTTGCACGGCAAATGCGGTCCCGAAAATTTATTCAGATAAAAAAATCTAAAATATAATTTAAGAATTTTTAAATAGAAAATAAATTATTAATTTTAAAATCAATAATTTCGTTATTACTGTCGAAGAAATGAATGAGCAAAACCTCGAGAAAATGATCGGCCAATGAATGCGAGCGAACTCGATAACTTGGCATTTCACAAATTCAACACTTGGCGCAATGCCATCTTTAACAATTTTCTAAATTAAATTCTTTAAAATATTTTATTTATTTTTGAGTATTTTATGCAAAAATATGCCTTTCGGAATGTGTGCATTATCAGTTGGACCCATCGCTGCCGCTCAATTTCAATGTTTTCTTCGTCGTTTTGCTTTTTATTTAACGTGCCAATTGGAAGCATTTGTTCCAATTGTTCTTCCATAAATTTAACGTCAATTTCACAATTTCCGTCTTAATTTGTTTGTTCCATTGGAATATAAAATATATTTTCGGGTATATTTTAATAATTTAAATTGTTTAAACTAAATTTACGAATGTCGATGAAATGTTGTTGAGCGGTCAAAGTGACAAGGTCTTCCTCCTGAAGCCAAACAATGTGAAATGAAAGAATTTATTTTTTTAAACTCTAAAAAATTAAGGAAATTTTAGAAAAGCAATTTCGATGGGACCGATCCATCGGCGAGGAATGGAACTGTCCGAATTTAAAAATTTATAACAATTTTTTCACCTTTTCGCACGGATATTCCATTGAATGTATTCCATGCACAATTTGCCTATAGGCAAGATCAATGGCCACGGCATCGGCACAATCGCTTAAATAAACAAATCCAAAAAATAAAATATGTAAAGGCAACAAACAAAAAACACCTTTCATGAGCTCTGAACAATTCTTTTCTGAAAAGCATTTGCCAATTTCTTTCGCTTTTCGCCTCAAGCGAAGCAATTGAATCGATCTGAATAAACAAAATTTTTTGTCATTCTGTGCCAACTTTAAATTTAAAACGGCGCATTTACAACGCATTCGGCGCCAACGCCCAACGGGCGAACAAAATGTTGTCCGACGGAAAGAAAAAGGCCAAAGCCAAAAGAGTCGTCGAGGCCAATTTGTTTGGATAAAAGTGCACACAATTCGAAGGCGGTCGATTGAGAGTCCGAAAATAATTAATTTGTGTTATTTTTACAACGATTGCATTTGTCACAATTAAGAATGAATATGCTTTTGAATGCTACCAAAAAACGGAATAATTTTGATTTTGCAAAAATCAACTGACCCCAAAAGTAATTTGATTATTTTAATGCCATCACCGAACACAAATTAAACATTAATTAATATAACCAACGATTTGCAAAGGAATCACTCGTCCGTCCGCCAATTGTATTGGCACAAACATTTGCGAGTCGCCAAATATTGAGGAGAGCAGTTCAGCCTAATTAATATTTAAAAATTAGAATTTAATTGTGCGGGTCGGGATCATTGCTAATTTCGAGCTCCAAACTATAATGGGAGCTTAACCACAACTTCTTTAACAAACAAATTAATTAAATCAAAAATCAGTGAATTCCGTCTGAATTGTTGTAATTACGATTAGATTTGTTGCCCTAAGGCATTTGATTTCTGATCGAAATGCCAATCGATCAAAAACGTTTAATTACTTCGATTGGCGGCTCCTTTCTGGCCCCAAATCGGCGAATGCGCGTCAGCGATCGTTCGATGCGACAAAAAATGTGTCGCGTTGGCGCAAAGCGAAGAACGAAATTCAACAAATATGGCCAAAGTTGGGCGGACGGGGAAAAAGACTGCCAAATTTAAATTTGTACAAAAAATAAATCAAAATTTACGGATGAGCAAAGTGTCAAAAGGGTCCATCCGCGAGCCTTCGACCGTTCGGATGGGTTTTGCCCAATTTGTGTGCAGATTTGACAGAATATCTCGTCTCTGAGATGGTATTTGGACATTTAATCCAATTTCAAACAAATAAAAATGCCTTAATTTTGCTCTCAAAATGCCAATGCCAACGATCAATTGGATCTTGTCCAGTGCACTTTCTTCTCCGCAACAAATTAAAATATTGTCAAGTAAACTTGGCGCTTCGTCTTCCATTTGCTAAAGGCATTCATTAAAAATGGGCATAATTTATTATTTTTTATTAAAAGTTTACCAAAACTGCGTATTTTAACTGTTTTAAAGCTGCAGAACTGTAATTTTTGCCAAACATAGCACTTAAACGAAGCATAATTGGCACTTTGTCCTTGCTTTTTAATTTAATTTTCTGAAAAGAAAGCCAATCTCTGATTAAACATTTTATTATTTATTTTGGCACCTTTTGCCCAAAAGCATTTCCCATTAATTCTTGAACTCGGCACCAAATGGCCGTTGCGCAGATTTCGTCCATTTCACACTTTTGGGGCAACAACGCGCGAAGAATGGGCCGTCGACAGTTGTTATGAAACATCGAAAAATTCTAAGCAATTTTTGTTTTAAATTAAATTTTAATTCGCTTTTCTGTAATCATTTATTTACCTGAAAATAGGCCAACATAAACTTTTCCCATCCAAAATTGGCCAATTCGACGTCAACACTCCAACCTTTTTTTTATATTAAGCATTTTTTCAAATCGTAATAAAATTCAATAAATATAAAAAGTAATAATAAAATAATTATGTGCTTCTATTATTATTATTATAATTACGTACTTTTTCCTTCCAACTGCGCTAACATTGGCCCATCAAATCGAACGCAAATTCCCCCACACAAATTCTTCACACAATCCCTTCCCGCCTCAAACTGAAAATTTTTTTTAATCAAAAATTAAATAAAAATCATTTTACTTCGACGGCATGCAAAAAGAGTGCCGGTGGCTCTGCCGCCACTTTTTGCCCTTCTTCCAAACGCAAATTCATTGCGCATCGTCTGTCTTCTCTAAAAGATAATAAATATTTAAAAGAATTCTTCAAAAACCAATTAATTTTAATATAACTATTTTTTAATAAAACATAAAAATTGATCAAAATTCCGTCGTCAGTTGGCGGCACCTTGTCCTCTGAGAATACAGCTGGTGCCGCAGAAGTGCAGCTCGGCAATGTGCTTGCAGTTGCACAATGTTCGCGTGCAGTTGGCGAAAGCGAAGGACGGAGTGGTGGGCTCTGACCAGCGATTGAAGTCGAGTAAAGCCGCGAATAAGCTAAAACAATCAAAAAATTAAATTTGCCAAATTGGCCTTTTTCATGGCACGCAAAAATCGTAGCGATTTCATCGAAAACCTTTTGGTAATTCTTTTGTTGGGCAAATGTGCGCCAATTCTTCTGAAAAACGATGGCGGCCCATCGGAGTCGTTCAAATTGCCGAAATTGGGCCCATCCGCGCAAATATTTTTGAACCAAAACGGCACAGCGTTGGAGACGTTCCTTGCGCAACTGTTCCAACATCAAATAGCCTTCGGCCTAAAATGGAGGAAAGTGTTCAGTTTGATATAAATATTTCATAAATTTTGGAAGTACATGATTTATAAATTAAAATTTTTACATTTATAAATTGTAATTAATAAATAATAGAAAATTTGCATTTTACTTTTAAGAATATTTTTGTCTTGCCAAATGCCACCGGCGGAACATTAAAGCCATTCGCTTCAAAAATTTGTTGGCAAATAGCGCGAGTTTCCTGGACACAATGGCATTTTTGAAGGGCGACTAAATGCATTCATTACGATATTTGGCATAATAATTCTTAAATTTTACAAGAGTTCGGCACGAGAATACGGTAGCGCAAAACAAAATTTGCAAATTCAAATTTGGCAGAGAATCCGGCAAGGCACTGTTCGACAACCGCCAAAAGGTCCAGTTGGCGCATTTGACGTAAAACAGCGGCGCGATCAAAATGCTTAAATTGAAATAATATTTAATTAATTAATTAATTTTTAATTATCTGTCATAATTAGAGGACAAAACCTTTTCCCCTCCAGCCGAGTCGTTCGGGCGAATGCATCGCACAAAATATGCCGTGGCACAGTGTTCGAGGCGTCCCATCAGTGCGTCCATTTTGAGTCGACAACAATTTGCCAAAGTTTGCTGTCGCAATTGCGCAAATGTGCCCTCATTTTCGGTCCTTAATCGAAACTAATAAAGCAAATTTCAATTAAAAAAGGGCGCACATCCATTCGTTGCCACCGTTTTGTGCCGGCAGCTCAAAAAGGCGTTGCACAAATTTCAATTGACTGCCCAAAAACAGAAGGCGCAATTGATGGGCAAATTGATTTCTGTTTTTGGCCAACATCCCTTTGACCTGAGGGCAAATTAAAATATTTTTAATTTTAATTTATTTATTATTATTTGTCCGACTCGATACGCCACTTGGCCCGTGTAATGGCAGACCACAAATTGGGCACACAACCGCGATTTGGGGCTCAAAAAGAAGCGTTGTCCATTCCTTTGCTGGGCATTATGCAATCGTTCCAATGCTTCATCGTCGGTGGCCTTAATTTAATTTAATTTCTCCAATTTGAATTTTTTGCAAATAAATTAATAAATTAACGTTTGGTGCACAGCTCGCGTCGTCAATCACAGCCATTAAACTGAGCGAGTTGACGGCCAGCATGTCCAGAATTGGCCAATTGTCAGAAAAGCCAATGCTTCCGAAGGCCCATCCGGGCAAACCCTGGGCTTCGTATTCACTCTTAAAGTTAAAAGGGATTTTACAAAATTATAATAATTTGGATGTGAATTTGAATTATAGTTTTTATTTATTTATTAAAACAAATTGCCTGCTCAAATTTGAAAATACGACGAATAAAAAATTGTTGAAGACATTCAGAGGTGTAATTGATGCAAAGTTGCTCTTAAACCGGCTTTTATAATTTTCTTCAATAAAAAATCACCGAAATTATTATCCACTTCAAAATTGGTTTCAATTCCTGGAAAATCGACCAGGCAAATGATGCCCGACGGATTAGTCTCCTAAAAATTTAAGCAAATATTATTAGCATTCTGCAATATAGTGTTTATTTATGTTTTTTCATAAAATGTTATAATTTGCTTAAAACAATATCAAAATATAATTAATTTAAAAATGAAACTTTTCTCCTCCCCCCGAGCGTTCCGTTCGCTTTGGCGACAATTTGTCCCACCAATTTGCTGTAACATTCGCGCACAATGCAATCGCGTGCATCCAACGCCCCGCGCACGTCCAAATTTGCGGCAGCAGCGAACGATTCGCCATTCTTCAGCAAAGTCCTTTTGGTGGTCAATGCACAAAGCAAATTTGACTCATCCAACTAATTAAATTTAATTAAATTTAATTAAACAAATTATATGCCCAATTAAACCATTGATCCATTAATCGGGACTTTGAGAATGTATAAATAATTGGTGAGTTTACTTTGAGAATTGTGCAGATACGGCCAATGTTCTTTCGGTCGTCCACTTTCACTCGCTCAATTCCGTCGCCGGTGGAAATTACTTAATGAATAATAATAATTAAATAAGTAAAAGCCCTTTTTATTTATAAATTTGTCTTTACTCGCTTCAAGACTAAATAAAGGAATTTTATTTTTTAAATTTAAATTAGAACGTTGGGTACAATAATTAAATGTTTTATATTTAAAATTACCATCAAATCGCAAATTTCCCAAGTGCAAAATTGCGGAAAGAATGCGTAAAATTGAGTCGATTTCAGTTTCTTTGAATAAAAGTGTTCGTAAAGCGCTGCAAATTTCGGAGAGATCGGTGGGAGGGTCCGAAATGTTTACGTTTTTGTTCTGAAAACAAAATGAACAAATGTAAAATGATTAAATTTGTTTAATTTTAATAAATAATTTGTTTAATTTAATTTTAATAAATGTATTTATCGAAAGTACCCTGTCAAGAAAGTGATAATTTTTGGCCTGATCTGCTGCCGAATGTCCAAATTCCAACTTTTGCTTTTGGCTAAGTCCGGCCATTAATGAATAAAATATGTGAAAATTGCTAAATAAATTAAAATTAAATTAAATTAAAAAGAATTAGCTAATAAAGTTACACCTCTGATTTTCTGGCCAAATCGAAGCGTCGACAATTCGTCCCTTTTCCAGAAAAAAATGTTCGATATTTGCCGAATTTAATTTTGCCTAAAATTAATGTACAAAAACAAACATTTTGGTAAATATTTATTTACCTTGCCATTTTGGTCGGAAAAGTGCAATTCCCAACATTTGCCCGTTCGCGTTCCATTCAAATTTGACGCCGTTTTGGCATTGCCAAAAGCTTTAAATATATAAAAATAAATGGTGCTAATTTATTTATTTAAGGCATTTTAATTTGTACTAATTGTATTATTAATTAGTTTCAATCTAAATCAAGTAAAATTAATCACTAATTTTATCATTTTTAACCAATAATTAATTTTTGTAAATATAAATTATGCAAATGCTTTCATTTAGCAGCTAATTATGCATTATTAAGTTCAATATTAAATTACCGTCCAGCAGCAAATGAATGGCCTTCAACTTTTCATCCATCATTGGCCCCGCCGCATTTTCTGCCATAAAATTCAAAAGGTGCCGCGTATTCGCCGATTTTCCCGACTAAATATTTTTTAATATAATTTATTTTGTTTTTAATTTGACCCCGCATTCGCCACTGAACACGACGCAGCAATTGTTGGGCAAAGAATGAATGCTTTCATCTTCGTCCGTCCAATAATTTTTGCCCATTTTTTGCAGCAAATCCGCCCCAATAGAAAAAATATGCGGGGGAAGTTCCTTTTAAAAATAAATATTTATTAATTTAAAGAAAAAACTTTAATTCGAATTTTGCTTAGCAAATTACCAGCGGCGAATGGCTTGAATAAAGAGCATTGAATTGCTTGAAATTATTTGCAGTTTTATAGTCAACTGGGCGCAATGCCAAAAGAATGCGCTGGCCAATGAAAGTCTTAATTTAAATATTAAAAAGAAAAACAAAAACAAAAAATTACATAATTAATTCCTTCACGATGACGAATTTGCAAATTTCGCATAATGGCCGCTTCGTGTGGTTCGCGCAAATGAAGAAGGTCTTCGACTACCTAATTCAAAGTTGAATGTTAAAATCTTCATTTAAAAGAGATTCTTATAAATATAATAATACTAATTAATTTAATATTTGTTAAAGCACTTGAATGCTCGTCGGATGCATCGATCGCGCATTGAAATTTCGATACAAATCGGCGCTATTTACTTCAATTTTCTGAAGTTAAAAGTGTAAAACAATTAGCTGTTTTTTGAATTTAATGAACATTTTAAAATGAAATTTTTATACTTTTCCATCGTCGTCCATTAGCAAAATCCGTCTTTCGCCCACCGGCGATCGATTGTCACAAAAAACGGATAACACTCGGGCACCGATCGCAACTCCATTTCCACCGTGATTTGCGGTGTCCAACCATAAGAAATCGCCCTTTAAATTAACAAAAAAAGACATTTTTTTTCTCAATGGAAATTTGAAACGGAATTTCCCGTATCTCTAATTTGTAAGAGCTAAACGGGCACGGATTGCCTTCGGGTGGTATCGATCAGCAGGTTGCACCGGATATAGAAAACAGTCGGCACGGATAGTTTAAAAAGTCGGCATCGGATTTTTAGATACGAAAAAACATTGGCATTTTGGGTAGACGCCGCTGGCAAATTTTTTTTTAATTTTATTAATTTTTCTTAGCGCCTATCAAGACTGACTGTATTGTCGAATTATCCGGCGCAACTCTGGTAGCGTTCCGATGGCAACAATTTATTTTTTTGAATGTATTTTGGAAAATCCGTATTCTTTAATGATTTATTCCTGTAATTTTAACCTTTGAAATGTGCAGAACTTCCTCCATGAATTGGGTACAGTTTATGTTGCTGTTGATGGATTCAAGACAATTTTGTTGTGTAACGATCGGATGGGGGGGGGGGGGGGGTTGGATGGGAAAGATTGGGAGGGAAAGGCGAGGGGATCTTCCGAAAAGAGCGGTGGAAGGCAAATAAATGATCAGAGTTTGCGTGTGGGTGGGTGGGTGATTTGATCGAAAGATTTTAGAACCCAGATAATACGGGGGGGGGGGGGCGGCGTGCGTTTGGATGGAATGGAATTGGGTCACATCGTTTTGGGTTCGACGGCGGACGCTTTTGGTGGTTACACCACAAAAAGGTAAAATGATGTACAAAAGATAAAATAATTAATCTTTCAACTAAATTTGGGAAGCCGGGGGCCTCGTGTACAAATTAAATTCGCTCTTCCATTAATCACCAAAAAAATGCAAAATATTTGTTGCAGTTTTTTTATTGATATTTGATCTTAATTGAAGCAATTTACTTATGGCAAAATCAAACGGAAAAACGAGGCGCTCAGCTTGGTCTCGAACGCTTTATTTTTTTATTTATCTTTCCTCAATTTATTTTAATTAAATTTATTCAACTAAAACAAATGCCGACTCCGACGACAAATACCAACTCGTGCTGAAGAAGATGTCATCGATTTAGGGTGGGCAATGGCATAAATGTTGTTGAACAATCAGATTTTAAAACTTTTTCAGATTTATACGGTCATTATTTTTGATAAGCCTGATGTGGCCCATTGAACTTGGATTTTCCAACGGCGCCGATTAGCAGCGTCGAATACTCCCAAAAAAGTAAAAAGCCTCCGGGCAATTGGGTGAATAATTTGAAAATAAAGATACATTTAAAATGCAAATATAATTGGGGTGCGTTATGGTCTGATCACCAAAAAATCATCCGCGGATCAGCAAAAACATTGTCGTGATCAATTTGAGCGTCGGGCAAATGGTTGGATTGAACATTCCGACTGGAGGTCAACAATTGGCTGCTCAAAACGCCTCTCCCAGTCGAGTGCCAACAAAAAACGGCCCCTCTCCGCCTGTTGCACAGCCCACGGAATGTTCTGGTCGATCAGCTGACGACGGTGGCTAAAAAAGCATTTTAATTTCTATTGGAATAGTAAAATAAATAAATTTATCCCGCAAACAATTAAAATTAAAATTAGTATGGGTTAAATCCTTAAAATTTTACGGCAGAAAGAAATTTTTGTTCTTTGGCTGCCCCCGCCCCTTGTCGAGTTAAAACCCGAACAGAGCCAAAACTCATAAAACCGGACTCAAACCTCCCCCCCCCCTCCCCCAATACGTCTTAGTAAAACAAAAAACTCGAAAGTTTTGGGCAGGCCCGTAGGCAGATTTTTTCGGGGAGGGGGGGACTCCATTTTTAATCAAAAAAATTACATTGGGCCAAGTCGAAGCGCGCCGAAAATTGCTGCAGCGATGCACATCGGAAAGCCAAGTTGAACGGCTTCGAAATATTTGACGGTCACCTGAATTTGTGGAGAGATTTGGACATTTTTGTATTACGAGATGGAATTGATTAACGAAGGCTTAAGATTTAAAAAAATGTTTCGTTCGGACTCCAAAAATTGTTGAAAGCCAAAGACTGTCAACACTCACTTCCCCCAGCATATTCGGCCGCATTTGTAACAGAACATGTGTCAAGTCGTGAGTCTCGCGGTATCTATAAGAACAAAAAATGTTTAAAAAATAACAAAAATGGAAAAGAACCTTTGCATCACGTACACCAACTCGGGGTCGTCATCAACGAATTGAACCGGTGGTCTCGCGTCCGGACTGGTGCTCAGACCTTCCAAAAACCTTAAAACTGCCGTTTTTAAAACAATTCTTAATGTTTTTATTGAAAATGTTTTTGTTGTGACTGAGTCGTAAACTCAGTCACAAAGTTTCGCTCAGAAGAGGAATAAGGGCATATTGTTAATCCATTTTGTTAATAACAAACCCCGAATACTCCTTGCCCATGGTGCCGTCGGGAAGCGATGCCAACCACAGCCGGTCGATTGTTTTGTTGTTGATCCTCGGCCGAGTGTTCAAAAGCTCAGCGCCGCTCACATCGCGGCACATCCGGTCTCGAAGATGTTTCAGCAGTGAATTGGGAACCGAAAACGGAGGGAATTAAATACTTTGTTCGATATTCTGAAATGAATTGGGAAACAGAAACATTTAACGGGACAACATGAGAACACCCAACCAACCAACCGTCGTTTCTCCCATCGTGGCGATCATGTCGCCCCGCTTCGGGTCCACCAGCGATATGACAGCCGACCCCACGCCGAGCAGTGCCCGTTGCAGCTCCGTGATGCCAACCAGCAACGGGTCGGCGGAACCACCACCACCAGCGCCGCTTGGCATTTGTTGGTCTAAAAGGAGGCGGATTTGGTCTCACCAAATTTGGTGGAAATTGTTGATTATAATTATGTTTCCTTGTGAGCCGGAGGAGGTGAAGCATGACGAAGAGCTCTCTCAGAAAATTAGAGGGAAAAACTTTTTATATTTAAAAAAAACTTTCTTAGGATTACAGATACTCGAGGAGTGTCGACTTTCGGACTGTGAAAATAAAAAGGTTTCTCATTCATTGTTCACTTTACTCGTACAACATGAAAAGGTTGTGCCTGTTGCTGTCGGTTACCAAAACAAAAAATTTTATTCTCCAAAACATTTTTCCAAAAATTGGTAAAGGAACAAAAACAAAAGCAATTAGGTAAACGATTTGGTTCTAAAACTCAAAAAAGAACCAACAAATTCCGGTAAAAGTTTGGTTTATACCCCTCCCCCCCCACTTTTTTTGAAAAAAACAATTTTTTTTTGTTCAAAATCGATTAAAAGGTACCTCCTCTCGCTATTCTTTGTCCACTATCTCCACCATCTTCGAACGTCTGGAGACCGCCTCCCCTTTCGCCGCCAAAATTTCTTCGATGTTCTTCTTGCCGTCCAAGTCGCTGAACCAACCCAAATTGTCGGCGATAATGTGATGGTTTAAGCACTGCTCGCATTTTACCAGCACAACGCCCTGCTCGTAAGCGGTGCGCGAGAATTGCTTTGGCCCCTAAAAATTGGACGTTATTTTTCAACATTTTGTAATTAGAAATTGTAAAATCCTAAAATGTTTCTTAAAAATTCGGTAAAATAAAAAGCACACGCCTGCCTTGTCGAGCAGACTTTGCACGTAAAAGTTATGGCCAATTTTGGCGTGATTTGGCCAATTTCTTCTTTTGTCGATTGATTTGTCGAACAAAAATTTCGAATAGACGGCAAATTGGGAAAGCGTTGCTTTTGAAGCGATAACGGCACGGAGCAGATTAATTCGGCAGAATTTTGAAAAAAGGCCAATTTATAGCGAAATCGAGACAATTTTTGGAGTGAACGGAGAGTGGCGTTCATAAAACCTCAAACAAAAAGGATGAAAAAATGTGAACATTTTGGCAATCCTTTGGAATTGGGGGGTCCAGCAGGGACGGATTTGGGGGAGGAGGGGCACAGCCGGGAAAAACTGAAAAATATCAAAAAATTTGATTTTGCATACAAATTATTAGACCCGACCTGGACCTGGATCCAGGCCTGGATTTTTCCTGGATCCAGAGTCCAGGTCCAGTGGAGCCTCCAAAACCCTGGATTTCCTTGATTAAAAATACATCCCTAAAGATCGTGTTTCTAAGCAAAAACGCAGGGATTTTGGTGAATTTTACCCGCAAATAAATTTACTGACAGATCGCCAAGTTTTTAAATATTTTTTATTTTGAATTTTGATGGCAAATCTCTTACAAAAAACAGCAATTTGTAAACAAAAATAATAATTAAATTGAGAAGTTAAAAGTAGTGCCAACATTTTGTCGAGACTAGGCCGAGACTCTCGACTGACTCAGTCGTAATACTGCTCGATGAGATTTCGTCGGACCGGGACTTTTCAAAAAAACCGGAACCGGGACTTGTCGGGAAGGCACAAAAACTGGGACCGGGCGTTTCAAGTGAAAATTTCAATAACTGAAAAAAATTTTTCACTAAAATGTCCTTCAAATTATCTTTTATGTCATTTTTTACCAATTTTAATTCCTAAATACTTATGTATGTATTATGCATCTTCAACTGAAATGTTTTCAAATATAATTTTTCATTTAAAAATTAAAAAATATTTTCAATTTTAATTAATAAAATTTTTGTAGCCCGACGGTGCCGACAGGCGCCGTCAGTAAAATTTTTTGGATTTAGTTAGGAAATTTCACTAAATTTTGGCAAAATTAAGCATTTTGCTTAGTAATTTCGGAATAATTTTCAGAAGAAAAATTGTTTTACGTAAGAGTAGAAGAGTTCCTTCGGAGAAATTTTTACAAAAATTGGCAATCTTTGTTAAGAAAATTGAAGCAACAATTCAAACGGATGTGTGAAGGAAGGGTCGGCGGTGGCATTTTAATTAAAAAATATTTGAAATTTACTAAAATTATTCGGGTTCTATTCATTCAACTTCTTTTTCATTAATAACCATTTTTTCTCTTTGTTTTGCTTTTCTTTCCGCTAAAATGATCTGTTTTTAATACAATATTGTTGGCTAAAAGAAATATCCGAAATCTTCAATTTGTTTCTTTTTTGCCCATTCACAATGCCTACAATAAATAATTACTTACAAATTGAGACAATAATGCGCGTTATTTGACAAATCAACTTTTGAGGAAAGTCACACAACGATTCCAACGATGTTGTGATCATTCTTCTCTTTGATTTCCCTCAATTCGCCATTGCTTTCCACACAAAATATGTCCAATAAAACGAATAAACCAATCGTCAAATAAATAAATATATTATTCCAAGACAATTGCGTTCCATCATTTCTTCTCGATTTATTGTCTGTCATTATTTCCCCATGGCCTATAAAAGACGGAAATTCAGCAGAATTTGATCAAACCCAATTCAAGATGAAATCGGCCTTCAGTTTCTTCACTTTCGCTCTTCCGCTTCTTCTCATCGCAGAAGACTCACTATCAGTTCCGTCTGAGGGGCAGAAAATTATTTCAGCGGACACCGAAAATGAGGTAAGCAAATGATAGAAAATTGTTGGAACAATTACCGACCCCCCCCCCCCCATTCAGCGAATGATGATGCAAAATGGCACACAAATGGCGTTGGACTTGGCGAAAATGAGCGGTGGGAATGCGATGGGCCAAAACAATGAGACAGGTGCATTTTGAGTTCCCATAAGCAAACGGAAGTCGAGACCAAGACTAAGAATTAATTTCTGGGACCAAGATTTCAAAATCAAACGAACGGGACCCAATCCCGAGAGAGACCGAACGGAACGGGACCCAATCCCGAGAGAGTTTTGTAATTTAGTATTTTTCTTTTGTTGTAGATTTAATGCCGAAAATGATGAAAATGCCGAAAGCGTCCATCGCTGAGGAAAAAGGAATGGGTGACTCAAAATTAAGCGGGGCAATGTCATCGGATCAACGGGGACCAACAAAAATGATGGGGTCGCATGAATCTGAAATGATGACAGAACAGGAGAATATGTAAAGCATTCGGAAGATGTGAGAGACCCTCAAATTTATCACTCCGAAAGTTGCGAGAGCCTTTCCTTCCCGGTGTTCACGTAATTCATTTATTCATTCATATTGCAAGTGACCCGTAATCAATCAGTAAAATTGGTCAATTTCCAAGAACTCTTGAGTTGGATTAATGCGCCTTCAAAGAAAGCACACTGCTTAGATTTGAAAATGACAACAACGACATCCGAATTTCAGAACTGACCAAAAATAGTCAAAATAGGCGGGCAAATATGCACTAAACCCCTCAAAATAGGCATTTAAAGTAGCTATTTGATAAAACAAATTTAAAATGCGGGAGAAAATGGCCGCAGTGGGGTGGGGGGACTCGTCGTTGATGCCCATCGTCATGTCGAGAAGTGGTTGAGGGAGCTGCTAATGCTATGCTAACACTCCTTTAATTTACTTGGAATGTCTCCGGAGTCAAATGGGCGGCAAAATCATAAGTGAAAAGTCCTTCATAGATGCGAATGTGCGAAAAAAGGAAAGAAATGAATCGATTAAAATTGGGAGGATCTCTTACGACCTTACAGCAAAAACAGGTAAATTTAATATTAACAAAAAAATAGAAACTAAAACAGTTCAAACAAAAAGATTTAAACTAAAGAAATTTAGATTCATTTCACTGAGAGATGTCTCTAGGGTGTCAAATCTAGGGTTTCTCCCAGCTAATTTTACTCATTAGTGCCAATTCCCTTATCATTGTTGGGAATTCTTTTCTCCGGCTTCCGAACCGTTTTATAAACATATTACATAAGGCAAATTCGAATGGATATTTTTCCAAAAATTAACTACAAAATCCCATTATCCTCTTCAGAAATTGTCGCTTCGATTAGCAAAGGCCGTCTCTCGTCAATGGTCACTGACTTCTTCGACTTTTTCGCCAATTTGCGTCCACTCCCAAATTGGTTGTCCAGCTTCAGCGAATGGTCATTTTGTGCCATTTCCAGCGGAACCATTCTTCGGTAGAACACCAACCACATGGCCAACGTGGCACCGATGGCCTCCAACCCGACCAGCCAAACCTCCCGGGGTCCGTACTTTGTGTAGAGGGAGCTGAACCAAAATTACATCAAAAATATTAGAGGTTTAACTTGCAAACGGTGGGTGACTCCCACCTGATCACCAGCGGGCCGACCATCCGGGCGAGCAGTCCAACCATCTGAAGAAGACCTTCCTGCACTCCGTGCTCTCGGGGCCCCAAAATGGCCGGGAACAATGTGTTCAACGCCATGTTTATGTTGGAGAAGGCCAACCCGACGGCGATCACGTAAATTGCGTAAAAATGCCACGGGTGCAAGGGCCGGACGGAGGAGCACCAGTCGAACCGGTCCCGATCACAGCCGATCGCCTCACCCGTGTAATTTTGTAGGGCTAAATAAATCATAATAAATTTTTTAAATTTTTTTCATAATTTGCGTTTTTTCAGAAAATAAAAATAATAAATATATTAAAATATTAAATTAACACCTTTCCCTGAAAAAGTCATCACATGGCCGGGTAAGAACGGATACGAAAAAGTGAGCACATAAAAGGCACTTAGACAAACCATTGAAATGATAAGGGTGAGACGAAAATTCAGCCTTAAATTTATAATAATTATAATTTTAAAAACAAAATTAATTTTACTTTTTATCAACGCGAAAAACAATGTAAATAATATAGATGAAAAAGTCGACGAGGAACATCAAAGATTGCTAAAATTCAAAAGACTTTGTTGAAGTTTATTACATACAATGTACCGCAACAGATGTGTACAGGACTGCTTGGGACCGATGCCATGAAAACATCAGCATAGCCAGGGCACTGCCAATCCTTCAAATAAATAAAAATTTAATTTAAACTTTTGCGACAAATTTCGTACGTCTCCAGCGTCGTGTACACAAACATTTGCGTGAAGCGAGTCAAATAACACAGAAAAATTGCAATTCGGTCATAATCCGGCAATTGCTTCAGATGCTGCTGCTTCTGCTGCTGGTCATTCTAATGCCAAAAACAAACTGATAATAAACTCGTTATTTTGTTTGTTCGAGGGCAATAAAGAAAATAAAATTTTTGAATGAATTTCCGAGTCGGTGCAACTTTTTTGAAAAATTACAAAAAATATTTCCAATCAAAACGACCATCTCCATTTGCGTTGAAGCTTAAGTAAGGATTGTCGCATTTTTAAATAATAAAAATATGTATTATTTTTCAAAATTTTAAAATTTCCAAGCAATAATCGTTTCTGTATCCAATTATCCCGGCGGCCGCCAATACGGTGGCTAGCCACAAACCGTTTCAGCCGCCGTGTCGCACAATTCCACCCGTTTCTCACCCATAAACATTCCGACACAAAACATATTGCCAATGTTCAGAATGGATGCCAAAAGCGCGGGAGCTGTGTACATCGAAATGGACATTTTTGGCAGGAAAAACACTTTGAGGCCGGGATAGCCAAGCGGGACAAACAGCGCTTGAAGAACTGAATGGGAGGGGTTACGAACATTCATTTACATTAAAAGTAAGTGAACCTATAAAATTGGGACAAAAAGTTCTCGGCATCGGTACAAAAAAGCGTGAATTTATTTAACAAATAAATTTAAAAATAACAAAGTCTTTATATAAAAAGATTGTTAACCAGGTCCCGCACTGAGTCCTAAAGCTGCCGCACATGCCATCAACGCAATTGCTTTGGGTCGGTCTTTTTCGGAACTTGTTAAGGACACATAGGCCTTCAGTAAGGTAAAATTGCCTAAATATTTGTGGCTTTTATTTAATATCATAAAAGGATTTTCAGAAAGTTTGATTCTTCAGACACGATCCGATGCCGGCAACAAATCGAGCGATGCACAAAATATATTTGACTTTATTGGCAGGTGCCAGATCAACCGCTAAGTAAAGGCCGTTGCCAACAAACATCAACAGGAAACAGCTGTACAGAAGTGATCGAATCTGGCGAAATTGGTTTAATCTTCTGAATTCAAAAATGAATCAAATGCTTTCTAAAATATATTCTAAAGAATCAAAAAGAACAGCTGGCCCTGGACGCTAAACCATGCCCATTTTACACCAATTTATAAGTTCTTTAATCATTTTGAGAAGGCGTACCCTTTTTATCCGAGTTGCCATGGCGCCGATAAGCACAAAGCCCAAAATGTTGCCAAATGAATAAATTGCAATGATGTAACCGAACAAATTCTCTGTTGCATTTACATCCAACTCAATTTTAAAATGTTTTTTTAGCAAATTTCCAAACAAAAAACTTTTTGTAAATAGGGCCACATTGAAGCATAAAAGATGGAAAATTGGATGGCCGAGCAAAAGGTCAAAAAAGCGGAAACGTAAACAGAACACCAATCCGACAAGGGCAGCTAAATTTGTGCAAATATTTCAAACAAAAAATGATTTAAATATTTTAAAATATATAATCATTTTAACCGCGGAAGTTCCATCACAGCCAAATCCGAATTGATTCGTGACAGGCCGACGATTCGGAGGAGGTGAATAAGTTTTGTTCAATTCGGCACCGTCCAAAAGCAGCTTAGAGCTCTCGTCGTTTTTTCGCCATTTGTCCAATTTATTGCCGTTTGGAATCGATTCATATTTCCGCAATTTTTCACAGCCCTAAAACAATTTTAAAAATTTAAACCGAATACAGTACGATATATTTTGTTTACAATATTTTAAGAACAAAAAGTACGATAAAATTCGATTCGCCTCTCCTCCCGTGCCAAAACTGACCCTCTCAAGGGCGGCCAGTACTTCGTCCGTACGCCCCAATTTGGGTGGCGGAGTTGCGCGTCGACTGCCCATTCTTCGCTCGTCGGGTGCCTCACACCGCGGGTTTGACCAGCGAAACTGTTCAGCCTCGGGCGGCGGGCTTCGTGCCAATTGACGCGCGCGGTTTCGCGTTGTGCCATCCGCCGAAGGAATGTGCCCAATGTTCATAGTTTTAGGCAATTTTCAACAACGTTGGCATCCCTCAGCGATTTAAACTAATGATTTCTGTTTTCAAAAAATTGTTTGAGGATTCAAAATAAATGAATTGATTGGAATTTTGAGCCAATTGATGCCAAATTGTTAAGAATTTTCTTCTAAAGTTCTTAAATTGTTGGTCACCAAAAAACAAGGAAAAGAAAGGGAAGATTTAACTCAACAGACGGCGGGCGGAGGGGGGGGGGGAGGTGACTGTCGTAAAAGCAAAAAAGGCAAATTGTTGGCCGATAAGGAAACGCAGCGGGGGGAAATCGGAAAAGAAAAGGGTGGTGAGTTGAATTGGACTATAAGTGATAAATATATTTTTGATTAAATATTAAAAAACAGGAAATTTTGTCAAATTTCCTTTAAAGTCACTGGTAAAATTGCTCCGACAGCGGCGCTTGACAGCGCCGCTCCAAAAATTGATACAATGCCTTTTTCACATTATTGTTGAAATAAATGTGCATTATTTATGATTACTAAATGGAGGAAAGTCAAAAACAAATTGCTTAAATCATTTTAGCATTAAATCATTCAATTACACTCTTCTTTTTCGGTTATCTGAACCAAACCGAAACTTTTCTGTTTCCAACAAGAACCGAATAACCTAACCAAAGCAAACTTTTCGTTTATCCGAACCAAACCGAACTTTTCGCTTACAAACTGAAGTTATCGGTTATGTTATCCAAACCAAACCTAAAAACAGAACCGAAACTTTTTGGTTATGCGACCAACCTTTCTGTTATCCATGAAACTTTTCTGTTATCCGTGAAACTTTTCGGTTATCCGGAACAGAAACTTATCGGTTATGTTATCCAAACCAAACCTTAAAACAGAACCAAAACTTTTCGGTTACGCGAACCGAACAGAATAACCGAACCAAACCTTTTCTTTATCCGAACCAAACCGAAACTTTTGGTTATTCGAATTGAAACTTTTCGGGTATGCAAACCAAACTTTTCGCTTATTCAAACCAAACCAAACTTTTTGGTTATGCGAAACAAACCGAAGAACCATACCAAAACTTTTTGGTTATCCAAACCGAAACTTATCTGTTATCCGAACCAAACCGTACTTTTCGCTTATCAAACTGAAGTTATCGGTTATGTTATCCAAATCAAACCTAATAACAGATCCAAAACTTTTTGGTTGTGCGACCAACTTTTCTGTTATCCATGAAACTTTTCGGTTATCCGAACCAAACCAAACTTTTTGGTTATGCGAAACAAAACATTTCATTATGCAAACCCCGAACTTTTCGCTTGCAAACCAACCGAAACTTTTCGGATATGCAAACCAAACTTTTCGGTCATTTGAACCAACCGAAACTTTTCTGTTTCCAATACCAACCGAAAAAAACAAACCAAAACTTTTCGGTTACGCGAACCGAACAGAATAACCGAACCAAACCTTTTCTTTATCCGAACCAAACCGAAACTTTTCGGTTATTCGAACTGATATGTTATCCAAACCAAACCTAAAAACAGAAACCGAAACTTTTTGGTTATGCGACCAACCTTTCTGTTATAACATGAAACTTTTCAGTTATCTGAACTCACCGGAACTTTTCTGTTATCCGAACCAAACCAAACTTTTCGGTTATTCGAACCGAAAACCAAACCTTAAAACAGAACCAAATTTCGGTTACGCGAACCGAACAGAATAACCGAACGGAACCTTTTCTTTATCCAAACCAAACCAAAACTTTTGGTTATTCGAATTGAAACTTTTCGGATATGCAAACCGAACCGAATATCGAACCGAAACTTTTCTGTTATCCGAACCAAACCGTACTTTTCGCTTACAAACTGAAGTTATCGGTTATGTTATCCAAACCAAACCTAAAAACAGAACCGAAACTTTTTGGTTATGCGACCAACCTTTCTGTTATCCATAAAACTTTTCGGTTATCCGAACCAAACCAAACTTTTTGGTTATGCGAAACAAACCAAACCAAAACTTTTTGTTATTCGAACCAAAACTTTTCGGATATACAAACCAAACTTTTCGGTCATTTGAACCAACCGAAACTTTTCTGTTTCCAATACCAACCGAAAAAAACAAACCGAAACTTTTGGTTATTCGAATTGAAACTTTTCGGATATGCAAACCAAACTTTTCGCTTATTCAAACCAAACCAAACTTTTTGGTTATGCGAAACAAAACATTTCATTATGCAAACCAAACCGAACTTTTCGCTTGCAAACCAAATCGAAACTTTTCTGTTTCAGAACCAAACCGAAGAAACTAAGCAAAACTTTTCGTTTATTCAAACCAAACCGAAATTTTCTGTTTCCAACACGAACCGAAAAAATAAACCAAAACTTTTCAGTTACGCGAACCGAACCGAATAACCGAACCAAAACTTTTCGCTTATGCGAACTAAATCGAAGAACCAAACCGAAACTTATCTGTAATCCGAACCAAACCGAACTTTTTGCTTATTCGAACCGAAACTTTTCGGATATGCAAACCAAACTTTTCGCTTATTCAAACCAAACCAAACTTTTTGGTTATGGAAACAAACCGAAGAACCATACCAAAACTTTTTGGTTATCCAAACCGAACTTATCTGTAATCCGAACCAAACCGAACTTTTTGCTTATTCGAACCGAAACTTTTCGGATATGCAAACCAAACTTTTCGCTTATTCAAACCAAACCAAACTTTTTGGTTATGGAAACAAACCGAAGAACCATACCAAAACTTTTTGGTTATCCAAACCGAACTTATCTGTTATCCGAACCAAACCGAAACTTTTCTGTTATCCGAACCAAACCGAAGAACCAAACCAAACTTTTCGGTTATGCAAACCGAACCGAAGAACCAAACCGAACTTTTTGCTTATCCGAACTGAAACTTCTCGGTTATGTTATCCAAACCAAACCTAAAAACAGAACCGAAACTTTTTGGTTATGCGACCAACTTTTCTGTTATCCATGAAACTTTTCGGTTATCCGAACCAAACCAAACTTTTTGGTTATGCGAAACAAAACATTTCATTATGCAAACCAAACCGAACTTTTCGCTTGCAAACCAAATCGAAACTTTTCTGTTTCAGAACCAAACCGAAGAAACTAAGCAAAACTTTTCGTTTATTCAAACCAAACCGAAATTTTCTGTTTCCAACACGAACCGAAAAAATAAACCAAAACTTTTCAGTTACGCGAACCGAACCGAATAACCGAACCAAAACTTTTCGCTTATGCGAACCAAATCGAAGAACCAAACCGAAACTTATCTGTAATCCGAACCAAACCGAACTTTTTGCTTATTCGAACCGAAACTTTTCGGTTATGCAAACCGAACCGAATATCGAACCGAAACTTTTCTGTTATCCGAACCAAACCGTACTTTTCGCTTACAAACTGAAGTTATCGGTTATGTTATCCAAACCAAACCTAAAAACAGAACCGAAACTTTTTGGTTATGCGACCAACCTTTCTGTTATCCATGAAACTTTTCTGTTATCCGTGAAACTTTTCGGTTATCCGGAACAGAAACTTATCGGTTATGTTATCCAAACCAAACCTTAAAACAGAACCAAAACTTTTTTGTTAAGCAAACCGAACAGAATAACCGAACCAAACCTTTTCTTTATCCGAACCAAACCGAAACTTTTGGTTATTCGAATTGAAACTTTTCGGATATGCAAACCAAACTTTTCGCTTATTCAAACCAAACCAAACTTTTTGGTTATGCGAAACAAACCGAAGAACCATACCAAAACTTTTTGGTTATCCAAACCGAAACTTATCTGTTATCCGAACCAAACCGTACTTTTCGCTTATCAAACTGAAGTTATCGGTTATGTTATCCAAATCAAACCTAATAACAGATCCAAAACTTTTTGGTTGTGCGACCAACTTTTCTGTTATCCATGAAACTTTTCGGTTATCCGAACCAAACCAAACTTTTTGGTTATGCGAAACAAACCAAACCAAAACTTTTTGTTATTCGAACCAAAACTTTTCGGATATACAAACCAAACTTTTCGGTCATTTGAACCAACCGAAACTTTTCTGTTTCCAATACCAACCGAAAAAAACAAACCAAAACTTTTCGGTTACGCGAACCGAACAGAATAACCAAACCAAACCTTTTCTTTATCCGAACCAAACCGAAACTTTTCGGTTATGCGAACCGAACTGAAACCTTTCTGTTTCCAACCCAAACCGAATAATCAAACTAAAACTTCTGTTTTCAACACGAACCGAAGAACCAAACTTAAACTTTTAATTATTTAAACTAAGCCGAAACTTTTGTTATCCGAACCAAATCGAAACTTTTCTGTTATCCGAACCAAACCGAAGAACCAAACCAAACTTTTCGGTTATGAAACCGATCCGAATAATCGAAACCCGAAACTTTTCTGTTATCTGAACCAAACCGAAGAACCAAACTTTTGTCCAAACCAAACTTTTCGGTTATTCGAATCGAAACTTTTCGGTTATGCAAACTGAACAGAATAACCGACCAAAACATTTCATTTTGCGAACCAAACCGAACTTTTCGCTTATTCAAACCAAACCAAAACTTTTTTGTTAAGCAAACCGAACAGAATAACCGAACCAAACCTTTTCTTTATCCGAACCAAACCGAAACTTTTCGGTTATTCGAACTGATATGTTATCCAAACCAAACCTAAAAACAGAAACCAAAACTTTTTGGTTATGCGACCAACCTTTCTGTTATAACATGAAACTTTTCAGTTATCCGAACCAAACCAAACTTTTCGGTTATGAAACCGATCCGAATAATCGAAACCCGAAACTTTTCTGTTATCTGAACCAAACCGAAGAACCAAACTTTTGTCCAAACCAAACTTTTCGGTTATTCGAATCGAAACTTTTCGGTTATGCAAACTGAACAGAATAACCGACCAAAACATTTCATTTTGCGAACCAAACCGAACTTTTCGCTTATTCAAACCAAACCAAAACTTTTTTGTTAAGCAAACCGAACAGAATAACCGAACCAAACCTTTTCTTTATCCGAACCAAACCGAAACTTTTCGGTTATTCGAACTGATATGTTATCCAAACCAAACCTAAAAACAGAAACCGAAACTTTTTGGTTATGCGACCAACCTTTCTGTTATAACATGAAACTTTTCAGTTATCCGAACCAAACCAAACTTTTCGGTTATGAAACCGATCCGAATAATCGAAACCCGAAACTTTTCTGTTATCTGAACCAAACCGAAGAACCAAACTTTTGTCCAAACCAAACTTTTCGGTTATTCGAATCGAAACTTTTCGGTTATGCAAACTGAACAGAATAACCGACCAAAACATTTCATTTTGCGAACCAACCCGAACTTTTCGCTTATTCAAACCAAACCAAAACTTTTTTGTTAAGCAAACCGAAACCTTTCGATTATCTGAACCAAACCAAAACTTTTCTGTTTCCGAACCGATCCGGTGAAACAAACCAAAATTTTTGTTATCCGAACCGAAAGCTGAACATGTTTTTTAAGCATATGGTACTCACCATGACAAGGAAATAAAAATCTTGGAAAATTGCTTTAAAAGTGTAAATTAGAGTAAAAAAAACAATTATTAAGCATTTAAAAAGCAAAAATTGAGATGCTGAAAAAGGTGAAGATCAAAAATCTCGATATTCCATATATCGTCGTCCAGTCACATTCACTTTTTTCGTCGCTCAGTGGCAGAAGACGAAGACGCTGCCGATGCCGACTGTAGTGTGTCAAAGAAGTCGGTAAATTCCGCCACATTGTCACGCGGCTGCTCCAAAAATCCACGATGGAACGATGGCCCAACAACGGCGGTGACAGACTTTCCCAATTTGACAGCGGCAACGTCGGACGTTTTTTGTGGTGCTTTCTGAAGAAGAAAGAAATAATATGCAAAAAATCGAAAAAACTCATACTCGCCCACCTTCTTGAAGGGATTGTTCATGGGCGATGCTTCCAGTAAAATCGAGTCGGACAACGACGACAACATCAATGAATTGTTCATGGTAGTGTTGCTGCAGCCGAGTGCAGTAACACCGCCATCTCCTCCAATAGTGCTGCTGTTGATGACGTCCTGCTGCTGTTCATTTGTTGAAATGTTGTGGTCTTTGTCAGCGACGGTATTCTCGTCATTGTCATGCTCTGCCATTGTCAAATCCACCTCATCAATAAAAGTGGGGTTAGTGACGGAGGAAGAGGACACCGATGACTGAACTTTGGCACTCGGCTTCTGCTTTTTGACGCTTCACGGCACAATAAAAATTTAATCTTTTCCATGAGTTAATTGATCACTCACCCGGTTCCAACCCGCAACGAATCCAGCAATGCGCTGGCAGTGGCTTTTCGCTTCGGCAACAACATTTTGTTCACGTTCGGATCCATTAGCACAACTTCATCACCACCAGCAGCAGTTCGTCCTGCCCCATCTTGTGCTGTAAAAAAAGTAATCTCGCATACAATAGTTCGCAAAATGGTCCCACATCCTTCTTCCACCCTCCGGCAAAAAGTGGTATTGCCTGAGGCAGCACTCGCGCCCTGGAGTTGCTGCAGCTTTTTTCGCTGTTGTTCGGCCTCAACAGCTCGCAGATGTTCACGCCCAATGGAGGCAATCTTAAGGCACCATCAAATTATTTCAAAAACAAAATCCGCGTCCCCTCATTTCACCTTCTCACTAAGGGCTGGCCGTTGAGCTTTGGCCGCATAGTTGCACATCGCCTGTATCACTTTGGGATTGGTCGTCCGGTGAACAATTTCTGTCGCGCGTCCCTCTCGATTCAACTGACAAGGGAAATTCATACCCCAAACAAGAATTCGAATAAATTGACTAAGTCTTTCACTGAAATGCCAAAAAATTTTGATAGGATTTACATATTGGTACATAGAGCTAATCGAAAGCTTATTTCCGTTTCTCCGAGTGTCCAATTTCGTATCTTCGATTCATTCTTGAATGATTCTCGAATTTTTGTCCAACCGACCTGGCACGAAACAGAGAACAGCTTGAGTAGATTGGACATGTAATTTTGGGTAAGTTGTGCAATTTGACGCGTTTGTTCGGCATCCAATGCCAAATTGTCGTCGTTCCCGCGCCGAACAACCATTTGTTGGACTTCGTTGACCATCAGCTCGGCCTCCAATTTTCCACGTTCGGATTCCTTAAATGGTATTAAAAACAATTTAAAAATGCCCAAGGCCACTCCCGCACCTGGTTCAGCGTAGGCATTGTCCATGGAACAGTTTCTGGTACAGATTTGGTGCCAAAGGTGGGAAATTTTGCGTTGCGACAATAAATGTGCCGAAATTGGTGCTGCGGAACTTCCTGCAGAGCGATAGGCCACAGAAAATCGGTCTCCGGGTCACGGAGCAGTTCAGAACCGCACAAAACCGGAAGCCAAAGGCCAACACCGCCGCCGGAGTTGGGGCCGGACAAGTGGAGGCGAACGGTACATTCTCAAAAATAGAGATAAATCATGGCAGAAAAATTAATATAATGACAGAATTGTACAAAAAACTAAAATTTAAATTATAAAGGACATAATTACAAAAAATAAATCTTATGATTATAAAATGAATATTTGAATCCTGAATATATTTTAAAATAAAAATCCATTTTTCATGCCATTTTTCATAAATTCAACTCACCCTCATCCATTGCAGCCAAACTAAAAATCATTTAAGTTTAAAGAGTGAATATGGAATAATTGTTTCAAATTTTACTTGCCGCAGGGCGTAAAATTCAACCAGCACAGTCGGGAGAAGGGCGACAACGGAATTACGCAGGTCCAATCCAACGACGGCGCGCATTCACCGGACAAAGCATTGACAGTGTAAACGGTAGCGGAAGCCTGCGCAAATTTAAAAAGTTTGTACATTATTACATAAATTTAATAATTTGAATGGAATAAAGAACAAAGAATGAATATAAAAACAATTTCTTGCTACCCTATGTTCGTAGTCATCCTCCGAATCCACAAGCACACCTCCCGTGGACGAAGCAATGGCCAATTTGTCCCCTCGGGCGGTCATTGTGAGTGGCGAAGTGGCCAATGAGACTTAAAACATATTTGGCCGTAATCGATAATTTATCACTAAATTTATGCAAGATGCAGGCTCCCGCCACAATGTTTCGCAGCATTTTAATTTTTTTGAGTTTTCCCCGCCCACCGATGAAGCGTTGTGTGCCGCCGGCGGTGAACACGCGCAGATGACGCGCGTCGGTGGCCACCGCGACGAAATTGCGTCCCACGCAAAGGCATTCGATGCGTTCGTCCGGCAACATCGGCTGGGACCAGACGCGCGAGCTGTGCTCTCCCCAGGCGGAGATGTGCTGGACGTACAGCTCACTATGAAATACGCAAATTTTTATGGGCGACGGACTAAATTTTATAAACACAAAACTTTTGCATTTATATTTTTACCTCTCTTTGTTCGCATTGCTTTTGGAGGCCAACGCCACCAAATCCGTGTTCAGATCGGCCAGCACATAATTGGGCACGTTGTTGTCGATGATCAGCTCGGAATGGACAGTAGCATCGTGAAAAAGCACCTTTAAAACAAATTTACTTATTTCACAACAGAAAAAGCTAGGATTATAAAAAAAACTAAAATGTTTGAAACAACTTTTACGAAAGTGCAAGACTTTTGTACCCAATGTGCAGTCAGTCCAAGTTTAGACAATCGACCCTTGTCGAGAATTGAAAATGATGAATTTGGCAGAATGAATCCGGATGATAAGCCATGCCCACAATATCGAGGTGATGGGACGTCCCTATTGGAATTTTGTTAAAAACGGTAAGGCGGGACTGAGATCACGGAGAGAGGGTGGACCGATCGGGAACTTTCCCCCCCCCCCCCCCTGGGAGTCCGTAAAAGAGATGTGTTAAGCGGGATCGTGGCCAGTCCGTTCCGATCCCGCCTCCCAACCACAGGCCTTTCTCCAGCTCGGGCCCGAAGCTTTCTGCGGAGGCGGCAGCCCGTTAAGGAGTGATCGATCACTTGTGAGGCAAACCGAAGCCGGGAACAAGCTTTACTTAATTAACTCAATCATCCGGACTTATTATGCCAAATTCACCAATTGAAGGAAAATGAAGATTTAAAAAAGTTTACCTCAATGGTTGAGTCGTCGTTGGTTTTGTAACTTTTGATCAATCCGTAAGAGTTCCATGCCTAAATTATCGGATTTTCCCATAGAAAAATCGGTGTAAATTAATCGGATCAAATTCGGGACCGTTTAAACACTGGGGGTTGGCTCTTTCCGTGCCCTCCAACCAACCAAATATCGGTCCGACGCCTCCCCAACCGCCGGCGTTGCACCGATGGCGAAACTTTTCGGCGGTCGCATGCCTTTGACGGTGACGCATGGGACGACGGGCAAAAAAAAAATATTTTGAAATTATAATGCATTTACAAATTAGTTGGCAATCCAAATCCGGAATCTCTGTCAATATTTTTAAACTCCCGCGCCTTATTTATTACCATAGAGGGCATTTGATGGGAAGCGGACGTCATACCGGCCCCAACTCGTCGGCCTCCGCCACTTAAAGAATCCCCTGCGGACGATTGGCCAACGAATTGGCCAAATTGGTCAAAGCCAAACTGTGACTGCAATTAATAGACATTGAAAATTCATAAAATTATAAAAAAAAAATTAATTTTATTGGCTTTAAACGGAAATGTTTTAACTTTACTTTGTTAGACATTTTAAATTAAACATTAGGAAAAATAAGAACAAATGTTTGCAACAGACCTTAATCAGTCCCAGATCAGTTTCCATCTCTGAAACAACAAATGATTTTTTAAAATTATTTTTTGTTAATTGCGAGTCCCCAAAGAAAGTCGATTTATTTATTGGAAAAGATTAAAATTCCATTATGAAAGGCACCTTCGTTTTCGGCCACCACCGAATTGGCGGCCCCGCCGTCGTCGTCGTCGACGTCCACGACGACACTTTCGGGCCTCGTCAACTCTTCAGCCGCCCGATCGTCAACAAAAGACGACGCCACCATTCTAGAGGATGAAGGCGTACAGAACCGCGGGTCGGGCCGGGCGACATCGGTGACGGAGCAAATAAAGCCCTGTGAATTTTGAAATTTTGCATTTAAAGGACGGCTCTTTGAACGAAGTAATGGTTAAGAATGGCATCAGTGCTTTTGCTCAAAAATCGCCTAACCTCGGAGCAGGCGGCCAAAAGCACGGCGTCTTCCTCCGATCGACCTGCCGGTCTAAACGAATATTTGAACGTTTCCCAAATTCACAAATTAATCTGTCCGATCTGATCATTCATGTCAATTCACAGATTACACGACCCAGCAATGAATAGATCAGTTTTGATCAATTCAATCACTGGGTTCTGTTAATTTGGCATAGTTCTATCAAAAAAAGCTTTGATCAGATCAATTTTTGCCCATTTCTAACGTTGGTCTGAACAGAAGGGAAGTGATTGCGCCCAGGTCGGCAGCAATTTGTGTGCGGATGGACAAAAGTTCATCGGCGCCCTGATGGCCATCGGCAGAGAGACGCCACAGCGCCAACGCGCCGCGGAGAGTGGCGGCGGCGAGCAGAGAATGGCCGGCGGGAGTGGGCCGAATCGCCAAAACGGAGAAAGTGTCCTAAACATAAAAAAATGGGCAAAAAATGTTGTTACACATTATTTTAAAAGACAAAATTGCTAAGCGATGAACGCACATAGGCCAAGTCCGCGTGGGTGAGCAGCGTCTGCTGCTCCCAACTGTCCGTGCTCAGCACGAACACGCCGCCTTTGCCCGCAATGAACAGTCGCTGCTGTCGTCTACTGTCAGCAGCATCGGTTGCACCATCGCCGTCACAACCCCAGCAACACTGCATCCGGGGACAGTCGGGTCTACAAAAAACAGAGGTCGGAGCTTTAACGAAGATACTGCCCAAAGTCAACCAAAACAGCAAAAACCACCAAAATTTCCACGCAGCGCCTTTCGGCACCGAGTAAAAGTGCCACATTTTTTGTACCCGACTAAACCAACGGACTTTGGATCCGAAAACTGTTGGTTCACCACACGCTGACGGACAAGCGGCCGTTTGCCTGCCGAACCCGTCGGCTTCACCACCGGTCGAACCTGCAGAGCAACAACCATAAAGCCCCGCAGGGACATTTCTCCCCAACCGACCTCAACATAGCCATCGGCGGTGGACAACGCAAAATAAGCGCCGTCGGGTGAAATTGAAATGTTGACGATTACGGCTGAACAACAAAAAATAAAAAGGAATGGAAAAGGCGAATTTACAAACCGTCACATTCGTATCGGTCAATGCTGAGCTCCCCGTCACTCTCCAACTTGCAACATTTGACGATAAAATCGCTGAAAAACGTCGGAATCGGTTTGAAAAAAGTAAAAGCTGGCAGTTTTCAAAAACAAACCAAAAATTCGACAATTTCAAATTCTCAAAAAGGAAAGCAATGAACTGGCCTGGAGCCGGCGATCAGATGCGTGCCGTTGCAGGCCAACGCTGTCAATTCCAGCGAGAACATCAGCAACGGAGACGAAGAGAGGAAAGCGGCCAACCCGTACTTGACCACAACGTGCTGGTCATTCCCGGTGATAACGTCTTGGCCATGCTCAGCCACGTAAATGTCTTCGCCCTAAGAGAAAAACCATAAAATAAGTGTTTATTTTTTTATCGGATTTTAAACGCACAAAAACTGCCAGAACTCCACGACAATTGTTGGTCGTGTTGCGAATGTCCACATCCATCGAGCCGTCCTTGCCACAGGTCCACAGGCCAAACGTCTCATCCGAACTGCAGCAGAACACCTGTGCAATAGAATATATAAAAAGCAAAAAACGGGGTGTTAAATAGTCCATAAAATGAGTACAACGTGATCCGCAATTCACTGTTTGCTAATCGGAAGAAGCTGATGATCACCTAGTGCCCCAGAACCGGTCATTGGAGACCGGTCCATCTCACCCGAAACCAACGAACGCACCGTTTCTGCATCGTTGCCGCTCTGATCGGTGGCCAAGCTCAGAATGCCCGGCGCGTGGATGTGCTTTGAGCGTGTCACAACCATTAAATATTTCGCTTTTCAGTTCAAAACATTTTAGAAACAATTAATTTAGAAGAAATATAAATATATGTAAATGATGACGACGATCAGTAGAAAAATAATAAAAATTTGAATAAAAAACATTTTAAAACGCACCAAAATGGGGGAAAAACAAACATAGTGATTGATTTATGTGCATGATATCAAAATGAAGGCGCAAATTAATCATTTAAGCGAAAAACTGAAGCTTTGGTTAAGTTTGAAGGATTCAAGCGACTAAAAGAAAGTATGCAAATGATTTCGAATAAATTTTGTCACTCTGATCAGCCAACCCTCTGATCATTTCACGAAATTTTATAATGTGCCAATGGCATTAGAAGCATTCATTGTCGCTGCCGATCGGGGGAGCGCCTACGGCGGTGGACAGACGGCAAACTGCCCTCCAGCGCCACGTACATCCGATCAAACACCTTTTTTGTTGAAGAATTCGTTGCATATTCAGTTTGCATTAATACAAATTGCAGAGAACAACTCAAAAAATGTAATGTTCAATCAATTTTTGGTTTACTCGCGTAACCAACCCCCCCCCCCCCCTGGCTACGCCAATGGTTTCGACAGTAAAATTGCACCTTTTTGCTTTCCTGCCGCCCCGTGCCGCTCCGCACACCGCGTCCCAACACGTCGATGGGTCGCTCGTTGTGACTGCAAGAGTTTAATTTTGGATAAAAATTACAAATCATAAAGCAACAAATTTTGAAAATTTCTGTTTTATTTCATTTTGATTTCTTTGAAGAATTATTTCTCACAACCAACGTAAGAAATTTTCAAATTTAATTTTTTTAAAATATCGTTACACCGACCTGTTCACCGGTTTCCGATGGCACTGTTCGTGCCCGACCAGCTCCCGGAAGATGGACTCGCACAGCTGGCGGCACGCATAGTGCAACGGCGTGTTGTTCTCAATTTTGGCGCTTATCAGTTAAAAGGGTCTTTTTTTGTCCAATTTTGAAAATAATTTAATTTTCGCCATCAACATAAAGCTAAAAATCCGGTATTTACCAAAAGTACCTCAATTTTGTCCGGCGTGTTCAGCAACGCGTTCAGCAAATTGTCACTTCGCTCCTTCACAGAAAAAATAAAATTTTAGTACCCCAAATATTCTAAAAAACTTTAAATTTTCAACAAATTTATTGGCATTAAAATGAATACTGGTAGCCTAATCTATTCTTTTTTTTGTGCATCGATTCAATTCCCACCTTTACGCACGCGTCCGTCGCGTACGCGTCGCGCAACCATTCGATGTTCTGCACCAGGGCCAACATACGTTGAACCTAAAAAAAGCTTTCATCACAATTTTATTTTCGAGGCGTTTGTAATAAAATTCAATAAATTTATTTTTATTTATAAACATTCGTTTGATATACCGCGTAAACGTTGGAGGAACGGCATGCGATGTGCATGGCATTACAGCGCATTCCGATGTGCAGAATTGTCGGCTTAAAACAGTCGAGTTTAGGAGTCTATTTTTCGGGTTATTGCATTTTTCTTATAAAATTTTTCCTAAGAAAAAATTTTCTCAAAAAATTAGGCTCAAATTACCAAATCGTTGGATGTGTTGACGAGAAAGCGCGGACTCTCGCGCAACAGCTCGTCAAACTTTGTCACGTCGCCCTTTTCGATGGCTACCCGAAATTCGGTGAGCCGACGCGCCGGTACATCCTCAAAAAATCAACTTTGAATGGCGCAACTTTTTTCTAACATAACTTAACAAATATGGGGTGCCGTTTAAATGCTTACAATTTTATTCTTTATAAATAAAAATTTAATTCGAGCAATCAATTCTTCCTTAAACACCCCCTCCCCCTCCCTCAATTTGGCCATTCCCCGCAGAACGGACGACTGTCTGTCAATATGAATGTTTGAAAAATACAGAAACAAAAATTGCTTTGTATGGCAGGTCCGGCTCCACACTGATCGGACTCCTTCCACTTGTCGGACTGCTGCTGCTGTTCAAGGAATCGTCCAACTGATCGTCCGACATGGTGCACATTCTAAATTTGTTTTTTTCAAAAGGACAGAAATCAAATTATCGGAAGCCACATTCAATGGCACTCACTGACCCTTGCATACTGCTCGACAACAGGCGCTGCTCATCGTAGAACGTGACCACCGCCTGCTCGTCCTGACACCGTTTGAACCGAGTGCCTGGAAGCGTTGGCGGATTGAAAGAATGACAAAACTCGAACCAAAAAATAAATGAGATGAAAATGGGCTAAAATTACAAATAAACAACAATTTTATGGCATTTTTCCATTTCTTTCAATTTTAAATTAATTTTTGAGTAAAAGACAAAGAAGACATGCAATTTCTGAATTTTCAAATTAATTGTGCCTCTGACCTTTTTTCTTGCCAATTGGCGAGTTCAAAAAGCTTTTCAGCTCACTGAACTCGGAGAATGCGTAGCGTTCCGGCGAATCGGGCACGAAAGCAGCAAAAATTTTCACGCCATCCTTCCGAAAAACCTAAATTTTACAAAATAGCAAAACAAATCGAGCCAAAATCTGAATTTAAAAAGCTATTGTCTAAATCAACATTTAATTTATTTTGAATTTCTGATATTTCTATTTAAAACCCTTAATTTTGAGTAAAATTCAAAACTTTTCTAAAAAGATCGTTTGTAGAGAAAAATTTGTGAGTTTTTTAAAAGAAAAACTTTATGAGGCGTCTCATGCATGGACTGCAAAGGCAAAGTGCCATTCTCTGACTGAGGCATTGTGCCGTCGTCGTTGTCCCCATCGACGGTTGGAGGGGAGCAATTTTCTTAAAACTTGTTTAAAGGAAAAAAAAACATAAAAAAACCCTTTTAGCGGATTTAAGAACCGTCCATCCAAATTCTCCATTTTGCGATTTATTCTTAGGCTTCGGCATTTAACTTAATAAGTTTTTCAGAAAGTACCGGAATTTGAACAGCACGCCAAATCCTCCTGTTTTTGATTGTCATCATCTTCCGATTTGGGTGACGGTTCGATGGCACTATAAAAAAAACGCGAAAAAAGGAATCCCATTGTATTGGACAATTTGTTGTTTTTTTTTCTAAAAATATAGATTTATTTTAAGCTTGCAAAGTGTATTTTAAAGATTAGACCGGCTGGTCTTTTGGGCCTCAATTAAGATTTCTGGCAAATAATTTATGAGAATTTAACATTTTATGGTTTTGTGAAACTCGAAAACAGAAAAATGGTCACTTTGTATTTAAAAACCATACATAAATATTTATCTAAAATTTTGGCAACGGGCAATCGCAGGTAAAAGTAACAAATTGCAACGTCGCGGATTTTTTAGTCATAATCATGGAATTTTTGGGTTCGAAAAATCTCAAAATAAGTACCTAAAATAGGGGAAAAAAGTGCCAAAGTATATAGGTAGGTACTAAAAACCGGTTCATACGCAAAAATAGGTGTGAAAAAAAAGTGCGAGGCGAAACGCCAAAATTTACCAATTTATCACTAATTCAAAAATTTACGAAACCCAGGCAACAAATTGCGCTCCGGCGCGCTCGGCAGCGGAATTTATTTTATGGAAAAAGGTGTTAAATCATAATTGGAGGCAAATAATGTGTGCTTTGCTTGACTGTTTGTTCAGTTTGCACATAACTTTAAACAAATAACGAATTGAGAATGATTTTACACCGTTTATACAATAACAATAAGTCTTTTGAAGAATTGAGGTCCCGTGGAAAATTTCTGGGCTAGAAAAAGTGCGAAACACGAATCTGAACTCAGATCATGCGTATTAAGTAAGAACCAGAAACAAAATATCGATGTTTTTTGTAACATGGCAAGATTTGAATTGCTTGTTTGCACATTTACACCGGGTAGCAGCGGATTACGCATCATTAAAGATTAGAATCAACTTAAGATACTTATGAAGAGCAGCGCAATTGGGACAACAAATCTGGTCCTTCGACAGATTAAAAAGTAATTTTTTGAGCTTCGATTATTCTACAAATCATACCGGACAAAAAAAACATTACAATTTATTTTCAGAAAAAATAGACTAAAACTTTTTGATAAGATGGTCTTTGACAAATTTCACGTCTGTGTAGCTGTCCATCCGTTTGGCCACTTCCGGGTCCCAGGGCATCCCTAAACAGAAAGCCAATAAATCTCTAAAGTTTGGAGGCGGGGGGGGGGGGGAGGTGGGCAATATGTTTGGGGAGGTATGCCGAAGAGCAAAAAAGGGAGGGAATTATGTCCCCAGGCGGGAGAGAAATTCCCGGTGAGACATCTAAAAATTTCAAAAACAAACGAACACAAATTAGGGATGAATTTAAAAAAAAGTATTGATAAGAATTAATTCCCAGTAGTGGTCCTTTTAGGCCTATTTAAGACGTTTCCCCCCTCCCCCCGGTACGTCCCTGATTCCCAGTTTTTTTTTCTGGAAAAAAAATAGTTTTATTTTACCAACCCTTGGTACAAGTCACGTCGTAGTCGAACACCACATCTTCAAACTCGTACCAGTGTTTCTTCGGCCTGTATCGGTGTTTGGTATGATCGTATTTATTTTTGAACAAGAAAAAAGCGCATAAATACTGACTTATACTCGCGGTACAATCGCTTGCTGCGCAACCCGAGCACTTTGCCCAGCTCGCCGGGGAAGGCGGTGATGCCTAAAACAAAGTTTGGAAGCCTGATAGTGAGTAGAAAGAATTTAATTTAGCTAATTCCCACTAATTTGGAGACGCATTTTTAACAAAAGGAATAAAAAAGACGGAAAATGATACATATTTTAACAAAATTTTGAGCTTTTTATAAAGCAAAATATTATTTACCCCCATGCGGTGCACTTTTGTCGTTCGGATGAAAGCGCCGGTGGTGTTCTGCGAATTGAAAATTTGTTTATTTTTACAAATTAACAAAAACAAAAATTCTTTTCACTCGTTATGGCTAAATTCCGAATCCGAAATAAAAACAAAAATGTTGGCCCGATCATCGACGGGTCAGTCAAATCGATTACCCATTATGGACAAATTCTTCGGCATCTGGTCGCCGCTGCTCCGTGCCATCGCCGCATATTTTGTAATGTTGCTGGTTGGCGTTTCATAAAAGTGCGTAACATCGGCGATCCTCTTCATTTTGTGCAACTTTGAATTTGGCACAAAATGGCTGAACTGCTTGCCAATGTTGAGTAGTAACTAAACGAAAAACAGCTTATAAAATAAAATACAGAATTATAGTGCCCAACCCTAATTTAAAGCAATGTTTTGTTATTCTGCCAATAATTTTGCTATTTTTATCCCGGCGGCGCTTCTTTTTTTGCTTTTCATCGACCCCCTCCCGTTGTTTTCTGGCTATGTCTCTCTCTGTTTCCCATGGATAATGTTTGATAGCATTCCATTTTAGCACCTAAGAAAAAATATAGAACCATTTTCTAATCGTTGAGAATATTTTAGAAATCGAAATTCACCAATAAACTTAGAAAAAAATCTTGAAAAAATCAAATCGCAAAACCTTCTCTTTCTTTTCCAAGTCCGCCAGCTCCGTCGTTCGCCAGTCCGCCGGGTTCAATTCGACGCCGCACTGTCGCGCGGCCAATTCAATTTTCTGCTCAACGTCCGGTGACGGACTGTAGTTGTACGTGTACTTCAGAAAACTGAAGAAACATTTTCTCAAATTTAGCTATTCTCTAAGGAACGCAAACCAAACTTTAAAAATGCCCATAAATAAGTGCCTAACAAAACAGAACAAATTTCGGGGAGGGAGCAGAATTTTGTTCATTTTAGACACTAACCGCAAGGAAATGCGCACGTTAAATTTTTCAAAATATTCCAAGTCGAGAATTGTAAAAACTTCACAAACCCTCTCGCCCGAATTTTGTCCATCTCCAACGTAGAGGCCGCTAAAATTTGCATGTTTTAGAAGTATCAAACAAATAAATAATTTTAAGTCACTTACAAGCAGTTGTCGACGAACTCCGTCCGCAACCGATGGCTTTAAAAATTTCATTCGGTGAAATTTTTTTTAAATTATAAAGATTTTCTCGCCACAAAAGCGTTAGCATATTTTCTGCAAAAAATAAAATTTTTTAAAAACGGGCAGAGCCCACCCCGGATGATCCGGTTATTAGTCCCGGGGGGGGGGGGGGTTCCGGGTTAAAAATACACTCCTAAAGATGGCATCGCCGAGCAACAAAATTCAATTTTTGATGAGTCCTTACTTTACCCTATTTAAAATTAGGAAACAGATCGCCAAATTAATAATAAAATTAGCGGGTAGCCGATCGTTCAACTGGGCGCCAGAGACCTTTGAACTGCTGCCATAACTCTTCTTGGAACCAAACAAGCTAATTTGGTGCCAATAAAAAGCATTTGTTGGGTAGATTTTGTATTCAAATCAACGAGGTGATTAGGTCGCTGTCAAAAAGTTTTTTTGCTCTTTTCAAACCATAACTTTTTAAAGGTTTACGTGAACGTTTAAATGTGGGGCACCAGCTACAGTAATTTTTTTTCCTGTATACAGACAGTTTTTAACCTGTATTTTTACTGTACTTTTGTACAGGTACGGGTACAGACTGCCATTCCGAGGTACAGAGAACAGATACGGTACAGGTTTTTTGAAAAGCCCGAACGGGTGCCAAGCAAGCTGCTTGTTTGGACCTCTCTCTGCCTGCTGCCCAAGTGTTTTTTACTGCGCTTCCAATGCGAGTGTCGTCGACCGGCTATTTGTCAAAAGAAACCTTGGATCGGTAGCCAGTTGAGTTGGGTGGAATAGGTACATTCAAATGGACCCAAACCCATCGTTTATTTATTGATCCCTATGGATCACACACCCAATGCCCATAATCCTGCCCCTTTGACCCTTTCTCGCGTCATTCATATATTTCTTCCCATTTGTCACTTCCCATATTTGCTCCAAATAATAATAATTAATCATTTTATATTTATTTGTTGTGTCTTATTTATTACCGGAGCGTACTGGCACAACATTGCCGAAGCTTTGCGACAATGCTTAGGCAATTGATCAGGTAGGGTAACTTTGTTCAATTTATGATTAACACTGTTCCTGATCAGTGATCGATGGCTACTTTATTGATTTTGGGTTGAAAATGGCAAAGGTTACCCCGATCTGAAAGTGGCCCTATGTATTTGATCTGTCGATTTTGGGTCAAATCAGTTTGAGGTTAACACTGAATCCCCTCAGGCAATGCCACATTCCGTTCATTCCATCGGCGGCATTCTTTGCCTTTGGCGCTCTTTTCATGCTCATTTGGTGGCTTTCCATGGGCCTTTCATCCATCAATAACTCATCGATCGTCAATCAAACATTTAAAATAAAACCATCTAATTTAATTGCTTTAACAAACATTCCCATCGATGCCAATGGTAATTTTAGCAGCATTTGAATGCCAAACTTAATTTGTGTTACAATTCAAAAGTCATTAAGTGCCAAATTCAAAATGGTGTTTTTTGGTTTCCTCAGAATACAGAAATGCTGAATCCGATTGGCGATTTTCAGTTAGCCCGCAGTCAAAAAATGAGCATTTGGCCGCTGCTTTCGGATCGTTATGGCCCCAGCTCAGCCAATTGAATTGCAACAGTCTGATCAACAATGGCACAAAGTTCAAGCAGTTTGGTGGTGGAAAACGGCGTCGCATTGTGCAGAAGGATCCGCCCCATGACAATTTGGACACCAATTGCAGCGCAATACGAGCCCGATGGCATTTTGTGGAGAAAGCCGGCACGGCACGGGAGGCACACTTTCCATTGGCATTTGCTCGAACCGTGTTTAGGGTATGGATTAAAATTTACGCGATCTACAGCAATCAGCCGATCAAACTTAAATAGAATTGCTGAGGAATTATACAAAAAAAAATTTGGAGGATTTCAAAATTTGGGAATACCAAAGTTTGAGCCCATAATTACAGGAATCGAAATCGATCGGCTGACAGCCATTAGCTTTAATCCATTGCTATAAAATTTTTATTTATTTTTTATTTTATCCAAAAAAATGCCATCCCAAATTGTTCATGACTTTCTGCTGCTGGAGCAAATGCTGTCGGTGGAGTACTTGCCCGAAAACGTGTACTGCTACGCGCTGGACGCCAAGGCGGACGCGCTGTTCATGCGGCGCGTGCACGCGTTGGCTCACTGTTTCCCCAACGTGGTGGTGCTAGCCGAGCATTTCAACGTGTTCAGCAACGGCAAAAACGTGACCAGGGCACAGCTGGCATGCCTGGAGGCAATGTTGCCAATGGGCGAGTGGAAATACGCGTTGTTGCTGCAGGCAGGCAAAAATGCTTTTTAAAGAATCGGCAAATTTTTTGCAAGGGAGAAATTTAAATTTGTAGAAAATAAATTAAGAAATTTGAATTAAAATCTGATTTTAAAAATTCAAATAATTTATGACCGATTTGGCTAATCGTTTGATTCTTTGCTTTTGTTGGTTTGCTTCGGGTTCAGTTCCCTCTTCTTCCCCACATTGCCAAAAGCGTAATTAGGGCTGGGATTTTTTATGGTTTTTTTGCAAATGGGTAGAATGAAAAATTCCAAAAATATTTATTTCGAAAAATTTCAGTGTTTGGGCACTTTTGCCACATAATCAAATATGTTCACGTTTTTTTAGCACATATGTTTTAACATATTTGAGGTTTTTTAGATTTTTAGCACATATTTCGGCATTTTTTACAAAATCCTTAAGAAAAATAATAAAACCGAAAATAATTCTAAAAATTAAATTTAAAAATTTACAAAAATGTTTTTTTATAAATTTCCAAAACCCAAGAAAGGTATTACATTTACAATAAATAGTTAAGAGAAACTGATAAAGAGTAGAGCCCAGATTTGAGTGCCGATCTCGAATAATTTCGGTCAATTTCTCGAGATTCGATCGGTCCGGGCCAGGGACGGGCGAAGCTCAGCTCACTACCTGAAGCCGTAACTCGAAACGAAGCTTTATTTTTTTGAAGCACGAAGTTTGAAGTCCAAATTGCCAGAACAATTGGCTCTCGGTCCATCGCTTTCGATTTTTACAACTTTTTTAACCTAACTTCAGTCAATTTTTGACGAATTTTCTTAACAAAAATTGAGGCATTTTTAGAAATATTTTTTCATAGGCGCCACCGGACCCTCTCAAAGTTTGAAGCTCAAAATACCCGAAGTTTCGCCCATCCTTGGTGGTCCCGGGCTCTACTTTAAGCGCCTTCCTTCCACAACATTTTAAAAATAAACGATGGGAAAGTCGAATCGTTCGTAGCCCAGTGGTCAAGCCCTTTGGTTTTGTTTCTTTCCTCCGAGTTCGATTCCCTCTCGCTGCTCTTCATATTTCCCATCTCTCAAAATCATCACATCAATAAACGGACCATTCGCCCCATTTGAATAAAAATGGCGTTCGGTTCCACCTGTCTGATGTGAAAGTGCCATTCTCGGGACCTCTCAAAGGCGTTACGTGCCTCACTTTTCTGGTTTGGCACGTGTCATAAGAGGCCAACATTTTTTTAAAAAGCGCCCGAAGCTTCAACCAAATTTTAGTTGATTAATTTTTTGTTGTTGGTTATTTTTACAATTTTTTTAAACGTTTAAAGAGGCCAATAAATGTGTCTTATTCATTCTTCTCAACCCCAAATATAAAAAGACAAAACATTTGCAGAATCACGACCTTCCGTTGCGTACAAATGCCGAATTGGTTGAAATTCTGCGGGTATATAACGGCACGAATGACATTGGCACGAAGGAAATTATGCCGGTGAGAATTTTCGGCGTCAAAATGCCTTTTAAAATGCACATTTTTGCCAGAACACTGTCAACTTCTCACTGGACTGGTCTTTGGCAAAACTGCACCTCTACAGAAAAGGTTTTGTGAAGAAATTTTTCTGATCAAAACTAACAATTCAATAAAACTTTTCAGGTCAGCAAGTGCCAACCAATCTAACACGGCTTCACCATACCAAATCGTTCAATTTGATTGCCCTCTCCCGAACAGCGGTTCAATTTACGCTTGGCACTCTCAATTTGGACAAAATGATCGCCCAATTGGAGCTGAGTGCCTACGGCATGGACGAGGTGCGCGAGTCCAAAATTCCAACAAAACTGACCCCCCCCCCCTCCCCTCCTCGGGGTTTCGGCTAAACCAGCTCAGAATTTCAAAGGAAACTTTTTCTCAATCGGTCTCTCCATGGTTAAGGTGTTGTTCTCCACGTTGAACAGCAATTTGCCCGATTTTCCGGGCGGATTCAGCCCAATTTGTCTGCCTCGCCCCGTGTCCAATATGGGAAGGTAATTTTAATTTGATCAATTTCATTGATTTCCAATCCGATCAGCGAAACAATTATCGATTAATGTGTAAAAAAACATTGAAAAAAGGTACACCATTTGGCATGGCAATTACGTGGCAAGCGCAAGCGGCGGCTGTCGCAGTGCGTACTTTCGGCACGGCGTTTGCGTTTACGGGACGGAGGATTTGTTTCACATTGGGCGTGACCGACTGCACTTTTATTTGAACAAAATGGTGAAAAAAAACAAAAAAATTTTGAAAATTGTTTCAAGATGCCATCCTTTGATTTTGGCGCAATTTTCTGCTGGCTGAACGCGTTGGCGGCACGGAGAGATGGACAACAGACGAAAAAAGCCAACGTGAAAGTCAACCGACGCTTCTACACTGAACTGCCTCATGTCGGTGGGAGACTAATCCAATGATTTACGGCATTGGTTCTATGTAGAGCAGGGATGCTGGGTGTGATCAAGCGCCAAAAACTGATTTCTGATCACGCCCCACCCCACACAAAAGATGTGATTTCTGATAGCGAGTCAAAAAATTTTTAAAAGGACGAAAACGTTTTAATTCGAAAATTTTTATGGTCACTGATCAGACACATCCATCCATAAGCTTAATTTACCATTTCTGTCTGGAACGTCTCGGTTTGTCAGGTGCTCTACAATCGTCTCCGGTCCTCGGGTCGTCTGACGGAGTTTAAGTGTTGACGGAACTTTTTTCTCAATTATTCCCCGCATATTTGCGTGCAATTGGCCATAATTTGTTATTAAATATTTGTTGCAAATAATATATAAATATGTATCAAGGTTGCGAAACTCGACATTTTTTCAGGCTTGAAACTCGACTTAAACTTTTCTAAACTCGTGGCAACCCTAATATGTATATATTTTTAATTCATTTATAAAAATTTTCCATTGTCGACCAAAACTTTTTTGTCAAACGACGCCTCCGCCTTCAAAATACTAATTTACGGCATTTATAAATTCAAATTTAAATACATATTTTATCAATTTTCTATATTTAGTTAATGTACTTTTTTGGACCGCAAAATCTTTACTCTTTTTTGAGAAATTAATAAAAAATATACCTATTTGATCAAAAGGCTCCAATACCTTTTTCTGTTAAGCCAGTCTCGAGTCGTAAAAATTTAGAAAAATGATTTAGGGGAGTGCATATTTTTCGTAAAAAAAATATTTTCTTCAAAAAAATCTCGACAGCAGACTTTTGAATCCCGCGATCATTACCTGGTGGGAGAAACACAATTTTTTAAACAATTTGCCAAAACAAGAACATATAAAAGGCTCACTTCCACTTTCTGCGCTCACTCACTTTTCATCAAAATTCTCATCGATGACTTCGGAGTACGCCAATTTTACTTTGTCTTGTAAAATCCGTTTTTGTTGAGAAAAATATTTTAAAATTGCTTAGTTATGCGAACTTCCCATTCAAAGTGATGTTTTCCGCCGATTTAACTGCTTTCATACCTCACCTTAACCATTTCTATTTTCCACAGTTAGGTATGCTACCTATGTACGTAGCAAGTGCTTAAGCAACCCAATATAATTTTCTCTTTCTCTTTTAGGTTGTTTTAAGTAATATTGAACAGACAAGCGCTAATGGCATCATTTGACGAACAACTCAAACGCTTCTTTTGCAAGTCGGAAGAACAGCTTAGGGTAATTGACACTGGGGCTTTTTTGACCATTCTTGACACTGATCAGCACTGTTTTCAGGAGGCGTCTTCGACTGGAATGAGTGCGGCCAAAGTGACATTCATTGTGGCAACAATTCTGGTCTCTCTGATGTTGGTCATCGCCTTGGGGCTGTTCCTTCGCAACCAGCAGCGCAAAAAACAAGCACGTGAACGATCGAGGGGACGAGTGATTGATTCGGATGGATTCGTGGAAAATATTAAAACAATGTTCGTTGCACTTTCTCAGTCATATTTATCCAATTATTCATATACCGTTCAGAGCGACCGAGGAGCGTGCGACAACGTCGGTGATTGGAGAGCAGGGAGAGCAGCAACATTTCGGAACCGAGCGGGTCGAGTAGACGACGTTCAATTACTTCTGGCGCCTCCAATTGTGTTATGTTTATATGTATGTGATCAAACAATTCACCTGTAAATAATGTTGACCTATATGTGATCAAAACAATTCACCTGTAAATAATGTTTACCTATATGTGATCAAACAATTCACCTACCTATATGTGATCAAACAATTCACCTGTAAATACATACATATTGTGTAATTAATAAACATCGTGTCACTTTGTCTTTTTACTCAAGCCTGTTTCCGTTTTGACATTCATTAACAGAGTGTTCAACTCTCAGTTCGAAAGAGCCCAATAAACTCAAGCTTTTGGTAACTGTTCTTCTATTTAGCAGAATTACCGGTAAACTGTAGCTGATGTCCCCCATTTTTTCATAAATTAATTTTGGCATCAAAATTGTTCAAAATCACACATTTCAACGAAAAGGAAATGGAGGTCGGATTTGGGCACTCTTTAGTTTCAAAAATAACAAAATTTATATCGCAAATAAACAATCACAATATTAGAATGAAAAGGCAAGTAATGATTGATTCATGCTTTTTGAATGCTTTAGAGGCCAAATTGATTTTTGGAAATTTTTGAATTAACTAAAAGTTCGAACTGTGGTCCATAGTTCGAGATCGGTCGAAACAGAGGCCAGATTCGGATTCTGACCAGAAAACCCCCTAGAATCATTTTTAGGCACATGCCTATTTTGACCATAGGTTTTGTAGTAATAAGAAGCTCAATTTCGCGTTAAAATTTTGAATTTTGAGTAAGTTTTTCCAACATTGATTCTTTCTCAGGCAAAAAGTGCTATCCTGAAAATCAACTTTTCCTTTTTTACGCTTTCTCCTGTAACTTATCAAAAAGAACAGGTTTGTGGATTGGATCCTGTAAACTGCTGCGCATGTTGTAAACGTGAACCTTGAAGTAGAAATAAATTGATTGTTAGATTATTTCGTTCAAATTCCAGATTTGGTTCTTTATCCGAAGTCACAATGACGGCAAAGGACCAAATTGCGGCGATGCTCAATGAACTGATGGGACCGGGTCGAAACGAGGACAAAAATCTGGACCTGAATTTTCGGGTTGTTGTTTTTAGGCTTTTGAAGCAAATTCGGGTTTTCAGGACACGGATGTCTGCAAATTCTTTCTTGCCGGTTTCTGTCCGCACGATGAGTTCGTCAACACAAAAGCGGACTTAGGTTTGAGTGTGGGGGAAGTCGATAATTGAACTGGTATATAAAGCTGAAACCAAATCTTATCGAAAATTTTGTTTTTTCATAAAGATTTAAAATTTTTTGAATTTTAGCGGGGTGCCCTGGGGCTGCCCAATGGTTACGCCCTTTATTTGAAGATAGATTTCTTTCTCGCGTTTTCTTCGATCAAAAATTAATCACATCTGCTGATCCCAACCCGATCGGAATTTTTGTATCCGCCCTATTTATACTGCTTGCTTTCAGGCGTTTGCCGTTATGTGCATGACGAAAATTTGCGTATTGCCTACAGAAAGAGCGAACATTTTGGGAAGCTCGGTTATGAGCGCCAATTTTATTACTTTCTGCGACGCATCCACGACGATATGATGCGGCGAATTGAGCGGAACAAAGAGCGATTGGCGCTTACCCAGGGAGCACAAGTTTGTCCGAACGTTTTCATTTCATAGGGAAAATGCATTTTTCTAAAATTCCAAAGACGACAACGTCTGAAAATTTTGCATTTTTTACTCCACGAATTTTTTTGGTCGATTTTTAAGGTTCGGCGGGCAATAACTTGCTTCAACCTTTTAACCGATTCAGACATTCTAAAAACAATTCAACTGCTCTTGAAGAGCTGGATTTACTGCCCCGTCCGGGCTGCAAATGCTCGGTACGCAAATGTACGGCAACCTTTTGAAAAATTGCCTAAGAAAAAACAAAAAAAAATTACAAAATTAATTTGTTGATGGATTCCCCCCCCCCCCCTGCAAAAATTTTGATTTTCGCCCATTTCTGTCCTGCACAGAACATGGACGAAGCAACGAAGAAGCAGTTGGAGGAGAAGGCGGAGCGATTGGAGCGCGAAATGGGCGAATTTGTGGAGGTTGCGGAGAGGGCGGGCAGCCGAGGCGACCTGGAGAAGTCGCAGAAATACGTGAAGAGGGCGGAGGAGGTCAATGCGGAGTTGGAGAACGTTCGGAAGGTACGCCGATTTAATTTCAAACTAACCGGAAAACGAAAATTGGGTTTTTAAAGAAAAGCCGAAATTGGTCAGTTCGGAAGTTTAGTAGCCCATCGATATACCTACCAAATATCGCATTTATTGTTCAGTTGCTTGATCCCGAGGCGCGACAGCACGAGGTCTATCAGGCCGGCTACAAAGACCCGAACGCGCCGAAACCGATGCGCGTGTGCGAAGTATGCGGCAGCTTTTTGATCATTGGCGATGTTCAGCAACGGTAAAACGGGGAGCCCACCGTTTCTCAACCATAATGCAAAAAGGGATGTCCGTTGTTGTACAAACAGAATATAAACGGGTCCTTTTCCACTTGGGCAGAAACGTTTTTTCTTTAGCGGTCTTTTAGCTCGCTTAATCAATCGTTTTGTATTTAAGCATTGACGACCATATGCAGGGAAGACAGCATCTCGGCTACGCAAAAATCACGGCCACTCTGGCGGAGCTGAAGGTATATTTTCTTGATTAATACCGGGAACCAACTGGATATCAAGGCGTCCAGTTGCTTTACGGGTCGCGAACCGCCCAAGTTCCTATTGATGCAACTTTTCGGAAGGGGTTGGTATAAATGCGTTGCTAGACCTTGGGGTTTTTACGGTAGGGGGAAAGGAGGCCCAACGAGCAACAATTAAAAAAGAGTTTAAACCAATAAAAAAAATGTGGTTCTACGTTTTAGGTGAAACTGCGCGACGAAATTACGCCGGAACGGACCAGCAGTCGCAGCCCGGTATCTACCAGTGGCGGTGGGCATCAGCGTGTTCATCGCCCATCGCGTTCCAAGTCGCACGAGCGCAAGTCGCGCAGGAAGAGGTCGCATAGCGAAAGCAGCCGAGCCGGGGGAGGCGGCGGTCACCGACGAGCAAAGAGGTGGGGAAGGGGAATGGGTCCCACGTTTTGGTTGGGGTCATTTAAAATAGCGCAAAAAGATCCCACTCGCGCCATCGCGACGATGTCAACAATAAGCACTCGGCCGAAGTCGCCTCGGGTGTTGTTGGTGGTGATCGCCACCGTCGGCGCGCCCGCGACTCGTCACGCGACACAATGTCGCGCACACCGCCACCCGCTAAACAGAAAAGTCACTACCAGCAGCACAACACGGGCAACAGCAGTCATCGTCGATAGGTATTCCCAGCTACCGTACCACACACAATGCTGAGAGGCATCCGTGAAGAGAGAATCAACCGTTCAGGTACAGTACAAGTACCGTATTCGAGAAGAGTGAGTGGGCGGGCGGCACCTACCGTACCACCACACACATCGCCCAACCCAGATTTTCTTGCAAGAAAATCTGAAAGGGCCTTCCATTCATACCCCACGTTGATGAGGTTTACTTTTTGCGTATAAAATCAGGGATGGGTCGAGGCAAAAATGTTTTACAAAATCAAACGGATATTTGAACGAGTTCGGCCCACCGCTGATTAAAATTGGGACCCACAAAAATTTTGACTTTTATTAGCCGCTCAATGAATGAATGAATGTGGAGAGGAGGGAGAGAGAGTTCGGACTTCAAGGTTTATTTGTATGAAAAACCATTCATTTTTTGTTGCTGCTTTGTTCACGGGAGGTTTCTTTGCGATTGGAGTCTCCAAAATTCGCGCGTTCATTTTGCACGCCCTTCGCATTTTCAGGGACACCGAACCCCCGCCCGAATTTGTTGTTGCTGCTGCTGCTGCTGCTGATACAGTTTATACTCCCCAATCCACTTGACCGATCTTTGCTTTATAATACTTTGAATATTTGACGCATTTCTCTTCCAGCTTATATTTCACACACATAATTTTGGATCATTCGCTTTTGTTAATTGCTGAGTAAATGTTAAAATGAGCCGTCGATATGATAAGCACGAACTTTAAAAACCTTTAATTTTTTAGCAAAAACTTTGAAATTTCTTCAAAAATTGTCTATTTGTGCGTTACGGCCAATTATCCGAATGGATATCCGGAGTTCAAAGCTATACGATGTGACCGGAGAATGTCCAGATTCCTCCCCAACCATTGCTCTTCCTATATTTTAACCTCATATAAATTTGCTTGTTGTAGCAGCTTGGCGTACCAACGCACGAATGGTCGAATTAAGTATTACATATTTACACACAAATTATGGCAGATATTCTGTAAATTCACCAGCGTCGAACTCGCTCTTGTTGAGTATGGTAAGATGAGGCAAAATTGTTGGCCAGGTCGAGCCTGGAAAGTTTTGGATATTCTCTAAAAACGTATTCATAAAACGCGAAAACTTATTTGGCCTCTGAATTGTCTTGCTCCGGTCACCGAACGAAATTTAAAATAAAATCGGCTTTTTGTCCATTTTTTGCTTCAATTCCCTTTGCCTAACCTCTCGTCCCCAAAAAAGGGTAGGCCAAAAAAGGACGGGAAAAGACGGGAGTGAGTGCCCATCCCGGGATTTATATTTATGCCAACAATTTATCCACCATCGCATAAGGGGAATGTCCACGGAACGGTCATTGACGCCCAATTCGGAGCCGAGCAAAGTGTTCCCATTTTTGTTGACCAATCGAATGTTACCGTCCTCCCATTTAATGCCTTAATTTGAACATTATTTACATACTCTTAAAATTGTTGCTTATTTATTTAATTGATATTAATTGTTTTTGTTTGTTTGTGGGAGAGTCTCAATCCCGCCGGCAAACCCAAGAAAATATGAGGACAGGGGGATTTTCGAAAGCTTTCCGACCTTTTTCGTTCCATTTTCCTCCCCCGACAAAGCCCAAAAAGGGATTTTCTGGCGCCGTCTTCTCCCTGACTACGAATCTGTCAAAATTATTTGGTCCTCCCGTGTCAATTTGGGCTCGTCCTTCTTCAACCGCTTTCTTTTCAACCTGAAAAATTTGTGAGAAAAAAGTCCCATTAAATTTAAAACCCCCAAAAATTGGCCCAGCGGCTCCAGGATTGCGTTTGCACGAGCGTCCACCCGTTTTGGCTGTTGTTCTTGACGTAAAAAGGAGAGCCATGGCATTGGGGCGCTGATTAAAATAAAATTGTAAATATTTGTTTATATTACAACACTTTTTTTTTGACAATTCACATTATTAATCAATTATATTTGGGCTTAAAACCCACAAAAGTAAATAAAAACATTAAAAAACCCTTTTGTCGTGGTCGGTTTTTCGGTGAAAAGTGACAGAAATGGAAAAAGTGTCGGAGGGGTTGCGGCGGTTGTCGTCGTCTGTCCACCAGCAAACGAATTGAAAAGATTCGGTATTCTGGGCATAAACTAAAGCAATTTGATCATAAAATAAATTTAAAACATTTATTAATTTATTGTCCCAACACTTACGGCAGCTCCATAAATATTGTTTAAATAATTAAATTGAAATTTTACTCTCTCAAAAAGAGAAGTTTCTGTCGTCGTCGCTGCTGCGGTTGTCGTGGTAGGCGCTGTTGTTGTCTCCTCCAACGGCCTGAGAAGGCCAAGCACTTCGCGAGCCAAATTTTCCCAAGGCGCCTTCGGCTGCTGGTCATTGGCCCCTTTGTCCGAAGAGAATTGCTAATTGAGAGTAATTATATATTTAAATGGAAATTTTATTCTAAAAAATCACCGATTTAATTGACTGAAATGTTCGTTCCGAGCCAACAAAATTCACCGGAGCATCTTCGGAAGTGGCCGAGTCACGACTTTTTGCAGTTGCCGGCAAAAGTTGGTTCAGCCCGTACGGAAGGAGTGGCGGCTGATTGTCCGCCCTGAAAGTTGTAAAAACAAAAAAAGGGATAAATAAATGCCAAAATGTGCCAAACTCGCCTCGGGGTCCTTCTCGGCGCGTAAGTGTTGGGAGGGACGAAAATTTCCAAAAGTTGGTCAATTAAGCGAATAGAAATTGAGTCGGAGCCTGGTGAAAGAGGAGAAGAGTCTTTTTATGTTTATTAAAATTATGAGTGTAAAATGAGAGCTTTCTGTTCCAACAAAATGGTAGAACAGAAAAGTTTGTATATTAATTAATATAAGAAAGCTAATCCCAGTGTCACGAAAAACTCTTTCAAATTAGAATAAATCAATTAGCTCTTAATGAGTCACAAAACTTGTCTGGTCACCAGCTAGCAGCTACCTTTGAGATTCTGATTCTGCTGGGACACTTTGTTGTAATTATTGCTGTTGAAAATGTCCGGCGAGGAGTACTGTAGATTCGGGTACTTTGCCTGTTGTTGCTGTTGTTGTCCAAAAAGTTGTTGTAATTGGCCATAAATTGGGAGAGGAAATAGTGGCAGAACAAATAACAAAAAGGAGGCCATTCCGTTTGAAGAGCAAAAGCGCCGCCGCCGATTTTTTCCTCCCATTATGAGTTTGGGAATTGATTGCTTGCGAAGGACGGCAAATTAATTACATTAGAGGAGACTCTCATTAAAATGGAATGGGCTGCACAGTTTGCCAAAATTGAATTTAAGATTATTAAAAGAAACGGAAAATATAAAATTTTAATTAAACCCTGTAATGATTAAGATCAATAAGACTACTTTTGATTATTAAGTTTAAAATTTACCGGCTTTTCGAAGCCGGAATTCCGAATTTCCCTGACATCCTTTTGCTTAAAACGAATTTGGAAGTGCGTCAACGCCGTAAATATGGGGGGGGCGGGTGGGAACTTGTGAAGAGAAATTTTGGGGGATTTTTGGATCAATCATTCAATTCATTCATTCACATTGCACATGCATTCTGTGCTGCATGGAACTGGATTTAGTATTTGGTGGTTGCACATGTTGAGAGGGGGGGGAGGCGATCAGCTGGAGGCGACGGACGACGACCCGTCCGATCGGTCTTGATCATCCAAAGAGGCTGCTGCTGAATTTCGAACCTTTTTCAAATTTAAATCAGAAAATCGAAGAAGCAGAATTTGGCAAACTTTTTTGTTGTCGCTAAGATTTTTTTTTGAAATGCCAATTAAATCAAAAGCATTATTAAATTACAAATAAATAAATTAAAATTGCACTGATTTATTTAACACCAAAATTGGCCGCGAATTTATTCCAAATTAAGAAGAATTAGAAAAGGAATTTATAAATTTAGCATTTAATTTGGTATGAATTCGGAATGCATAAAATGACATTTAAGCCTAAACCCACATTTTAAACTCTTCTATTAAGCTGGATCACAAATTGTTGTTGCTCAGCAATAAATTGGCATTTATATAAATCAAAAAAATGAATAAAAAAGACTTTTTGTGTTCGCCGTTTCATTCCGTTTCACAGTTTCTCAATTGCATTGTTCCGACCCGATTCATATGATCAATTGCTTTTTGTTGCTCATTTATCACTTTCTTCAGCGATCGCTTCAATTCCCTAAATGTTTCCCTTGCTTTCAGCCAATCGTTTTTCAAAAATTTCATGAAATTTATTATTTTAACGCCGCGCAAAATTTTTAAAAACTTTCCGAAAAGCAGTGAATTGAAAATGCGCAGTTTTTTCGACTTTTTGACGGATTTCAATTCTTCAATTTGACATAAACCATTGATGTAATCCAAAATTCCCTGGGCAGTCAATCGCTTTTCTCTTTCAAAGTGCAGCAAATTCTAAAAATTTAATTATTAAAAATAATAATTTATTTATAAATAATCATTTACCGTAACTAAAAGTGCCGTCGCCGGAAATTTGCGCCAAAGTTGCAAAACTGCGTAAATTGCGTCGCTGTGCTGTGCAACCCAATTGCGGCATTTGGTATACAAAATTTGTGTTTCTTTGGTTGTTCCCGGATATCCGAATCGATTGCGTGTAAATCCCAGGTACAAATTGCCAATTTTCCGAAGCATTGCATTTCGTTCTGTCTAAAGGCTTTGTAAAAAGTAATAAAATTTATTTGTTAATTTTGATTTTGTTGCGTTTATTCGAAACAGACGACTTTTATCGCTTAATAAAAGTGTGAAATTCCGTAATTATAAATAAAATTAAATTGGTTGATCAAATCAAAGACAAAAACCATGTGAATAAATGGATTATTTTAAATGATTTGGTCTTTCCCATTAGTGCCAAAGCTGGCACTTTCAACTAAAGCCTGTGCCAAGCTTATTTAACCGGTCCTCAAGTTCAGTTCAGGCCTACCTTAAACATTTAAAGGGCCAACCTCTTGCATTGGTTCCTCTCCGCGTGCAGCGCGCAATTGATCAATCAGAATTTCAAAGACAATTATTCCCACTGACCAGATGTCGAATTTTGGGGAAATCTGTAAAATGCCGGAAGTGAAAAATGTTGACTCAATTAATCAATCTATAAACAGTTATTTATTCTGGACTAAATCATTGCTTAGAATTCTGGTGGATCTGATCAGACAGATCAGACAGATCAGATCAGACAAAGTCTCCGCGGGTGCCAATTGATTATTTGTCCCTCAAATCACCTGTCTACTCTGCACGTCGTAATACTCGGGCGCGGTGTATTCGGGAGTGAATGCGTGCACACCAACCACAACACTTTCGTTGGGATTGGACGACGAAATGTAATGGGCTCCTTCAAAATCGATCAGTTTCAGCACCGTTCGGCCGTTGTCCAACACGTACAAATAATTCTGTGGCTTTACGTCCATGTGAACTGCAACTGAAAATGTTTAAATTATTTTGGAATTCAAATATATAAGAGGGGCAGTCGGACACAATCTTTGAGCCGGTTACATACAGTCTTGCTGATTTATACAAATTCAAAAGGTGTATAACAAATAATGTTGGACTTTTTATTTTACTATTTATTAAATTAATAATTTATTTGAATAAAAGCGAACTTTTATGAAATTCGACTAGCGGCTGTGAGAATTTGCGTATGGCGCCGGCATCGGTGCCGGCGCCGCCCATTAAGTCTCTGTCACTCTGGTACTGAACCGCCAACCGCCCGTACAATCGCTCGGCGAATGAATCGTCGCCCAACTCCATAATTAACGCGCCTTCGCCATAAGGCGTTGTGTAGCCGCTTAAACATTTACATTATTTACACATTAAATGGTGGAATAAATTATGGAATATTGAATTAATGAATGAATTAAATTAAATTAAAATGATTTTATTAATTACGCGTCAATCATTTCGATTAAATGCTTTCTCTGTTCTTTTGGCAAGTTTTGTTGAATTCGTTCCATTATTCTGAGAGATTTTACAAATAAATTGCCGTCCCCCGCTTCTCTGCCGCTCATAAATTTTACGGCAACGCAATTAACCAATCCGTTTGGCGCAGTGAAATAGCCAACCGATACCTTTTTAATATTAAAGTCCATTTATTTTTTTGTAATATTTTAAATAAATTTAAATATTTTTAAACTATTCGCCAATAATCACTTTTTTATGATCAATTGGTTCGCTCATTTTAATTTGCAAAGGTTCGGCGCCACTTTTGTAAGATTTGTAGAGAAGTGCGATTTGAAGGGATTCGATCGGAAACTTCCCACACCTTTTGACATTATTTGCGTCAAGTGTTTGTAAAACAAAAAATAATAAAAACAATTTCAAAAAAAGCATTTCTAAACAAAAACTGAATTTAATTATAAGGAAATAAGTAAGTCTTATACATAGCTAGAAAGTAATGAATTTATTGCAAAAAGAAATCAGTCACTCTCACCAACCAACCTCCACATATTTATTTATTTGAATGATGTCATAATCAATAAAAAATAATAAATATTCGATTTACTAAATCTGTTTATAATATGTATCTAATTACCCAAATTTGTTTTTGTTTAAAGGTGATGAAGCCAATTGAAAAATGCGAAAGAAAAGCTTTTGGGTGATTTGGAGTCTGGGCGGCCAGAGGGTGGCCTGCCACCTGTAAAACCCAAAATCCCAAGAATCAGCCTACGCAAAAATCAGGAAATTGTTTAGACGAATTTAATGCCAAAACTTTTTTAATGATATTTTTCAGCGAGTTTACTTGGCCCTATAACTCAGAATTACCCCCAAAACTTTTTGAAAGCGAAAATTTTCTCCAAAAATCTTGCCAATATTTTCTAAATTTTGGAAACTTTCTGTAAAAATTTCCAAAATTGAAGGAAAAAACATCCAAAAATCAGGAAAAGCTTGAGAAATTAGATTATATGGCCACTCTGGTTTGGGCGGATCTATGATCCATCCATATTCACGCAAATTTCCTTTTGTTTTACATTTAAAATATCAATAAATTTTTAAACTATGCTTTCTTACGTAGTGATTTGATTGGTTGCCTTTTTATTTAATCGATACATCGGAGGAAAGCACTTTAAACCCGATAAACTTATAGCTTTATGTTTGTGGGGCATTGGCCACTTTCAGGTGAGCTGATTAATTGATCGATTTGTTTTGGGATTGAGATTTACTGCCTGATTTATGCCATCAATCTAATCGATAGATCATTTGGTTCCATCCGATCGTTTCCGATCAGAGACTCCGCAGAAACTGGGTCAAATGTGCAGCAGAAAATCTGTCCGTCCTCAAGGAAGCGGGAACATCGCCTGGGGCGTAATGTTTCCGAATTGCTTTTTAGCCTAATTAAATATTTATTTTTAAGTGAATTATATATAAAAAGTTGTTTATAATTAATGTGTGCATTTTTGAAAGTATGTTCAAAATCAATTGTTTAAAAACTATTTGAACGCTTAATTTATTTAAAAGTTTTAATTTCAAAAAAAAAAGTTTTACTCATCAAATGGCCGCTCCCGCGCCGTTTCGTGCCGAGTCAAACAGTCAACAATACACGTCCTCATTTCCGAGTCCAATTTATTACAGAGAAACTTTTGGCTTACAACAAAAGCAAAAGCAACAACAAAAACAGACGGAAGAAGCGGAGGGCGAAGAAGACACAAAAATTGGTAAAATTATTTTATTAAACACATTTAAGTTAAATAAAAATATGACCAATTAAAATTTTATGAAGAATTTATTTTTATTTTTCCCCAACAAAATAATTTAGTCGGAAATGGCGGCCATTCTTTCGCCGATCGCCCGTCGCTCAATTACCCTCCGCCGTTATATTATCGCGACACTTTTGGCATGGAACCGCTGGCGGAGGACGAAAACAATTTGCACGCGGACGAGCGAATTTCCGTTGGATCGGACGAAACGGCCACCACAAAATCGACCGGTCGAAATTAATTTAAAAAATACCCAACCGTAAATAAACTTAAATGACTTTTTAATTATTTGATCGACTAAAAAATTGAAATATAATAAAAACGTTTGGCAGTTCGGCACACAATTCGAATTTTCCACCCCGAACCTTCGGTGCCAGGCCCCACCCTGAACCGGCTGCTTTTGATCGGCCAACGTCGCAAACAATCCGGCTTTTCCGGTGTAATCAGCCAACAACAACAGCAGCAACAGCAACATCCGGGCCATGACGGGACAGGACATGAAAGTCTGCAGCAGTCCGACATTAGCCATTCGATGCAGGCAAAAGATTTTTGATTTTTAGGTAGAAAACAAAATTTTGATCGGAAAGGCTTCCGATTAAAATTTTCTAAAATAATACAATCCTTGATTGAACTTGTTGAGTTTTCCCATCTAACAGTTTTCGGGCACGGTTTCAACACTTTCAATTGTTCAGCACCAAAAAGCAAAGAGTATAATCCCGGTCAGATCATGGCCAAGCAAATATATTTAATATTCTTTTAATTCATCCATAATTTGCATTTTCTTCGACAGATTGAGGAGCAGCTCAGCACCAACCAAATTCTGCTTGTCCACCTTCGGCCTCTGCAATGGCTGTTCGCCGTCGGGTTCGGCACCGCTCTTCAGCTGCTGATATTCTCCGTCGTTTGTTTGTTCTTCGACGGCAATTGGCTTGGCGCAGTTGTCAGTGTACTGCTGCTGCTCCATTCTGTGCTGGTACTGCTCCATCTTCGCCTGATCAGAACCCGACCAATGCTGGTCCATCAATATTGAGCATTAAAATTAAAATATCAAGGTTTAAGCTAAACAGTTTTTTTTGTTGTTGAAACGCTCAAAAAAGTCTTCAATTTCAACCTTATTTGTGCCATTTCAGACGATTTGCATTGTTTTGTCCGGCACAACTTTCGTTCTTTCCCTATTTTTATTTCTTTGTATTGCCTATTTAATTCATACGGAGGACGTACGAATTCGAAGTGCCGAATTCGACATTACCAACCCGCAAGCCGAACTTGAACGGTCCAATCAAATTGTGCAGAATGCAAGGCATTTACTCTTTGCAATTATACAAATTGTCTTTCAATTATTTAGGCTAGCAATGTACTCTCTGCTGCTTATTTATGCTCCAATATATGGTGAAATTCGCTAATTTCGTTTAATTGAATAATAATAATTTCAAAAACATTTAGCAATTTGTGCTTTTGCCATGTTCTTTCTGCTCCTCAAAAACTATGCGGCAAATGGGGCGGGTCGAAGCCACAAAGGCTTCTTTCTGACAAGTCCGTCCTCCGGCCATCAGGCATCAATTTCCGTATTTAATATTGTCATTAATTTGACAAATTCCCTGCATCAATTTCCGTATTTAATATTGTCCCATTAATTTGACAAATTCCTTTCAGAGAGTTCTCGTCCCGATCAAATTGCATCAAGTGAACAATTTTGAGGTTCAGCAACAGCAACAACAACGTGAGGACGATCAACAACGTGCCAAGGAAGCGAAGGGGCGGAAAAAGCGCACCAATCGACGCAGACGGCACGACGACCACCGACCGGGCCACTCACCAGACAATCGACGGCCATATGGGAGGACGTGGCGTCAGAATTAAATTTGAATTACATCGATTTAATATTGATTTAATGATTAATGATTGTTGACATTGCTTTTATTGATCGTTTTCTTATGTATGCTAATGCCCCCCCCCCCCCCCCCCCCCCACTGTGATTTCGTGTTTATGAGACCAAACTTTCACTGCAATCTTTTCAAATATTGAGAGAGGTTTTTAATTGTCCCAAATTATTGCTTTAAAATTGAAAAAGACAAAGTGCTAAAAATTAAATATTTTTTGATTCGTCGAGACCGTTTTTGTATTGGACACGGAGGGAATAAAACCACTCCAACGCGCCGCGCCGCGCCGTGTTGGGCCCGGAGCCCGGAGCACTTTTTGAAGGAGGAAATTCTGAAGGCCTATTGCGACAATCACATTCATCGCGCGGGATTTTGAAAGTCTTAATTTTTTTAAACTCAACAAAATCAAACAAACAAAATGTCATTCGTAAGCTCTAAATGAGAAGAATCATTTATGGGGAAAAACCAAGCGGTTCAATTCGTTTTTAAAAAATTTGAAAAAGCACCCAAAATCGAGGTTTTGTATAATTTATTGAAATGACTTTTTCACGAATTTTCTAATTGTTTAGCTTTGGCTTAGCTTCAAATGACATCTTGTTTTTTGATCCCAACCTCACAAATCAGTGCTCTTACAAATTAGGGCAATTGGATAAAAATGCAAAATTGACAAACGAAGCAAAGACTTGGAGTGTAAAGATCACACAAACAACCTTCCGTTATATTAAAATTGATTTGATGTTTAAAATGGACCGATTCAATTCAATTCCCCTCGGTCAACGTCAACAGCCCATCCTTATAAGCGCCTGAACAGTCCCCGCCGATAGCCTTCTCCAGTGTGGTGTCGAACAGCTTCACGTACTGCTCCTTCAATTTCAGAAAATTTCAGTGTTCATCACCCACCCGCCGCCTTTTGCTTGTCCCTCACTTTGATTTCGTACAAATCGCATTCGGCCCGCGTGACGATCAGACGGATCAAATCCGAATCTCTGGTGCCAAACCCTTTGGTCGTGTTTTGTAACAATTTAGCGAAGAAGGCGGGCCTGTTGCGGACACATTCGACCACCGCCAAGAAGCTGAAAACGTAATTCGAAATTTGTAAATTCGAATTCCCGCCGCCCTCCCTCAAAACGAACCCTTCCCGATGGTCTCCGCTGAATTTTTTTTGGATGGCTTGTTCGATGGAGTGGCCGCTGATCTTCTGGTACTCATTAAAGACCAAAAGTAACTGAATAAAAGATCACCAGAAATTAGATCGCCCAAGAACTTTTAAGGTTCTTTCTAATTTTGTGTCCAGTCCTAACTTATAAATCCAAAATGAATTAGTCTAAATGAATCCAAAATGAATTAGTCTAAATGATTTAATGGCAAAAAGTGCTGGGGGGTAAAAGCAATCTGCGACTCTTCTCCGGATTCAAGCGAAATCTAGTTCCGGTTACCCGCTAGGAACTGCTCCATTGTCTCCGAAACCTGCTTTTTTCAAGTTTTTGCTTCGACCCAGCACTAATAGCAGCAAACTAACCAATTGCAGCCAATCATAAAACTGATTGGACTTTGTTTGAAAGCATTCGCTAACTGATTGGACACAAAATGCAATAGGGCCTTAAATCCTAATGACCTGGCTAAAATTCTCAGTGGCCATCACTTTGTTGAACAAAGCATCGTTCACTCCTTTTTTGCTTTCGCCCTCTTTGAACAGAATTCGGGCCGCCTTAGAAAAGAAATGCAGTTATCGAAGTATAGCATTTTTTGAAATGATATTTCGATAAATTTATCGTATCGTACCGAACACTACTAGCCACAAATTCTGATGCCGTCCGTGTCCCTTGCCTGCCCCTCCTCCCACCGGTGTACGGTAAACTGGGTGGGCCTCGGATTTCCGATTCCCAGTTCCCCCGCCGGCACTCCTCCCACCTGATTTGCCTTCAGGGCCTCGGATTTCCGATTCCCAGTTCCCCCGCCGGCACTCCTCCCACCTGATTTGCCTTCAGGGCCTCGGATTTCCGATTCCCAGTTCCCCCGCCGGCACTCCTCCCACCTAATTTGCCTTCAGGGCCTCGGATTTTCGGTTCCCAGTTCCCCCGCCGGCACTCCTCCCACCTGATTTGCCTTCAGGGCCTCGGATTTCCGATTCCCAGTTCCCCCGCCGGCACTCCTCCCACCTGATTTGCCTTCAGGGCCTCGGATTTCCGATTCCCAGTTCCCCCGCCGGCACTCCTCCCACCTAATTTGCCTTCAGGGCCTCGGATTTTCGGTTCCCAGTTCCCCCGCCGGCACTCCTCCCACCTGATTTGCCTTCAGGGCCTCGGATTTCCGATTCCCAGTTCCCCCGCCGGCACTCCTCCCACCTGATTTGCCTTCAGGGCCTCGGATTTCCGATTCCCAGTTTGCCCGCCGGCACTCCTCCCACCTAATTTGCCTTCAGGGCCTCGGATTTTCGGTTCCCAGTTCCCCCGCCGGCACTCCTCCCACCTGATTTGCCTTCAGGGCCTCGGATTTCCGATTCCCAGTTCCCCCGCCGGCACTCCTCCCACCTGATTTGCCTTCAGGGCCTCGGATTTCCGATTCCCAGTTCCCCCGCCGGCACTCCTCCCACCTGATTTGCCTTCAGGGCCTCGGATTTCCGATTCCCAGTTCCCCCGCCGGCACTCCTCCCACCTGATTTGCCTTCAGGGCCTCGGATTTCCGATTCCCAGTTTGCCCGCCGGCACTCCTCCCACCTAATTTGCCTTCAGGGCCTCGGATTTTCGGTTCCCAGTTCCCCCGCCGGCACTCCTCCCACCTGATTTGCCTTCAGGGCCTCGGATTTCCGATTCCCAGTTCCCCCGCCGGCACTCCTCCCACCTAATTTGCCTTCAGGGCCTCGGATTTCCGATTCCCAGTTCCCCCGCCGGCACTCCTCCCACCTGATTTGCCTTCAGGGCCTCGGATTTCCGATTCCCAGTTCCCCCGCCGGCACTCCTCCCACCTGATTTGCCTTCAGGGCCTCGGATTTCCGATTCCCAGTTCCCCCGCCGGCACTCCTCCCACCTGATTTGCCTTCAGGGCCTCGGATTTCCGATTCCCAGTTCCCCCGCCGGCACTCCTCCCACCTGATTTGCCTTCAGGGCCTCGGATTTCCGATTCCCAGTTTGCCCGCCGGCACTCCTCCCACCTAATTTGCCTTCAGGGCCTCGGATTTTCGGTTCCCAGTTCCCCCGCCGGCACTCCTCCCACCTGATTTGCCTTCAGGGCCTCGGATTTCCGATTCCCAGTTCCCCCGCCGGCACTCCTCCCACCTGATTTGCCTTCAGGGCCTCGGATTTCCGATTCCCAGTTTGCCCGCCGGCACTCCTCCCACCTGATTTGCCTTCAACGCGTCGGTGTTGGTACTTTCATCACGCGATTCATTGCACAATGAGACCAGCAAATGTTGGAATGGGCCGCTGGTGTCCCCGACGATGTCCTTCTCCAGCGGATGTCCGTACAAATGCTCGTACGCTCTCTTCAATTCGCCAATCTGTCGATTGCTGTGGGTGACCAGAATCTCAATCAGCAACGATCTGTGGGGGGGGGAAGTATTCGTCGAAGTCGCGCATTTGTAAAGCCCACTCTTTGGTGCCCAGTCCGGCCATTGCCTTGTGCATTTGCTGTGCGTCGTATACCGCCGGCAATTCTAATAAAGCCAAACTTAAACAAAAATTAATTGATTTGATTGATCGATTAATTGATTTAATTGATTGATCGATTAATTGATTTAATTGATTGATTTTTGATTGATTTAATTGATTGATTTGTTTATTGTGTCTTGGCAATTTGTTCGCCCGCCCACTCACATCAATTCTTCAAAATCGCCGGAGAGGGCCTTTTTGACTTTCGGACTCAAACCCTCCCCAAATGCCGTCTTGAACTTGCCGGCCACTTCTTGACGCTTCAAAAAAGTTTCGTAATAAAAAAGTAAAAATTCTATTTTTCCAACCTGTTCGTTTGAAATTGTGCACAATACTTGGATAATTTGTTCCTTAATAAATTCAATTGTTTTCACTTAAATTTGTGCTTTATTTATGAAAGAATTTTTGCTTTATCGCGTAAATCGAGAAAGGTAATAATAATTGTTTAATTATTCATAGATTAGCAAGCGCACCTTGTTCTTCTCCTCTAAAGCTTTTTGCAATAATTCGGCACTTTTTTGTGAATTGAAATTGGCATTATGACGAATGGTCGGAAGTCCGTGAAAGTTTTTTGAGGAGTTTGACATTTTGAAGAGGAAAATCGGTGAAATTACAACAAATAAATCTAAGAAGAATAAGACGAGCGACGGTGCAAATATGTAATGGGGGGGGGGGGATGAGTAATCGGCAAAGGAAACGAACGACACAAAACGAAACGAAAAAATAGAAAATCTTTAAATTGCAGAAAAATGGATGAATAATGAAAGAAAAAGGAATAAATAAATGGAAAGAATGGAATAAATAAATGGAAAGAATGGAACAACAAATAAATGAAAGAAAATGGAATAAAATGGAATGGAATTATGGAATGGAATTGGATGTTATGGGGGGGGGGGCATACCGGGTATATCACTGTGAGAGAAGAAAAACAAGCCATGGAATATGTATGTAATGGAACGGACTTTATTAGTCCAGGGGGTTGCCAACAAAAATGTTTTCAAAAAAAGGACAGTGAAGGTCAAAAATAAGATTTTGCTGGCATTTTGCTGGCAAAAATAAGGGCACTTTACAAAATGTTCAAAAATGCAGTAAATCTTTATCAAAGCCGCAGCTCGGTTTAACCCCTCCGACACGGCATGCTTCGCCAGCTCACCGGCGGGAAGAGGGTCAGACGGGTTTTCGGTGGGTGTACACTCAGAAGTTGACATCTACAACATCCAACAATTTTGTTTGACAAAAATTGTCATCGAAAATAAACTTGTCGGCATTTTGTTCAAATTCGAGTTCGGTGTTCAAAATTGGTCGAAATTTTGAGGCTTTAAGCTAAGTGTAAAAGCAATAATTTTTTGTGCAATTTATTTATTTGTTGATTGTTTACCATTCGGCCTTCCTGAAACTGATCGGAAACAACAAATAGGTAATGCAGCTACGGCATGCTTGGCATTTTGTTTGTTTGGTCTTTATTATTCATTAACGCAGCATTTATGACAGCTTTGCTTTTGCAACAGCATGGCATAAATCCCCCCCCCCCCCCCAATCTTTGGGCAAGTCCTTCCCGCCGCCATTCCCGACTTCTCCAACCCGCCCGCTCGAGATCGACAACTAAATTTGCGAAAACTTTTGAACAGCTGCTCGTCCCTCCACTCCAATTGTGTAATATCCCCCCCCCTTCCTGATTTAAATCAATCTGTCTTCTGCTTCTCTGCATCCGCTGATCGGACGCCCCAACTCATCTTTCTTGAAAAGTGATCAACCTTCGGACACGGGGGGGGGGGGGGGGAGGGATCATTCACTCCCAAAGCTAATCTGCGTAAATCAACACTTCCTCCGTCCGTTTTGCTTTTATAATGTATCATTTTCCGTTCAAATTTCACACTGAAAACAAACATTGGTGGCATTCTATTTTTATGGACCAAATTAAACATAAAATGCCTTTTTTTTAAATTGCACTTATTTTTGGGGCCGAATATGGCCACTTTTCATAAATAAAAATGTTTAATTTTGTAAGGATCAACCGATCTTTAAATTCAATAGGAAAAAAATGATAAAAAAAAGGGAAAGGGCCCAAAAACCAAAAGAATTTGACAATTTTTTCCCGTCGTAGGGAAATTGGTTTTGGGGATTATTAAAAAGATTGATTACCGCCAAATGCTGTCCCCTCCCCTCTCTCAATACGATTTTTCAACGGCCACAAAAGTGAAAAATGTGGGCCAGATGTGCAGAAGAGGCAGGCATTTGTGGGTTGGCAAAGATTGATGGACTGATCAGCAGATGGATCCTTTGATCAGAAGACTGATCGGAATGAATCTCCAGAAATATTTTCTCCCAGACCGTTTAAATGCTTTCACTTTATCATTGTTTTAATCAATGCCTCCAGCGCTTTTTGCAGAGATCGCAAATTGGCCAACAGAGACGCAGAAAACAAATATCGATTATTACACAAATTTTGCCCGGGGGCAAAAAGATTTTTAATGTTAGCACCAGCAGAAGTGATCTGTGTTTATTTTCGCAATATTCACCGTTCGATCTTCACATTGTGCATCATCAACTCCATTCAAGTGAGCTTATCAAGTCTGACAAAAACAACAATTTGCTGGAATGTCGTCAATATTTTAAATTAAAACTACAAAATAATCATTTAAATTAAGTCTTTTTTGAGCTTATTAAATTTAGATTTATCTCAATATAATTTTTCAGTCTGTGGGCTCTTCTGTGCCTTATGTGACTCTCCGAGACGGGTCCCCGCTGTTCGGTGCGTATGTGCAAGCCGCAACTGGCAAAACGGTCACTCAATTCCTTGGCGTTCCGTTTGCTGAGCCACCAATTGGTCCATTTTTTGAATTTAATAAATAAATAATGCTCATAAAATTATTTATTCTTTAAGGTAAACTCCGATTCCGTCGCCCGGTGCCGAAGAAGCCGTGGCGGAATCAGTGGAATGCCACCGCTTTCCGCGACTCGTGCGTTCAGTCGCCAGACACTTACTTTGGCGACTTTTTTGGCGCAACGATGTGGTGACTATTTTGCCAATATTTTAACTTTAGGCGTAAATTTTTATTAAATTTTTGAGTTTAGGAATTCGAATGTTCCATGTTCAGGTAAGCATTGGAAGCTTTGATAAAAGGGAAGGCATAAGCATTACCTACATATGCCCATTTACAGAAGATTGTCTGTACCTAAACATTTATGTGCCCGGTGAGATGGATGCCGCACGGCGACTGCCCGTCCTTTTTTGGATTTACGGTGGCGGTAATAATTTAAAATTTAAAATTGTAAATTTAAAATTGAAAATTAAATAAAAATGAATCGCTTAGGTTTTTGGTCCGGCGCCGCCTCTCTGAATGTTTATGACGGGAAAATATTATGCAGGTTTAATATTGCAATATTTATTTGCCATTTTCCGCCCTTTTTGTCAGTGAAGAAGAAGTCATCGTGGTTACGGTCAATTACCGGGTTACGGTGTTCGGCTTTTTGTATCTTGGCAGAGAGGTTGGGCAAATTAAAGCTGTTCGAGACCCAAGAAATTGGCATTTACAAAAAGAAGTCTGAACATTTTATGCTGGAATTTAAAATGAATGACAAAAAACAGATTGTTCAATCTTTTTCGATATCGAGACTCTCGAGCATTCATAGAAATTTGTAGAAAATAAACGTTTGCGCAACTTTCAGGAAGCGCCGGGAAATATGGGCTTGTGGGATCAATTGCTTGGCCTCAAATGGGCACAACAAAACATTGAATGTTTGTTATTTAATTTTAAATTAAAAGCCAAAATTATTTGTTCAATTGTTAAAATTTAGTTAGCTTATTTTTTGTTTTAGCGTTTGGAGGTGATCCGGCACTGATCACACTTTTTGGCGAAAGTGCCGGTGCCGCTTCCATTAACATGCACATGTCCGCGTTTGAATTGCTTCTTTCCGAGTAAAAGCCCCAATTTCTTTTGCGGTTGAAGGCTTTCTCCCCGATCACAGCCCTTTTTTGCCCGTGCCATTATCCAAAGCGGAAGTGCCACGGCGCCGTGGGCAGTGGAAAATAAGCAGGTGAAAATAATGAGGCCACTTACTAATACATTAGTGTTCCATTTACATACATAATTAGGTATGCACTTTAATTTAATTATCCCCTAAGGTGGCATTGCATCGAGCTGTCATTTTGTACGGTAAGATAACAAAGATGAATTTAAACATAATTTAAAACTAACAAATAAAGTATTAGACTCGCGGGAATACCTTCGGGGATCGGGGACGTCGAGGACAAAATACGGGGGATGTACCCGAGTCGAGGATCCCCCCCCCCCCCATAATTTTCCTAAAAGTAGGTCGAATTTCCGGTAATTTGTCTGCTACTCGTTCAATACACATATTTTGTTCACCTAACATCTCGAAATCGGCGGTTTGTGTAACTCAACCCGTCCTTCTGTTCGAACTATTTGAAATACGGGGCCATTTATGTGGCAACATTCTGACAATATTTGCACAGATTATATGAAATGTGGTGGACCCAAGGAAAAGATGTCCCAATTGGCGCCCGATTTGTGGAATATGGACGCGGTTTTGGAATGTTTGTTGACGGCGTCGTCGGAAAGGCTTCGGGACGCGGAATGGAGCCCCGTGATGGAATTTGCCGATTTCCCATGGGTAAAGAAAGGGGGGAGCCGCCCAACTCCGAAAAATGCCGAAACTCCTCCGTTTAGGTGCCCGTAATTGACGGCGATTTTCTTGAGCAAAGCGTTAACAGCGCACTCAAACAGGGAAACTTTAAGGTTTTTGGCATTCAATTTGAAAGAACAAATTAATTTAAATAAAAAAATGCAAATTTAAGCGAACTCAATTACTTGCCGGGAGCAACACGGACGAGGCTATTTACTTTATTGTCTACCAATTGGCCGACATTTTCCCGCCGTCCGAATTCTTTCACAAAAAGTGGGCGGCGTACTTTTTAAATTCACATTTATATTAACTTTCTTCGCTCCATTTTTGTTAAATGTTTTATTTTATGGCTTCAATTTTCCAGGGAATTCATTGGAAGTCGAGAAAAGTGGCTGAAGAGCATTTCCAACCTTTTGCCCCGACAAATTCTCAAGTCGTCTTTGAGTCTTCAGGCCATCGTCCACCAGTATGAGCCGGACGGGGAGTTGCCTATTCAGTCTTGGCAGTGGGTGGACAGGTTTGGCATGGGCTGCTTGAGGGGATGCCGGAAAAGAAAATGCCAAAAGGGTTAAAATGCCTAAAGGATTTCTTTCTGAGCAGTGTTTCAGTGTCTTCAAATAACAAATGTTTGATCATTTGATTCGATCGTTCAGTTTGGACAAAATGCTCGGCGACTTTCTTTTTACGTGCAATGTGAACGAATTTGCGCTTGCCCACAGTGAACATGGCGCTTCCACTTATTATTACATGTTCTCCCATCGCGACTCGCAACAAACTTGGCCGGCATGGATGGGTGGGTGGACATTTTAATAATTTGAACAATTAATGATTAATAAATGTTGTACAATTTAGGCGTTTTGCACGGTTATGAGATCAACTTCATATTCGGCGAGCCGTACAACCGGAAGCAGTTCAACTACAGCAGGGAGGAGCGAGAGCTCAGCTCACGTTTCATGCGGTTAAATTTTACATACTTATTTTATTATCAAAAATTATAAAATAATAAAAGCAAATATTTAACATAATTTCTTGATTAAATTAATTGGACTAATTATTTTATTCCTTTTTCTAAAATCATTTTGAGATAGTCTATCCGATAAATTCTAAACCAATTAACTGTTTTTACTGTTGTTCAACAGGTATTGGGCCAATTTTGCACGAACTGGCGACCCAAATCGGAATCAGGATGGTTCCTACACCGGTGAGACTTTTGTATTTGAATTCCCTAACCAATCGATGGATTTTGATTAACAAAATCCCTCAAATTGATTCAATCATTTAAAAATAAGAATAATTTTAGCCGACACTTGGCCCACTTACAACGCGAAGAGCATGGAGTACATGAACTTAAGTGTCGAGTCAGATTATGTGCAGCGAGGTGCCCGACGGATTGGCACCGGCCCACGCAGAAAACAGTGCCAATTTTGGAAACAATTGGTACCCAAACTTCTGCTTCTCTCAGGTCGAATCAATTTTGGTAGAAAATGCGCAAATCGTACATTTTAGGTTTATACAAACGTTTAAAAAAAATAAAGTTTGTTGTTTATGGGTGCTTATGTTTAGCCGATCTTGGCGAGTCGTTCATTCGGTGGAAGCAGAACATGGAACGCTGGGAGCATGAGTACATTACGGACTGGGAGGCCGCCATGAACCGGTGGGCACGGTACCAGTCGTACCGTGACCGCGACGTCGCCGACGGGGAGGAGGGCGGTTGTGTCGGAGGCGGAGGAAAATGATCGGAGGGGGGGGGGGGGGGGGCGCGGCAACTTTTCCTACCAGTATTTCCAAAATTTCCCGTTTTTTTCTGCACATTCCTTTTGAAAGGACGCGTTGGGGGCCCCACCGCCGCCTTACAACTTTTAATCGAACTAACCAAATTTTGGAGGGTGGCAGGCAAAACCGAAAAAGCCCCGTGCCGATCCGACACCGGCACCAAACCTTTGAAGAAAGTCCATAAACTAAACTTTAAACAATTTTGGCGGAATTTTTGCTTAGCATTAAATTGACTTTAATCCATTGATCGCTTTCTTAGATTTATTCTCGAGTTTTATTATTAGAATAACTTTGTTTGGTGCCGGTTTTGCGTTTTCCATTAATTCATTTCGGGTACTTTCCATTTTTGATGTCATTTTATTCACACACATTATGTAAATATATTTTATGTTTATATGTAATTAAAGCTTTTATTATTAACTAACAATTTTTAATGGGGTTTTAACTTGCAAAAAAAGACAAATTGTTTCAAATTATTATTTCCGAATTAGCCCACTAATTTTTAAAATTCGCGGTTGGCTCCGGACCCGGCCGGGTTCATCCGGACTTGGGATTTCTCACAATTATCCGGTAAATCCAACCGGGATTTTTTAAAGTTCGGGTCCGGCATATTTCGTACCGAATTTCCTGATTTTATTAGCTAAAAACAAAATGTTTGGACTTTTTAAAAAAAATGAGTGCTAAGAATCTTACATATATAAATATATTTGTTGTTTTTTGTTCAATAAATGGACAAATAATGTCCGTCCACAATTCCCCCCCCCCCCCCCCCCCCTACTCCCCTCGCCCACTTGCTAATCCAATTTGTTCGCAAATTGAGGAAAAGCATTCACAAATACAGAGGGGGGGGGGGGGGGGGGAGGGATAGGCACGTGGGGGACATTGCTAATGGATGGCTTCTTGTGCCGTTCCCCTCGGGGGTCTTTCCCTGCCCTTGCCCCTCACCCGCCAACTCCATAACTTCCGTCAACGTCAGTCAACTTTTCCAGATTTTATTTTTATTCAAATAAATTAGTAAAAGCATTTTGAAGACAACAAATTAAAGATGCTAATTCAAAAGTGACAAAAAAATTCCCACTGTTGTTTAGAAAGCAATATCACAAATTTGTTGCAAAACTTAAAAGTTTCCAAATTCATTCTCGATTAGGTAATTAATTACCCGAGAGCATTGAAAAGTCTCTCCGCAAATTTTGCTTTTTTCGTATCTTTTCATCGGATTTTTTCACATTTTCCCGGGGGAATTGACGTTGAAGTCACATGCCTTTGCACAATTCTTTGCCTGCCAAATGTTCCCACAAACTTCAAAAATGCCATCCGACGCTTATTTTGCGTGGCACTTGAACAGTTTTGCGTTTTATATTCAAAAAATTTATTTACGCACAATTCGGCTAGGCTAAACTTTGCTCTCGACTCTCGAAGAAGGCCGGCCATTGCCTGTTCGAGAACGGCCCGCCCATCCATTCTCGGCACAATCCAATATAATTATTGAAAAAAGAAGACGAAACGGAATTCCATTTATCCCATTTTTGGCTTTTCATTTGCAATGTGCCATTTTTCTCTGCTAACATTTCTTTTGGAAAATTGCATTCATTCATATTTTTCGTTTGTTTCATTAGACAACAAAAAATATTTATTGAATTTAAAAATGGTAAAATTGTAAAGAAAGCCAATAATTAATCATTTAAGCATAAACTTCTTTCGCATTTGCTAATGATGGTTTACATTTTTAGTGTATTTCTGAGGTTATTAAGTGCACAAATGAGTAACTCCGTGTTCTCGGTGCCGTCCACCGGTGTAAATGCCACAAATTTTTGGGCGAATTTTCTGTCTCGCTTCACCTCCAGCTCGGCTGTTCCATTTTCGCCGAGTTCCCAATATTCTCGGCCATTCTCTGCCCACCCTTCCGAGCCGGCACCTCTCAACTTGGCCATTGCACTGCTCGAGCTGCTGCTCGACTTTCTGGCCCCGGTGCCCAACCTGTACTTCCTGCACTTGCTCTACGCACGGCACGACCTGCACAACAATTTGCGCGTCCTTCTCGGCTCATTATTCGTTTGCCAAATAACGGTGAAAACATTTTTCTCAAATTCTCATTTAAATGGAATAAAAGAAACAATTTTTGACATTTCGCGCTGTTAGATCGCTCTGACCCGAATCCCCACACAAATTTGCTACGTTTGCACGGGCGTCCTCTACATCGATCACTTCCGATGGCTCGTATTCGGTCATGAAATCGCCGTTATGGTCGGTTTATGGAGATTTTGGAATATTTATGTTTAATTTTTCACAGTTCTTCCGAACCATAATTGTGCCAATGACTGTTGAACGAGGTACCGTAACATAACCTTTACAATACCCTACCATTTATCATTCCAGTGCTGGCTACAGTACTCTCAAAACACTATGAGCAACGGGAGTCACCGATCATTGCCATTTGTGCTGTTTTTGTCACGGTATAGACAGGCTTCCCCTAAAATGTTTTAAATCACATCAAATATATAATGTGGATGCCATCAGTCTTTTCTCTTTCCATGAAACATGTTAAGCTCGTACTGTCAACACTGATCGGACTGTACATTGGCAGTGAGCTGAACAACTCGCTGATCAGCGACGGTGTGATCACTTTCAGAGGTGCTTTTTACGGTCTCTACCATATCATCGATGTGACTGTCCGCCTGTTCATTTGGATTGTTTGCTTTACGGTAATATATTTTAATTTAAATTTACGTTATTTTCATTTTAATTTATTTTTGTAAAATTTGTTCATTTGTTAAACAATAATTTAAGGTTTTTGTGACTTTGTTGTTGTACAACCAACGCTGTTACGCTTTTGCTCGATTGCCAAACAAACATTCGCTTGTCCAACGTTATCAATTTGCCGAAAATGTCCGCTCAAGTCGCCAATTGCTCGCCATTGGCATCATCGTTTTTGTTTGGTGAGTGGTAGAATAGGGCACAATTCCCGGCACAACTGGCCCCCGCCCCCCAATCTCGGGTTGCTTCACAGTCTCGGATTTCATAACCTTCTACATAATCTTCCAGAAATTTTGTAAAAAATGCAATTTTTCGAATATTTGCGGGGTTTTATTACGCTAAATCGTTTCAATCATTGAGACACTTTATGCCTGCAGCAATTTGCTGTTTGACCTTGTGATGCTACGAATTGCCTACAACAAAGACCATTTTGATGTGGAATATTCGCAAGCGTTCGATTTTGTGCTCGCCGTCGGCTTGAATCTTATTCCATTGGCGGCCATTCGGTAAATTTATCGCCTTCGGAAGCCCGCCCACAGCCAAAAACGGTTGGGGTGAAGTCTTTAGGCTTAGGCTTAGGCTTAGGCTTAGGCTTAGGCTTAAGCTTCGGCTCGGCTTTTTTGGCTGTGGTGGATGGATTTTTGAGCAATGGTTTAATCATTTTTGCACCTATTCAAAAAAATCTGTTAGAACTTAAAAAAAAGATTGTTTTATATAATTCAAAGGTGGCACATTTTGATGTTTTTTAATTGTTTTATGTAATTCGAAAGTGGCACATTTTAATGTTATTTAATCGCAGTTTCCACGACTCAATGCTAAACGCCGCAAAAGCGAATTGCAAACAATTTTGGCGGTTCACTATGGGGAAATGTCGTCGACAAAATCGCAGTGCGAACACCGCCCAACGACCGCCAATAATCGAATGCGAAAGTCCCACTTTTGCATCGGACACAAAACGCGCAAAACAACGGCAAAAAGCGCCGAAAGCGTTATTGAGCGGACAAAGGCTGATTTTCCATAGAGCGGAAGAACAAAATGTGAGTCCGGCTTCAATTTTACCCAAAGTTGGGGTATATAAAAGTACAAAACTTTATTTGTCGTTGAGAAATAAACATTGAGACATTTACATCAGACCAAAATTAGAAAAAACCCAAATGTTTTTGATCGTTTTAACCTAGCGCGCGCCGTTGGAATGGAACGTGCGCGTTTTGCTATGAATTCAATCTTCATTTTGTTCGTTTAGGTGTATTTTGATGAGCTGCAAAAAAGTTGGTCCGGTGGTCAGAAACATCGCCGTAACACTTTCGGCACGAATGTTCGACTCGAAGACAGCAACGACAAAAACAATCGACGGCACTTTCATTACCTTTCGGGAGGCCGTGCCCCGGTCCTTTCGTCTGAATGAATGGACAAATGGACGGGCGGACGGACGGGCTGAAACATTTTTAAACATTTTAACAAATTTTGCGATTAAATTCGTTGATAAAGGTGAAAGATTACTGAGTATTACACATTTTTAAATAATTTATTCTTTCAATTTGACAACACTTTCGCTGTCAGTTTACTAAAAGTGCCCTTTTATTTCGGTTCATATTCTCATCCGCAGAATTCGCAACAGTCAAATTTCTTAACTTAACTTTGCTATCAATTTTTAGAAAGTGTTTAATCGGTGATTAAACGTTATTCAAAAGTTTTCATAATTAAAGCCCAAATATTTAATGATTTTGGGAATAAATTTGCGTGTGTTTGTTGTATATGCAAGCAAAAGCAATTAAACGCCCGCCATGTTCATTTTATTCGGCAGCAATTTGTTCGACGAATGTTAGGGCTCCATAAAGTCGCTTGGGAAAGTGCTGAAATGTCATTGGATAGACGAAGAAAGAAGGCAATTTGGGGGTGGGTAATCTCATTCGCCAATCGGAGGGACGAATGACCGACAATCGGAGGGACGAATGACCGACAATCGGAGGGACGAATGACCGAAAATCGGAGGGACGAATGACCGAAAATCGGAGGGACGAATGACCGAAAATCGGAGGGACGAATGACCGAAAATCGGAGGGACGAATGACCGACAATCGGAGGGACGAATGACCGACAATCGGAGGGACGAATGACCGACAATCGGGTGGACGAATGACCGACAATCGGGTGGACGAATTTCCGACAATCGGAAGGACGAATGACCGACAATCGGAAGGACGAATGACCGACTCATTGGGAAAAGTCAATAAAGCGGGATAATGTTTTGATTTGCCTGAAAAACATTAAACCACTTGTTTTCCTAAAGTGTAATATTTTATCCTAATTTATTAATAAAATATTAAAAATCTTTCTCACTAAAACACTTGTTTCCGCTCGATTGCACTAATTGTCGAATCGAACAGTCAAACGGAGGCTGCCCAATTTTACTCCAACCCCTCCGGGGCGGGCGGGCGGCCCTTTATAAAGAGGGGGGGGGGGGGGGGTGGTCGACTCAACTTTATGACTTTCCCATGGCCGTCAGATCAAGCAAAACGATTTATGTGTCGGTGGGTGGGGGGGGCAATCGGAGAGACTTTTTAAATTTCCAAAATTTAAATGAATGGAGAAGGTTAGTTGGAAACTTTTACTGTATTTTTTTACCCTTTCAGCAAGCAGTACATTAAAATATGGGAAATTTTGTGATTCTCCTCCCGTCGAATAGCAAATGCATATTCATTCATTGTTTGCGTCCCGTCCCATCCATGTCAACGTCAACATCAACTGCAATGCAAGTACGTCTTCACACCCCACCCAAATGGGAATGGGAATTGCCAACAACTCAAACAAATGCCCTTCCCAAGCCAACAATTCGTCCATTCATTGCCTATCGAAGCTTTTCACACGTTTGTACATCCCCCCCCCCCCCCCCCCTCCACAGATTACAATTACAACCACCGGCAGGCACTTCATTTCTAGCCTATAAAATCGTCGATATTCGTGTTAGACACATTCACTTTTTGATATTTAAACTGTCCATAATTATGTATTTTATTTGGGGTGAGCAGAATCATCGCGCTTTTAAGGAAACCCCGGGATTGAATTAGCCGACCCAGATTTGGGATCAACTAAAACTAGGATCAAGATTTTAAAAAACCAGGATAATTAATCTCTCCCGATCCCGCTTTACTCTAATTTTAAAAGGGTAAAACAACGAAAAGGTCATTTTTCCATTGGAAGGCGGAATTTTGGTTGTTTATTTAAAAATTTGCATAACCAAATCGATCGGCTCCTCTTTCCAAGCTCAAGGGCAAAGGCTCAAAACGTTTCGTCGTTTTTTGTTGTGTTGGCCGGTCGATTTATTCATTCAAAACGGGGCATCCCCCGCATCCCCGACGTCTTTCCCCGCATCCCCGACGTCTTTCTCCGTCCCCGGGGTTGTCCATTCATTCGTTTATTTTTCACTATTTTCGCCCCTTTTCCCCGTTCGTCCTTCAACACTCTCTATCCAATTTTGAAGATTTGCTGTTTGTTTGTTGTACAGAGGACAAAAAAAGGAATTCTTCTAATTTAAACTTCCCTAAAATGCCCTCATTTTTGTCTTTCCTCCGATTTTCATAAATATTTTAATATTAAACACAAAATTGGAGGATAATTTTAGAAAAAGCCTGGTTATCTACTTATATCTCATTCATTTCATTCCATAATTTCTATTTTTGTAAGAAAATAGACATAAAATTGTCGACAAAGGCATATTTTTATTCCATCGGCCGATGTCATTTTGCTGAACGATCCGATCACCGGCCGACCCCCCCCCCCCCGCGTCCATTTTGCGTTGTTTGTGTCATCATTTCTGGGAAAGTATGGGCAAAATTGCTGAATGATTCTTTGTCTGTCTCCAATAATATTTATTTTTTAACTATTTTTATTTCTTTACTAATCGAACTGTTGGAATCTCTCTGACAGATCTCTTCCAAATCGAGAAAGCAAGTTTCAGTGATTTTTTTGAACGGACGGATTCAAAGTATTCACTTTTTTCGCTAACTTTTTATGGATCTTAATTTTAACACATAGAAATTAACGCAATTTAAATTTTTAAATTCCTTTTAAAATCGAGGTTTTCCATAAATGCCCACAGGCAATTTGCCGATGGAAATTCCGTCTCCATCAAATTCAAACAGTTCATCATGGCATTTACCTCTTCGACATTCACATCCGCCCACAATTCTTTCCCAAACTCATCAGCACCGTTACACACACACACACAATGGACGTGCAAATATGTGAAAAGATGGGCATGTCCGGAGTACTTTTGATGTACTGCTCCAATTCTATGCCTTCATGACAAATGGACGAGTCAAACCCCGGCCCTGCGAAATCACAAAAATTTTCATTCATCTAAAAATAGTTTTTCCGAGATATTCCTGCGGCTGCTGCTGCTGGTTAAACCACTTTTATTCAATACGCCCCCCCCCCTAATAGCCCCCCCCCCCTAATAGCCCCCTCCCAACCCAACGCAACGCAATTCCTTCCGATACGCCCATTTGACCCCCAACGCATTCATTCATTGCCCCCCCCCAATGCTTTCACCCCGTCACATAAGTTTTTGTCTTCATTTCTGATTTTAAGTTACTTTTCAATCAGACAACTTTTCAAAAAATATTTTTTATTGATAAAATTAAATTTTCAAAAAATTCTTTGAATAAAAAGACAGAAGATTCGGTTGGATAACGTCCGTTTAAATCCAAGGAATTGACAATTTCACTGAACTCCACAAATTCATTAGTAATAAATCTCATTTCTTAGCATTTTTCAAATTATTTCATTTTTGCCACGAAAGCCTTCACTAACACTAATTGCCCTGAGGCACAAAAACACATGCAAAATGGGAATTGTGCCGGAAGCAACTTGGGAAAGAATTGTTGTTCTTTTGCTGATTGGTGGCATGATTGCCCGGGGAAATGAAGCAGGTGGGTTAGAAGAATTAATTGGTCTAAAGGCGTGTAAAGAATCTGAGACTGGCGCCGGGGGGGGGGGAATATTGAAAATGAAATTATTTTAAAAAATGATGCAAAAATAAAAGACATTAAAGGCACAAAATTTCAGATGGTCCTAATCATGAGGCTTAACGTTTTAACCAAAATTTAAAACGAAAATCCGAAATCATTTTAAATGAAATAAAAAATTCAGCGGTTCCATCGACAAACTCAACGAATTTTGTCGGCGCCATCGTCTCGACTTACGCTGTCGTTGTGCCGGCCACTTTCGGTTGCCGACTCTCCGGCATGCAATGCTTTCACGACGGAATTTGCGCGAAAGACGGCACGCAATGCGAGTGAGTGGTTTCTTAAGCCTTGCGTCCTTTTTAAATATTTAATTTGGGTTAATTATGTTAATAGTTCCAAGTAATTTTTTTATCCTTTCCAAGTTTTATTTTTTCATTTTATGTTCGTTTTATCTTATCTATCCCCCCCCCCCCCCCCCTAATTACATATTTGCCGTATTGAACAAATTCAACCTAGGTAATTAATTAGATAATGCAATCAAAATAAACCAAAAATCAATTCAAGTACAATTTATTCTACGTTAAATATCATCAAATCATATTCGGGCAATGCGGGGATGTCCGTCCCCGCATTGCGTATTTAAAACGAAAAATGGGACAAATTATTTTATTCTTTTGTCTCCGATTGGGCGTGCGTAAAAGCGATTGGTGCGAGGGAATAAATTATTTCCAAAGCGAAACTTCTTCTTTTTTAAATCGAAAAATGGCGCCAAAAATTTAGCCTAAATTTATACTTTTTGCAAAAGATATTTTGCCCCGCGGCGTCTCTTTTTTTTTTGCTAAAATTGGATTAATTACATAATGCCAAAATCCAATAAATACATTCGAAGAACGACCGCAAAAAGTCAGCTCAAAGAGATCTTGTGCCTTTCTTTCGCTTCACTAATCCCCCCTTTTATATCACTTGGGGCAAAAAATATTTGGCGGCAAAATTGCAATTCAAAAAGACGCCCACAAATGGCACCGGAAGAATTGTAATTTTGTGGCACATTTTTTGCCTTTCCCACGCCTTACAAAAAATGCCCTTTTAAGGCCCTTATAATTTTGTGTGCCAATCTCTTCTTATCAGCTTGGGAATTAATTTGGTGCTGTAAATTTAGTTTTGCAAATATTTGGCATTGTTTGCTCTTTTTAAATTCAGAATTTTCTCTTTTATTTAAAAGTTGAATTCACTGAATTAATTTAATTAATGTGGGTATTTATTATTATTATTATTATTATTATAATTATTATTTATTATTTATTATTTATTATTATTATTATTATTATTATATTATTATTATTATTATTATTATTGAGTGCCCTTCCCTCGCCGAAGAGAATGGGGCCATGGGAAAGTGCACTTTTTGTCGCCCGACCGGTCCATCTTATAATATTATTGCTGCTGTTTGTAGAAGAGTTTGATGGGTCGATGTTGGAAGTTGGCGTTCTGTCCGATGAGGAATCATTTCGACCATTTAGACTAATTAGTAAAGGTCGCCTCATCGGACATCATTTATTGAGAATAATAAGGCGAAATGTCCAATTATGTGAGAAAACCCGTCAAAATGTCTTTGAAATTGAATTTGCCGAAATTTGAATTCCGAAATGGCATTAATCAATTTGGTTTATAATATTAGACATTATCTGCTAAAGGCCATTTTGTCTATCATAAATTAATTAATTAAGTAAAACATTGGAGTCCACATTTTTCATCCTTCAATGGCAATTACTCAAAATTTTTTGTTTTAAAGGGCACGCACACAATGCCAATTTTGTGACATTTTTGCACTTAATTGAGCGTGGGAATCCTCGAAAATTTTGGTAAATTCGTGCCATTGTTACGCAACTAAATTTGGGCAATGGAACCATCCCCCGCGGGTGTTTTGGGAGAAAAATGCTTGGATTGTTTTGCTATTAATTTTATAAATAAATTAAAATCGGATTGTTTTGTTATTAATTTTATAAATAAATTTAATCGGATTGTTTTGCTATTAATTTTATAAATAAATTAAAATCGGATTGTTTTGTTATTAATTTTATAAATAAATTTAATCGGATTGTTTTGCTATTAATTTTATAAATAAATTTAAAGTTGCTCGCCCTCCCCGAATTGGTTCGGGCGCCAGTGCGAATTGCGACGGTGTGCGCAACGGCACAATCCGTGCGTTAACGGGGCCGAATGTGAGAAGACCGCCGAGTCGTTTAAGTGCCATTGTGCCGTTGGTCCGTTATTATTTGATTAAAGAAATAAAATAAAATTTCGGTTCTAAAGAACGCTTTTAAAATACCGTCCGTACCTTTTTTTAAAGGTTCATTTTAAATTGACCTGAAAAAATTGATTTATTTATTTCCAATTTATTTTTTATCACAGTCAAATTACCGCTAAATAAAGTGCCTTCTTCCCCGCATTGATGCGCAATTGCGCAAAATAAATGGTGGAAAAGGAAAGAAAATGAGAAAGGCATTTTATTTTTATTGTTTTCGAAATTTAATTTTATTGAAAAATGATTTTAAAAGGAATTAAAGAATTTGACGAATTTCAGGCTTTGATGGCACATATTGTGAGAATGCGGTGCCGACGGTTTGCGACAAAGCGGAAGAAAACCCATGCGTTTATGGCACTTGCCGGGTTGGCACAACGGTCGACGATTTTGTGTGCGATTGCCATTATGGATATACGGGTAATGAATGTTTGTTTAATTTATTTGTTTAAAATTAATTTTAATTGACACGATGTCAAACTAATTGGTTTACACAATGCTAAATATGTTTAAGGCCAATACATTTTTTGTATTCATTTCCAATCCCCGCCCCCCCCCCGGCGTATTAATTATTCGTAATCCCCGCCATTATTCATTTATTCGCGCACTTTCACTTTGTTTTTCTCGCGATGGGCCAAAATGAAAAAGTTATTTAATGTTTTGGAAAAAGATCAGAAAAACCCACAGAGATAAATTTATAAAACAATTTTTTGACATTTGGAAGTTTCTTGCATAGTTTTGGGCGCCCTAAAGAAAAATGGCATTTTGTGCCGTTTTTACACTGCGACACAAACCAACGTCCGTCCAGACCCGTCACTTTGGAGCTGCCAATAAATTGTCCCTTCAAGGGAAATTCAATCCCACAAAAATCATTAATCTCCCCCCCCCCCCCCCCCCCCCGGGGGGACGAATGAATGGGTTGGGAAAGTTTGGGTATCTGTCAGGGCAAAGAATGTGCCCCCCTGCTGCTTCTCCTCCTCTTCCATTCCCCCAAAGTGCTCCGTCCATTCCCACCGTGCAAATGGGGGGGGGGGGAGGGGCAGATGTTTGTGGATTTGTTGATTGGAATTTGGAGATAAACTGGCTTAATGCGGGAGATTGGGGCTTTTGTAAAATATTTAATCAAAATTAATTCATTCCAATTGATTTGACGGCGTATTTCTACATAATTAAAAATTTAAAAATTCTCCCATATTTTTTCAAATGTTGGCTCTAACATAAGAAGTTTTTGGCACATAGACGGATATGAAATGGCTTTCTTATCTTTCTCTCTCTCTGTAACAAATGTTTTACATCTTTTGATGGGCTTTTGGGTCATGGGAAACAAACAAACAAAAAACCCCACGGAATTTGTTGGGGGGGGGCACTCCGGGGGGGGGGGGGGACACTCCGGGGTGGGGGGGGGAAGAATGATGGAATGAGAGACCAAAAAGCCTTCTAAATAATGCAAAAAGACAGACCATTCATTGAATGTGATAAAGGCTCTCTGGCCGAATTCGCAAAGTTTTAATTTCGCTCGAAAAAAACTAAACGAAAATTTAGTAACAATTCAATTCAAATTAAAGTAAATAATTCTCAAATATGAAATTTTTTTGAATAAACAATTAATAATTAATTATTTAATTTGAAGGTACCAATTGCACCGACATAAATTTCTGCCGCGTGTCAGAAGTTTGTGTGAATGGGCATTGCGTGAATGAACTTAATGGAAGCCGTTGCGAGTGCCGAACTGGCTGGACGGGGCAGAGATGCGAGGTCGACATTGACGAGTGTCTACAGGAGACGACAGTATGCCAGAATGGCGGGAAATGCGTGAATACGGTAGATTCAAATTGTAAAATTGGTGTTTCGTTGACCCAAATTTTGAATTGCAGTTTGGAGCATTTTACTGCGATTGTCCGGTGGATTTTGTGGGGCAATTTTGTGAGGTTTTCCAACGGCCGACTAATCGATGTTTGGCCAATCATTTCCCGTGCTTAAATGGCGGTCGATGTCATGAAAATATTGTCGCCACAACGGCAGTTTCAGCGCTGGAGCTGAACAAGAATTTTTATTGGCGTTGGGAGTGCGAATGTCCGAATGATTTTGAGGGTAAAATATATTATTTTTTTTTATTTAAATGGGAAAATGTTTTTGAAAAAAACATTTTTAGGTCAAAGATGCGAGCGCGTAGTCGACGAGTGCGCGATGGGCAGGCTGACTTGCTTAAATGGGGGACAGTGCGCGCGCGCGTGGGCGGAGGAAGCGCGAGACGTCAATGGCACATTGGTGGAGAGAAATTGGCACTCGCCGAAGTGCAAATGCCTTCCGGGCCTTGAAGGTATACAATAAATTATGCCAACTTTTTGTTACTGAAACAACAAATTATAGGCGACTTTTGTGAACGGGACATCGACGAGTGCAAGCTGTACAGCGGCGGGTTCTGTCAAAATGGGGGGACATGTGTGAATCGGCACGGCTCTTTTCTTTGCATTTGCGTCGGCGGCTTTGATGGTTTGGCACTTTTTGTTTTTTAACTTTTTAATTATAAAATTTAAAAGATTTTAATTTATTAGGAAAACACTGCGAAATTAACGTTGACGATTGCGTGGACAATTTGTGTTATGCCGGCTCCACCTGTGAGGACGGAATTGCACGTTACGATTGCCGTTGTGCCCCGGACCGAATTGGTTAAAATAAAATGCCAAAAATGCAATTTTAAATAAAACATTTTGAAGGCGGCCTTTGCGAGTTCCAAAACATTTGTTACCAAGCAAATCCCTGTGAACGTGGCCAATGTTTTGCGAATCCGTTCAATGGCAGTTACGCGTGCATATGCGACGACGGATGGAATGTAAAAATTGGCAATTTTTTTAAATGAAAAATTCAACAACAAAAAAAAGGGTCAAAACTGTTCGAATGATGTGGACGAATGTTCGGATGGGTTGACCCGGTGCTTTAATGGCAAATGTGTCAATTCGATGGGCAGTTACAAATGCGAATGCGATGTAACCAAAAACAGTTTTTTAAATAATTTTTTGGAAATTTTTACAGTTCGGTTACACTGGCGAAATGTGCTCGTCGATGATCAGTTATTGTGCCGATGAGCCGTGCCAAAATGGGGGCATTTGTTACGATTATTTGGGACGTTTCGAATGTTGGTGTAAATTGGGTAATATTTTCTAATTTAAATTCAAATAAAATTTAATGTTTTAGGATTTTCGGGCCAAAATTGTGAAATTCAAATTGAGGAGGATTTGAATATTTGCCGCTTGGACTGTCAAAACGGCGCCACGTGCAAAAATGCATTTTCACAATCGTGCGACTGTTCCCCAAAATTTGCTGGAATTTTCTGTGAAATGTAAAATAATTTAAATTTATTTTAATTAAAAAAGCATAAATAAATAATAAACAAATATTTTAAAGTGAAAAGCCCGACCCCTGCGAGTTCAGTCCCTGTGCCGAGGGAATGAATTGCACGCCGACCGCTGATTATAAGTTCGATTTAATTTACGGAATTTTAAATTAAGCGAATAATCAATCCATTTAAGCTCTTTTACATGCAATTGCCCGTCGGCACAACCTTTTGGCAAACGTTGCGAGCATCCTTTGGCCGCCGCCCCTTGCGAGAATGGGCACAATCCGTGCGCGAACGGACAATGCCGCCAAATTAATGTGAGCTTAGAATTTAAATTATTTATAAATTTTCAAAAGAAAGACTTAATTGAATAAAACATTATCGACTTCACCGGGAATTTTTGTATTCAAGATTAGAATTTAAAATTTATTAGATTTTTAAACAATTATTTTTTTTTAGGTTTCCATGGAGCACAAAAAGTTTCATTGCGAGTGCCAACCCGGCTGGGAAGGCATTCTCTGTGACCAGCAAACCAAACGGGAAGAGAAAAATTTGTAAAATTTTTTGAAAATTAAAGAAGCAATTTTGTCGATGTAATAAAATTGTTTCCGTTTTATTTTTATTTATTGATGGGATTATTAATATTTTATTAGTAAATAAAGGAAGATAAAATAGTTTTAATTAAAATAGAAAATATTTTTTAGTTTCTTTTTTTTATTCCAAAATTTTAGCAGTCAAAATTGTCCCCTTCAAAACAATCCGTGCCAAAACGGAGGCCGTTGTGTGCGGGCAAAGGGCCGTCAGAATTGGGGTATTAAATCAAATTTTCTTTGGCATTTTATTTAAACATTTTTTTTTAATTTTAGCGACTTTTTTCGAATGCATTTGCCCAAAGGGTTTTTTGGGGCCATTATGTGAAAATGCGGCCGTTGAAAAGCATTGTGAAAATGGCTGTCGAAACGGAGGAAAATGTTCAAAATTGGCGGGTTGGAAAGTTTAAAACTTAAATTATTAAAGAATTTGTAATTGCTTAATTAAATTTATATTAAAAAGGCCGAAATATTTCATTGTTTCTGCCAATATTAATATAATTAAATGACGATTTTAGTTAAATTTTAAAAATTCAAAATTCAGATGGCTCTTGGGGCTGCGAATGTTTGGTCGGCTTCGAGGGGGCTCAGTGCGAAGTTGAACGAAATTCGTGCTCAAAAAGTAAAATTCAAAATTTAAATATTCCAAAAACCCGAAAATTTCAGACCCTTCGCCCTGTAAAAACATGGGAAAATGTGTAAATCTTGGAAGTGATCGGCACCGATGCGATTGCGCGCCGGGATGGGTCGGCGACAATTGCGAAAAGAATCGAAATGACTGTGAAAATATGTAAATTGTTTATATAATTAATGGAAAATATGTAATTTGTTTATATAATTAATGGAAAATATGTAATTTGAGATTTCTGGAATTTTTTCAAAAAACTTTTGTTTAAATTTTAACAAAAATTGTTAAAATCTTTAAAAAAATTTCCCGGGCGGCGCTTATCGGCATCGCCGGACCCCTCCCATTCCTAAAAAGCCATTCAAGCGAAAAATATGATGCCCTCATGAATAAATTGTTAAAGAAATGTGCCTTTTATTTAACTAGCAAAATCTTTTTTATTTTTACATTGGACTTATACGAACCCAGAATTAATGCTTTTAGGCAATTTCGTTATTTTAATATTTTTTTGCAAAATTTACATTTTTATTTTAAGTGTTTGTGCCAACGGTGGAAAGTGTCAGGACAGAGTTAACAACTTTTGGTGCGAATGTTCGCGGGGGTTCACCGGAAGGCATTGCGAAGTCGCGCAATTTCATTATTTTACATAATTTCTTTTTTTTAGAATTCAGTGCCCGTGGACAAATTCAATAGGACAGATTTGGCGGATAGGGAAAGCTGTGCGAAGGCCGGATGTGAGGCCAAGTCTGGGGACCGTCGATGCGACCCGGAGGTATTTTTATGCTTTTTTTTGTGGGCGTTTTGAATTTTTTAATTTAATTTTAGTGCAATTTATTCGCATGCCAATTCGACGGCGGCGATTGTTCCACAAAACAGGCACAACCTTTTGGCAGATGTGCCCAGGCCAGTTATTGTGCCCATCTGTTTGCTGATGGAAAATGTGATGAAGTTCGTTGAAACTTTCTTAAAGCAGTTTTAATCTTTAATAAAATTTAAAAATATATTCATCAGATTTGCAACAACGAACGCTGTTTGTTTGACGGCTTCGACTGTTTGGAGGGGCCGCAGGCGAAGTGCCCGTCGATGGACGAATGTGCCAAAGTGTACGCCGACGGACACTGCGACGAGCAGTGCAACCAGGCCAACTGCGGATGGGATGTGCGCCTTTTTTTATTGTTGAATTTAAAATTTTCCATTTCCGGATCCCTTTGATTTAAAACATTTTCAGGGCGGTGATTGTGTCAATGATGCCCATGAGCCCGACCCTGCCGACGATCATCTACAGTTACTGCCCGGCGAACTGTTTTTGGTCGTCGCCGTCCATCTTTCAACACTGACCAACGAGCCGACATTGCTCAGACAGTTTTTGGTCACATTGAGTGCCCATCTCAGAGCATCTTTGGCACTTTCGATGGACCAATATGACAAAAAAGTAATTAATCCTCAAATTGATTCAAAAAATGATTGTTAATCGTTTAGCCAAAACTTTTCGAATGGCGATCGGACAAAGGCATTGGACAACGAATTGAATTGCCGCCAGAACTTAACGCGACTTCATTGTTCAATGTTCGATATGAGCAAGTGAATAAAAGAAGAAGCAAAAGATCGGCTGGGGAAGAAGGCGAAGGTGACAGACAAAAGATTTAATTTAATTAAAAATATTTATTAAATAGAATATATTTTTATTTTTGTTTAATTAATTGCAATAAATATGCATTCTTTAAACTATTTTAACAAAAATAACAATGACTTTTTACAACAAAATGTAAGGTGTCGTTGAAGGAATCGCCTTGTATCTGCGGGTTGATGTCACAATGTGCAATATGTCAGTTTAATAATTAAATTAAATAAAATAATTAAATTGTTTAAATAGGATCAGTCCCGGCTTCCGGGCCACCCATCCCGACCGATTGGTCGGTGTTCACACACTTTGTTTTTCGGACGTGGAAAATGTGGCCGCTTATGTGGGAGCTGCTAATGCAAAAAAAGTGAATTGATCATTTTTTCTTAAATATTAACATGCTACATTTATTAAGATCTTCAATTTTTATTACTAAATTAAATAACAAAATAAAAATAAATGTTTTCAGAGTCTCAACAACATCCCCGCCAAAATTCTGCAGTCGGAAGGGCGCATTCCGACGCCGTCACGACTGCACATATGGCTGGCAGTACTTGCATTTGCGATGGTTGCGACTGCATCGGCCGCCGTCGGAGCAGTATTCGCAAGCGGACGGATTCGCAAGCGACAGCGACGTCACGCAAAAACATGGAAACCGGAAATTTATGACCCAAAACGTAAGTTTATTGATTTAAGGAAATATTAAAAATAAATAAAAAGCCGTTTCAGCCATCAAGAATGTTTTGGCGACTATGTGCGGCGGCGGCCGCCATCCGCCGTTGATCGTTGGCAGTGCCTCCCTTTTCAACCCGTACACGCAACACAACCATCAACAGCACAGCCGTGCCCACCAACAACATCAAACGATGTACTTTGCCGGAAACGCCACTGAAAGTTACGCCTCGTCCACCGCAACCTCAGCCATGCCACTGATCAAACACGCGGACAGCTTGAACAGCTTGGCAAGCAGCGTCCACATGAACAACCAACAACAACAACAGCAGGGGTTAAAACATTTTAACAAATAATTCAAAGGCTAATATTTTTTCAAATTTCAGACAACATTTCCACCATCATCATCTAAGCCACCATTACGCTCAAAATCAACATGGTCAAAAAACGCCGATGCCCACTACCAATTCCAATAACCATCAAACAGATCAAGCGAACTTGTAATTAAATTTATTTTGATTGAAGGCAAATAAACTTTAAGATTGCATCAAACGGCTCTTTACTGCTCCCGCTCATTTTCTTCGGGCATCGGCGGATCATCGACGGAACATTCGCCGATTGGCGGTAAATGAATCTTCAAAAATTCAATAAGACCCGCCTAATTTTGTTGATTTTATTTTCTTAGACAATTCGCACTGTTCTGCCGTGGTCAAAAGTGTTGAAAATCGAAAAATACTTGCCGAACTTCGTGACAGCGCGTTGTTTTCTCGTTACGGGTTGTTAGGACAAGAAGAACGGCTGGGGCCATGCGTGGTAAAATTGAAATAAATATGTAAGAATAAAAGTTAAAAATTTGAGGTGAATGCGTCCAACGAGCGTGGCCGAACATTGCTGCATTTGCTGTTCCAAAACCCGAACTTCGAAGAGGACGAGCAGTGTTTGCTGAAGAACATCCAATTGCTGTTCACAAAGGGCGCCAAAATGAACGCTTTAGATTTGGGTGTGTGTCCATTAAATTGCTTTTTCTTTGGCTCGCATTCCTTTTAATTCATATACCTAATTAGGGTTGAGCCCCGCCCACCCCCCCCCCCCGGCATTTCCGCCTCCGCGGGGCTCAACCCACTTTAATCGATAGATAATAGATCTATTGGCACTTTCCCGATCAGATGACACTTCCGCGCTGCTGTTGGCCGTCCGTTCCCAAAAGGTTTTGGCGGTGCGCAAATTGGTCGCCGATTTTGAGGCGGACCAGCGGCTGGCGGACGCGGATGGCTGCACGCCGCTGTACGCGGCCTGCGAGTGCGGTCACGTCGCGTTGGCCGAGTTTCTGATAGGCGAGGCGACGTGCAACAGCGGCAACCCCAACATCAACAATGGCAGTGAGGAAGAGCAGGACGGGCTGGTACTGTGCGCGCTGTACAGGCGCAAGGAGACACCGCTGATGCGTTGTGCGATTATGCCGTAAGCGATGATTGCCGTATCACAAACACAGTAGACATTGTATATCAGGGATGTAACCGGATGCCAAAAATGTCAGAAATCCGCAAGCCGGGATCCGCTTACATCCCTGCTGTATACCGAATGATAATTTTGACATATTAAAATAAATTTAAATCACTTCTAATTTAAGCATTTCATTGGCATTTTGAAGTTAATTAGTTTGTTTTTAAATTCCAGATGTGACCAATGGTTGCGCATTGCGGAATTGTTGATTGAGGCGGTGGCGCCTGAACAGAGGGCGGATTTTGTGAACCAAACCGGCGATGCCGAATTTTTGGGCTACAGTGGCAAAACGGCGCTGCATTGGGCGGCCGAGTGCAACAACGGACCGATGGTTGAACTGCTTGTCCGGCACGGGGCCAACCGGGAGGCCATCGATCAAAAAGTGACTGGAAGATCACAATTTGTTATCAATTAATTACAAAAAAATCTCGATGATAATTGCAGAGTTTTTGTTTTGCCCATTAACAAATTCCCAATTTAGGGTCGGACTCCGTTATTTGTCGCAGTTGAACAGGGCCAATACCAATCAACCGAAGCACTGCTTCAGCTTCACGCCGATCGCAATAAGGCTAACTCTGCGGACACAAAAATCATCCCGGAACTAACCTCAAGGGTAAGATTTAAACAAAAAATAATGATAAAACCCCCAGGTTTAGCCCGGATTTGAGCACATTTCCGAGCTGTTCAAGATGTACCCGGAACAACAGCATCACTTGCAAATCGGAAGACCGTGCAGCACGCAGCAGAGGCACAGCAGTGGCGAAGATGGTTAGTTGGACATAACGCCAAATTTGAATGCATTCATTTTAAGCACTTACTTCGGTGAAAATAGGCACAAAACGTCCGAGGAATTCCGGCGCCAAAAGAAGTGCCGGAATTGATGAGGTAAATTATTGAAAAAAATATCTAATTATAATAATTTAATTATTGAAAAAAATATCTAATTATAATAATTTAATTATTGAAAAAAATATTTCTAATTACAATAATTAATTATTGAAAATATTTCTAATTATAATAATTAATTATTGAAAAAATATTTCTAATTACAATAATTTATTATTGAATAAATATTTCTAATTACAATAATTTATTATTGAAAAAATATTTCTAATTACAATAATTTAATTATTGAAAAAATATTTCTAATTACAATAATTAATTATTGAAAAAATATTTCTAATTACAATAATTTATTATTGAAAAAATATTTCTAATTATAATAATTTATTATTGAAAAAATATTTCTAATTACAATAATTTATTATTGAAAAAATATTTCTAATTATAATAATTTATTATTGAAAAAATATTTCTAATTACAATAATTTAATTATTGAAAAATATATTTCTAATTACAATAATTTAATTATTGAAAAATATATTTCTAATTACAATAATTTAATTATTGAAAAAATATTTCTAATTATAATAATTTAATTATTGAAAAATATATTTCTAATTACAATAATTTAATTATTGAAAAATATTTTCTAATTACAATAATTTAATTATTGAAAAAATATTTCTAATTATAATAATTTAATTATTGAAAAATATATTTCTAATTACAATAATTTAATTATTGAAAAATATATTTCTAATTACAATAATTAGTGCTCAAAATCTCAGAAAACCGAAATTGTCGGTGCCGAAGTTGCGAAAAAAGCGGCACTTTCAACAAAAAGGGAACAATTCGTACAACCCCAACAGAATCAAACCGGTTTTCGTTTGCTTTTGCATTTTTATTAATTTTTTGGAAAAATTCTTCGGCACTTTTCAGCGGGCACTAGCGTTCTTCCGTCTGTTTGCTCTGCGGTCGTTTCACCACCACCGCCACAAAATGTGCTGACTCCGCCAAATTCGGACCAATCAATTTACTCAACAAGCAGTCCAAGCCCAAACAACACAAGCGAAGCAAGCAGTAACAGCACCACTTGCAACTTCACACAACAAGGCGGGGGATTGTCCGGCCTTTTTATTGTTTTAAACAATTTGTTTAAAGTTGTACAACCAAATGCCAATTCTGGGGAAGAATATTCTGTGCAGCAACAAAATGCCATGCAGCAGCATTATCAAGAAATGTTCCGTCAGTCGATGGCTGTTCAGCAGCAAAAACATCTTCAAGAACATCACCAATACGTACGTACAGCAAAAGCAGCGGTAGTTTAAAAAGAATTTTTGATTACTAAGCTTAGAAACGGTGATTTTGCTTTGATCCCTCCCTAATTTGCATAAATTTAAGGTCCAAGATCACCAGCAAACGAAATGGAATTGGGCGAATGGCAGCGGAATGGCCACGACGGCCACAATGGCAACGAAACAAAAACAACAGCAACAAATCGCCGTCTGCGGTCAACAGCTTCAAATGTTCTCGCCAACTTTGTCATATCGTAACACTTTTTTAAATTAATGGATTAAAAACAATTGTTTCCCAATTCTTTTAGCCTCATTAGTGAGAAATCTGCCACATTTGACACCGCCGTCCAGCGGTGGGAACACAACGACTAACCATTTAAATGTCTTGCCTTCGGGCAGTATCGCGGGTTGCTACAGGCAATTACCGTACAAGCAGGGTCATGTGAGTACGGTAATTGCAGCATTGCAAAATGGTATTTGTTTACTAAATTTCTTTGTTTTTAGCGCGAACCGGCACCGCTTCATCAATGCCAAAACCACCATTTGCAGAATGGAGAAAATTTGAAGTCCAAATTTTGAGTTTAATTTATTTTAATTTGCTTTTTCTTTCTTTAAGGCCCTCCAACGCGACGGAATTTTTTGGTCTGGCTAACTTCGCCTGCGGCGCCGAACCGCTGTCCACCAGTCTCGACAATTTGGAGGATTTGGTGCCCGACCAGCACTTAACGATGGAGGAGGCAAGTTTATGTTATTAACAAACTAATTAATTTTAATAATATGTTTCCAGCTTTTCTTTAAATATAATTTAATTTTAGCCCTCCGTTCGCCGTTGGTTATAAGCCTTTCTCGAAGTTCGAAGACGCAATTTCCCATTCCCATGCTTAGTGTTTTTAGCAGCTTCTCCAACACTTTTTGTTGTGCCATACTGACACTTGACACTGTCCAACCAACGTTCAAATTTTTGTTAACAATTGTTGTTATTTATAAATTTTTGTGTTCAAAAATATTTGCATTGTTTGTTGGGTATAATCGAATTTGATTGTCGCTAACTGAGTAAATGCCAATTTCTCAGAATTTCATTTAACAATTAGTGCTCTTGGAATTATTTATTTTGACGATACAAACAAATAAAATGAAAATGCAAAACCAAAATTAAATAATATAAAATCGTTTTATTGCCATATGTGCCAGTATTATAAGTAGAATGTTCAAATACATATTAAGTTCGTTGTCAATTCAAAAATCGCCAAAATCGTCAATAGCCGTATCCTTTCATATCAATTTGAACCACCGGAAAGGCTCTTCGACAATCGTCTTCATCGCTGCTGCTACTGCTCGACTTTCGTGTCTTCTGATCATGATCACCACCACCATTTTCGTCCATCTTCGAAGACGACATGCGATCATCGGGAAGTTCAATACGATAACTGCAAAAGGGAAGTCTTAAATAATTGTAAAAAATTCCCAAACATTGCTAGGACCTACACATAATTATTGAATTTAATACAAACGGGATAAAAGGATAAACAAATCACTAATTACCCCATTAATTACCCATCGTGTCGAGATTGGACATCCTTCGGATCAAATGCGGCCAAATGCCTCGAGGGTTCCGCCGGCTCTTCAATCGCAGTTGCCGTGTTGGCCAATTCATTGTCCAAGTCCGAACATTGTTGGTAATCAATTTCCAGGCTGTGAATTAGAATGTGAACATTTTGTTATCATCGCGGACTCCATTCAATCGTTAAAATGTTCCAGTTGGAATCACTTAAATGACCTAATTGAGATCCAACCTAATTTATTTGATTAGTTTTGTTATGATCAGATCATTGTGGGCGGTCAGCTGTTCAAATGTTGGGCCAATTTGTCTACCTGTACTTGCACTTCGCCACGTTGCGCACAAATTTCTCCACACTTTCGCTGTCTTCGTGCTGTTCAACGCCCACTGATCGGACCACCGTGTTGCTGATCACCGCCAACGGCATTGTAAACTCGACCACGCCGCAGGGCGCAAATTGTTCTGGCATTAGATCAAAAGAGGACAGTTCGAAACGGCACCTGAGGGCAGAAAAGTCGCATAATTTTAAATCTAATTTTAGAAAAAAAAGTTATTACTTTAAGATGTAGGATTTATAAACGGCATTTTCACGTTCGGGCAGACGCGGAATACGCCAAACCAACGAACGGTAAAGATGCTCGTACTTGGCCTCACCAATGCCCACCTAAAAATAATATAATTTTGTGAATAATTCAAAGAAGCTTCTGGTTGGAATAGGAGTTGAACAATTACAGGACGCCATTTCGTTTTTAATCGGGAATATTTAAATCCCGTTTAGCCAACTTGGCAATTCTGACACGCAAAATTGATCTGTTTTGGTCGGTCTTTCCCAGTGCCGTTATGTTAACTGGCCTCAATTAGGCACGACTCGCTGTGCTGCACGGTGCCCATCAATTTGTCACGCAGATTCTTCACTTTGCCCGGCTTTCGCTGCTTGGAGTGCACTGAGCCGACGCCCCAGGTGCGCTGCTCGCGGAAAAGGTAAATCCACGCCTCGGGCAACGGAAAGCGGACGGCGATGTCTTCACAGGGAATGGCACGCGTCGACGCGGCGGTGCCTCGTGCGCGTTGCTGATGCGCCACCGCCATGGCGTCGATTCGCAGTTCGACGTGTGAACCGGCCACGCGCATCACGCACTTCACGTTCAACGGTCTCTCACGGTTGCGCGGCGGTCGCACGCGGAAGCGCATCAACTCGAAGAAGCAGCCGTCTGGCGGTTGAATTCGCAGAACCTGTCATAGCACAGTTGCTGGACGCTCATAAGTTTGGAAAGCTTTTCTGATCAGATCACTTTTAGCCAATTAAATTTCAAGGTGCTGATCACTTTAGACAACAAAAAATGAAAACTATGCTTCTAATTAAACCTTTGATAGAACTAAATAAAATAAAAATAAATAGAATAAACCAACAATTTACAATCATTTCCAAAAATCCCGTCAATTTCAACCCGTTCAGTCAACAGATTGTGTTGAATGTACATGTACCTGGTCCTCCTCCCACACGGTCTTGTCCACCGTCTCGTGGAATTCGGGCGCTTCGAATCGAATCCATCTTTCCGTGTACATCGGCAGAATGTCCTTCCGTCGAACCACTTCCTTTCCCTCCCGGCGCCGATCGTTCAGTCCGATCTCGAGAAAGGGCGACCCGCTGAGGAAGGACAGGCAAAAGAGGCGAACCCGGGCAAGCTGATCGCTCACATTTCCGTCTTTGTCCACCTTGGCCTCATATTCATCGTAACAGTGAATCTAAAATAGAGAAAATAAAAATTATCTGCCACACACTGTGCCAAAACCCGAGCTTTGTCGTGATCTGGATCTATTTTTAAGTCGGGATTTATAAGGTCGGAAACCAGGATTTTCGTGATTTTTTCGATATAATTTAAAACTTGAAATTACTCAACTTCCCTATCAATACAAAAAACGATTAAAACACTGATCACTCACTGATCACACCCAATGGAACTTCTTTCGACCTGCACTTCGTCCTGCCGATATGTCGGAATTGTCTCGCGTTTTGCCGGGCATCGGAAGAGCACATCTTCCAGTGCGTCAGTAAAGCTGCCGATGGTCTGTTCATTCTGCGAGCCGAACTTGGCCAACACTGTGCACTGCGCGGCGTGCTCTAGCGGCAGTCCGTATTTCGTCAGATGGCCTTCGACGAGGCGCGAAATTTGGCCGGGACGAATGCCAACGCGCTCTTTGTAGAGAATGTGCTGCAACTTTACCGTGTGGATTTTGCCGTAAACGTCGTACGGCTGCAGCACAATGTCCGACAACGAGTAATTGGCCTTAATTAAAATAAAATTAACGATTTCCAATGCAACATTACCTGAATGAGTATTTCTTGTGCCGGCCTCAACTCCTCTTTATTGGTGAACATGGCCAACATGTTGCCCCTAATGCGCACATAAATCGGCTTCCAAAATCGATCGGCCATTAGCTTCTTCTTTGGCGGATATCGAAGAAACAATTCCCATCCATCGCCAGTGAACGGCAACGGAAAGACGGGCAACGGTTGCGAGTCGTCCACGTCGAACAGCGGACTCTCATCGTCAGTGACCTAAAATAATGACGGTCCTTTTAGAATTGTAAAATAAAAATGAGTAAAAAAATATATATAATATTTTACCGCTCCTTTGAAGTCGTCGTCAAAGCCGACGGGCCGTGCCACTGATGAGACCGGACTGCCACCTTCCGGAGTCGGGGACGAGTGGTGGGAGGCGGACAGGTGGTCGCCCGGCCGCGCTATTCGACTCTCGGCCAGGAAGTCGCCTTCGTGTTCGGCCTCACGCTTGGCCCGCTCCAACTCGGCCTTTTGTCGCGCTTTTGCGATAAGTTCTTCCACCGGAATGACTTCGAACGGGTCGAAGGAGGCGTCCTGAACGAACAAATTGGTCGCCTTCTTAAACAATTTTATATATCGAAATTACCGTTGGCATTGGGGCAAATGGATCTGTCGTTTCGTCAACGGTTCCCTCAAGCGCTGCTCTCGTGTCGAACGGGTCCGTTGGGCCGCCCGTGTTCAACGTCTGTGCCAAGTTCACGTCAGAGTCGGACGGGGGCATAAGCGCCGCCTCCTCAAGCGCCGCCGCCCACCGTTTTGCCGGATTCTCCGCGTCCAACTTGCTGAAGTCCGCCTCGAACTTGTTGTCTCCTTCTTCTCCAGCTCCTTCCAACTTTTGTTCTGTCTTTGTCTCTTCTTCATCCACTGCCTCATTTTCTTCCGCATTCCTCTCGTCTTCTCCCTTTTCCCCCTTTTCATCATCCGTCCCGGTTTTCTCCGGTGCCAGCGCCTCCTCCTCCTCCTTCTGCAAGTTCGGTTATATCAAAAATGAAAAAAAACATTTTTTGGAACAATTTAAATTATCAAATTTATCCCCCCCCCCCAACCAAATAGTTTACACACCTCATTGTCCCCTCCAGCGTTTTCCAGCTTAAAGCCGTGCTGTGCCGCTATCTTTTTGGCCAGGTCGGTGGCCGCCTTCTCCAAGTCCAATTCAGTCTTCGGGTCCACCGGCGGGGACGGCGCCCGTTTCAGCGCCCCCACGCGCTCGCCAATGGCGGTACCGAACTGACCGAAACCTTTCTCCAACTTTTTGCGCTTCTTCTCCTGCTTCTGTCGTTTCCGCTCAGCTTCTTGCTCGGCAATTTGCTGACGTTGCGCGGCATTCAGTTGGGTTCCTCCACTGAAAAATTTAGGGGAGAATATTTTGTATTTTATGTTAAACAAACGTTCTAAAATTAAAATTAGAGAATTTAGGTTTCAATTTCTTCTAAAGTAGTTGCCAAGTGGCCAACCCGGTATGTGCCAAATATTCCTGCACAAGTGCATCATCCGGCACTGCCATTGCCGCCGAATCTTTGTCCAACTCGCCTAGCCGCTGCTCCGTGCTTTTCATCGCCGCCCCCATGCGATCCGTCATCTTCTGAAAGCGCTTCCACGCGTCCTCCTCCTCCTCCTCCTCTTGAACCTCCTCCTCCTTCTTATGCTCCTTCTTATGCTGCTGTTGTTCCTGTTGTTGTTCCTGTTGCTTCGGCTCCGCTTTCCGTGCCGGTCGGGGGGACGGAGGCGCAGGCGGTCGAGCGGGGGACGGAGCCGGGGGACGGCACGGGGGCGGTGCGTTGGGACGCGGGGGCGGAGACTCTTAAGGTTTATTATGAAAATAATAAAAATTCCAAAAGGCATAATAAATGTCATTTAGCGTTACTTTTTGCCTGTGCTAGATCGTCTTTTTGTGCTTCTTCTGTGACTGCTTCTTCTTGTTCTTCCAAACGTTCTGAATCAGTTTCTGGCGTTCTCGGCGAGGCTGGAGGTCTAAATTTGGCATAAAATGTACGGATTGAAGCAGGCAATCAGAAGGTCAAAACACTTCCTTTTCAGATTTGGGTTGATTTTTCTTAAATATTTTCCCTTTTATTCGATCAGCACAATTCGGGTCCGATCACAAGACCTTTTTGGCACCACCGCAGTGCCGTGCTCTCGATACGCGCTCTCCTGGGCCTCCCACGAGAACGGGTCGGGAGTCCGCGCCCGTTGGGCAGGGAACATCGGTTGGGCCAAAAAGGAAACGGTCGGGGGCTCGGACGGTGGAATACCGTACACCGAAGTGTTTAGTGGCGGCTCTTCGACCACTACAAATGGATTTGCGGCGGGGGGAGCGCCATATTGGGAATAGTCCTGCACAAAAATGGCAAAATTGTATTAAAAATTCCCAAGTCTTTATTATGTTTCAAGCTTTTTTTTTGTTTGAATTGTTAAGAAAAAAGTTTTTAGGCGAAATGTCACAGCACGCAAAAGTGCACGCACTACCGTTGTATCTGCAGGTTGTTCAGCGACTGCAGCGTCGTATTGGGCATAGTCCTACAAACAACAAAAAACTGTTAGGCTTGCACAAAAATTAAAACTAAAAAGAAGACAAATTACTTGTTGGCCATTTGTTGGCGGCTGTTCAGAAGTTAGACTGGCATATTCGATGTTGTCCTGCAACAAAAAAAGTTCATTTTTATATCGTAACAATATTTTTTAAACAATTACCGTATGCCCAGACTCTGCAAAGTCTTCGGCTGCCCCTGGGGCGCAAAATTCTTTACCGTATTCTTGCGCAGTTTGTACGTCATCGTATTGTACGTTGCCGTGTAAACCGTGTGGCAGATTCCCCCCTACTCCAGGTATACCGTATTCCTGGTACGCCGAAGAAGCGACATTTTGCCATTCAGCAGAATGCACTGCCGAGACACTACCGTAATCACTTCCGTATCGCTCACTACAGTAGTCCATTTGAGCAAAGCTACGGTTCTGTTGCTGTTGTTGATTATCGTAGTTGTTGCCGGTATCGTAAGTTGTAAAGCTGTATTGCTGCTGCTGGTCATATGCGTAGCCGGAATAATCACTGAATTTCCGATCAAATTGATTTTAAAATTAATAAAAATTCGACTTGTATTGTTCATAATGTTGTTGTTGTTGTTGTTGTTGTTGTTGCTGTTGCTGTTGTTGTTGGTGTTGTTGTTGTTGTTGTTGTTGTTGTTGTTGTTGTTGGTGTTGTTGTTGTTGTTGCTGTTGTTGTTGGTGTTGTTGTTGTTGTTCATTTGTTTGTTCTTCCGTTGTGCCGAAGGGATTCTTTTCTCCGGCGATTTCGGCTGTTGTGAATGGATTCGCAGGCATTGGATCGGTTGGATAGCCGACAATGCCATTGTCCATCCGTCGATGGGCTTCAATTGGCGGTGGCTGATCGGTGACAAATTCGTCCAAATTCGGCTGATGTGACGTATATGTCAGCTTTGTTTCTACTGAAATTTGGGTAAAATCATTTAAAGAAAATAATTTAGCTTTTGCATTCATTTCCACCATTTTGCGTAAAATTTGTCGTCGCCGGAGGGGGCGGAGGGGCGGCTCTGACCGGAACGCGGGTCATTTGGCCATCGCCCGCCTCTTGGACACCCGACGATGAGGCCATCGGGAAGAGTTTAGAGATGGGAGACGACCCACTCTTAATGGGAGGAGGACACCGTCATAATTTATAATTAAAATTTTAAATTTATTAATTATTTTTTGGAATTAAAAAGATTTCACCAATTTCCGATTATCTTTCAGTGTACTGCTAGCTTTGGTTGCAGTGTGTTCGGCTTCTTCTTCTTCTTCTTGGTGCAGTTTTTGTTCAACTTCTTCAATCAAATTACGGACCTCTTCAAGTGCCTTTACAAATTCTAAATACAATAAAAGTGATTTTATACATTTATAAATATGTAAACAAAAGAAAATAAAGTAAAATGTTTTTTATTTTATTTGAGCGCACTTTATAAGTGCGGCAAAAGAGCGGCAAAGGAATTGGAATGTTTGGATGGAAAGTGTATGTTTAAACCCTTTCATTGAATGGCATTTTGCCAAGATTGATTGCCCGAGGCAATATATCTGTCTGGTTTTGAGCGTAATTATGTTTAAATATATGCTGAAAAAGTGTTTTTTGAAATAATTTTCAAAAATGGCAACAGAATTTAGAGAGCAAATATAAACGTGAATGGGGCGGCGGAAGGCGACGATAAAATGTTCTCTCGGCAAAAGAATCCAATTTTGCATCGATTTCCCCCCGGGGCCTCGTTGGAGTTGCTCAAATAGTGCCGGAGGAAGCCGCCAGAGTTAAGGGATAAGGGGCGGTGGGGTAGTCAGCTCTTGCTGGGCCGGCCACTTTGGCATTCACTCGCACGGCACCGACGTCACCGGGGGGGGGGGGGAGGGGGGGGGGGGGAGGGGGAGGGGAGGTAGGGAGGGGGAGGGGGGGGGGGGGGGGGGAGGGGAGGGGGGGGGTGTATTTGGGTGAAAAGCGTAAGGAAGTGGTGAGGATTATTTTAAAAATATATATTTGGAGATATTTAATTCAAAATATGGCCGCGACTGAGGAGGGGGGGATGGAGGGGGGAGAGAATAAAAAGGAATTTGATAAACATAAATTGGTTTTATTTTGTCATAATTATTTTAAATATATTTATTACCCCTGTCGCCCTCCGAAGCGTCGCCATTTCCCACAACTTTTGCCGTTTCGTCTTCGCCGTCGTCGAAGCTTTGCCATTCTCTGCTGGACCGTCGATGCTCCACCGGCGTCGGCGGTGCCTTCCCCGCGTATTCCGGGTTGGACTCGATTATGTCCGGCACGTAACTCCAAGCCGCTGTCGACCCGCAACGAATTCGATTCTTAATTTAAATTAAATTAATCAAAAAATATTTACACTGCCAACCTGCGCGGATACTTCACTCCCAATGGCATTCCGATTGCAAATGTCGCGTTGGCCCGTCGAAAAACGCCGTTGGCCATCATTCAATTCTAAATTTTTTTTTCATTTAATTGATAGTTAAAAAGTTTAAATTAAATTGAATTTAACATTGAACTCGATTTCAATTTGACAATTTCAGCACAGCGAATTCTTTGTGCCATTCCTAAACAATTTGCCGATACTTGAGCCTCCTCTTCTGACGGGGATCACCACGTGCATTTTTGGCGTGAATGAGTCGGGCGGCATTCGGCTGGACACGGCAACGGACGAAGACGCTTTCTCTGTGGCCAATTCGGCCGAGAAACTTTCGATGCGCAGAAAAGAGAGACCGGTCGGCGTAGTAGGCCGAGGACGTGGCGCAAAATGACCATTTGAAGGCGAGGGCGAGGAGACGGAGCAGGACTCGGCATGGGGACGCATCTGAACAATGAACGGTACAAACATGACGGCATAGACACTTTATATTATGGTCGGTTTTCTTGGCTATTCATCGTTTTATCAGAAAAGATAAATCATTTGGGTGGTCGGTCAATGGTGGAGTGATCAGAACAATAAAAGATCCCGACTAGTGTTCGGCAAATGCGATTTTTCGGTAATCGGTAATTCGGTAAATTACCGACAATTACCGCGGTAATTACAAACCGGTAATTGGTAAATTACCGACAAAATTACCGCGGTAATTACAAACCGGTAATTGGTAAATTACCGACAAAATTACCGCGGTAATTACAAACCGGTAATCAGTAAATTACCGACAAAATTACCGCGGTAATTACAAACCGGTAATTGGTAAATTACCGACAAAATTACCGCGGTAATTACAAACAGTACTCGGTAAATTACCGACAAAATTACCGCGGTAATTACAAACCGGTAATTGGTAAATTACCGACAAAATTACCGCGGTAATTACAAACCGGTAATTGGTAAATTACCGACAAAATTACCGCGGTAATTACAAACAGTACTCGGTAAATTACCGACAAAATTACCGCGGTAATTACAAACCGGTAATTGGTAAATTACCGACAAAATTACCGCGGTAATTACAAACCGGTAATTGGTAAATTACCGACAAAATTACCGCGGTAATTACAAACCGGTAATCAGTAAATTACCGACAAAATTACCGCGGTAATTACAAACCGGTAATCAGTAAATTACCGACAAAATTACCGCGGTAATTACAAACCGGTAATCAGTAAATTACCGCAAAATTACCGCGGTAATTACAAACCGGTAATCAGTAAATTACCGACAAAATTACCGCGGTAATACCGTACCGTGCCAAATACTAATCCCGACATCTAAGGAAATGAATGATCGGCTTTAGCTTAGCGCCTTTGTGTTGCCTATAAATGGCAATTTCATAGAAAGGCACCAAATGTCAAATTCCTCAACAATTTTAAGATAAATAAGCCAATCAATTGGTTTTATAGTCAGAGAAAGTGTGGCAACCCGTAAAATAAAACATTGGCGGGCGACGACGTTTGCCGACTGATTGTGCTGGTGGCGGATTAGGCCACAAAATTATAAATCCGTGCCGCGGCGGAGGGATTTATTTGTACCCTCAGGGAACGCCTGGGGGGGGGGGGGGGGAGAAGCCACGGGGTGACTTTTCTTGCTCATTCGAGAGACAAATTCCCTCCACGCCCATCTTCACAAAAAGATGGCACCAGACAATTCAGTACCGCAAAGTTAGGCAATCCTTAACTTATCTTTTAACTAATTATATAAGCGTAGTATCTCTTCAAGGTCAAATTTTTTAGAAAAGAGATTCTTTTCGAAAAGTTCTGAATATTTAAATCTGAAAAATGTTGGCCAGCGGCAACAAACAGCCAGGTACTGAATTATCCGTGTCCGTCCAACCATTTCCCGACACTTTTGCCTAAGGGTGTCATTTTCACACGTACCCCCGGCGGAATTGCTCATACATATTTAAATGAAGTGCGAAGATGAACGTTCACAAACAAAATAGGTTAATAAATAATTATTTAAATGTTTAAAAATTATGAATACAATCAAAAAATTATAAACAACAATAACAAAAACAAAAACCTCTTCTCGCCGGGAATTTGGAGCACTTTCCTTCGCGCAAAAATCTGAGAGATTATTTAAAGATTAATTTGGTCAAAACGTTTTTGGTCAGTCCCATTTATTGACTTTTGAAGTTGTACTGCCCCACGTCGCCGTCCTCCTCCGCCTCCGCCTCCGCAATGTCCTCCTCCTCCGCCGTCGTGTTGTTGACCAAACTTTTGTGCAGTTCAAATTCCTGTTCAACTAATTCGGGGCCCGGCACTCTCATCACATATTTTTGTGTTTCGCCCATTGACGGGTCCAATTGTGCGCCACCCGACTTTGAAGTGCTGGCAAAGTTGGGACTGAGCTAAAAAATGCAACACAAATTTCGTTGGAACATTCGCCGGGGGCGGCATGGCGGGGATTGTGCGGGGGGAGCGGGGTTGAGGGGGTCGGGGTCGGGGACAATTCTATTTTAAACACAACCATATAAATGCAGTTGGTCATTCACTCACCACTTGCACTTGCACTTCCACAATGGTGTCCGTCGTGCTGCTTTCGTGCATTGTGCCGCACTCACTGTGCTGTCGACTTGCACTCCTTGTACCCTCATCTTCTTCTTCCTCCTCCTCCTCTTCCCCGTTGTTCATCTTCATCCTTTCATCATTCTCTTCTTCTTCTTTATCATCTTCTTCCTCTTCCCTTCCGTCTCTTCTCGGTCCTTTCCCCTCTTCCAGTTTTTTTGGTGGTAATGGCCAGTCCAAGTCATCATCATCGACGGATTCTGTGAAGCTTCGGATGGCGTATTGTTGACGACGCAACTCATCCAAATCCATAGCGTCTGAGGGTTTAAAATGCAAAAGTTTTTAAAAAAATTATTTTAATCTTATTTCAGCCCAATTTAATGTTTAAAATTCCTTTACTCTTTTTTCTTAAAAATGTGCCGTTAAAAAACGGTAATCAATATGTATGTATGTGTGCATAAAACAACGCCAATTCATGAAAGTACGGCGCCATGTCCAATTTAGAGAGGCCACCGTCTTGGCTTGGCCACCAAATGTTTATTATCCCCTGAGGGCCTGAGCCCTGGGACAGAAGGAAGAGGGCATAAATTGATTATTTGTTCTTGAAGAGATTGGCCGTGACGGAGAATATTCAAAGCATTAATTTGACTCCCAAAAATTTTTAGGTATTTTGCCCAATAAACAAAAAATAAAACAATAACAGACAAAGCAAATAATAATCTTTTTGTGTTTCGACAATAATCGAAATTCACTGCTTAATTTATGCCTTCGGGCCCACTTGTCTTTGTCTCGGCAAATGCCCCCGGGGGTATTCGACCGGCGCCGATGAGTGAAGGCAGACGCCGGGGGGGGGGGGGGCTCCGTTTCCCCATTTTGCGGGAGGGCCCTCCTCAAAATCCTTAAGAATAGGCAAAATCGAATCCCATCGCCCAACCAAACTTTGGTGGGGGGAATAAAACAAAGTCCGCACAAATTGGCCACAAATGCAAAAGGAAAAGAGAGGAGAGGCCAAAGAGTGATAAAGAAATTCATTTTAAAATTGAGAATTTGTAATCATTTTAAAATCTTACTCAAATCTTTGGACATTTCGCGCGCCTTGTCGGACACGTGCCTAAAAGAAAAATAATTTTTAAAATTCTTATTTTGTCACTTTAAATTAATTTATTTAAACCTGAAGGCATTTCTGCCCGCGTGAACATCGAAATGCTTGCGGGCAATTCTCTCTACTCGCCCTTCGGTGCCTTTTGTATTTGCATTTGTGCACATTTTTTTCAAATTTTGAAAAGGCAATATTTTAGTAAAGATATGACGAAGAATAAATGATGAATAAATAATTATTGGAAGTATTTAAAAAGTTCGTTTTCATTTGCACTAAGTGAGCTGTTCGTATAAATAGAGAATCTAAATTAATCTGAATTATTTATGGACGTAAGTGCATTTAATTTCAATGAAAAGAGTGCATAAATTTTGATAAAGAATTATTTATTTATTTCAATAAATGAAATTTTTTTACTGTTTATGGGCTTTTTGATTTTAAAAGCATTGGCATTTAAACTAATCTTTGGAAATTGACTTGGGCCGGGCGGCCATTTTTTTGCTTTTTTGTTCGGGCGGGCTTTTCCCGCCCCCGCCCGACTGCGGGCGCCCGTCCAAAGCCCAATTTAAACACCAAAAAATAAATAAAAAATAAAAAAACAAAATGCCAGCAAATGGCGGAGTTGAATTGTCCCTTTCTATTTATGTCCATTATCTGCCTACTCCCGCCCCTTCCCCACCCATTTTCCTGCATTTCATCTCATTTCCTTTCAAAATTGGCATAGTGAAAGGAATCTCGACGGTGGACGGGAGTCGAGAGTGTGAGAACGGCATTGGTAAACTCGGGAATGGATTATCTTCACTCGGTGAAAGGGAAGTGGAAATATTCTCTGCCCTCCCCCCCCCCCCCCGGCGCCGCTGTTCTGACAGAAAATTGGTGGAAATGGCCAAGGGAAAAGGGGAAATGCCCTCGGGCATCGAAATCGATGGCATTCGGAATTTGGCGTTATATTATATTTTATATAAAAAGAGTAAATTATGAAATGGCTAAAAATAACGATTTCTATTCAAAATAAGGCTAATTTGATTTTTGTGGGATTTAATCGCGCCAGTTGAATAATATCGCGCCCGAGAGGGCATTCATTCCCTCCGGAGTGCAAATGCCAAACACAATCGATTCTTCCAACGGATTCATCTCCATGCTTAAAATTAGGAAACCATCCGATAAAAAATGCTTCTAAAAGTTAAATAGGTAAATATTTAGAGGAAAAGCAATCCAAACGGCCTAAAAACGCAAAACTATGGCGACATTTGAACGACGAATGGGCGGACGGACACCAACAACCCTTTAGGGCATAATAACAAAACAATTCTTTTGGGCGGCGTCCGCCCGGGGGCAAATTTTGGGAATATTTAATATAAACGCCACGAGCATTCGATGCCAAAATTTCATTATGTAAAGAGTCTAATGAATTTTTTATAATAATCGTAATTTTAAGCGCGGGAAAAGACGAAAATGTTCATAAAATTTGATAAAATGAATTAATTTTTAAGCCAAAATATTAAAATGCCAAAAGACCAAAATTTTGGGTTAACATTTTGTTGTGTCTTTTTTGTTTTTTTGGGCGAAACAAAATTATTTTGACAGCGCCAAAAAGAAGCGTTAACTTGGGGGGGGGGGGGGGAAATCGTTAGCCTTTTGAGCAATTTGAGGGAATTTTAGGGGAAGAAAAAAAAAAGCCGCCCGTTTTAAAGCAACAAAAAATGGATTTAATGTTAATTTTAAAAGAGTTCCTTAATAATCACTTGGTTTTCAGATTTCAGCTCCGGCAATCAGTGAATAAAGTAATTAAATTCTTTCTAATTTAGTTTACATTAAAAGTAATAATTTTGGTGTCCTAGTCAAACAAATTATTCCTAATTTTTGACTCCGCCTCCGGGAGGAACGTTCAGTCAGAAAGAACCTTCAGAAAAAGCTGTCCGAAATTTACTAAGCGATCAAAACTTTCAGCTAAACATGGAAAAGAAAACTTTTTTGAATTTCAATGTTGATGGATAAAACGGAACCTGAAAAAAGAGAATAAATATTTAATTTAAATTTTTGAAGATAAAAATTAAAATTTTTTTTTGTATAGTTTTGGTCTCGTCTCGGTTTTGAGTCTCGGCTAATTTCTCTTCTTGAGCCTTGAGCTCAGGTCTCGCTAAGTTTTAGGTTTCTACCACCACTACCAATTTAGCTCAATCTAAACGAGTGCACAATTTTTGGAAACTATTCATATAACCCTAAAAAACCCAATTAGAAAGAACGGGTTGGGTCAGGAAATTTAAACTAATAAAAAATGGGAAACAATTGTCTAAAGATGGGTTTAGGCCAATTTTACGGACGAAATGCATAAACCAAAAAGAGAATCAAGCAAATCAAGGCCACCGTAAATAGAGTCTATGACCTCCTCAATTAGCCTTCTTTCTCCCTTTTTCTTTTTCTGTGCTGTACCGGTACCGCAACTCTCTCAGAGTTCGTCTCTCGTCGTCTCTTCTGCATTCTTTTCCAATTCCTCTTCTGCTTTCTCTGTGATCTCTTTGGCCTCGCATTGTCCCTCGTCACTTTTGCTGCACTGTCCCTCCTGCTGTTGTTCTCCATGTGTTTCTGCTCCAACTTCAACTTCTTTTCCTCCTTTTTGTTCGGTAATTGTTTCTTCATCGCCCTTTTCCTCTTTTTCTCCCTCTTCTTCCTCGTCCATCCCTCCCATAATGTCGTCGAACTCGCCGAGATTCATCTTCTTAAACATTTCCTTCATCTGTGCCATCATGCTTTCCTCATTAAATTCTTCTTTCGTTGCGCTTTTTTCTGAGTTAAAAGTTGCATTTGTCATTCATATTTTGCACTTTTCTATCGGAATTTTATTTAGTCCCAAGTTCCGTTTTGGATAAGTCTTCCGTCACTAATTCCCACTGACTGATCAATCTTTTATTCTCTGATCGCGGCTAATCGTGATCACTGATCAATCATTCTCAGCCTCCCTCCGTCACTTACCCTGCTCCTTGGCCCGCAGTTGTTCGTCCGCCTTTTTGTACTGCTCCCCGGCCCATTCCAAAAGCATTCGGTTTGACATCGCTTTGCTCAGCACGGTGTTCAGCAACGGATACGCTTCGAACAAACTCATTGCCAAGTTCGTCTTGGCTTCGTTAGAAAGACGCAAAAATTTGCCGGCAACTTGGCGCACAAACCATTCCCAACCGCTGATTTTAACCTATAAAATTTTAAAATATTTCCTTGGATTTTCAAAAAAAGCTCAAAAATTCATTGCACCTTTTCAACGTACTGCTTGGACTCTTCGTTGAGCATTCGGTTGAATTTGTCCCAGCTTTTTTTGACTTGTCCCCAAGCGTTTTCGAGCAGTTCGGCCGTTGTCGGTGCCTTTTTCCTCAGCTCCCGCCAAAATTCGTCGGCGCTGCCGATACGTTCGGCCCCGGCATAAAGCTCCGCAATGGCACCGCTTTCCGTCGTCAATGCCTTGATCAGTTTCTGTAGCCATTCTTTTGGCAAAAGTACTGAAAAATTAAAATTGTTTAATTCGTCCAACCTCCAACACCACAACTTCAACCGTTTGCCATAAAATGCTCCCCGTCCCCGACATTTTTAAGCCTCACCCCCCCCCCCCCCCCGACTCCCCGAAACGCCGCCTGCCCCCGAAGGGTTGGGGAGCAACCCAACTTTTGTCAACCTCAACGCGCGGATGGATGCCAAATCATTCCTAAAAAGCTCCCGGGAAAAGCGACCCATTCACCCCGAGAGAAGTTACCCAAAGGGTTTAGGCCCTTTCCTAAACCCTTAAAATATGTAATAATTAATGTTCACTATCATTTTGAGTAAAGTTCAAACCCCGGATCCGTTCAGGAAGCCAATTGCTGACGAATTTGGCCACATTTTCAGGCTTTATCAGATCGGCCAAATTGCCCGGGTCCTTTTCGCCCCTGGCCAGCTTTTCGTCTGAAGTTGTTGTTCTGTTGTTTTTTAAATGCTTTTTATTAATGATGAATTAATGTAATAAGACGCATAAAAAGAGAGATGTTTGTAATGTAATAGAAAGGGCAATTTCTTTTATTTTTTGCAGGTTGGTTTGGCTTATTTTTGTAACTCTTTCAGTAAATCAATCGGGCTAGGCCCTTTTATTAGCTTAATTTGGCATTCTGACCCGACTCCTTTTGAATTTCCGCCAATCCTTCTTTCATTCCGGACGAAAATGCGTCCATGTGGCCCTGGAAGTGCTGTCGGATGTGCTCGTCCACCTCCGGGTCGGGCCCGTCCATTGGAATGTCGGCATCCTCACAATGGATATTTGTTGAAAACAGAAACAAAAAGACTAATGCTGGCCCAATTATCATCAGTCAGTCAGAATAAAACAAAATTCTTTTATTCTATGAATAAAATAAAATAAATAAAATGGCATTAAAATCAATTCGAAAGTGAAGGAAAGAGAGGGGGGGGATTTTGGAGAATGAATGAATGAGAAGGCCAAAGTGATTTGGCATTATTTGCGACGATTTGTTGGCACTAACAAACAAATGCCTCCCCCCCCCCTAACCTTTATTGTACACGTGTCGTGTGTGTATTCACCTGCTACAAAAATAGTGAGTGAATACATTCTTTGCCATTCTTGTATAGAAAAATGGCTATTATTATAAATATATTAAATTTTATTGAATATTAAATTAAATTAAAGATATTCATGCAAATAAATAATAATTCCGTATTCATTTCCCCCGTCGTAAGGAAAAAGAGATTTATTGTAAAAATGAATGAAGCCTGCCTGCTCGCTGAGGTGGTCGAAGTCGAGACGTCCATGTTGCACAGACCGGTGCCGGTACCCGAGGGGCAAAGTTCAAAAGAAACAATTGTTGGGGGGGGGGGGCAAAGGTAAAGTGAATAAAATACAGTAATCTGTCCGTATTTTCATTTTTCAATGAAAATGTGTTTAATAACTTTTTTGATTTAAGAAAAAAGCATTTTGTTGTTTTGTCCTAATTTTATTTTTGCTTATATTTCGTTACATTTATTGATAGGCAAGGAATTTTATCAGCATTATTCATTTTTGTTACATCTGGAATAGCATTTAAATTTAAAAAGTGACAAAATATTTACGCAAAATTTATTTAATAATGGTGAAAATATACGAAAAAGAAAGAGTAATGCTTTGCATCAAGATGGGTATAGGTTATATATGTATATTAAAACACAATTAATGCTTTAATTACATAATGAACAAATTAAAATAAATAAAGAAAAGAGATCAAAAAATATACAAACATTTCAATTTTTGTTATTTTAAGAATCATCTGCAAAATCGCCTTTCAATTTCACGCCGACAAATGTCACCTGAAGCCCAAATAAATTATAATCCATAAATTGTTAATGCAAAATAAATTCTGAAAGAATTTCATTAAATGCTTCGCAATTTCATTAAATGCTTTGCAATTTCATTAAATGCTTTGCAATTTCATTAAATGCTTTGTAATTAATTAAATGCTTTGTAATTAATTAAATGCCTTTCATTTGCATACATTTCACATCACAGCACCACACAAATTTGCATCGGCACGGCTCCTGACGGACTTCGTGCCGCGTGTCCCACCCCCTCCCACAGCACAATTGGGCGCATTCGAATTGGGAAAAACTAAAAAAATATAATTTTCTAGCAAAAATATTTTTAAAAAAATTTGCCATTCTCTGCCGCTTGTGCCGCTGACTTTCTGCCCATTTTCTGCTTGCAGCATGCAGTAATCGGGCGAACGTTCCTAAAGATGCATTTTCTTGGATTATTTCTTGAAAATAAAAATAACAATTTGTTGTCCAAAAAAGTTAAATAAATTGAATTTAGAATTTAGACATTATTGTTGATTTATTTATTTTTAATTTACCAAAAAGACGAGGTCGGCACGGCTCGGCTGTGGGGGCGGGAAATGGTGCGGCTGGTAACTTTGTGCAGTCAGAAATCGTTCGGCACGGCTGGCGGAGGCGGTGGCGGCGGGGGGTTTGCCCGCGGGCGACGGGGGCAAGTTCAACACCAGCAGGGCACTGTCCGGCGCCAAAATGACCTGCAAATTGTGTTCGACAAATCGCTGAGGTTTTTCAAAAATAATTGACAAAATTAAATTTAAGAAAATATAAAATTTGACGTCATTTTCTGATTTTTACTTGTTTTGCGTTCGCATATTTTTGCTTCAAAAGAATCGCAAATTCGTCCATTGTTGGCACCGCTCTCCAGCAAGTTTTAGTCATGCAAGAACTTAACCCTTTTTAATATTTCAAAATTCAAATAAATTATTTTAAACCCGCTGACGCCGTGGCATTTGCACTTTTTGCGCATATTCATGGCCATAAGTCGCCGTCCCACCCGATTATTGTGCAAATTCATCAATGATCTGTGAAACAAAAGCAATTAATAATTAATTAAGCATTTTTGTGCATAAACTAAGCTTTTATTTTTTAATTTCTTAGTATTTCTCTGTTAACATTATAATTAATCTCCAGCCACTAAAACTAACGATAAATAACAAAGCAAATTGTTTAATTTTTATCTAATTTATTTTTGTTTGGATTTTACAGTATTTCTTTCCTTTTAATAAATCGTTTCGTTTGGACCCTCCCCCCCCCCTTTTTTGATCGGTTGAGTGAACGCCGACGGATTTTTGGGGAGGGATGGACAAACAAAAAAATTGGGGGGAGGACGTGGGAAAGGTCATTTTAAATTCATCACTTTGTGTGGTGACGGCAAATGCCATTTTTTATATATTTGAAATTTGATTAATTGTTTTATCGTTTTGTGGCCTTAAAAATTTCAATTTAAAAAAGATTTACTTAGCGTCATTTCGTTGCTTTTCCGCCGTGTCAATAAATTTTCGCGTGAACTGGAAGGAAAAAGGGGTTTTCGATAAATACGAAATAAATAAAAGAAATAAAGTGCAATAATTGTTTTGTATTTGTATTTATTTATTTATACTTGATTGCCAAAGCGAATATTGTCGGAACAACCGGCCCAAATAAACTAAAACAAAAAATAAATTAATTTAAAATATGTGGCGGCGGCGGAAAAACCTGCTGAGGGTCCGCTCCGGAAAGTCCCTCAATGTCCGGAGAATTAATTACCTTTAGGGAATAAAAATAAATCGCCAATTCCGAAGAAACAAATTTTGGGGAATTCACAGCCCCCCCCCCCCATTAACCAACAAATTTTGGGGAATTCACAGCCCCCCCCCCCCAATTAACCAACAAATTTTGGGGAATTCACAGCCCCCCCCCAATTAACCAACCGTTTGTTCTCCACCCCCACAGCCGCAATCCGCAATTTCGCCTCGGGCGCATGCCTTTGCCACAGCGCCCGAGGCACCGCCCGAAGAAATGGCAAAAACAAATGCCGCCTCGGGGGTAGAATCTGAAATAATGTTTAAACTTTCAAACCCTTTATTAGGCACCTTCTTTTGTCGACATGCCAACACTGAACGTCGCTGAACAGTTCCAACGCTCCTAAATTTATTCAAATTTAAAAATTTGCATTGGAAATAATGTAAAACTATTTTAAAAAACTAAAAATTTTATGTTTCATAATAAGAATTCAATAAGTACCCTTTCAAATTGCGCGTGACATTCGTCAATCGCTGCTCGTAACCCATCTGAAAATTGGGAATGTCTTTAGACGATTTCTCGATAATACCAAAATTCATTGGCTATTACTGTAGCTACCGTACCGCTGATTGAACGCATGGCGGACGGATGGCGAACACAAATGTCGCGTTGGCGTCGTGTCAGGCCGGGCTGCATTTGGCAATTGTAATAGTCGGGAGAGGAAAGTGCCGAGGCAAGCTGAGCAGCCATTAGCCTTAATGATTATTAGCGTATTAAGTAAATCATTTAGAAGGGCTTAAATAATTTAAGAATCAGAGAAGCCATAAGTTTAGTAAGCCAACCAATGAGCAGAACTTTCTTTTATGATTTTAATAATTAAATTTTACAATAAAATTGTAATTCTTGTTTTTGATTTTTTATTGTTTGGTGCCTTTTTCTCTGTCATGCCCCCCCAACCGTCCTTTTTCATGCCCATAAATTCAGCCCTCCCAATTTCCCCCCCCCCCCCCGCCCATAAATATAAATTATTCTACGAGCGATCGGCGGGCTGATTTCCCGCTGATTTAATGGCATGTTTTTTCACATTTTCCAACCAAAACAAAACACACAAATTGCGCTAATTTGAGTCGTATTCCATTTAAGAAAAATGTAAACGAATTTATTCCGATTATTTGATAAGCAACAAAATTTAGAAAGTTTTATATTTTAATAAAGCTATAAAAGAGTGGTGAGGGGGGCAGGGCGGGGGTTGTAAATTTCGGCAATTTGACTATAAGAATGGCACGGCACTCCTCCACTTACTGCCCAAAGGGTTGCCGAAGGTTATATCCTCCAGAGGACGGAGTCACCAAATTTGATGGCATGGGAAAGGCATATAAATTTTTATTGAGGTCAAGAGAAAGGGCAACATTTCTGTCAACGACCATACTGGCAATGCTTTCCAATTGACCTTTCCACAAAGTTTGGCAAAAATTGTTGAAGGACTTTTAAAATTATGAATCAATCAACTCAAATAATTGTACACAATTAAATAAATTAAGACCAAGCTTTGTGTCGTAACAATTGCGTTGAGTTTGTTCACAAACTTACCACGAAGAAAGGGCGGGAAGGACGCAGTTCAGCAACAGAATGAGCAATTGAAGCAAAAGCAATTTGGAAGTGCTGCTGATGATTCTGTTACGTGCTCTGATGCATGTGGTGAACAGCATTTTGAGTGAACAAATTGAATAAATAATGGCGGAATTGAATCGCTGCTGAATGGAAATTATTTGATGGGTTACAATAAATTCAAAAAGAGGGAAACGCGGGGGGGGGGGGGAATTTCTCGACATAAAAAGGATTGTTTTCATTTTTCCATCTTCGACAATTTGTTTGCGAGATGAGCTGAATTTGCAGGGAATTTCTCTGATCACTGATCGGACAAAGTAAAAAGGACAAAGCATCGAAAGAAGACGGACGGAAGTAACCGGAAAAACAGGCACAGAATGAATGGTTGGGAGGAAAAGGAAAAGAATTGGTGGATGATCAGTCAGAGAAAGAAGGAGTGTCAAAAAGGAGAGAAAGTAAAGGACAAAGTGTTTGTGGTGGTGGACGAATTGAAAAGGGAGGCCGTCGGCCGTCGCCGGAGGGGTAAAAGTGCCCATAAAAAGGGGGGGGGATGTTATGGGTGGGTGGGAATTTTGGATCGGGCGATTGTTCCGTCCGTCGATGTTCTTCCCCACTGCTCCAAGAGGTAATAAAGTCGGCAAAAGTTGGAAGATTGCTGCTACTGCTACTGCTGCTGGTGGTGGTGGAATCGGAGGAAACAGCGGCAACAGGAAGAAACACAATTGCAATATAACCATCAAACTGCGGACAAAATTCGATTTTTACTTTTTATGAAATAGTCAAACAAATTCTTTTGAAGTGATTGATGTTCATACTGTACTATCAAAACAAAATTGAATAAAATTAATTTAAAATTCCACTCATGAGTCATGACATAAGTAATTCAAAGAATCAAACAAATAAATACAATAGGGGGGGGGGGTATATTTAAGGGGGGGGGGGGGGAGTATATTTAAGGGGGGGGGGGCATTTTGTTCTTTCCTTACATCAAAAAAATTTTGGACGGCGCCAATGTGATGAAATGAATTATTTATGGCGCATGGAAATACCAAATAAACTGCCGAATAAATCGAAAAGGACAGGCGGACGGACGGACGGGAGGGTCAGCGTCGGATTATCGCCGTCACTCCTCCGTCATATTCGGCATGGATTTTGCACATCTCCAGCATCGCCATGTCACTCATAGTCAACGACAGGACAATCCGTCACAGTTTTTAAACAAAAAATTAACAAATTCTGCCCATTTATGTTGCTCCTGGCAAAAACTGGTTAATGGGCATTATTCAGCAAAATGTGTTATATTTAGGGAAATTAATGAGTCCAAAAAGAAACGTTAATAATGCATATGGGTAACTGAGATTTTCATTTAAGTATCATTAAACACTAATTATTCATTCGTCCACTGATCACATCAATCCAGACTTTCATATTCATTATAACTTTTTGTCCCTTTTACGTTTAATTTAAAATGCAAAAACAATTTATGAAACGAAACATTTCGGAACTTTCTCTTTGTGGCGGGGGGGGGGGGGGGGGCAGCTGTTGCCGTCCAATGTTTTTGACTCACTCAAATATTTGTTATATTTTTGTTGTGTCTTCTTTTAGTTGAGAGACAAAATCAATTTTGCCCTAATCGCAGCAATCGACAAACGAACATTTGGCCCCTCCGGCGCCGTCCAGCAGCTCAAATTCGTCTTCAATAAAACCACTCCCCCCCAACCATCGCCCCCCCCCCCAACTAACCCAATGCTTTCTTTACGTAAAGTGATAATATCACATATTTTTCCATCCCACGCAAATTTTCAATTTTTTATTTATTAATACTTTGTTTTGACCACCAAAAATAAAATTCCAATTCATTTACGAAATCAATGATTAAAATTGTAGGTCGGGTCAGCGCAAAATAACCCCCAGAAATGTGTTTTAAGAGCAAATTTGGATGGGTTCCATACCAAACAAAAGCCACAACAAGTATTTACCTTATTGGAGTATTAAACTCGTAATAACACAACGATAATTGAACTTTGATCCATCGTGTAAATGTGTTTCGTACATTTAATTCTATTTTTAAATTATGTTAATTAAGTTAAGCCATTTCAAAAAGCTTCTTCCAAATGTCCTCCACTCCTCCGGCCCCACTGAAGCCCACTGACGAGGCCTTCCTCAACTATTGGCTGTACAACTCCTACTCCCCGATGTACGCCTCCCCGCGCGACATGGCCTTCAACCGAAACGGCTCTGTGTACAGTTGGCTTCTGCGGAAGTCCTATCACAGCAACAGGCCCGGCACGTACTTCTACAGACCGTATTCACGACGGCACAACAGCAGCAGTAGCAGTTACACCCCAGGAAAATAAACGGTAAACGGAAAGTGATAATGTACAGCTAAAAAATATAATAAATAAATCGGCAAATTCTGGCTGAGATATTTGTAACTGAACAGTGGAATTGCACGGGGGGCTTTTGAGTGGCTGAAAATACACAAATTTTGAACCATATTCATTCACCCAAACCCAAAATAAAAGAGAAATCAAACATTTTAGTCCATCTGAACGAACGAAGCAAGAAACGAAAGATTTGAAAAGTGATATTAACAAAATGATTTAAAATTGCTATGCAATTTCATATTCATACATTTAAATAATAATTCATTTTGCATTTGTATGAATTGTGAAGGGAATAATAATGGACGCGTTGCAACACAAAAAATCTTTAGCTGGAATGGATTTAAAATTCTTATTACATCAGATTTAATCACTCTTAAAATTTATCAATAACCAATCTTAAAAATCAAAACTAAACCGGCACACCGACCAAAGTTTGCCAAATTTGGACAAAATGAATAAATTGAAATTGTGAGAGGGTTGGCAAAAAGTATGCCGGCCGAATTCAGAAACTCCCGGTGGATAATGCCGGATGATTTTTTTGCCGGTAGTGTTGGCGCGGAGTTGGCCACGTTCGGATGCTTTTGGATTAGACAAGTAAAGAGCAATTGTAATTCAGCTGCATCAGGCATAAAATAAGGGCCATGTCAAATAAACATTAAAGTCTATGGAAATGTTTAATTGTTTTTTATTATTATCATTGCGTATTATGTAACACATTTTCCTTTGTGGGACATATTCCGACCAAAAATAACCACAAATTTCTCTCTTCTGGAAGGTTCTCTGGCTGATCTCTTTGGTTTCAGAATAAAATGGTTCTGATCAAAACAGATCCGATCTGATCACCGTGCCGGGTGCAAAAATGGCTCTGCCTGGGGCGTTGCGTCCGTGGTGCGATCGTTTTTTGTAGTAGAAAGAGCACTGAAGGGGCGAGAAGAAGCAATTCTTCCGCGCCAATTGGCCTTTTTGATCGCCATGCAAATCGGTCGACGGCAGGTCATTCTGCTTCAATTCGGCGCCACCAATTTGTGGCATTTCATCCGCAGCGATAGTTTCTGGCACAAAAAGTTGCACTCCGGACAGATCGGACGGAGAAACGCCGCCGGCATGGCGCAAGTAATCCGGCACGGCCCCAAACAAACTGCTGACAGTGCGGTCCGGAATTTGACTAAAAAACGATAAAAATAAATATATTTTTTGAATTCAAATTTTTTATTAAATATTTAAACCTGCTGGCAAAAAATGTGCTGGCACTTCTCGGCAAATGCGGCCGTCCGCCGTCGTAAAGAGCGCCAAAGTTGTGTTTGGGCACGTATCTGTAAGTGCCGGTGGTGAACGGATGGGATGCCATTGAACAGGCGACCACAACAATCAGAAGAAAGGCTGCCATGAAAGTGCCAAAATTGGCCAAAAAATGCGCAGAGATTGGCGAGCTGTTGCGGCGAATCATTTGTAAATTAATTCAAATAGTCCCAATTGTATAATCCCTTAAAAATAAATTTAAATATATTAATAGAATTTGAATTTTTGAACGGTCTGAATTAAAGTTAAGCGACAGAAGGAATAATGATACTTTTTATGAAAATGTTCGAAATAGAGTCGCGAGATTCCAATCGAGAGATTGTAAACTAAATTTATATTGCGATCCGAAGCGGGCCATTAGCGTCTGGCCACTAGCGTCTCAGGGACGTTTGGCAGCTCATAACTTTTTTCAAGACTGACCAATTTTTATTATCTATATATCATTCGAAAGCTCTAAATGATTAGAAGATATATGTCAGCAGCTACGAGCCGGTTCGATGCACTATTAAAAAGTTCTACATGAAAAAGTGCAAAAATCGGACTTTTTCATTGGTTTCTGGTCATAACTTTGTTCAACTTTATCCAATGCTTTTCGAATGCTTATAAATAGCTTCGTCTTATTACGGCCTTTCGAATGATATAAAGATTATAAAGATTGGTCAGTCTTGAAAAAAGTTATGAGCTGCCAAACGTCCCTGAGACGCTAGTGGCCAGACGCTAATGACCCCTACTCATTGCGATCAAACAAAAAGCAGCAAGCCCAATTCTATCTTTAAAAAAGCTATTATAAAAAGAATAATGCATAACAACACTCTAGCAAATACTGAAAGGGCTGTCCCCGAATCCGGCCGGATTTACGCATTTTTCAAACAAAATGCCAAGCTCCTAATTATTTCCGCTCGTTGACAGTCTCGACTTCCATTTATGACACTTTTACACGTTTGAAAGGAATTGCTCTAATCGCCGCCTTTAAAAGCAGCGCAATTCGGGTTAGGTCGTCATTAAGCAAAGTAATTTAATGCGAAAAAGCAATCGCGGGGCGAACATTCAAAACGGGGGACGGAAACGGCGGCAGACATATGGCCAAATGATAAACAAATTTAAATTGTTTTTAATTGACAATTTTTGATTTTTGTTTAGCGTGTAAAAATGTGCTAAAAGTGCCTTTTACATTTTTTGCATATGCAAAAATTCCATGCATAAAAAACAAAGCAAATAAAATAAAAGAAAAGAAACGGAGCCTAAAATTCGTATTGGAGAAAATGAAAAGTGTTTTTTAGGCCAAAACTTTTCGTTTTTGGCCCAACTTTCAGAATCTTTGAAGGAAATTGAATTAAGTCAAAGCATTTTTTGTCGCATCGATGGGAAAAAACGTCCAAAAGACAAAAGTAATTTTTGAGCCGGCCGATGCTTTATGTTAATTTTCATAAAGCATTTTTTATTTAAATTATTTAAAAAGGTTTTTATATTATATCATTCATCAAAAGGCAATGCACAAAATGAGGAGCTGAAAATTCATTTATAAGAATAAAAAATTGTCTCTTTTTCAAAAAATGTATCCAAATTATACCATTATTAAAAAGTCCAATTTATTCATTCTGCAAAAATGGCAGGCAATTAAAATTCACACATTCTTCGAATACGCATTAAGTTTAACAATTTTTGACGTTTTTTCTCATTAGCAAATGTTTCAAAATATAATTATTAATCCAAATGTAATACCTAATTATCCTTTCAAACAAAAAAAAAAATTTTTCTTTTAATTATGATTATTAGAAGAGGATTTTTAGTTATGACGAGTTATGCACGAAAAACATGTTTTTAGTCGCAAATTTTGTCGTTTTAACCTCACTATTCGTAACTAAAAAAAATGATTTTGGGGTGGCATTAAAATAGTTTTTGGGCAAAAATCGCTTTTCGTCATTATTTTCGCTACCATTAGGCGTTTTTTGAAAATAAATTTTAATCTTAAACTATAAACTAAAAATTGAACTTTTGTCTCACAACTTCAAATCAATATTTACATAAATATATAATTAAAAAAATTTACAAAATATAATTTATGAAATTTAAGTCAATTTTGTTTTGCATGCTAAAATAAGCGCTAAAAACCTTAAATAATTCCGTAGACTCAAAAACCCCAAAAAAGGCTTTTTTAGGTGCTAAAAAATCGTTCTAAATTAAAAAGATAAAAACCCTAAAAATCTAAACTCTAATTATTAAAAGATTATTTGAGAAAATATTTTGTATTTTAATTATTTATTAAAATTATTTTTAATTTCAAAGCGATTCTTTAAAGTTTGCTTTATGTGGGGACGGACATTGTGCCAATTTGGGATGGCTTAAATCTTAACGGGTAATTAATCATTTTTATTATTGGTTGGCTGCTTATTGGCGCCATCGTCTCGGCAATTCCATAATAATGCCGGCGGAAAGGAAACGGCGATAAAATTCAATGACGGCAAATAAACAAAATAAATAATAATAATAAATACAAATATAAATTGAATAAGCATATTTTAGGTGGAGAATTTCACTTTTTCGGTTTGTTCGGTTAACCAAGATTCGGTGGTCTCCGTTTTGATTTTGTATTTTTGAGGGCAAAAGCAAATTTCAAAATTTGGCTCTATTTTTTTATCGTTAAGGATAGTTTTCATTAGAGCCCGGTAAAATCAGAATTGCGGGAGCGGGAACGGGATTTTCAAAAAAGTGCGGGACGGGAATCCCGCACGGGATTCCCGCATTTTTCCCGCACCCGCAAAAATCCCGCAAGTTTTTTGCGGGATTCCCGTGCGGGAACGGGAAAAATCCTAAAAATTTAACAGAAAAATGTTTTCGATGTTTTTTTTGGTATGCACTTTGCCGTAAATTTCTGGAATACAAGTGAAGGGTCCGACGGCGCCGGAAGGCGCCGTCGGAAAATTTTTTTAGAATTATAAAAATTTTTGTTAAGAAAATTGCTCAAAATTTTCAAAAATTTTGCTGATTTTCAATTTTTTCAAAAAAGCAATTTTTTTTGAAAACTTCTGGGAGTGGGGGGTGGGGGTCGGCGGTGCCGATAGGCGCCGCCGAGAAAATTTTGAATTTTTGACTCAATTTGTTAACAGATTTGCAACCAAAATTTTAAAATTTTTGAAGCTTTTTAAAAATTGAAGTGGGCCAGATCATAATTCACTTTCAAGTTTTTTAACAAAAATTTGTTACAGAAATCTTAAATGATGCCAAAATTTCGCCAAGGAATTATTTGCGGGAACGGGAAAAATGCTAAAATCAAAATTGCGGGAGCGGGAACGGGAATTTTAAAAAGTGCGGGACGGGAATCCCGCATTTTTCCCGTTCCCGCAAAAAATCCCGCTCGGCAAAAAAGTGCGGGAACGGGATCGGGAATCCCGCACTTTTCCCGCGGGAATCCCGTTCCCGCCGGGCTCTAGTTTTTATCCAAATTATGGAAATCGAAAATTAAATGCGAAATCACCAGACTCACCGCCCGAACTCAAACGACCCCTACCCCGTAAGATTCCCCCCCCACCTCTTATAATAATGCCCTTTGGCGCGTGCGTTTGCCACCATAATTCCCGGGTTGTCCTTCTGAAATGGCACAAAATTAGCAACCTTCGAATGTAAATACGAAAACAAAAAGCATGAAAATAAATTTAAAAAAGGGAATTTGATGAAAAATTGGAGAAGCCGTTTGGTATGGTACAAATAGCGGACCGTTTCGTCCCCAGAGGGCATAAATAACGAATGCCAACAAATGCCATCAGTGTGGCCCGTTAAGCAGCGCAAAGTGTGGGGGGGGGGGACATTATGCCCATTTAGTTTAGTCAGCCGATAGAAGTCGTTCAACTGGGCGCCAGAGACCTTTAACTACAATAACTTTTCTTGGTAACCAATCTAAACAAATTTGGTACCAATCGAAAGCTTTAGTTGGGTAGATTTTGTATTCAAATCAACGAGGTGATTAGATCCCTTTCAAAAAAGTAATATTCGAAAATTACCAACAAAAAACAACTTAGTTTTTCGCTCTTTTCACACCATAACTTTTTAACGGTTTATATGATCGTTTAGTTCCTGCTACTTTATATAAATCTTTCGATTGGCACCAAATTTATCCAAAAAGAGTTATGGCACTTTAAATGACGCTGGCGCCCGCCCAGTTGACGCCAATCGCAGCCGATGACTTTGCTGTAAGTTTTTTGCCTGTTTATTTTTCATAAAAATTACACCTTTTGATAACCAAAAATGCCATGTTTGCGCACAAATTACATATTTAGAGAAGTATAATTAATAATTTATTAGCGAGTTGAAATATAAAAAATATTTAAATATACTTTTTCTCTTACTCCAGAACAGTTTATTTCAAAATTGAAATAACATCTTCAATATAACAAAGTCTCAACAATTTTAAAATGAAAATTTCTATTCATTTTGAAGCTTGTTAAAGAAATGTACAAATTCAAAGAAATGAGTGCTGCTTGATTCTTTTTTTTTTGAATATTTAATTGCTTTATTTAGCGTTCTAATCGTCTTTTTTCTGTCGAGTTAGATACAAAATTAAAAAAAATAGATACACTTACAAATTAGCTTAATGAATGAATAAACGAAGATGACGCCAGAAAAGCACTCAGCCCACACCTGACGCTCTGTCCGCAGAGCCTGGACCGTTATGGATCTCGTCAAGATTTTGGGGTTTTTTAGTGATTTGGCGAAATTAATCGGTGAAATTTTTGCTGAGATTTTCAAGATTTTCGATCAAAATCTCCGGTCCTCAAGTCCGGGCCTAGTATGTAAAACGTTTAAAATTCTTTGGTATTTCAAGATTTTCTGTTCTTGTTTACTGTATCATTTGCCTTTGCATAATCACGCCTTTCGTAAGAAATTTTGTGCGATTTTGCTAATGTTAAAATGATAATTAATTTTGTTGACGGAGTATAAAAATGTAGCAAAATATTATTGTTGCCATACAAATTCGTTTCCGCATGGATTTTCCACTTTGCGCAAAAACAAAACCATTCGCGAGGGGTGCCTGCCGCCACTTTTCTTTACCAAATGTGCCAATAATTTGACGAAAATAAACTCATAACGAAGTTAAGTACAGTCATAATGAATGATAAATGTTTTGCCATTCTTTAAAGAGCAACAAAATTCAATTATTAAGTGTTGGCGGCACCGAAAATTAATGAATGTCGCCAAAAATGGGAATAGAGCACACCAGTATGTTTACCAACTTATGAATGATTTTTTGATTTTGTGTATTGCCTAATTGCGGCAATATTTGCGGCTTTATCCTCTTTTTGTGCTTTATGAAAGGCCAACGTTTGCGAATTTTGTGGTCTTTCAAGAATCCTTTTCTTGTGGACTTTTGTGCTTTTGGGAGGGTTGGATCAATTTTCTCATAAATCAAACAATTTATGTGATTTTGTTTATATTAACAAATTTATTCGCATGATTTTGGGGTTGCCAACAACCGCCTATTAAGTAAGCAATTAGGTAATGGATGTGGCGGGACGGCACAACTTTAGAAACGAGACACGGGACGGTGTCCACCTAATTGGTACTTTGACATTATCCCCCCCCCCCGCCACCGCCACTGCCCAATTTTACTCTTAATCACAAATTCGTAATCAATTCCACAGAATAATCTTTTCTTCAGACGATTTTAGAGCAAATAATTATTGGAATTTATCCAAATGTATTAAATTTTTTCATATTTTAAGTCCAATAAGAAATGTTGACATTTAGGCACACAAAATAATAAGACCACCCAAGAATAATAATAAAGGAATCTTCTATTTTTGCGTCGCGGCCTCCGATTTGTTATATTACGGCTTTAAACAAAGAAAATATATTTTTATTAATATTTTTTTCTCACACTTCCTTACATTGTGGCCTCTTTCATAAATGGAGTTTTACCGATAATCTTTTGACGTATAGTGAAAAAAGGCTTAATCTCTATTTAAAATGCGCAGGGATTGTTTTTTGCTTCATTTAATTTGCCTAAATCATTAAAAGGCCTCAAAAGGGCGATGGAGCTGTTCTTCTTGCGCCATGCCGAGTACGAACGGCTGTACAACTGCACGGGGCTGGACATTGACTCAATTCCCCTGGAGCGTCGGCGATTTGTGCCGGAGTCAATCGCAATTTGCGTTTTGTGCGCAATTTATTATGTACCGGAAAACAAAAAAAGGCTTTAACTGAAAAGCAATATTTATGGAGGTTCTGTACGTGCCGTGCATGTACTCCATCTGGAAGCATTTGCGGGACAACTCCTGCTACAAGTTGCTCTTCTACATCGGCATCATAGATCTTGGCATATTGTGGCTTATCGGCTTCTTCAGCGCATGGCTCAATCTGCGCGGAGCGGTTTTCTGCTCCTATCCGACACTGATTTTTTTTACAGGAATGGCAATAACATGTAATAAATTAGAAAAATGTTTTTTATTATCTCATTTTATACTTTTATTAATCATTTTAAGCTCAATGGAATGCGGAAACTACCGCTGATTTGGTAAATTTGAAAATCCAACGGTTGATAATTATAATTCGGATTCGAGTTCGAGTTCACCATTCTCGTAAGCTCAAGACTGTACTCTTTCTTGACATTTATTTTACAAAGGGCTGATGGGGCGGCTTACTGCCTTTTGCTTTATAAGGTTCTGGCATTCAATCGCTGTCTCGATCTGAGCTCCCCCCGCTTATCGCACCTTTTGTTCTCCGGCCGCCGCACATCGCTGTGGATTGCCGGCTGCACGCTGTACGCCCTCTACTGGGCGGTGTTCAACAAGCCCGCCGTGTACAGCAGCGCATACTTTGGCTGGTTCTTCTACCCATTCGTTGGCTATCGCACCGGTGACATAAATGAGGTGATTTCAATTAGAGAAAGAACTGATCGAGATTCTCGATTGAAATCTCGATCAGTCCTCAAGTTCTTTCTCTAATTTCAATGTGTCCTCCCCTCTACTAATGTGCATTAATTATACTCTCAATTTAAGTACGAACATTGGCTGCACGTTGTGCATAACATTGCTGTGGCCCTTCTGAGTCCGTCCATTTATTTGATTTTCGCCGCCAAACTTTTTTACGACGTTCGAAAAAGTCGCCAACAGTTTGGCGTTGTCGTCTCCGAAATGAGCGCAGTGCAAATTCGGGTTTGAATTTGTTTTAATTACCCTGAGGCCAAATTGTTTCTGTTCTGGGGTACGGTACCCATAGAAATTAGCCTCTGGACTTGGATTATGACGTCAGTAAAGCGGCTAGGCCATGGGATGAAAAAGGCCGCTAGTGGGGTGGGGGGAACTGCGGTTGCTACGCTTACCCTCCTTTAAGTACTTGGAATGCCCTCGGGCAATTATACCCTAAGGAAGTCACTAATGTATGTGAGTGATTGAGATCAGCGAATGCAAGATAAGTGAACGGAAGGGATTGGGCGTTGTGAGAGAATTGTTAGGACTTTCACCGGGGAATTGATATGAAAAAAGGGAAAATGAATTAATGGAATTTGCGATGATCACTTAAACTGTTACATTTCTAAAAAGTGGCTTAAAATGTGAAAAGAGTCGTTGATCGATCAGTTATTGCTCCATTAAAGACAGTAATACGCGCCTTTAGACCTTTTTCCAAGTGTTTTTGATCTCCTTGCTCAACACGTTGACCAGCTCCATTTACGTGTACATGCAATTCAACGAAACTCATCAGTGGATGATCACTCTCGCCGGATTTGCATGGTCTGAACAAACTTTGATCATTTTAATTATATTTCTTAAACATTCAGGATACACGTTCACGGCATCGCATAATTTAATTTAATATAAAATTTAAATAATAATTACCCCAAGGATTTCCTTCGGTCATTTATTTGGTGCTGAACAAAACCATACGCGAGGACTGCCGCCTACTGTACATGAAACTGTTCCAGCGTCACCGTATCAGCTACATAAGCGGGGTTACTGTACTTCGACCGGAAACGGTCAGACCATCTGCCGCCCGTTAAAACCCCTCCGGTGGTATGTGAAATATTTATGTATTACTAAAAATGTCCTTTGATTTAGGACTCTTTACTCGACGACACAATTGAAGAAACTCGTAAAAAGCTAATGGTTGTCTCTCTCTCTCTGATTAATGGTTGTGAAATTGATCTCGATGGGCCGAGGCGTTAACTACAAATAAATAATAATGATTAATGATTTAAAAAATTGTATTGCCGTTCTTTGAATAAAAATGTGGTAAATTTGTCGGGCATTATCATCTTTGGCGGTCAGGGGGGCCACCTGTAAAACCCAAAAATCAGGTTCAGCGACTGAAAAATCAGTATCAGCCTATGACTCCGACTCGAATTTTGTTTACATGATAAACCTAAACGATACTTCAAGTTGCTCAACACCCAAATCAATTTGTTCATAATTGTTTAATCTGCTAAGCACGAATTTTATATTCTTCACAAATCCGATAAACGCACCTTTTTGTCCTCGTCTCCTGCATTATTTTTTTATGGCCAAAGACGTGAAAGACGCAAAAACAATTTTTTTTTTTTAGAATCCGCTAATTATTTTGTTCAGATTTGACCAATTCAAAAGATTAAAAAGATAAATAGCAGTTTAACAGGTTAAGGTTTGACTTCATATTTTTCGAAAAACCTAAAAACGACGACATCAACAACAACTCTATACATAGAAGCCGCACTTTAATTCGTCAGCAATGACAAAAATTTGAGTGCGAATTCTTTCAAATTATGCTGGATCAAAAAATGACAGATTCTTTTTTTGCGGCCCCAATTACCACCCACAAACATTTTTCACCTGCACTGGTCGGCAAGTAACTTTTTATAAATGCGTCCTCTGAATGCATAAAACGCTAATTTGACAATAATAATAATAATAATAATGAGGGGATAATGAACAAATAATGCCCCTGAGGGCCGGCCGACCTTTTTTCCCGTCAATTTCCTGTCGGCTCATTATTCATTTGCTCTAAACCACTCACTATTAGGGGTTTGGAATTAAGACCATTTAGGGCTGGTAAGTCCGATGGAGCTGTTCTTCTTGCGCCATGCCGAGTACGAACGGCTGTACAACTGCACGGGGCTGGACATTGACTCAATTCCATTGGAGCGTCGGCGATTTGTGCCGGAGTCAATTGCAATTTGCGTTTTGTGCGCCATTTATTATGTAAATGAAAACAAACAAAAACATAATTTAGTATATTTTGAGACTTGGAATTTCGTATAATTGTGATCAAAGATATGCATTTATCTAAAAAAAAGCCTGATTAGTGCATTCTCACTGAAGGTTCTGTACGTGCCGTGCATGTACTCCATCTGGAAGCATATGCGGGACAACTCCTGCTACAAGTTGCTCTTCTACATCGGCATCACGGATCTGGCCAATTTGTGGATTCTCGGATTTTTTAGTGGTTGGCTTAATCTGCGCGGTGAAGTCTTCTGCTCCTACCCGACACTGATTTATTTTGTTGGGGTGACCGTGTTATGTGAGAAAAATAGAAAATGGCATATTAATAATTATTTTAAGCTCTTTGGGTTGCTGAAAGTTCTGCTGATTTGGTAAAATGCATTTCATAAATAAAAATATTAATTAACCGAACTTAGGTCCCATCGAATAACTAAAATTTAGTTTTTTGCAGTTTTTGTCATTTAAAAAAACTTTTAAAAATATGAGTTACGTCTCTCTTGGACGTCTCTTCGATAATCCGGCACTTCAGCTTTCCGAGGTTTTTGGCACCAGAATGCTTTTTTTGTTATTCGGTTAATCCCTGCTCATTACCGTACCTACTCTGTTATAATTAACTTTAATTAGGTTGCACGGGACCGGGACGGGATTTTCCGGGTTTTTAGGTCCCGGTGGGTTTGAACCCCCTTTCTTGAGTGCAAGCGCTTATTTATTGTTTTTCCTCTACTCAGTCCGCTTACCCCCAAAATAAAATGTTTTAATAAATTTTCAAATATTTTTTAATTAAAATGCGCGCAAAAAAAAAGAAAGGATATACAAGAATTTTTGAAAAATTCATCACATCTTTCTGAATTTTTGTAACAAAGGCGGCGCCATCGGCACCGCCGACCCTCACACCCCCCCCCCTAAAAGTAAAGCAGAAATCTCAAATTGAGGAAGATATTTTAAATAAGTAAAAAAAAATTTAAAAAAAAATTTGTTACCATTGGCCATAACAAAAAAAAATTCTTCCTTGAAAAGTCCCGGTCAGTCCCGGTTACGGTTTTTCCTAAAAGTCCCGATCCCGTGCAACCCTACTTTAAATGATTGATAGGTTTTGGCGTTCAATCGCTGTCTCGAGCTCGGCTTCCCCCGTTTATCGCACATTTTGTTCTCCGGCCGCCGCACATCGCTGTGGATGGTCGGCTGCTCTTTGAACGCCCTCTACTGGGCGGTGTTCATTAAGCCCGTTGTGTACAGCAGCGTTTACTTCGGCTGGTTCTTCTACCCATTCGTTGGCTATCGTACCGATGACCAAGGCGAGGTGAATGGAAAAGCAAATCACAAAGTTGCTAAAAATGCTGAAATGTTTCAGCTTCTAAATGGTAGGCCCGGGCGGGCATCGAACCCACGACCCTTGGGGCTCGGTGATTAGCTTCACACCCAAGCTAATAATGCTCTTACCGTCTCAGCTACCGGGCCGGGCCGTCTCCCTTACAAATTAGGCTTTTAAGTCTACGCCCTTGGGCGTTTTAAGTGTCCATCCTTACAATTTATTGTATTGGGGCGACTCTAATGAATGTCCAACCCAAATTTGTACAGTTTGAAGTCCGACTGCACACTGTACACGACATTGGCGTCGCCCTTTTGAGTCCGCTTATTTATTTCATTTTTGCGGCAAAACTTTTTTACGATGTTCAAATGAATCACCGGCAGTTTGGCGCTGTCGTCTCCGAAATGAACGCAATGCAAAAAAGGGTTTTTATTTATTTTGATTAACCCCCGGGCAAAGCGCAGAAAATTCGAAATATTCACACAAATCGATTGATTGATTGTATTCAAAGCGCTGATCGGAAACAAAAATAGCGGCTGTTGAGCGTCAAAGGCTTTTCATATTTTTAGACTTTTTCCCAAGTGTTTTTGATTTCTTTGTTCAACACTTTTGGCTGCTCCATTTACGTTTACATGCAATACAACGAAACTCATCAGTGGATGATTACTCTCGCAGAATTTTTATGGTAAAACTTAAAACTATTAAATTCTTTGCATTTTTTCAAAAAAATTTTAAGGTTCCACATTCACGGTGCGCCTTACCTTTTGAACTATACAAAATGTAAAAGAATTTTGTCCCAAGGATTTCCCCCGGTCATTTATTTGGCACTGAACAAAACCATACGCGAGGATTGCCTCTTACTGTACATGAAACTGTTCCAGCGTCACCGTATCGGCCACATAGGCGGGGTTACTGTACTTCGAGCTAACACGCTCCAGGAGAACATAGCTTCTACGAACAAATAAAAAAACTAATTGCCAAGAATTTGACAAGTGACAACCGATCGGTTCGAAAACGACGAGATTAATTGTTGTGAAAAGAGAATAAATCATTTTCAACGAGACGATTGATTATTATTTAGGAGGCACTGCTGCCTTTTTCAGCTTTAATCTGGGTTATAGGCCACTTTATCGAAGCTATTTGTGCACAAATGTTGGCTTAGGGACGCAAATGTCAGGGCACGATTATTATTATATTTAAATTCGGTCTTAATGCTTCCCTCCCTTTTGCTCAATATGTAAAAGTTGGGTAATCAACAAAAAAAGATTCACAGATTACAAATTGCATTTATTTTGATTAAAAATAGAATTTAACCGCCTTTCTTTCGTGCCCTAATTGTTCTTCTCTAAATGTGCAGGTGGTCCAAAAATTCTCGAGTTTTTAACCAGAATTCTTATGAGCAAAAAAAAAATTTCAAAAAACCCTGTCAAAACATGAAATAGCGGTGATTGTGGATTCTCGGCTTTTTTCAGTGGTTGGCTCAATTGCGCGGAGCGGTTTTCTGTTCCTATCCGACACTGATTTTTGCCAGAAATCATTTACTAAGACACGGGCCAAAATTTCATGCATTTCTTTCATAGAATTGTATCATATTCTATCGTTTTTTTTGTATGTGAACATTTTTTAGACCTTCCGGCGTTGCAAAAAGATGTTTAAAAAAAGAGAATAAAAGTTTGAAATGGCAATAACATTTTTCTAATTCCCGACCTTTCTCTGCCTTTCCAATGAATAGACAAACCCCTCTACTCCTAAAACGAAAGCCAGATATTTTTTTTTTAATTTTCACTAAAAAAGAGCGTTAATGCATTCATTTACTTTATTGGCGAAGTTCGCCTGGACCTATCAGCGGCGCAGAATGCGAATCTAACAAAACAACAAAAAAAAAAAGCAGCACCGCCAAACAATTATTTCCTTAAAATGTAGCCCAATTCATTACAAATTTAGAGAAAATTGGACTGATCGATTTTTAAACAATATATTTAATTAAATAAGTCCATTACGAGGCCATCAAAAGGTAATAAACGATGGCGACAATGACAGCGGAGAGCAACGCGAACACCAACATTTCCACTGGACTCTTCCTATGTAAATAACCGAACAAATTATCAAGATTTGTACATTACAACATACAACATTTTTGAGTTCGCTGTGGGTAAAGAAAAAGTGATATAAAAAACCAAAAAGCGTTTCGTCGAAATTGGTCGACTCGTTGTTAATCATTCGATGAAACCCATTTTTTTAATTCAATAATTACGACTCTAAGCAATCCCCTAACCTTTGGTCTGCCTTTCCCGTTTGGTCCGTCTTTTTGTCCGCGCCCATTTCCCGTTTGTCGTAGCTGTACTTCCAGTGTTCGGACTATTTTTTTTGAAATTTAAAAGAAAAAAAAAAGAGTCGTACCTCGTCGATTTCCCCGACGAAAAAGTCATCTTTCATCTGACGGGCGTCCGTTGAATGGCCTATTTTTGTACAATTCAAAAAGATCATTCGACCCAAAAGGCCGATTTTACCGATGTCCTCAAATGCTTCGGTTCGATCTTCACCCGCTTTTTCCAACAAAACTTCCATTCCGCCGGGGTGCTCGTCCAGAAATTTGGTCACATCGTAAACCTAAACATTTGACATTTCCTCCAAAAACAAAAAGAAATCAAAAAATTTAATCGTTTCTTTGATAAATCTAAAAAGGCGAGTTGAAACAACGGAATTTGCTGACTTTGTTGCCGATGATTATCCACGCGTCGCTGTTATTGTTGTGTTCGGCCACTTCGGCGCGAGTCAATTTCCGACCAGCTGTCATTTCTGGTCCGGAAATGGCTGAAATTAGCAAAAAATAAATGCATAATTGGACATTTAAATAGTCAAATGAATGTTTCGGCTGATCGCAGATTGATATCAGCCTCAGCCTACGGTAAGCTTGCTTTGTATGTAAGTCCCACCCAATTTACACAAAACGACCGGATAGTGTTTTATGATGGTAAAAGATGACGTTAAACTTGAGGTGAAAATGATTTTATTGTCAGTCTAACGCTATTGACGATTATTGAAGGATTGAAGCGCTATAATTCTTCAAAAAAACCAAACAAATCAAAATTGTAGACAGTTTGGCAGCGCATTATCCGGCAGTAGACAGTTCGGCAGAAATAAATATGTACAATTCTGGTAAAACTAAAGAATATGGGTGGGTGGGTACCTCTCAAAAATTGAATAGATTATCTCTTGAGCTCTGACGCACGAATGAAAGAATTTTTTGACGAAAAATTACTACATAGGTAAATACTTAGATATGAAGCAGGGGGAACAGGACGTTTGGGCCCTGCCGTTTGGGCCCCGACGTTTGGGCCCTGCCGTTTGGGCCCCGCCGTTTGGGCCCCAAGGACGTTTGGGCCCCAAGGAAATATTAGGGCTGCGTCGAAAGAAAAATTTTCGAAATCGGAATTTTTTTATTTTGGTTTTCGAAATTGCAACAAAAAAACACAAAGTTCGACGCAACCCTAATGCATACATATACATAAGTAAAAATACATCATCGTTTTCACATTCCTATTTTTTTACATCAATTACGGTCCACTATTTTTTGCCTAAGCTTAAGCTCAGGCTAGCTAGGCCTAAGCCTAAGCCTAACGAACCCTAGCTCAGGGTGGCTTAGGCCTAAGCTTAATGAACCCCTAAGCCTTGCAAATTTCAGATTGCACTTGAACTATTATTTTTGCGAGGAATTTTCGACAATTACCAAATGAACCCTGAATTTCCTGCAAATTTTCCGGATTATTGTATTTTGATTTTTATTTTTGCTATGTATTGTTCACTTGAAAAAAATTCTGACTAAATAAAAAAGCTTGGCAATTTGCTGCCAAACTCCCCTTTGAAAGTGGTGGGGCCCAAACGTCCGGGGCCCAAACGGCGGGGCCCAAACGTCCCCGGGGCCCAAACGGCAGGGCCCAAACGTCGGGGCCCAAACGGCATGGCCCAAACGACCCACACTCGAAGCAGGTCATTAGCCCAGGACTGAAGTGTCTCTTTCAGTGGGGACTCAGTTGCCCACTACTTAAGAAATGAGAAAATCACTTAAATTAAAACTTTATTGTGCGGTACTTTGGCAATAAATTTTTGTCAAATTGTGACCACTGCAGTCCAGGGCTAGATTCGTACATTGTCTGAGAGGTACCATATTCTTTAGTTTTCCCAAAATTCTCATATGCATGAATTCGGGTCAGAATCCGAATGTTTTAACCGATTCGAAACCGAACAAAGAAAGTTCCAAGCAGTCTTTTATTGAGTTTTCCACTAAACTGAAATTTATTTTAAGGGGTTTCAGCGCGTGAGTCAGAATCTGCGTTTGGTTGGCTGTTAGAAGAGTTATAGCGCACCAAAAACGGTACTAAATAAGCGATCAATCAAGAAGGATAGAAATAAAATGGCCCGTAAAATTAAATTTAAAAAAGAGCGCACCTTTTTTGTGCCGGTGTAATTCGGCGGAGAAATGACGAGGTGAAATGAGTAAAAGGAAGGAGAAAGGGGAGGGGCAAAGAGGAGATATTGAGTGAGATAACAGTGAAATAATCGGTCGATACAACAACATTGTGGAGGTTGTGTCGGATGGGTAGGCGGTGGGGCGACTGAAAACAAAAAGGAAAGGCCTAATTTGGATGATTGAAGAAGGGCGGCGGCGGTAAGGGGGACGGGAGGGGGGGGGGGGGGGGGGGGGGTAAAGGTAAAGGGGAAGACTGATTGGAGGAGTTGGGATGAAAGGATGGGGGGGGGGGTAAAGGGGAAGACTGATTGGAGGAGTTGAGATGAAAAGATGGGGGGGGGGGGGGGGGGGGAGGGAGTCAATACTGATAATAGGCTGCGTGTAGTTAATGGGGGGAGGACTGCTACAAATATACATATATGGGGCGATTTTCAATTTGATGTGGGGAGAGGGCAGAAGAAGGGGGGGGGGGGGGGGGTGGAGGCATATGAATTTTTGAAATTTCGTTGTGTATTTCTCTGCAAATTCTTTGGTAATAACCCCCCCCCCCCACTTTCTAAAATAGGGCAAAACGGATCCATTAAATCTGGCATGATAGATATGAACAAATTGAGCAATTGAAGAAAAATGCATCAGAATATTTTTTATGCCCTGAATGGTCTCGGTAATTTGTGGCACAGACATTGGGTCTGTTAAAAAATCTCAGGTACACTATTTCTTTCTTCTCCTTTTCATTTAATTTCGCGCTATCCAACAGAAGCGCATTTTATTTTAATGTTTTGGACGGTTTAACTTTCTTCTAAAGCATATCATTTTTACTTTGAAATTTCAGATAATTCTTAAAAATATAATTGAAAGATGTACCGACCTATCGTCTCCTATTTTCGGCAGTATCAGCAGTATTCGAAGTTGGAATGGCGCAATTACTTTCTCTCCACACATTTTTGGGGCCCGGTGGCCAACTGGCTCATCCCCCTTGCGGCGCTTGGTGACATCAGAAAGGTTTTGTCTAAGTAAAAAATAACTAAATAAATCCTATTTTAGGACCCCGAGATGGTGAACTTTTCTTCTCGTGAAAAGTCTTAAAATTCGAATATCTTTCAAGATCAGCGGGCCGATGTCGTGCGCACTGACAATTTACTCCTCCGTTTTCATGCGATTCGCTTGGAAAGTTCAGGTAATTGTTTTGGGAAAAGGGAATGCGGCCAATTCGTCCAATTTTTAGCCGAGGAATATGCTTCTGCTTGCCTGCCATATAACAAATTTCGGTGCCCAAAGCATCCAGGTCACTCCTTGGGCTTAAACATTCCGAGATCGCAAAATCCAAGACCGCCGTTCAGACTTTTTTAATCCCAACTAATTTTTTTGATTGAACTTTACGGGAGTTTTTTTTTGAAATTCTTATGAAAGCTGTTGGGTTGTACACCAATTTACGAGATAATCGCAGATTGTTCGCTTCTCCAATTACCATTTTCTCCATTTATACACGGACCCTTTTGCCGAAACAGTGAAGTTATGAGAGGGCAGACAAATCGAATCAAACGGATTTTATTATTATTAGTTTTTCAATTATCGTTGACGTGTTGCTAATTGTTGGAGATCGGGCAAATGAGTATTTGAATTTCTAAGTCATTTGATAAAATATAGGCAATGGTGGAGAATTGCGGTCCCGACGAAAAAAAATCTTAACAATTTCAAATGCATGTTTTCTAGGTGAAAATATGCGTAGAACACGAATCCGAGCTCGGATTTTGCGAATGTTGAACTCCGAACCCGAATTCGAACAATTTTTCGAAGTTTCAACGTGAAGATAATTTATGCATAAACCCAAAAAGGTTAAAACCTTCAAAAAAAAATGTACGAAAACGGTTGTAATAATGAGAATCGGGTTCGACATTCGCAAAATCCGAGCACGGATTCGTGTTCGACGCATTTTTTCACTCTATAAAACATACATTTAAAATTTTTTTTATCGTGACCGCAATTCTCCACCATTGCCAAAATATAGACAATAATAAAAAAAGGTATCTGTTTTTTGCTATTTCCAACGGTCTCCAGCATTTGCAGTAGTTAAAATAAGCAAATTATCCATTTGTTTATTATTGTATTATATAGTAAAGCATGGATTTGTTCTTTTAAAGCGCCGTTTGTTGTAAATTTTAACATTATTCAAATTTTAGGGTTCGTTGTATTGTGTTATGGGGTGGCACTCAAATAGACTCACTCCCATTGTTGTTTGCTTCAACTCATCGAGATCTTTCGGACTAATTAATTTTTATAGTATTTTGTCCTTGCCAGGATGTGATTGGCGAGGCTCTAAAAATACGAACACGAAAAAGCGGATGCGTCCAATAGGCTATCGTATTTCAAGCGACTGGCACAAAAAGTGTGGCTTTCCGCACAAAAATAACAAAAACTAATGGAAATCTTTTTTATAACGTCCTCCATGAGACAGTTTCACTGGCATTTCGGAATATATTATGGGAAATAAGTCAAGTGACTTAATAGCTTGATTTTACACACAAAGACATAAGCAAGTCCATCGCTTTAGAGTTCCATTCTTCAGCTACGGCTGCTGTTAATAAGTGTAACCACCGCCTGGACCGCGCTGTTGCGGATATGGTGGAGGTGCTTCTGGTGGTCCTGATCCGTACCCGTACCCTGAGTAAAATGGAAGTTCAAATGGATTTTCAACATAATTGTTAAATCTACCGCCTCCTGCTGACGGCGGCTGTTGCGGTGGATATGGTGCTCCTCCCCCACCGCTCGGCGGTTGCCACCCGTAACCGCCACCTCCGCCGCCCATTGGCGGTGCCTGTTGCTCGTACTTGGGAGGGCCCATCGTGTTCAGATTGCGAACGCGCAAAATGCGCACATGCGTACCCTGTGGCGGCATGCCCGGCAGCGGCTCATCGAAATCGCCCCAAACGTACACATTTCCTGGAGTCAAACGGGGAAACAAAGATGACCTTAAGATTCCGAAACTAAAAGTCCCTATTTGAAAGTTACAATCAATACCGGACCCATAAACCAACAAACGCAAAACTCGCCCGAATTGGCGGTAGTGAGACGGGGTTCGATGAGTGGCACCGGCATCTGTGCGGGCACTTGGTGCCACGTGAAGTTGGTCAGGTCGAGCGTCCAATAGTCCACCAGACGGACAACATTGCCACCGCCGTAGTCGACTTCGCCACCCGCCAATATAATGAACCCTAAAAGTGACAAAATTGCCAAATTTTGTCACAGTGCGAAAAAAGTTGTCTTGAAAATTTAAAAAATCAATCAGTTTGAAAATTAGAAATCAATCTAAAAACGATCACCAAACAATGTCAACATTTGGATTTAATTACTAAAGCTGAGACTTTTAAAAATCTTTTCCTTGGTTTTACCCGAAATTGAGTCAAGCGCCGCCTGTTTGCGTGCCGCCGGGAAGCCCCGCTGGGGATCCTGGTTCAGATATTGCGTGTTGAGCGGACCGCGAGTGCCAAGGCTGAGCACATGGACGCGACTGTGGTCAAAGTGTCCGTCAGGAGAGGCGGACACGAAGTAAATGTTCCTGAATAATGAAAGAAAACTAATAGACTTTATCTTTTTTTTAAAAACAATTTTTTGTTTTTGCTCTTTAGCCTCTCACCCTCGACTGAGAAACCCGTCGTAGAAATGGGACAGTTGCGAGCCTGGCACACTGAAGCGGTCGATCGGCTGCTGTGGTCCGCGCGCGTCCGCGTTTACGCGCACCACGTTCAGTGCTGGGCCATGGACCACCAAAAAAATTGCAAGTCCATGAAAAATTCGATGTTTTGATTAAATTCTTGCAAAAATCGTTCATTATATATTAATAGCTTAACATTAAACATTCAAATTTATATTTTCATAAGGAAATTCAGGTCCCAATGTTTTATTGGCAAAAATAATCCATGCCACTCACCACCAACTCGGGCGCGTCCTCGCGCATTGTGCAAATCCATTCCTCGTCGATGATCAGCGGCGCCTGCAGCAGCGAACGCGGCTCCGACATCATTTGCATGCCGTCCGCGCTCAGGTCCATGCGCCAGACGTGCATCTGCATGAATACAATAATTTCAAAGATAAAAAAAATTTAAATTTTAAATTAATATCGAATTCGCTAAAAACGCGGGTCGTTTCAATGGGTTTTCTGGGAAATCAGTCCGTTCTCTCAACCCACCACATATTGTCCATAATCTTCTGATTGCGAAACCAATACTAGCGCAGTGCCTCCGGCGGGGCTTGGACTTTTCAGTGCAAAAAGAAATTTGACGCGGCCTAAAAATTAAAAATTTTCAATCCCATTCCATCAAATGAAATGTGTTTATTCGGGTTTTGGGCGAAACGAATCAATTCGAAACCCCTTCAATTCTTATTTCTTTTACCTTGTACGCGAAGTGGAACCTCGCCAACAAAGCATTTCCGATTTGTGTCAAACACGACAAGACAAGTCATCGACTTTCTCGCACCTCTAAAAAAGTAAGATTTAAAAGAGCACTTTGCACACACTGATTCTAGAAAAGAAAACGCGGACCGGATTATCCGAGTTTTAGCCTAAAGTCCAGAGATTCCCTCCGGACTACCGGGGACAAAAGCGGGACTGATCGGCGCAAGTGACCGATTTATCCAGTGTTTTTTAATTCAAGTGAGAAGAAAACAACGAACGTAGTCTGACACGACTCATCAGCCACCGGGTCATAGAGGAAGTAGAGTTTGCTGGTGTCCAACGACTCCTGGACGTCCTGGAAGACGGAGAGACGCCACTTCCCGAACTGATGGTCCAATGGGTCAGGCGCTTGACCCCACGGAACGGAAATGTCCTCGCTTTGCACTTGTTGCATTCTTAGATTCTTCCTAAAAAATTATATAAACATTATGTTACACATAACGCAGTTCCAGTTTTGACGAGTGCTAGGGGGGGGGGGGGGGGAGGACAGCGGTCAAAAACAAAATTCAAACGATCGGGACATATGTCCGTCCCGAAAGTGGACAGGACGAGTCCAGTCAACGAATTCCCCGTTCAAATAAAACAAGCAGCCTAAATCAATGATGATCCGATATTTATATTTGTACCGAAGGCCCGAGGTCGATATTTAACCGTCCATTTCTTATTAGTAATATGTAACTGTAAAACAGGTATTATTATGAGAAAGAAGCGAGCCGAAAAATAGTAAAGAGGAGGGAAAGTGATAAACAAAAAACCAGAAATCAAAAAAAACTAAAGAATGTGAAAACGCCGACTCGTTCGGAAAGACATTGGATTCATGTACAAACATTTTGTTTTTCAAGTAAATAACTATGAAATTAAAAAAATTCAAATACACTCAACACTTTTATTTTATCACAACAAAAATACAATTCTTAATGATAATTTTTTTCAAGAATTTCCGTCCAACATTTTTTGCATCTCGTGCCACCTGTGAACCAAAATAAAAGCATTTTGGAGAGGTTCGGCAGGCCGATGAGCGCCGCCGGGAAAAAAAAATGAAATTTAGTGAAATCAGTTAGGAAAATGTATAAAACCGGGTTAAAAATCCGCCCCTGAAGATGGCGTCACCGAGCAATAAAATGCACCCATTTTTTTCGCCTATGCCCGACCGACACGGACGTTTCCCTTACTTTCCTCATTTAAAAAAACTTTTAATTTAAACCAATGCTCGCGTTTTTCCCTGACTTTTATATCACTTCACACAAAAAACGATGAATTGTTAAGACCGTCAGTAAAGTAAATGTTCACATACAAAAAACGATAGAATATGATACAATTCTATGAAAAAAATGCAAAAAAATTTTGGCCCGTGGCATTCGAATCGCTCATTTAACAATTTTTAAAAATTCATTTTTCCGCACGATTTCTTGTGCTTTGTCAGATAGGACTTCACTTTAAATGATTTCTGGCAGCGAGGGCATTCGAAGGGTTTTTCCGCTGAAAATTTTTGTTTTTAAAAATAAGCCTTTGAAACAATTAAACACCTCCGTGGGTCCGTTCATGTGCACGGCAATTGCTGCGGTCCGCAAAAGTTTTGTCGCAGGTTTCGCATTTGTATGGTTTGTTTCCGTCTGAAAATTAAAATATTTAGTGTTCTGTTAATAAATACTTTTTTTTCCTTTAAAAAACCCTAATTATTTTTTATTTATTGATCGTTCCTTAAAAATTGTTTCTTACTGTGCGTTCGCATGTGTCCGTTCAGAAGCCACGGGCGTCCGAATTGTTTGTGACAAATTTCGCACTCGGCCTTCGCCGGGTCGTCGCCTGCGACAGAACGCGGGGGCGCCGTCACTATCTTCCTAGGCCGTTTTGGAGTCGTTTGCGTTATCCCATCATCGCGGCCCACACGCTCCGTCGGACGCTCACGTTCAGTGCGAATAACTTCGACCTGAAAATGGACAAACGCATAAAAATAAAACAAAGGCTAAAGTTTAATTTGTTCCAAATTTTCATTGAATTTTACATCCCAGTTGATCTTGAAAAAAATAAGCAGCATTTTGGTATTTACATAGCTTTTATTTTTGTTTATTCATTCCCCCAAAATCCACCGTGTCCGCCGAAGATGAACATGTACTGCTCGGCCCTGTCGAACTGCCCGCACTTCCCAAGTGTTGTTGCAGTTGCCTCCGCTGTTGCTGCCACATGACGCTCGTCTGCGGTTGTCGTTCCGTTATCCCAGTTGGCGTCCAACCGCCCGGTCTGATGGAATTGGCCATCGCCGCGAGAGCTGCCAACTGAGATTGTTTGGCTATGTCCGCTACAGCCGGGAAGAAACCGGCTGGCAGTACTCCAAAGTTGGCCATCAGCCCCTGGAGAGGACAGAGAAATGGTTTAGACCAAATCCCAACACATCCACCCACCGAATTGATTAATGCCATCGCCATCTGCTGGAAGTTCGGCGTCTGTTGTACGTGCTGTTTCGCCTGTTGGCTCAGAATGCCGCTCGCCTGAGCATACGGATGGAAGCGATGATTGGCATAGGCAGCTCCAGATTGGTGTTGGGAAGTCAGCGATGCGGCTGTAACCAACAGAAGGTCAAATCAAACTTGCTAAAACCCTTCACCGAACCTTGCTTCCATTGTTGAGCTGCCACCCTCGTACTTGGCGAGCCAGTCGGACCATTGTTGTCGGCAGAAGTTGCCGAGGACGTCGACGTGGAGGCCACATTTGTTGTTCCAACCGACTGCTCCCCCTGGGAGCTCGTCGAACTGACCACGTTCGGTGAGCTCTGCTTGCCGATGTGTGCACTTTTATAATGAGCAAACAACTGCTCCTCGGTCGGGAACACGCAGCCGCACAATTGGCCATCCTTCAGACGGAAGGTGCACGCAAAGCAACCCTGGGGCAGTTGTCCGGAGGCACAGGCCATCAACAAGGCTGGGATGGACAGAGCGGATGCTGGGCCGGTCGAGAGTCTGAAAGTTGTAGGGTCGGAGGATGTCAAGGAAATGCGAACATAAACACTGACCCGTCGCTTCCATTCGACATCGAAGGCCCATTCGGAGGCAGAAAGGGACCACCGGAAAAGGCACCGACTGGAAGCATTGATTCACAAAATTTGCAGAGAAAATTTTCAAAGTAATTAAAAAAGCTTAAACTTCAAAAAAGTCACCAAAATAGCCGAAATTTGTATATTCATTTGTTTCTTGGGGGTTTCGGGTGCGTTTATTTTGAATTTGACCTCATTTCGAACCCCGAATCTGAAAAAAATTGCGCGGAAACCCTATGAAAAAAGTTATAATTTTCCACATTACTATTTTATTTTTTTGAAAGCCAACTGATTTTTGCATTTACACAGTGGCCGGCCGGACAGTTCAGTCCAAGCTCATAACTTTGGTTTCCGCGCAAAAATTTTTTTCAGATTCGTGCGTTATGTTTAGAGTGGAGTCGATTGGTATATGATTTGACGGAAAACATTTTACACCGATAAACGACAGTTTTTCCATTTTTTTGTCTAAATTATTCGAAAACCAATCTCAAAAAAAAGCACAAGTTTTTGAAAATTCCGACCTCTATATAAAATTTTCCCACAAATATTGGATAAATGAATTGATATGTACATATTCTGTAAAAACGGAGTGACATAATGTCACCGTGTGGCGGATGTCTTCGGATTTTTTTCTTTGAATGGAACGTCTGTTGTTGTTGCGGTGTCCACACATCCAACCCCCCCCCCCAACCACAATTACAACGCGTAAACACAACAAATTTGGTGAGGTGGACAGACCCCCCCCCCCCCCTCCCTCCTTAATCAATAGGCCCCCCTTTCTCAGGACTCAAAAAATGTTCGAAAATCCGAAGGTTTGTGTTGACAGGTGTAATCCCATCAGCACCGGGGGGGGGGGGGGGGGAGGTGATGTTATTACAACCCAACAACAACATACATAACAGAACATTCGGCAAAACTTTGATGGTGGCCGAAAGGAAATGAGGAGAATGTGCGGACGAAGGGAGGGGGGAGGGGGGGGGGGGGTACCCGGAAATTCGCATTTCTTTAAATCTGGGGTCTACCGTATACATATAAAACTTTTTGGCTTGCTTACGAATTAGCGTACGCCACACACACATAATTTTCTGTTCATTTGCCGTCGGCTCTTTTATGAAGTGCCCGGAGGCAAATGCCAATTTTAATGGGGCAAACTGAGAAGAAACCAAAGCATCGACAAGGGAGGGGGGGGGGAGACACATCCCCCGGGGGGGGGGGGAAACCTGGACAAGTTTTATGGCACAGAATCAGAAAAAGCCGACGACAATGTGTCGGTTCGAATGGATGCCAAGAAAAAACATGTGGGGGTGGGGGGGGGGGGAGGTGGGGGCCTTCGGAATGTTTTCCGATCAAAGGATTACTGTAAGTTGCTGTAAGCATTAGGAAGGAGAAGTCAATTAATTGTGTCAATATACCTAATTTGTAAGCAGAATTTTCCCCGTTGATGGCATAAAATTAAAAAAGAAATTGGAATTTTCTCATTGTTCGGCCGGTGGTCATCGTTTCGGCCTCCCCTCCCCGGTTCCCATCATTATCATAAATTTGTTTGCCGAACAACAACAAATCCAAAAAAATTTGTCCAGGAGAGAGATAAATAGTGTTCCTTCCCCGGATAATAAATTTGGTTGCCCAATTCGTGGGACTCAAAATATGTACTGAGTGAGCGAATGGGCGGACACAAAAAACTGCTGCAAATGGAAAACGGATGGGCGGGGGGGCCAATCTTTGTACATATTTTGTTGGCACAATTTAAAGGCCATTCAAAAAGTTAAATTTTGAAGTGGGGGCATAAATTTTATGCTTTTAGAACGATTTATTTGCGTTAATTTGTTCGGATTTTGAGGGGGGGGGGGAGAGAAAAGTACAAAATGATCCAACAAATCTTAAAATCTTATTACAGTAAAAGGACGGGCGGGGGATGTCTTTCGGAAGTGACAAGCGAAAGAAGGCATCCCCCCCCCCCCCATCAGTTGTTAGTTTTGTGTCGCGGATTAAAAATTGTGTCAAAATCAAACAAAATTTTTTGAATTATTTGAATATTGGGGAGGAAAATGGCTGGGGCGGGTTGGGGGGGAGGTGCCATGAAACGATAATTTTTAGGATGGGTCGAGTCGATTGGGGGGGGGGGGGGAGGGATTACCACCAACACAGCACAGAACGAATTGTTGATGACCATGATCATCATCAACAGATGAACAGCAAATCACGAACATCGTCCATAGAAAGTATGATCGATGAACGAATTGATTTTGGACACGCAAATTCCAATGTTCTTTACGAAATGTTCTGCCAATTTAATTTGTGGTAAATTAATTAAACTAACATAAACTGTTGCCAGTTTTTCAAAAAGAAAAGTGTTAGGCCATCCGACTACAAAAAAAAGATTAAATAATGTAATAAAAAATATGCAAATGTTGGACACCCACCCAATTACATAATATGTGTGTGTATTAATGTCCATTCAATCCGACCGATCAAACAGATGATAAAAGTGTGATCGAAACAAAAAGAATGCAACATTATTTATTTATGTTGATAAGAATGCCTATTTGCATATAATATTATTTACATTTGTTTTGGGTGGCTCTTTTAGTCAAAATGGAATAAAATAAAAGGTTTCTTTGGGTTTAATTGTTAAATGTTCCAAAATATTCTTTGGGCGGGTGGACAAAAAGAACGTCGCTATCATTCATCAAAAATCAGAGGCCGACTTATGCCCTGTCGTTGGTGTGAATATATTTTTAAGCATCACTCCCTCCCCCCCCCCCCCCCCCCGGGCATCTTCTGCACTTTCTTCTGTCACTTCCCGTGAAGTGAAAATTGGGCAATAATCGCCGGAGGGGCCGACTGGCTTCTGGTGGCCTGAGCTTCTGTGCTGGCCAATGTTTTGATGACGGGCGAGTCACACACATTTTGGCCGAATGTGTGGCCGGACCAGCGGATCCCCCCGCCCACCCCATTCAATTTGCGCGGGTCAATTTGGCGTTGTTCCTTTTGCTCGGTGGCGGCCCACGGACGGTACAATTCAGCGCTGACAATCCAGCTCCGCCAAATTTGTGATTCTGTGCGCTGTTCTCGCGGCCTGAAATTTTGGATTTGACTGACAAAATCTCCTTGAAGTCTGTCTGATCTGCTGACATCGTCTTCATACCCGAGGCTTTTAATGACACCAATTAACTGTGATCGATTGTGAAAAGAACGATAAGCGATGGCGCTGAATTGTCCTTGGCTAAATCGTCATGCTCCGGTCGGCCAATCGGTCCGGCAAATCACCCACAAACAATCATTACATCATTTTCGATGGTGGCGGAAGAATTTTCTTCCTTTTTTCACACGTACTCCCATTATTACCATCCAAATTGCTTGCTTCCTCTCCCCTCGGGCGCTTGTAAATTATTGGAATTGTTTTTACGGAAGTTAAAAAAGAGCAATAACTTTGTACAATGAATGCAAATTTGTATTTTCTGATGAAGTTAATTCACAAAATCCGAAAAGACGACGTCCAGATTATGTTTTACGCTCTTCTGATCGATTCAAATGTTTTTATGCTCATTAACCAAACGAAATCATTTTTCAGAAAGGACAAAAACAAATATTTCCAATTCCAACTTCAAAACGGGCACTTTATTTGCTCGAAATAAAATTGTAACGTTTTTGAAGGAATTTTAACAACTGAAAATTAACTTTAACTGCACTTGGGGATTATTTTTATTATTCAATTGGTAAACATTTTTTTGTTTTGTTTTCAACAAAACTTTTTGGGACACCCGCCGAATGCGCTGCTCGTCGCTGGTGGCTGCTGATTTTGTTTGCATTTTATTCACCCAACGTAAAAAGTCGGTCGTCGTTATCCCCCCCCCCCCACCACCGTAAATCCAATCAAATCCGAAAGTCCGCCGTCTCACTCAAATCCTCGACATTTTCTACTCGCATTTTTCATTATCCCCCCGAATTTCATTTGCCCCCCCCCCCTCTTCACTCACTCTTTTCGATGATATTTCGCGCAGCGAAAATGAAAGCGCCCGCGGGGGGGAGGGCTTATTTATAATAGCAAATTGACGCCGCGGGGGAGTCAATTCCGAATAATAATATTCAAATGTTTTTGTTTGTATCGCTTAAACAGAAGAAAGGTAAAAAACAATTTTGGACGCGTCCCTTCAGGCGTTTCTTTGCCTTAATTATTTTTTTAGGAGAAAAGCGAGAAAAATTAAATTGAATTATTGAAGATAACCTAAAAAACCAAAATGTTAACCTAACCGCCCATATTATTTTTAGTGTTTAGCCCCCAATTCTTCGCATTTGCACTTTTCATTGTTGCCGCTGGCGATGTGTCAGCTGAAAGCGGACATCGCCGGGGGGGGGGGGGGGAGTGGGCGAAGCAAAGTAAAAATTCCTTTCCCTCCGGGGGGGGCGGCGGCGTCCCTTTCCGTTTCCCTTCCCAACAATTTGAACTCGTTTCAAGCCCAAGGGCGAAAGACGAAGAGAGTGTTTGTTGGTGTACACATAATACGACCAATTTACACTCAATTTTCCATTGTCCACCCAATTTCAGGTACTTTTGAAGTTGGCAGCGCCAATTTTGGACAAATATTTTTTGCGTTTCAGAGATTTGGGCGGCCTTTAGTCGTTTGAATCGAATCGAAAGTCAAAATGTTTCACTCTTTCAAATTAAAATAAATAATTTATTTTTTTAGCCATTCGAAACATAAAAAAGGACTTCCATAATTAAAGGCATCCCATAAAATTTACTCAATTTGGCCAAATTTTGTGTCCAATTGTCCCCTTTTTGAAGTGTTTTACTGCGCGAGAAGCCACGTGACCTTTTCTTCTTTATTTCGCCCCAAACAATTAATATTAATAATTATTTTACGCGCAATTACAACAAAAACTCCTCCCAATTCTTTGCTTGCATTGTTCTGCTCAATTATTTATGCTCCAATTGCTTCTTTCAACATCATTTTGTTAAGCGTAAAGCAGCCACCCCCCCCCCCCCCCCCCAAAAGCATTGAGAGGAGTTTTTGCACTTTACCCAACCTCCCGAATACTTTCGGCCTCTTCACCGCCAACTTTACAGCCCAAAAACTGAGCACATTCGCATATTATTACATCAAATTTTTTTGTCTATTTATTGCCCCCCAAAGAAACTCCGTCCTTTTGATGCGCTTATGGCCAAAGGCGGCCAGTGTTTCCAAGACCCACAAATTTTGTGCTGATCGAATCCGGGATTTGAAACTGATCTAGCCATTGGGCAGATCAGCAGATTGCTTTCCCCGAAAGGTGTAAGCGAATGATCGGAATGTTTTTTTGGATTTTTTTGCCTGTCGTCTCAGAAGTCCTTTTGCTTTTCTTTTGTCTTTTTGTGTGTTCACTGTCCAAAAGCCGGCTTTTCCCCCAGCCATCCCACAAATTGGCGCAATTGCAACCGTTGGAAGCGATAACATTGCGCTGCTTCCTTTTATTAACAGAACCCCCCCCCCCCCCCCCCCCCCCTCCCCCCTCCCCCCTTTTGCCCCCCCCGCCTTCCCCCCCCCCCCCCCCCCCCGCACCCGCTTTTGCCCCCCCCTTTCCCCCCCCCCTTTTGCCCCCCCGCTTTTGCCCCCCCCCGCTTTTGCCCCCTGCGATTATCTCCACGAAAAGGCGGGCGGCTCCATCCCCCCCCCCAACACAACAAATTCGCGCAACAGTCACAAAGTCTGATGCTAGGACCGACCAAAGTCAATTGAATTAACCAAAACCGTTCTATTTACGCAGGGAAAGGCGAAATTCGCTTGGGACCTTTTTTTGGATTGTTTTTTTATTGTAATTTTACGAATTTTCTGCGAAATTCTTCAAGAAATATTTCAAAATAAACATTACTCCAAATTCCAAAGCCCCCCTACCTGATTAATAAGGTACACTTAAGAAAGTTGACAAAATGAACATATTTCCTCTCCCAAAATGAATCATTTGCCCAAAAAGCGTGATCAGTCGGACAAATTGCCAAAATGAGGGCAAAAAATGTGATCGGATAAATGTGACCGACCAACTTTTGTGCGCACGCATAAATCATAAAGAAAGATTCGCTGAACATTTTGCGGGAGTGGCCCAATTCGCCGAAAATTGAAAGGTGCCCGCCGGCAAAGAAATGAAAGTTCAAATAAAAGGTGGCTGCTTTCACAGAACCTTGGCTACCATTTTGGTTCGATTCCCGACCATTGCTTCTAATTTACCTACCAAAACATTTGAATGTATTAATTACTAAAAGTCATTAGTAATGAATGACTCATTACCCCCAAATTTTGTAATTTCAATGAATCACAGACAGAAGACAACAACTCCTGCCTGACTGACTAAATTGTTCATGAGCACATTGCTCAACCAAATGTCCATTTTCGCTATTTCCCAATTTTCTCCCCTTTAAATGTCATGGTATCCGCCGCGTCCATTTCGTCCAATCAATTTTCTTTTCACCGTGTCCCCCAAGGGCATTTTGCCAGCCGACAGGCGAATATTTTTCTCAAGGTCTTCTTCACATTGCCACCGAGGCAACAACGCCCGCCCAATCCAATTGAATCCATCAAATTTTAAAACATTTATATACCAATCCATCCTTCCAAAATCACTACGTTCAAACACCCAATTCATCACAAAAAACGAAGAACATTTTCATTGAGATTGTAAGGCGATTGTGAACAAGGCACAAAGAAAGTGTCCATGGGCATTTGAAATGCGCCGGAGGGGAGATGCTTTCTTTTCTTTGGTTTTCAGAGGGTTCAGGCGGCAATGAATTGACATTCTTTTGCTAATCTGAATTAAAAAAGCCCATTAGTTCCAAAAAATCGCGGTACATATTTGTGTCTCAGAGGCAATTTGACGCCACCCAAATTTGGCGATTAGTAAGCTGTGGCCTTAGGGCAAATTCGCTTGAATAATTTTTGTTTTTGTTGTTCAAAAAGGTGGTGAGGTGAATACATTAATTAATGTACTTGCATAAAATGCTTTCACTTTGTTTGTTCAACCTGACACGATGATAGCCTATGGCTTTTATCATCCCTTCGGCTTTTCCTCCCTGTTTTCTGACCATTAAATTGGTTGCCCCCCGGCGGCATAATTATGGCATTTGCCATGCCCATTCGATCGACCGGTGCTGGCCACAATTTTACGACTGGGAACAACCGGAAAATATAAAGTAATCGCAGCACAACACTAACACCCCCAACAGAATGGACAAAAATTTATGGGCTTATGCAAAACGTAAATTATTTGTGTACATTTGGACATTTCCATTTTTTTGAATTAAAGATTATTAAAAAATTTCAATTAAAGCGTTGGCTCGCTTGGATTATCACCATTTTTTCCCCCGTTGATCACTTTTTATCCCTCCACTTTTTCACGTCATTTCTCCGCTTGAATAGACAAAATGTTATGAGCAAAGAACATTTTTTTCTTTTGGATTATCGTTCGATGCTCCGTTCTACGCTGGGGGAGACAATTTCCATCCCCCGCGGCGATATTCTGTCAAGGCAATTGTTCGCTCAATTTTTTATCAAAATAATGCTCATCTCCATGCTTTAACGCTTCACAACATCGAATCATAGGCTAAAATTAGAGCTCGATGGGAGCGGTATCCCAGCTAATAGGTGGGAATTTCCGAGAATGTCAAACTCGGGACCGAGAATTACAATTACTAATGAATGAATAAATGCCTATCGATTTAAACACAGAATTCCTTTTTAAATTGAAATCATTTATTGTACATTTAAACTAATTATCCACATTATCTCTTTTTTTTGAAGGATTCTTAAGGATTTGTTTATCTTTTTATTATCTTTTTGCGACCGATTTTCGTGTCTTCACTTTTACTTTCACTTTCACTCAATTAAAGTGCGTAAAAAATAATGTGGATTTAATTGGCGGGCTCTCACAAAGTGCATTTTGTCACCCATCCCCATTAAATAATTGTGCTGCAAATTCATTCACATCAGTCCCCGGCCAATTCCCGAACGAATCGTTGCGCGTCTCGTCGTTGTCGTGTCGAGAGTGAAATTTGTGCGCAATGTGTGGGGGGGGGGGGGGTGGGGGGGGAGGGGGAAATGTCTCTTTTTCCTTATTGGGGGGGGGGGGGGGGGGAGGTGTCTTCATCATCATCTTCAACAGCGTCGTCGTCACCATCTTCCGCCTTCCGTCTCTTCCATCTTTCTTCTGTCCCCTCCCCCCCCCCCCCCGCCTTCCGTCCATCCGAAAAAGTCACAGAGACCGACTGAAAGTGTGCGGTTGAAGACACACATTCATATTCTCGATCGGAGGATCAGACATCGCCTCGCTTAGTCATTTTCCCCATTTGAGGAAACTTTGCTTCAATCGAGCACGAAATTTGCTAAAAAATAAATGTTTTTTTGCATTGCTTTTTGCCTCAACCTTTTTCCCATAATTTTGGCCATATTTCTTACCCATTTTCAACATTTTTGCTCATTTTTTGCGGATTGATCGAATCGCACTTTCCTTACCTTAATCCGTCCGTGTGGATGACCGACCACCGGTTTCCGATCAAATCCCCCCCCCCCCCAGCTGTAGATTGATTTATCTAGCCCCTGAGCGCTCATCCACAAATTGAGGAGTGCGAATTGTTTGATCATCTCCCATTCTCGAATCCATTCTCGACATTTCCAATTGCCGCAAATCGCCCCCCTCCCATTCACTCCTCCATTACTCATCTCAAAATTTATCTCCTCCATCCCATCGTCAATCATCAGCCGAGTCGAGAGTTCCCACACGCAAATGCATTCGAAAGTATTTAAATGGCGTTTGAAGCGATAAAAAATGAATGAATATCTATCGGAAGTGGACATGCGGTGGCGGGGGGGGGGGGAAATCCGCCGATGGATACGGCGAATTTTCCCCCGAGGCGAGCGCTCACACCAACAAAGAATGGGAAGAAGCAGTCCGTTTATTAGCTTTTTATCCAATTTTATTCTCGACATATGAGCGGAATTCTAATCTCGATTTATATTCAAATGTGTGGCATTACGTTCTTTGCGCCAAAGATTTTTAATAAAAATTACAGTGAGAGAAATTAGCAGTTTAAATATTCGTGGCTAATTTAAGATTTGCTTAATTGTGATAATTTGGGCTCCCGACAATGCCGAGACGGCAGAGAGAGTGCCCTTGCCCTGAGATGGGAAGAGGAAGGGCGCAAAGGAAAGGAAAGGATAGAGCTGCCCCCCGGGGATAGGGAAGGCCGGGTCCGAGTCCCACCGCGCCATCAGATAGATGCATAATGCCAAAGCTGAAAATGTAATTCTAAGCCCGAACCGAGACTCTTGAGCATCTATTGTTTCGTAAAGTAACGAACGGTCAGTTCGAACCAAATTGCCATAACGTAAAAACATAAACAATTCGCTCCTTTCTAGAGACCAAATTTGACATTTCCATCGTCGCCCGGGGACATTTCAGGAGAAAGACACCCCGAGGGGCATTTTCCATTGATGCAAAGGGCCAATGAATGGTCCAGACAGCTGTTAAGCGCCCTCCACCTCCAACGGATGAGGCGGAGGACGTCCTTCGACTTCGAAGACCCTCAATTTGCAACCACAGCCGGTTCCCCTCCCCCCCCCCCCCCGCAAATTCCCCTATTCCTCCCCCCCCCCCCCTCAATCCGCTGACCGATGCGGGGGACAATTCAGCGCTACTGGCGCTATGCTTTTGCTAACAAAACTAATTCATACGAATTGGTAGCCTTCGAGAGAGCTCAAAGTCTCTTTTGTGGTTTTCAGAAGCTCTTCTAATATCGCCGATTATGCAAAAGCATTTGGTCGATTGTCACGGCGCTGAGTTGTCCCACCTCGCATTCTGACCGCCGCTACAAATTTCGCTGGCCATTAAACATTGGGCCGCCGGTGGTAGAAAGGAAAGTGTGGATGGGGAGAAAGGGCGGGCACACATTCCCTCCCCCCCCCCCCCCCCCCCCCCCCCCCCTCAACAAATGGAGAAAGAGGAGGTTGGTTGGGGTTGGGTTGGTTGTTGTTTCCTGCTGTTGATGATGATGACAAATGAACAATTTGAGGGGATATTGCCTTAGAACCGGTGTGGAGTATGGAAAAGGGGGGGGGGGGGGGGAGGTGATCTGATGGAAAGGAAATGTGAAGAAAGTCCACGAACATTTCCTGAACCCGTAAATATTGTTTTTTGCCAAAAAAAGAAAGGCATTTGCGGGTAGTTTTACCGATTTTGGGGTTGACGGAGGGGGGGGGGGGGAGGGAGGGTTAGTCCTTTTGCTCCATTTATTTATGAATGAACCCCATTAAAATCTTTGAAATGCTTTTTACAAATTCGACAAAATTATTTAAGCATTTTTTACATTAAAAATCCCCCCCCCCCCGTCCAATAAAATCATTGCATTTTTAGTGAATTATTTCAGCTCTCTCTGCCCACACATTTCGCCAATTCTCGCTCCAATTACCTCCGAATTTCCATTGTTATTATTACATTGTATTATTATCGCCACAATTTCTTTTACTATGGCGCAATTTCGCCTGTCCAACGTCCATCCGTCGACTGATCGCTTTTTCCGATTGCCCCGGGCAATTAGCGAATAAAATTGCCGCGGGCAATTGGTGCCATCTCCACAAAAGAATTAATTCTCGCAAAATTTAATTGCGCAATAATTATCCCTTTATTATTTGGCCATTTGTAAAGGGAATTTACATTTATTTATTTCATTAAATGTTAATTTATTTCGGCTGATATTCGTCTTCGTTTAATTTAAATATTCAAAAAAGGATTTTGGCTTTCTGTTGCATTCAGAAGCTTTTGCTTTGCCGATCTCTTATCTTTGTTCATCATTATCCATTCATTTGTCAGCAAAAGCAAAGAATCGGGGGGGGGGGGGGAGGGAATCAGCTGATTTGTGAGTTCGGTTCCGCTCTCTGCAAGACGACATAAATCCTGCCCGACCCGACCAAGCCGTCCATTGTCAGAGGCATCGTCACATTGTCGTCAAAATCCCTCTCGATGATGACATTCCCTCATAATCCGCCCCCCCCCCCAAATTACTCTTTTCGGCTCTTCCAAATGCCAAAGGAGGGCGAGCGAGCTGCTGATCAGCCTTGGCCAAATGATCAGAGCGCTTCTCCCCGTCTGTCCGATCACTTTGGAGGACACCTGTTCCCCCATTCAATCCCGTCACTCGACTTACCCACCACAAATGTTCCGCATTCGACAAATTTTCTCAAGAAAAAACAAATCACACGAAGTGAAGGGTCGGCGGAATTCTTTAATAATTAATGGCGGAGAGCGACGAACGATTTATCTCGCAAAATCACAACTTAATGACCCACTTAAATATCCTTAATTACCTCACATTTTTGAATTTGTTTACCCAACATTTACGCACAGACATTTTGGGTGCATAAAACAACGAATTTTATTGTACAGAGTTCAGCGCACAAAATCAAATTAACTAATAATCACAACGTAAACATATTTCAAAATGGGACAGAGAATGCGACGACGCATTACCGTATTGGCCACTCTGATCGCTTTGATCGCATCATACGGTAGGTAACATTTACATCGTAGGATTTCTGGTCCAATCGAAGATTAGCGTATGTTAATTAATAATTATATGCAAATTATAACAAATCACTTTTATGCGGCGGCATCATAAAAACATAACATTTATACGGACATATTCATTAACTAATTAAAGCATACGCGCAGCACATTTATTTATTCGCTCATAATTTTTTTGGCTTTCGAGAAAAAGATGGGAAAAAAAGATAATTTGGAGGATTAAAGAAAATGTAGAAAATACACTTACAAATTAATTGCTTATAATTTCAGGAGCTGTTGCTGAACCTATCGCAAATGTCAGTGAACCAACAACAATTTTGTCCTCTGAAGTGACGACGACGACGGCAACAAGTTTGGAAGAACCAAGGAGTACAACCACTGAAAATCCCAGCTCAACCGCCGTAATTTTTTAAAAATTTAATTTTTTGATAGCTCTGACAAAGAGTTGGACGAAAATTTCAAAAATTCCGGCTTCTGATTCCATAATCGGTTATGTCCTGCCACAGAACCATGAGGAGGAGACGCCGAACCACGGGATGATCAGGCTGGACGATGGTGATCAAATGGACGGAGAGACGGAAATGGTGCCGAAGGTTGCTGCGGTGGGTAAATGAAAGAACATAAAACAATTAATTACCTAATTACTTATATTTACTCAACAGGGGGAGGAAATTGCCAAATCGGACACGGAAATGCCGGAAAATGTGCAACAACGGCAAGACGAAGTGCCAAAGGCTGTGCAGCCTGAATTGGCCGACCCAAAAGGCAACGAAACGGAAGGGACGTTGAAGGCGGAAGAGGAGGAGGCCGAGACGGAGCAGAAACAACTGCAGAAGGATGGGGCAGAAGGGAAGGAGACCGCAAAAAGCAGCGAGGATAAAGCGGAAAAGGTAAAGACTTTTAAAAAGTGAAAAACAATTAGCAAATTTGGAATAAATGCCGCATTTTGATGTAAATCAGAATCCAATAAAAACATTGCACTTATTGCAGGGAATGAAGGAGCATCTTCAGCATACTGTGATGGCCTCGGGCGATGATCCCTTCCAAACATCCACAATAACCCAATTGACTACGGTACAACAAAACGAGGAGCAACAGAAGAAAGAAGGGAATAAGGAAGAAAAGGAGGAGAAGAAAGAGGAGTCCAAAGAGAAAATGGAAGAGAAGAAAGAAAGGAATAAGGAAGGAAAGGAGGAGAAGGAGAAGAAAGAGGAGTCCAAAGAGAAAATGGAAGAGAAGAAAGAAGGGAATAAGGAAGTAAAGGAGGAGAAGGAGAAGAAAGAGGAGGCCAAAGAGAAAATGGAAGAGAAGAACGAAGAAAATAAGAATGGCAAAAAGGAGGCGGGAGAGAACGATAAAATGGAAAGGAAGAATGAGGAAAATAGTGGAGGAAAAGAGGAGGTAAATGCGGAGAAAGTGAAAGAGAGTCAAAATGAAGAAGAAAAGAGCGAGGGTGAAAAAGAAACAGAGAAAGGAAACAGTCCGTTTAAAGTGGAGGAGGCTAAGAAGCCAGAGGAAAATGCGACGGCGGTTCCTTTGAGTGAAAAGGGTAAGCAAAAGCATCTCATTTATCGTGTATTTAAAGGCTTAAGATGTTGAACAACCGCTTAACATTGACATGGCGCCGGTTCATGAACAGCAGGAAGATGGTCAACACGAACAAATCCAGCGGGAGGAGGAAAGCCCCAATTCGGAGGAAGTCAGTGATTTTATTATTTACAAATGATTAATTTTCGTTTCCAATCAACAGGGAGCAGCACATAAAGATGGCGAAGTGATTGGTGCCGCCGATAGTACAAATTTGTTAGAATTAATCGTAATTTTTTGGAAATTTAGTGACCGAAGGCCTAAATAAAAGCCATGCCCTGAGGGAGGAAGAAAAGCCAATTGTTTTCCCGGCCGAACATGCAGAAGCCGTCACAACGCAATCAGACACGTCTTTAAAGGCAAAATTTAATTACATTATTTTTAAAAATAAAACATTTAGCCTAACTCTCATTTTGGCACCGATGGAGGAGGCAATGAGGAGGAAAAGGAAGCGGAGGAAGAGGAGAAGCTGCCCCAGCCCGGACGAGCACAGATCACGCACATGGGCCGAGAAGGGGACACAACGCCAGAAAAGGAAAAGGTGCCAATGCCAAATTAATTTTTTAAATTTAACAAATTCTTTAAGAAGAAAAATTCTGACGTTGCGGAACAACAAAAACATCAGCATGAACTTGAAATTGGACATTTTAATGTAAATGAGGGAAGTGACGGCTTCGAAGAGATTACCCGCGAGGAGGCCGCACAGCCGGCGGCCACAACGACCGAAGAGCGCCAACCCCACAACAATCAGCATGCCTTTGAAGTGGTGGCCAACGAAGGCGAGAACATTTTAATTTAATTTTATTTTATTTTATATAATTAAACAATTTATTTGTTTAGGAAACCACGATGAGGAGACGTCGTCGCCATCTTCAGTGATGGCAACAACAATTTTGGCTTCATCCCCAACACCAACGACGACAGTTAGGACAGAAACTGCAAAATCGGCTGATCAGACGGAGACGACGCCACAGCCCCGACGGGAAGAAGCTGAACAAGGCGCGGAAGGGGGAGAAAAAGCGTCCAATGGCCCCCCCGGGTCGACGGACGAAGACATTCCGCCACCCCGAGGACCGCCGGGTTGGACTTTTGAAGCCTTACTTTTATTTATCGGGTTTTTTTTTGTCCAGGGGTGGAGAAGCCAAGCACAGAAATGCCGTTGCCTGCAGAAGAACAACCTCCGCCATCAACAGAACTTCCACTAACAACAGCTTCCCAAACAGAACATGCCGTTGTTGTCACCGGCGAAGGCTTTAAGACAATTGCGTTGAGTACGGCACGGGGGGAGGGAGAGGAAACTCACACGCAAAAAGGCAATGAGAAAAGATGCAACTTTTTTGTCTTTAATAAATCGGGAAACCGACAACGCCGTCGAATTGTTACGTCGGGCACTTTAAATTCATTTACATAAATGCCATAATTAAGGCGATTTGCACGAAGAGACGACTTTTGTTTCTGCTCCGCCAACAATTTCTGCCTCTGAAGAGGTAAAATAAAAAGCCTTTAAAACTTTTGATTTTTCAAAAAATGGAAATTAATTGATTTTTAGAAAAAAGCAATTAATTAAAAATTATTTTAATTTTTAGCATGAAACAACTTCAATTTCAACCGCTGAAGAAGGTGCAAAAGAAGCGAATGAAGTGACCGAAACACCAAAAGGGCGGCCAACGGAGACGAAACCGTCCACAGATCCGGAGAGTGCAGAAGAAGTTGGAAAGCACGGTAACTATTAACTAATTAGATGGAATATTAATTAATTCAACATTTAGTAAGGTAACTAATTAGATGAATATTTAAATTTAATTAATTTAAACATTTAGTAAGGTAACTAATTAGATGAATATTTAAATTTAATTAATTTAAACATTTAGTAACGGACCTCGCGCGGGCCTTCCGCACGCCATTCCTTCTTCGACTCATCAAAATTGAATGGCGCACGGAATTTGACGATTTGTCGAGCGGCCCGGCGAGGAAATTGCAAGAACAAATTCGATCAGATGTAAAAATTTAATTAAATTTTGAAGCTTTTCGTTTGAAACGATTCCCTCCTTTATTTGTTAGCTTCATTCCGCGCTCTCGGCCGCCGTTGGACCCGCCTTTTTGGACTATCAAATCGAAGCTTTGCATAAAGGCTCTGTAATTGTGGAGGGCCAATTAATGAGCAAAGATGAAATTGCCGACGCCCAAAATGTGGCGACGGCATTGGAACAAGTGCCGGCGAATATTTTAATTTTAAATTTTAAAAGTAAATTTAGGCCATCGTTTCTCGAGGAGGGGAGTTGGGTGGAAATGCGGTCGACACCGAAGGGATCAGTGTTGCTGGTGGGTGGTATTCATTCACTTGCGACAATTCTTTCCAAAAATCGTGCCCCCCCCCGGGCGTCTCGATAATCTCAGATCAATCAAATTGGCTGATTTAGGGTGGTTTTAGGAGATTTGATCAACTTAAGGAAATTTGTCCTTCCAATTTAATAATTTTCAACATTTCCCCTCAGGCCTTCCCGCCCATGGACCCTCCGGCAACACTTTGGCAACTAATCAAAGGCAACAGCAAGAGGAGGCACAAATTCTGTTCTGTTTATTGTTGTTAATTGTATCTTAAGGCCGAAAGCACTGGTTACATAATCGGCGGGGCTGTCGTTGTTGGAGTGCTTATTGTCGTGTTCGCCATTTTTGCCATCGTCGTTTTTGGGGTATTTTTGGGAGAAAAATCAGCCAAGAAATGTTGCCACACTTTTTAGGTGAACAATCGACGTAACAATGGCACGTTGAAATTGAAGGAAGAAATTTGCATGGTGGAGAATGGAAAAGGGTCGGTGGCGGCGGCGGCGGCAAGTCGTTTCACCACCGACGGAGGCGGCGTTAACCTGTAAGAACTTGCGCATCAATCAGGGAAGTGCCATTCCCAGTATGGAAGGGAAGTGCCATTTCTATTATGGAAGGGAGTGCCATTCCCATTATGGAAGGGAGTGCCATTCCCATTATGGAAGGGAGTGCCATTTCTATTATGGAAGGGAGTGCCATTCCCATTATGGAAGGGAGTGGCATTCTTCCATTCCCATTATGGAAGGGAAGTGCCATTCCCATTATGGAAGGGAAGTGCCATTCCCAGTATGGAAGGGAAGTGCCATTCCCATTATGGAAGGGAGTGCCATTCCCATTATGGAAGGGAAGTGCCATTCCCATTATGGAAGGGAGTGCCATTCCCATTATGGAAGGGAGTGCCATTCCCATTATGGAAGGGAGTGGCATTCTTCCATTCCCATTATGGAAGGGAAGTGCCATTCCCATTATGGAAGGGAGTGCCATTCCCATTATGGAAGGGAGTGGCATTCTTCCATTCCCATTATGGAAGGGAAGTGCCATTCCCATTATGGAAGGGAAGTGCCATTCCCAGTATGGAAGGGAAGTGCCATTCCCATTATGGAGGGAAGTGCCATTTCTATTATGGAAGGGAGTGCCATTCCCATTATGGAAGGGAGTGCCATTCCCATTATGGAAGGGAGTGCCATTCCCATTATGGAAGGGAGTGTCATTCCCATTATGGAAGGGAAGTGCCATTCCCATTATGGAAGGGAAGTGCCATTCCCATTATGGAAGGGAAGTGCCATTCCCATTATGGAAGGGAAGTGCCATTCCCAGTATGAAAGGGAGTGGCATTCCCATTATGGAAGGGAAATGCCATCCCTGATGTGCATTTGAATGTTTACAAATTTGGTATTACTGAGATCCAACCAAAATTTAGAATTCTCAGAATTTATTCGATCATGGATGATTTTTAATTTCTCGTGTTTTGATAGGACCGGACTGAGGACAACGATGCCGGGGGCGGAGAGCGCTTCCAACGGGCACAACATCGGCAGGCTTACGGCAACAAACGGGTTGAACGGCCACCAACCGATCATTTTAAGCGGCTCCCAATTCTCTACCCCGTCGGCTTACAACGCCGCCAACAACAGAGCCTAAGCGACAGATGATCAGAAGAAGCTAACGAACATTCTTTTAAACTGATCATTTGCAGGGATGCCGCCGTTCAGTGCTTTCGAGAATCGAGAATGAATGAATTGCAAAAAATTGCCGTTTCCCTAAAAAAGGAATCGCCGGCGGCGTCTCCATCCATTACCTTCATAAGTTTATGTGAGTGTTGTGAACAAATGCCAAGAAAAGAAGCAACTTTTAAGGGACCAAAACGAATTCGTTTTTACTTTTCAAATTTACTTGGCATTTTCAAATTCTTCCAAAATTCGCAAATTCATTTTCTTTTAATTACATAGACTCATATATTTCAATTTGAATACAAATATATTTGCATATTCTCGGTGTGCTCAATCACACAAATATTTTGAACAATTTAAATGAATGCCGCCAATTGCATATTAATAATTAAATATGTTAAACATTTAAATATTTCCCATTTAATTGACTTTATTTGTACAATATTTTCCTTTGAGTTATTCTTTCATTCGATGGTTTTGCTTAAATTGATTGATCTTATGGTTAAAATGCATAATATAAAAATATGTAAAGACTAAAATATTTAAAAGGTTCTAAGCCAATAATAATTCATTTAAATTATTTTTCGATTATTGCTAATTTGTAAGAATTGTTACGTCCATCCATTTTTTGTAAGCTTTCATTTTCGTCAAAAAATTACAATAAATTTTTACGTCACAAAATTTGTAGAAAATTTAACAAGAAAAATGAGTTGCTTTACTTTGTTTTAGGCCACGGCTCCTAGATGTACTTAATAGCAAGTACAGTGTTTAAAAATGGACTCTCGTGCTTAAAAATGCACTTATTTTCAAAAATGTAGACAGCTCGGGGCTCAAATCGCGCAACCGAACTAAGCTGAAGTGAAGTTGTGCACCAATTCAGACATATTTTGCTGATAGAAATGTTTATTCGCACACAAAATGTATGTAGTCTCTATCTCTCTCTCTTTCTCTGTCGTCTTTTATGTACAATAAATTGGTTTTCTCTAATCTGGGACCATTTGATCACTGATCAGCATCAAAAAAGCCGCCATTCTTTTGTTGTTTGTTCATCTCCTTTGCCTGAACAGTGTGGACTGCAAGTAATTGTTGACGATTTTGTAACAGTTGCGCATGCACGGCCCCGACAGGAAGCAGTAGTCGGGCGTCCGTTTTGTGGCACAATGCGCCCGGCACCACGGCTCGCACTCGTCGTAGCTGACGTACCACATGCCGTGCACGTTCCACGGCTTGAATTTTTGCGCGCTCCAATTGGTCTCCGCCACCGGCACATACGCCTACAAAAAATAAATGTACAGTAACCCGATGAATGCTTATACTGTAAGTACTAACTGACAAATGAGAGACTATTTTTTGTGAAGAATATTGCTCATTTCCCTTTTTCTGTGTAAAATGAATGCACTTACGTCGCTTTCGTGAAACATTGTGGCGAGAAGCATACAAAAGCTAATATAAGTAAAAAAGGAGGGCATTTTGGAATTGCTGAAAATGAAGAATTGGTTATGGAAACATTCGAATTCGTCCCCTTTTATAGCGGCGGTCGCCGCATAAACGGGCGGATGACCTCCCCCCTTTTTTCGTCACTGCCCCCCCCCCCTTTTTGTCCTCCCCCCCCCCCCCCCCCCCCTCCCCCCCCCCCCCTCTTCCCCCCCCCCCTCCCCCCCCCCCCCTCTTCCCCCCCCCCCTCTCCCCCCCCCCCCTCTCCCCCCCCCCCCCCCCCCCCCCCCCCCCTCTTCCCCTCTCCTCCCCCTCCCCCTCCCCCCCCCCCCCCCCCCCCCCCCCCTCCAAAACGTTTCGTTTAATGTCGCCGGAAGGGGCACCGATTTGTACGGCCAATTAACGACAATGATTTTCATTCAGCCGCCCAAACCAACGAACAAATTGAATTTCGACGACAATTTTCGGAGAACAAAAATCATTTTTTTTTTGTGTGGGGAGGACAAAAATGGGGCACAAATTGGGCGGAAAACATCGAATTTTGAAAATTTTGGAAGGGGACGAACGCTGATGGCAAAAGTTGCGACGAAAGGAATGTTTCGGCGAGTCATTCGACTTGGCTTAGGCCCAAAAAGTAAATCAAATCCCATCAAAAATGGCTAATTACTTAAATCGACCAAAACACATCACACAAAAGGCTAAAAATGGAAATTCGTCCAATGATCGCACCGAAAAACGAAAAAGCGTGCGCGGACTTAAACAGTAAATGAAATTTAAATTTGTATTTACGTGCCCACAAAAGTTTGTCCCTAAATTTGTCATTTTAAATCTTTTTTTTCTAAATATAAAATTAACGAAACCCAATCCAAAATGAAATAAATGCTAATGGAAAGTCAACGGAATGAATGAATGCCCACGCAAAACTTGGTAAAGCACTGACCAAAATGAATGACACACTGAACACAAAAAACATTTCCCATTCCGCCCGCCCCTTTCGCTCGCTCTCCCTTTTTGAATCAAAAATGACCGATCGGAACGAACAATTAGTGATTGTTGGATTAATGACCGATCGGAACGAACAATTAGTGATTGTTGGATTAATGACAGATCGGAACGAACAATTAGTGATTGTTGGATTAATGACTGATCGGAACGAACAATTAGTGATTGTTGGATTAATGACTGATCGGAACGACAATTAGTGATTGTTGGATTAATGACCGATCGGAACGAACAATTAGTGATTGTTGGATTAATGACTGATCGGAACGAACAATTAGTGATTGTTGGATTAATGACCGATCGGAACGACAATTAGTGATTGTTGGATTAATGACCGATCGGAACGAACAATTAGTGATTGTTGGATTAATGACCGATCGGAACGAACAATTAGTGATTGTTGGATTAATGACTGATCGGAACAAAAAAAAGGTCCGTTATCAAAGCATTTAGTGATTAATGGATTAATATTATAAAGTTTAATCATTTATATTTAGAGTTATTTAAGGAAAGTTTAAATAGTCAATTGTATTTTTTGAGATTTGCGTTTTCCTTCAAAATCAGCCAATTCCTCTCGGCTCACAATGATCGATTTGAGTTCAATTTTTAATTTTTGAAATTTGGCATCGATTTCATTGGACTTTTTGAAATGAAAAATTGAAGAATTATTTTCACCATTAAAATTTGCTCCGTTATTTGCTTCCCCCGCCGAATTATTATAAATCAAATAATGCCGTTTTATTGTCAGGTCAAATTGGCCCAATGCGCCGACTGTCGCCGGACATTTGAGGCCGACCAGCCAAACTTTGCAATAATTTGTCCTAAAACATATTTTTAAATTGCCAAAATATTAAATTTACCTGAAAGATGCCGAAATAAATTTGGGCGAAAGTTCTTCACAGTTTTTACTGTAAAGATCGGGCCACAAATGCGCCGTCCCCCCGTTGGACTGGTCAATGTCCACAAATAATTGCCAGCGAATTCGCCCGTCCACAAATTGGCAAAATTCGTCGACTCCGATCGATTGTTCGGCCATGCAATTGATCAGAATGAAAGTTTCGAACTGAAAATAAAAGAATAAATAATATATTTTATCGAGTTGAGTCCGTTGTTTCAACTCAAATTTGGCATATGTTCTCTAAAATTTCAAATTAATTAAAAAAATAATTCTTAAAATAGGTATTATAACCTTATCAACAAACGGAGTTGGGTTGCTGAGTAGTAAGGCCCAGTCCAAAGTGTCCATTCGTAAGGCAATGATTTTTGTGAGGGCTTTAAATTTAAATATTAAAATTTAATAGCAAAATGCGCGAATTTTGGCGGCACCTTCGCCCATTTCCGTCCGAATTATTTGCGCGGTTGAATTTGTGATCAAATCGGCGGCGTTTTGAGTGGCGAAAGCCGCCGGCGTGAGGACGGCCATTGCCTTTTCCGTTTTAATATTATTAAGCCAAATTAATTGTTCGGGCGCGAGGCTTTCAAGTTGGACGGGCACTGAATTTGGCCTAAAATTGGATTAAAGAGAGTTTTAGGTACTAATTAATGCCTTTTAGAGTAATAAAGAAAGAATTTGTGGAGCAAAAATGGCATCGACGCGCCAGGAAAAAGCAAAATTATTTTGGCGGCCAAAATTGTGATGGTCACGCCGTTCAGAAAGCCGTATTTGTTGGAGTAAATGTGAAAATCTGAATTTTATTTGATTTGATTTGATTTTATTTTATTTTATTTTATTTTATTTGATTTGATTTGATTTGATTTTATTTTATTTGATTTTATTTGATTTTATTTGATTTTATTTAATTTGATTTGATTTGACTTCATTAGCACATAAAAGTTAAAGCCAAATAAATCACTTTTGGCCCACAATTTCAACGCCAAAAGCATTAGCCGAAAATTCTTTGCATTTTTAGTAAAGTTTTTGTTTTTTGGGGGCCCCGTTTCCGAGTTTTTGGCGTTGTGCGTCAGCAGCTGCTCCCCCCAACTTCCGCTGCCCGTCGTTGGTCCGTCCATGACCAAATTTGCAATGTGCACGTTTGATTGATAGCCTTAAAAGTTTTAAAATGTCTGATTTATTCGGCATTTATTTATGAAAATTTCTGAGCTTCGTCGCTAACTCTGACAAATAAAATAATTATTAATTAAATTACTCGATAAAATGCGAAGTGTCTTTTTGTGTTCGCCGTTATTTATGTCCAATTTTTGCATGGCCGACGCAATAAATTCGTTGCCAATTTGTGGCGGCAATATTTCCAGGCCCAAAAAAGAGACGAAAGAAATGTCAAAGGGAATTTGCGCAAATTTTATTTGAATCATCGGCACCCTTCCGACAGAAATTGCCACCGATTTGGTCATTTTTTTGTGCTAAAAGAATAAATTGTTATTACTTTAAGATTAATAATTAATTAAAATAATGAATATGAATAAAAGGATGGCACATCCCAACCTTTTTCCCCAAACGTTTTTATTAAATTATTGCGTTGGCATTATTTGCAAATGTTTACCCGACAAAATCGGCAAAAAAGCGATAAATTTGCGCCTGCCCCGCCGTCTTCAGCGTCTGTTGGCGAACAAAAGCACCGGTTGGACTTGCAAATTGAGGGCTGATCGCCGAAGAAGTCGCGCCCTTTGATCGCTTTGCCGGGCACGGCACAAATCAAATCGATGTCCGAGTGAATTGTGTGGGCGCCGAGCAAAAAGGAGCCCGAAATTAGGAGACGAGCGCGGCCTCGAGACTGAATTCAGACTAATTCGAGAACAATCAAGAGTTAATAGAGTTCTCGACATTCCCTTTTTTTCGTTGTTCTTGAAAACATTGGAGTCCGAGAAATTTGAAGAAATTTCCCAAAGAGACAATTACGGGAATTAAAGCAAATAATAATAATTTAATGTTGGATGAATTGAACTCACCCATTCGTCGACCATTTGCTTTATTTCCATTAATGCGCCTTTTATTTCGGCCTCAAAAGTTTCCCTGTCGCTTTTTTGGACGGAATTTGCGTGAAAACTTTCGGTCAAATAATTTTCAAACTAAAAAATATAAATTAAATTATTTTATTATATTTTGGGGGTTTTCGTACTCTTTCCGTAAGTTTCGATTCGGCCATTTTATTTTGTGCAAAATTTAATTGTTGCGAATAAAGTGGAAATGTTGGGAGCAAAAACGCAATTTGTGAGGACGGATGCAGCAATTTGTCGTATAGCATTTGGTCTTTAAAATAAAATAAAATTGGGATAAATTTAATTAAAATTTAAAATTGTTGCCAATTTGTAATTAATAATAACCGATTTCGATTTGTTCCCTCATTCGTCTCCACGCCATCGTCAAATGCTCAAAGCGCGTCGGCCCCACGCGAATTGGCCCCAATAATCGGAATAAAATTTCTTTCCTTTCGCTTTCCCCCAAATTCGTCCAAACATTTTCAAACTTCTGATCACCGATCAGTGAAAGTGCCAACGATCTTTGATGTATTGGCACTTTGAGTTCGGCCATTTTAATGTCTTTTTCACTTATTGCCGTCCCTTCCATTTGAGTCACAATTTTGGCCAATATTTTCCCCAATTTCTCCAAAAATTCCGCCAAATTTTCCTCATTTTTCCACTGATTCCCCTCCAACAATTCGTTCCATTCATTTTTTAGTTTCTCCCCCAAAAAATGGTCAAAAAGTCCAAATTTTTCCATTTCGTTCATCGCTTTGAATCGCTGTCCGGTTTCGTGAACAATCGCCCCAATGTCCAACAAAAAGCGTTTGGCGTCCGATGGATCCAAAACAAATTCAAAATATTTGCCAGAAATTGTCGCGTCATCGTAATAATCTTACAAATTAGTGAGATATAATATTTAAGTAAATAATTTAATTTAATTGCATTTTTAATAGTGAATTATGTTGTTTTTGAATGCTTTTAGTCCAACTTTTTGGGACCATTTGAAAGCAAAATAAAATTTTCAATCATTCAAAACATTTGAAGAATTTTGTCCGATTGCTTTGACTCCCTACGAAAAATTTATATATTTTTTCCATTTTTGAAAGTGAAAAAATTGAATTATTTTAATTTAATTGCCTTTTGCGGAATTAATTTTGCGCCACTCCGCGAGTAATTCGTTCTTTTTTCTTTCTTCGCTTCTTTCAACACAAAAATTATTCGCCAAATTTTCGTTTTCCAATTCAAATTCTTCGACTTTTTCACAGTTTTTTCTGTCCCCAACTTTTTTATTTTTTGATTTTTTCTTTTTATTTTTTGCTGAATTTTTATTATTCAAATTTTGCGCACTTTTTTCGCCATTTTCTTCCGACAATTTATTAATATTTTCTTCCAAAATTTCACCTCCAATCTTTTCAGAATTCACTTTAATGGTTTCCCCCAAATTTTGTGACACTTTTTGATTTTGATTTTTTGCTTTTTTGGACTTTTCTTTTGAATTTTGTCCATCGAAATTCACTCCAATTTTATTTAGAAATGTTTTCATTTCCTCAATTTTTAGCAATTCCAACAGATTTTTCTGTGCTTTCTTTTTTTCGGTCAATGCTAAAAGAACTGAATTAATTGGGAATTTATTTTTATTTGGCACAAAAAATATTAAAAAAACTTTCAATTGTTTTACCCGCAATTAGTAAATCAAACGCCTCTTTTATTGGCCCCGCATTTTGTTCGTTTAAAAATGCCCTTAAATTGGCAAAATGTAATTTTTGAACACTTTCAATTGGCCCCGCGCATTCATTTGGTGCCGATTCGATTGAACGAAAGGCGATTTGTGCCGTGGCCGCCTTTTCCCTCTCCCGCCACAAATTTAAATATTTTGAAACGTCCGACGCCAATTTTTTGTTTTTTCTTCCGTCCGCAATAAATTGGTCAATCGCTTAAATGGTCACAAATATTATTTAAATTTTAAATTGAAAAATGAATATGGAAAAATCACCATATTTTTATGGTTTTTCAGTTCGAGTAAAAAGCGAATTTGCTTAAAAGTCGAAATTTTTGTTTTTCTCGTTTAAAATTTGAAGAATTTTCTCAATTAGAGTAAAGCATCAAAATGCTCTCGCCTGGAATCAAAGAGTTCAGCTCAACGCTAAGCTTTGCCAGCTGTTTCTCTCCTTCCTCTCCGTTGACGCCGCCGATTTGTGCCGCCCAATTTCGGCATTCGCTGAACGAAAGTCGAAAGAACAGCCAAAGGTCGTCGAGAAGTGTTTCTTCCCCGGGGGGCATCAACGAAACCCGACCAAATAAATGTCCATTTGCCGACGAATTTCCGTCGCCGCTCATTCGAACAAAATTCCAATTCGCCCAAACCGAAATGTCCGCCCCAATTCTTGCGCCCATTCGCGCGCACTTCGATTGGCCTCCGATCACTTGCCGATAAAGCGCCAAAAGGCGAAGTTTGTCGTTAAAGACTAATTAAAATTAATTAGGCTTAATTATATAAGGTATATAAATTCTGCTAATCGATTTCTGACTAAATGATCAGAATTATTTACTCACAATTTCGGTCCAACAATTTGTCGCGAATTTGCGGAATTTCCCACAATTTTTTCATATTTTCTTTCCCCAAAATATTTCGCAGATTTAACAGCGACGGCTCATTTTCTCGCAAAATCGCTGCAATTTCGTTGGTGCGCGGACAGTTTGCCAAAAAGGTGGCAAAAAATTTGAAATGTTCGTTGGCGGTGTGTTTTTGCTGCAAATGCCAAAGTTCCGGAGTTTCCATTTTGAAACAGCTGTTCAGAAAATGCCATTCTTTTTCCGGACGCTTTTCAGACATTTTCTCCAAAAAGTACACAAATTTGGCCATCAAACAAATCATTCGGAGGTGCGCAAATTCCCCCGCGGCGAAAACGCGGACGACTCGCAAAACTGCGACCAAATGGGCGTTGGCCTCGAAAATTTCTTTGTGAAATTTTTGTCCAAATTCTTTTCTCAGAGAATTGGCCCTTTCCCACAAAAGTCTCAGCGAAAATGTCCCTTTTTCGTCCCGAAAGTTGCCATTTTCCAAAAGGTTTTTGTAATGCGCGGCCTTTTCATTGTCTTCCAAAGTCTCTGAATGAATATTTATATATTTATTTGTTAATTTAATGTGATTTTTATTTTAATTAATCACCAAAAGTTGGAATTGCTTGTAAACTTTGGCCAACAAATTGAAGAAATTGCGGGAATTTTTTGAACAGAGCGCTCAAAACCTTCACAAAATTCTCTTCGAGAATTGGCGACTTTGCCAATTTGTTCAGAACGCGCGAAGAAACGATGGAATCTTCACAATTCGGCTTTTCCCATTTTTGGTCGCTTTCGGCGGAGGATGGGACGCCGCGATTCAATTCCTGAGGGGAAATTATGTTTAGATATAAAATTTAAATTTATTTGAAGTTGAATATTTTGTTCTATTTACGCAGGTCATTAAAGAATTTTCCGTCTCGACTTATTAAATAGTCCAATAAATATTAGAATTTATTCGATCTTTTGGAGGTGTCCGGCGATGCCGATAGGCCAGCCGTAAAAATTTGCGAATTCCGATCCGAGTGTCGAATTGTTTATAACTTTTCGCACTTAACAAAATTTTTCGGGACAATCGTTGAGCAGAAGCTTCGACACTCGGACCGGTAGCCATTAATTACATCGTCCCCCTCCCCCTCCTCCTGCTTCATCTCAATTGACCCCCGCTTCTTCAAATATTCCCTCCAACTTTCACTTTCTTCACTCAAAGTGCCGTTGCCCATCATTCGGCTCAAAAAGCTGTTCATATAGCAAATTTGCGCCTCTTTCTGCTTCGGGTCGCCACTTGGGCCAGAAAAGTCGGCCCGCGCCGCTTCGACTTCAATAATTATTTTGGTTAATTTCGGCTTTTCTTTGGACTTCAGGCCCCGGAGGAAGTCTAAAAGCTCCTTTATGAACTTTTTGTGCCGGAAATAAAATGTTTCGATGGTCAAAAGCCTTTTGTCGTTGTCGGAAACCGGACCGTCGGCGGACGTCAAAAAGTGTTTGAAGCGGAGCATTGTTTCTTCCGCTTCGATTCCCTCTGAAATAATTTTCCTTATAATTTATTTTATTTTTGTAAACGCGCCTTCGTCCGTTCCCTTTTTGTCCCCTTCGGCGAAATTCGACGGCATTTCTTGCGCAATTTGTGGTACACTTTTACTGCTTCCGTTCACCAACATTTTCACTATTTCCGCTTTAGCACCAAACATTTCGTTAGCCCTTTTTCCGTTCACATAAATATCTAATTTTTAAATTAAATTAAATTAAATTACATTTACATACATTAGCTTTCCGACCAATGCACATTATTTTTAAAGAAAATATGAAAATGTTCAGCAATTTTACAAAATCTCTCAGAATTTGCTTACTTTTCAATGCCTCGATAAATTGATTATGGGAAAAAAGTGCTTTTACGCACTGTTCGTGCATTTGATTAATGGCTAATCCATCAAAGCCGGGAAACATTTGTTTCTTTAAATCCCTAAGGCTTTGAATGTGTAAAAATCCGTTGGCAGCCGATTCCGAATAAATGCCATCCGCAAATTCATTTTCACAATCGACCCAAATTTCCACCATTACCACCAAATTGTTATTAATCAATTCTTGTTTAGACTTGGCAAGGTTTTTCATGTGCTTTTTGAGCCTTTCAAAATAAATTAATTATTGAAATTAAAATTATTGGAGCATTTCAAAGGGCGCCGCCCTCCGGCCACTGACCACTGATAATGTGCCAACACGTCCAGATGGAATTTGGCCCATTCCCAAAGCTTTTCCTGGCTGTCGTTGTCCAAAAATTTGATGTAATTTTTAATCTGAAGTCGAACAACATCGTCGTTTGCCCATTCTAAATATTTTGATTGTTATTAAGTATATATAATATGCGTTTATTATAACTCTGATAAAATCAATTATTTTTTATTGTTTTTCAAAAAATTTGCCAATTTCGGCATCCGCTTACCAAATCGAAGCATTTCTCTAAGCTCCGAATGGCTTTTGATCAGTGCCACAAATGCTGTATAGCGATTTTTAAATACCTCTAATTGATTTTGTTCCCGCGCTTTTGGGGCAAAAAAATCCCTAATTCGAAATACGAACATTCTTCGATCGCTGTCCGACGCATTTTTCAAAAGATCGCTGAAATTATTTTGTTTTTGATATAATAGGCCCATATTCTTCAAATGCTCCTCAAACAGTTCGTCTCTGGCAATTTGCATAATTGTGCCATTGTTTTTGCCCTCCAATTGGCACTTTTCTTTCTTTTCAATTCGATCAATTTTTTTGAGAATTGGCATTTTGTTGTACAAATCCACCAATTTGCGCCAAAATTTAAATGCTTTTGCCAAAGTGATGGGTTTATCAATGGAATAAACGGTGACGACAAATCCCGCCATTTCAATATCCCAAATTTGCTCAATTTGGCCAAAGATTTTGTCCAACTTTTCTTTGTTTTGGCCTTTCATTTGGCGAATGTTTTGACGTTTTAATTGCGAAACTTTCGAAAAAATGTTCCAAATTCGGCCGAAATATATTCGAAGGGATATTTTAAGCTCGGCTTCGCCCATTTTCAAATCATTTTCACTAATGCTTTCGTCGGAAACAATGCGAAAATATTCCTCCGAAAGCGTTGCCTCGTCAATTAAATCTTCAAAAATAAATTTAAAATCATTTTGTACAATTTAAACAAAAAAAAGGTTTATTTCCAAATTCAATTTGCTTACCTAAACCCATTAATATTGGCTCTTTGAATTCAATTACTTCCAAAAAGGAAAAAGTTATTTGCTTAATTTTGGCTTTTATCGCTAAAATTCTTTCTAAACTTTTTGGCTCATTTATTATGCGTAACATTCGCAATTGGTAGGCAAAATTCGATTCGTTCTCCAATTGTTTTGTGCCAAAATATTTTGAAAATTCCCTTAAATTAAAATTGTATTAAATTCGATAATTAATTTTCCTTCCATTCTTCCGATGAAAGTATACGGGGGCTCCCAAAAATGTACTTATTCTCAAGGATCTAGCTTTGAATTGGAATTTTAATGGCAAAATCATGATTTCTATTGGGCAACTTTTATTTCACTTTTTGGATTATAACAAAAATTACTTCATTTAAAAAATTCCCGACTTAAAAAGTACTTGAATTTTTTTGATTGGGCAGTTATGTACTTGAATTTCTGCTGTTTGTTGCTCAGAAACACCATCTTTAGGGGTGTATTTTTTTTTATGCCTGGACCCGGATCCTGGACCTGATTTCCTAGACCAAAATCCAGGAAAAATCCAGGGTCGCGAAGGCTCCACTGGACCTGGATTCTGGGTACAGGAAAATCCAGGCCTATACCAAGGTCCAGTTCGGGCTCTATTTATTACCACGCAAAATGCCGGGGGGGGGGGGGGGGGGGTAATTACCAAATGCCGCTTCCTTCGCGCAAAATGCCGGTGGGGGGGGGGGGGGGGGTTATTACCAAATGCCGCTTCCTTCGCGCAAAATGCCGGTGGGGGGGGGGGGGGGGGGGGGTTATTACCAAATGCCGCTTCCTTCGCGCAAAATGCCGGGGGGGGGGGCTTATTACCAAATGCCGCTTCCTTCGCGCAAAATGCCGGGGGGGGGGGGCTTATTACCAAATGCCGCTTCCTTCGCGCAAAATGCCGGGGGGGGGGGCTTATTACCAAATGCCGCTTCCTTCGCGCAAAATGCCGGGGGGGGGGGGCTTATTACCAAATGCCGCTTCCTTCGCGCAAAATGCCGGGGGGGGGGGGGGCTTATTACCAAATGCCGCTTCCTTCGCGCAAAATGCCGGGGGGGGGGGGGGGGGGTTAATTACCAAATGCCGCTTCCTTCGCGCAAAATGCCGGGGGGGGGGGGGGGTTTATTACCAAATGCCGCTTCCTTCGCGCAAAATGCCGGGGGGGGGGGGGGGGTTTATTACCAAATGCCGCTTCCTTCGCGCAAAATGCCGGGGGGGGGGGGGGGGTTTATTACCAAATGCCGCTTCCTTCGCGCAAAATGCCGGGGGGGGGGGTTTATTACCAAATGCCGCTTCCTTCGCGCAAAATGCCGGGGGGGGGGGGGGTTTATTACCAAATGCCGCTTCCTTCGCGCAAAATGCCGGGGGGGGGGGGGGCTTATTACCAAATGCCGCTTCCTTCGCGCAAAATGCCGGGGGGGGGGGGGGTTTATTACCAAATGCCGCTTCCTTCGCGCAAAATGCCGGGGGGGGGGGGTTTATTACCAAATGCCGCTTCCTTCGCGCAAAATGCCGGGGGGGGGGGGGTTTATTACCAAATGCCGCTTCCTTCGCGCAAAATGCCGGGGGGGGGGGGGGGGTTAATTACCAAATGCCGCTTCCTTCGCGCAAAATGCCGGGGGGGGGGTAATTACCAAATGCCGCTTCCTTCGCGCAAAATGCCGGGGGGGGGGGGGTTTATTACCAAATGCCGCTTCCTTCGCGCAAAATGCCGGGGGGGGGTGGGGGTTTATTACCAAATGCCGCTTCCTTCGCGCAAAATGCCGGGGGGGGGTGGGGGTTTATTACCAAATGCCGCTTCCTTCGCGCAAAATGCCGGGGGGGGGGGGTGGGGGTTTATTACCAAATGCCGCTTCCTTCGCGCAAAATGCCGGGGGGGGGGGTGGGGGTTTATTACCAAATGCCGCTTCCTTCGCGCAAAATGCCGGGGGGGGGGGGGGGGGTGGGGGTTTATTACCAAATGCCGCTTCCTTCGCGCAAAATGCCGGGGGGGGGGGGGGTGGGGGTTTATTACCAAATGCCGCTTCCTTCGCGCAAAATGCCACAGATCGGCCCCGCCTCTTCGCCGTCCCTTCGGGCGCCCAACAAAAATAAAATGGCGCCAAAATGCGCGGACTTTGTATCAGCGCTAAATGCTTTGAGCTTTTCCTCCAATTCGCCGTCAATTATGCCATTTTTGTCCGAAAGTTCTCTTCCCACTCTCTCACAATTTACTTCGAATGGGCCATTCGGGTTTTGGTAACGAATAATTGCGTAAAAGTTGTCCATTCTTACGGTCTTTAACTGATTTTTCTCTTAAAATGAATTTATACTAAATGATAAAAATTTATTTAAAAAGTTAAACAATTTTTGTTAAATAAATTTAATACAATAATTCTTTAATACCAATTGTGTATTCCAAATCATTCCAAAACTTCCAGAGTTCACAATTGTCACGATACGAAATTTCCATTATGCTTCCCATCAATTCGTCGAAATCTCTCCGTTTTTGCTCAAAAATTTGCTTTTGGCATTCTGCCAATTGCATTTGGTTGATATTTTTGAATGTTTCCTCAATTTCGTGGCCAAACATTGCCATTTCCAGCCTTAATTTGGCCTTCTCAAAATATTTTTGGTCCCCCGCAGCGTCGTCGTTCAACAATTGCGAATAAAAGTCGTCAAATTCTTTTTTGCTTATGGCTATAAAATTAAATTGAATAATTTACAAAATAAAATTTTTATATATTTTCTCACATAATTTTATCGAATTTGAAGGTCGCATAAGCAGTAAAAATATTAAAAGAACATTGTCAACATTTGTAATTTTCATTTTCTAAATTTTATGCATTAAATTTTGCGATTTATTCAATAATTACTTTTATTATTAATATTATTTATGAATGAAACAAATTCTTACATTCATTTCAAATAAATAAATCTATAATTTATAATTTATATAATTTCTGGTTACAAATGCATCAAATGAATTACAGCAACAATATTTTTTACTTGCTATAAATTAACAAATCAATTTTAATAAACAAAAATTGATATTAAATAATAAATAATCGAACGGGGGACGGCGCATTTGTGGCCCGATTTTTCGGCATCTTTCAGGCAAATTTAATATTTTGGCAATTTAAAAATATGTTTTAGGACAAATTATTGCAAAGTTTGGCTGGTCGGCCTCAAATGCCCGGCGACAGTCGGCGCATTGGGCCAATTCGACCTGACGATAAAACGGCATTATTTGATTTATAATAATTCGGCGGGGGAAGCAAATAACGGAGCAAATTTTAATGGTAAAAATAATTCTTCAATTTTTCATTTCAAAAAGTCCAATGAAATTGATGCCAAAAGTTAAGCCTAAATCAATTGTTTTTTACACATATAATTTAACAATTGTTGTTGCCTATTTTGTTATTTGTCGGTTTGAAAGAAGTAATCGGTACAATTTCTTTGGTTGATCATTTGACAATCTTTTCATTTTCCATTTCGATTAGTTTTTTGAGGAATGAAAATTTGTCCTCTAAAAACACGTGAAAATTTTTAATTTGATTTTCCGAATAGACCCTGCGGGGTTGATGGGCGAGTCAAATGAGTCACACTGTCAATAGTGTCCAGAGATAATTTAGAATTCTTTTTAAATAAATTCTCTTCTTCTTCTTTATCTAAAAGCAAATAAATTGACAATTTGCCTCGTGTCTTTAATTCATTAAAACACAGCCCTCCCCTTCCCCCCCCCCACCGTTTAATAACCAATTAAATATAATTAATGACGGCCGCCGTCACCTGAGGCGCTCCCCCCCCCCGGCGTTTCCCACCCAACTTTGGTCGGTCATTTGCACATTCTGCGCATTTCTTTAATAGCCAAAAACAATAACCAGAAAGAATAATCATTAGAACATAAAACTCGCTTCAAAGATTTGTTTGCAAGCCAATAATTACATATTATTTTATATATGCACATAATTAATTCGGATATTGTCAGCCAATTGCTTCAAAATATTTTTGTTGTAAATTAATTTTAATGTTTTTGGAATATATTTATATTATTTAGGACATTAAAATGATTAATAATAATAGGGGTAACCATCGGGAAAATAAATCTTTTCTTTGAAATGGGCTAAAATTTCACTGAAAAGACCCTTTAAATTCATTTATTTATCGACGTTTTTTTTTCCAAATCGCCCATCCATTGGCCTTTCAGTTATTTTACCGGGGATATAAAAGCGACAAAAAAAAGGAACGATTAGAAAATTAATTTGTTTTATTATTTGTAAATAATTGGAATTGCTTAAAACCAACTTTTAATTATTTAAATTTGATAAATTTTTGTCAATTGCATTTTCTAAAAATAATAATAAAAATTGGTCAGCCATCAATTAATTATATATAAATGTGTTCATTGAATGGCCGCCTGGGAGAAGAGCCCCACGGGTGCCAAAAATTTCAAAAAGCAATTCGATGGCATTCCGATTCGGCGGAAGACGAATTTGGACGATATGCTTTCAAAAAATATCAGTAAACTTTAAAAATAAAATAAAAAAGCTGATAATATTTTAAATTGTTATCCAACTTCATTTAGAAGAGAACGTCCCAAAATTCTGAACTCTGTTCTGCAGGCAGTCGGAAACACTCCTTTAGTATAAATTCAAATATTTTGAAAATTCAAAATAATAAAAGAATTTTAAAGATAAAACTCAACAAACTCACAGCAGAGTATGGCATTGAATGCAACATTTGTACGTATTAAATGAGCTCAATTTGTGTTATTTCTAAAAATAATTCATTAAAATTAATGCCAAAGATTGCAAATGCGAGTTTCTGAGTCCGAGTGGCTCTGTGAAAGATCGGGTGGCGCTACGACTGGTCGAAAATGCCGAAAGCGCGGGTCGACTTCGCGCTGGAATGACTGTGATTGTGCCCTTCTCTGACAATGCCGGCATTTCAATGGCGTTGGTCAGTCTCTTGCTTAATGTGCCGTAATTATTTTTTGGAATAAATTGATCAATTTTATGTCTCCGCTGTCCGGGGCTATCGCTGTATTATTGTGGCGCCCGAGGGGTCGAATGGGGAAAAGGAATTGGTCGAGAGGGCCTTGGGGGCACAAATTGTGACCGCCGATGGCGGAACGGACGAGTTGACGGCGTGTTTAAAGAAGGCCCAGCAGCTTCAGAAGATCACTCCCGACTCCGTTCTGCTGGATTATGTTCGTTCGGGAATTGATAGTGTCGGGTCCCATCGAGAATTTATTAGCCGATCTTTGGTACTTTTGGACTCTCGACCCAATAATAGCCGAGATCAAAATCCCGCCAAACTTAATGGAGAAAAAAAAAATGAATTTAGCATAGGGAAATTGCCAATTCGATGTGCCATTTTGATGGGACGGCGGAAGAGATTTTGGACGGATTTGATGGCAAAATCGATATGGTGGTGATCGGAGTTGGTAAGAGAGGAGATATAAATAAATTAAGATAACTTTTTTGGAATATCCCCAATAATTCTTTAAAGGTACCGGTGGAACAATTACGGGAATTTCCAAAAAGATTAAAGCAGTTCGCCCCAATTGCGAGGTCTTTTGTTTTTTCATTTTTTTACATAATATTTTTTTGAGGTTGTCGGAGTTAATTTTTGGGGAAAAGACTTCGGTGGCATTTTCAATGTGCCCATTATGGACAGAATCCCCCTCGGGGATAAACAAGTTATTTGGCATTTTGTTTTTAAATTAATTTGAATATTAGATTGAAGTTTGCAACTTTGAGGCATTCAAAATTGCACGAGAATTGCACAACAAAGAGGGCATTCTATGCGGCAGTTCATCTGGTGCTTTTTGCTAATATTTTTAAATGATTTAAATGGCATTATGCCAAGGTGCCATCGTCGCTGGCGCACTCAGTGCCGCCAAAGCATTGAAGAAGGGTCAGAACTGTGTATTGTTGTTGCCGGACAGCGTCCGGGACTGCCTTAACAAACATTTAAACGACGAATGGATGGTCGGTGGCCGTGGAGGGAATCGCTTTTACAAATTAACCCTTTTAATTCTTTTAACAAATTCAGATCGCCAATGGATTTATACAAAATCGAGTCCCGGAAAAGCACATTTACCCGCAGAACACATTCGACATCACTGCTGACTACGATCCGGAGAAGGCGGGCGAAGAATCTTTTCAAAAAATGCCCGAACCCTGGCAAAGTGTGCCGTACAGGTGAAATTTGAGAATAAATTTTAAAAAACAAAATGATTTTTAAGCCCTCCGATCAAAGCTTTGCTTTTCAATGACATTGCCGCGTCCATCGGAAAAACGCCTATGGTCAAATTGCAAAAACTTCCAGCGGCAGAAGGCGTTGCGGCGGAAATTCGTAAGGCATAAACGCGGAGACCGGACTTTATGAAAAGCAATATTTGTCAAATTATTTGCCAAAATGGCAAATAATTTGTTGTCCGATCTCCAATGATCCTTTGTACAGTATTGTTTTGCGCGTTTATTACAGTAGTCAAATGTGAGTATTTAAACGCCGGAGGGTCGGTGAAGGATCGCATTGCGCGCAAAATGGTCGAATTGGCCGAATCCAAGGTACCAACCATTTCGATCAAACCCAATTAATCAATCAATTAATTAATCACTATCTTTACACTAATTTGTAAGCCAAAAAGCTGTCTTATTGCCCAAATTCCCCCCAGGGCGTTCTCCGTCCCGGCCACAGCACAATCATCGAGCCGACCTCCGGCAACACGGGCATCGGCTTGGCATTGATGGCGGCCATTCGCGGCTATCGTTGCATCATCGTCATGCCGCAAAAGATGAGTTGGGAGAAGGAGTGCGTGTTGCGCGCGTTGGGTGCCCAAATTGTGCGAACGCCGTCCCACAAACACTACACGGACCCGGACTGTCACATTGGGGTGGCCCTGCGACTGCAGAGGGAAATCCCCGGAGGCGTTATCCTGGACCAGGTCACCATATAATTCACAAATATTTAATCATTTTTTAATTATTTTAGTACAGAAATGATGGAAATCCTTTTGCTCATTATGAGGGAACCGCCGAAGAAATCCTTTGGGCATGCGATTGGAAGTTGGATGCCCTGGTGATTGGTGCCGGCACCGGTGGAACGGTGTCGGGCATAGCGAAAAAAGTGCGAGAAAAGTTGCCAGACTGTAAGGTACTTAATAACAAAAAAACAGTTTAAAATTCAATAAATCTAAATCATTAAGCTCGATGTATTTGTTTAGATTATTGCAGTCGATCCGAAAGGCTCCATACTGGCCAATCCCTCAAATCGCCAAACAACGCATGGCTATGAAGTGGAAGGCGTCGGATACGGTATTTTAAAGTTTTCAAATTTTCTATTTTTGGCTAGGGACAAACCGGCATTCATTTGCAATTGGCATAAATTGGATTTTTGCCATACTTTTAAAAGACTTTGTGCCGTACGAATTGGACCGGCAATTAGTGGACGAATGGATTATTTCGGACGATGCGAATGCTTTTCGGACTGCTCGACGGCTAATTCGGGAGGAAGGCTTACTTTGTGGAGGCTCTTCGGGGGCCAATGTTTGGGCGGCAATGGCTGTGGGCAAACGGATGGGAATTGGAAAGCGCGTCGTCACAATTTTGCCGGACGGAATTCGTAATTATATGTAAGCAATTCAAACATTTTGCTTCAGACATTTTTATAAGCAAGTTTAAGCTTTTTAATTTTTATTTCAAATTTAAATTTTGCAAATTTAGGAGCAAATTTATTGACGACGAATGGATGAGCGCGAAAGGATTTTCTCTAAATTGAACAAAGTTTGCATATTGTTGTACTAAGTTAACATTCTCCGGTGCATTTGTGATAAACAATTCTTTTTAAAATGCAATTGATTAATTTAAATAAAAAATATATTTAAACTGTTGAAAAAATTATCTTAATTTTGACTTTCTAAGCGATAGTTGGAGTTTAATTTTTTAAACTAACGCAGAAATCAAAATTAAATCGCCGTAAGGGCTGTTCAAACAAACAAATCGCTCACAGCCAACGGATTCTCAACGGAAACTCATTGCAATTATAAAGCAAATGGATTATTAAAGCATATTTATTTTATTATTTTTTATTATAAATTTTATTTTTGGTTATTCCCAAACCCAGCGGAATCGCCCGCCCTTTCCCAAACTTCCCGACTTTTTGGCAACGTTCACGGCTCGTAGGCTCAAATTTATTCAATCGCAAAAATAAAAAAATGTTTTAAAAATTTAGAGGAAATTAATTAATCCAAAAATTTATGTGCAATCAAAAAACATTTACAAAAGCCCGGTTGGATTGAGCTTTTCCCAGACTCCGGTCCAGAATCCCAGGAAAATTCTCTAAAACTCCGACCGGATCAAGACTCTCGTGTTCACATCGTATATCTCAAGTCCAGTCTAAATCAAATCCCAAAATGGGCCCAAATATTTCAAAATGCTTCATCGAGACGCGGCTTCAACAAACTCCGGGCAAATATTAATTAAACTTTTCATAATATCGTTTAAGAACACCCAACAAAAAAATGCCAATAAAGCGTTACCATCGCCTAAACAGCGACCAAAAAATGAATTTAGTGAGACGTCTGACCATTCGCCAGCAGTCCGTTTGGTTCGTCCTTCGCCTTTTTAATTTTCAGAAAAATAATTAATTTTTATAAAAATGTCAATAATTGAATTTAATTCAGTTAAATGACAGAATAACAAAAAACATTTTTAGGAATTTCCAAGCCATTTGCTTCCGTTTATTTATTTTCGCCACTTTTCTTCTGTTGGCCGCCTTTCTGATCCTCATTCGGCTCCTCAACGTTCGTCGCGAGCCGTATGTTTTTTTCCCCGATTTTTCAAAAAAAACAAAAATTTTTAACAAAATTTACCTAAAAAGGGCGATGCCCAACTTGCGCAAAAATTTTTAGAAACATTTATTTTTTGCTTAACTTCCGAAAACTTTTGCATAAAATTTGAAAATCCGATTTGGGGAAAATGAGTCCTAACCCCTGAAATGTCCGAGTCCAATTTAACAGAAATTCTAATCGTTTCATTTTAAGAGTGCCGTCCTTTCCAATCGTTTCATTTTAAGAGTGCCGTCTTCTTCTCCCACTTTTGTCCCCCCTCCTCCGATTCGTTGCCCCAATGTCCCCTCCACCAGCGTGTTCAATTTCTCTTCGGTCGTCCGTTTCTCAAACATTCGCCGTCCATTCGTTGTCAAAGTGCCATTGGACGCTGCCGCATTTCCATGTGCCGGCCGCCCGGTGTTGGGGGCGGTGTTGGTGATGAGCCGACGAAATGCCGACGCGGCCATGCGACGGGAGGGCATCCGCCGGAGTTGGGGCGGGGCGGCGGTCGGTGGTCGACAATAATTGCCATAGAAAAACCCTGCGGCAATTTGTTTTATAATCGCTTAATTTAAAAGATTATTTTTTAAACGTTTATTTTGCTATTTAAACAAAAGCTCAGCCTGACGACGTAATCATTCGTTTTGTTATTGGAAAAGCGGGCAAAGGCGAGAGAAAATCTGCTGCAAAAAATGACGACCTTTTGGAGGAAGAGCAACGGAAATTTGGCGATTTGTTACGGTACGACGTTGAGGACGTGTACGGTAACTTACATTTGAAGGTGCGCGAGAGTTCGATTTGATCGAAGTTTATCGGCATTTTCTTTTTTTTATTCTTTTTCCGATGTTCGCTGCTTTTGAATGGCAAATGCATTTTTGTCCAAATGCCGAATTTGTAATGAAAACGGACGACGATACAATTGTGGACTTGGCACGATGGAAGTTTTGGGTCGACCAAAAGTTCAGAAAACAGGCGGAGACAAAAGGGGGGGCCGCGTTCTTCGGATTTGTTTTGGCCGGGACCCGTCCAATTCGGCGGGTTGGCCACAAATGGTCGGTGGCATTTTGGGAATTTTCAACGAATTTATTTATAATCAAAACACAAAAATGAATTTTGAATTAATACCATCACTTTATTTTATTTTATTTTAGGTATGTGTCGGAGAAAACTTTCCCCGGCAATCGGTACCCGAATTATATGCAAGGGGCCACTTACTTTGGCACTGCCCAAGCCGTTCGAGCAGTTATGGCACACACTTTGGAGGTGGTCGGCTTCAACATGGACGACCTGTTGTACACGGGCATCCTAGCTGAACGCGTCAAACCCCCAGTGGCCCGCTTCCATGGCGGCCTTGTCCATTTCCGAGGAGAGCAGAAAGTGCGTTTAGTAAATAATGAAGTTGGAGAAATTCAATTTATTATTTGGTGCCTTTTGAACTTTTAGATAATGCCGCAAAACGAATGGTGCGAGAAGGGCGTGCCGTTTCTATTTGTGGCATTTAGCGGCGTGCGAACGCCGCCCTACAAAAGTGTGGAGGAGTATAAAAGGGCGTTCCAAAACATTCACACAGCAAAGTGCAAATGAAGTCGAAAACGGACAAAAAGATAATGCAATTATTTGGATAATTAATTGTTGGCACATTTCCCAAAATTTTTGTCTTCCCATCGCCCCTTTAAACTGTGATTTGATCTTTTTTGTTTATTTTGTACAGTTTGAATTAGGTAAATAACAATTTCTATCAAAAAAGTCGATAACCCAATTCAGAAAATGAATCAAACGGAGGCCCGTCAGCAAGCATTGAGAGGAAGTGAATAAAAAACAAATCTAATTAAATGTTCAATTGCCGCCCAATCGGTTGATCATTTTGCGTCTAAAATCATCACAAAATGCGCTGATCAGCAGCCGCCCGCCCGCCCGCCGTGTTCCAACTGCCGCCTCCGTCCGCGCATAAACAAAAGCGGCGGGCGGGCGGGCGGGCGGGCGGGCGGGCGGGCGGGCGGCACTTCAGTGGAGAGTCGGCGGCGGCTGCCGTTTCCGTCTCCCCCCCCCCCTTAAAGTGTTGCGCAAACATTCACTCACTCACTCACTCAGTCAGTCAGTCAATGGCCCCACAAATTGCGCAGTCACAAATTATACCATTTAAACATTCATTATGCTTTCTTTCATCTTTCGCTTTTTGTTTTAGTTTTGCTTATATAAATAAACCCTTTGACCTAATCACAACCGGTGCTTTTGTAATTTGAAAATGCATTTCGTCGTTAAAATTCAATTTGTCGATTATTAAATTTCGGCATTTTAATTTTATGTAATTTAGTAAATTCTGGGAATTGTGCCACAGCGTTTATTTATTCCTTTTTTGTTTACAATTCTTTCTCGCGGTTCCATTCGGGTGTTATCGTTGCTAAAATGGTAATTTGGGAAATGTTTAAATAATTTTCATAATTTTTTTTAAATTTAGGCAGAAAATATTGAAGAAATTCTTGCCGAAATTGACGAGGAAGAAATTGAAGGTCCTTTTTTGTTTGGAAATGAATAAAATATTTATTAATTATTTTGCATTAATTTGACAGAATTCCAACGTTTCTTCGATATGTTCGACAAAAGTCGAAACGGATACATTATGGCGACGCAATTGGCCTCAATTTTGGATGTAATGGAGCAGGATTATGACGAGAAAACTCTCCGAAAGTTGAAAATTCCAATAAATTAATTTCGTTTTTTGTTGCAATTTTTAGGTTAATCCGAAAATTTGACGCCGACGGGTCGGGAAAGTTGGAATTTGACGAGTTTTGTGCTTTGGTTTACACTGTCGGGAATTCGGTGGACAAAGAAACTTTGCGCAACGAATTGAAAGACGCGTTTCGACTCTTCGACAAGGAGGTCCCCCGGCCCCCCGGCTCCCCCCCCCCCCCGCCGTCGATGGCACGATTATTTCACATAATTTTGGCATTTTTAGGGAAACGGTTACATTTCCACACAGACTTTGAAGGAATTGCTTCATGAAATTGCACCCGACCTCAGCGACAACGAATTGGACGCGGCCGTGGACGAAATTGACGAGGACGGCTCGGGAAAAATTGAATTTGAAGGCAATTTCAACAATAAAATATTTAAATATTTAAAAAGGAATTTTCAGAATTTTGGGAACTGATGGCCGGGGAAAGCGAATGAGAGAGGAGCCAATGAATGCATTATTATCGCTGTGTTAATGAATAGTAAACGAACGGATAAACATTTTATTTCGGACTTTGGGGGCCAACCAATTGCTGTGATCGATCACTTTAATCACTGATCAGATCCGATTAAGGAACGGACATTTTGAGAGAATTTTCGTGGACGAAAGAGCAAATTAAAATAAATAAATTCATTTTTGTTTCAATTAATTTCCAGCACTTCTTTTGACGGTTCCAATGTATTCAATTTCTTCGTCCTCCTCAATTAATTGGAATGGCATTGAGCAAAAAGTTTGGCACTCCGGGGAAGGCTTCTCAAATTAAAATAATGTGAAAACATCCCAATATAGTATTAATTAATTAGTAAATAGATATGTTAAAAAATTAGGGTTGGTCCCCGACCCAGACTTTTCGGGGTTTTCGTCCCAGATCCCCGACTTTTCCGCCCTCGAGGGGTTGGTTGGCGGCGACCAACCCTAATTAAAATGTAAATGCCAACTTTTACCAATTCCTCTTGTTCACACGTGTCTGCTGCCGAAATAGGACCGGAATCGCTGAAAATAAAAAAAATAGAATAAAAGATTTCATTTAAATGATTGCTTCATTTATTCGTTCTGATCGTTAGTATGAAAAGAGCAAATATTTTTTTAAGCCCTTAAGAGAAAAGTCCATTTTACAAAAGCTGAAGAATCGCTTTGGCCCGATCGATCGATCGGATGTTTTGTCGGGCAAATTTCTGCGCCAATTCTTCGGCCGGCGACGTTTCATTGGCCACGTCGATGTCATCGAATTCGGCCAATAAATTGGCGTCCAGCGATGGGAATGGCGGCAAAACGCGATTTGTCAATGGCAAATAACTGCAGAGAAAGGAAATTTGGAAGAATTAACGGACGGACGGGTCAACTCAGCGCCACAGTTTAAACTAGGGTAAAGCGGCATCGGGAGGGATTATCCGATTTTTGAAATCCCGATCCCCTGGGTTTAGTCAATCCCGACCCCGTTTTAGAGCAATTTCCAATAATTGTTAAAATTTCTTAAATTTTTTCGAAAGTTTTACCGCTCGCAAAAAGCGATTGAAACGTCTGGGGAATGAAGCCACCCAAGCCGCCTTGGAGCATCGAGATTCCAAAGGAAAATAGCCCGGGCATGGCCCCGCCCAAACTGAAACGCTCCTACCAAATTTCGTCCGACTCATTGGACGAGGCTGAAGCCGTTGAAGTGCACATGAAGATGACGTCATCCGCCGTGCCGTCGTCTGAATAAATGACGTCATCCGCCGTGCCATTTTCGTCGCCTGAATGAATTTCGTCGACGAGTTCCATAGCCGCGAAGGAATGTTTGACCGCACTTTTGGACGAATGTTGCGAAGTGCTTTGTTCATTCATCTGCAGAGGGAGTAAATATATTCGAACTTTGAAGTGAATGCTTTTCCGTTTGGTCCGAAGGCTAATTAATTTTAATGTTACAAAACAACGAAATAAAATGTATGGCCGACGAAACTCGGACAGAAACTCAAAGTTGAGTTTTAAGCCTTCGCGGAAAATACCAAATAAATTATATTAAAAAGTTAAAGCGGCGGACAGTGTTCGTGTAAAGCTGTGAAGTCGGACTTCCCATTAATAACTAATAATTAAGCACTTTAAATGATAGTTCTGATTTTAGTGCGAGTGGAAGTGAATGGCAGGCAAATGCCATGACAACCCCCGCCGTTAATTGTTTCCATGGAAACAAATTTATAAATCTTTCGGTGGCATTTCGTTTTGTGCTGTGCTTATGATCTTTTGACTTTGTCAAATGATCCAATTAATTGCCGTTTAGAGGGATTAAAATCAAATAAATGTTGGGGGGGGGGGAGGGGTCAGAGGTCAAAGTAATTAATGGCAATAAATAACAAATGATGAATGAAAAAACCTCTTTTAATTTAATTGGGCGGATTCCGTGGGTCTAAAGGTCAAATGTTTAATAACCTTCTCCAACTTAAACCAATTTGATCGAACATAATAAACGAAAGCTTTTGATTAATTGTTCTAGTTGTCTAATTCCCAAATAGTCACAAAGTCTGCATAAATTGTCCAGCCCTGGCCCAACTACCGGGTTGGATTGACCGGTAGGGTCGAAAAAGCCTGTTTTGGGTACCCCCACCTGCTGCTGCCTCTGTCGCATTTCGTCCGATTCATTGGACGAGGCTGAAGCCGTTGAGGTGCACATGAAGATGACGTCATCCGCCGTGCCATTTTCGTCGTCTGAATGAATTTCGTCGACGAGTTCCATGGCCGCGAAGGAATGTTTTCCCGCACTTTTGGACGAACGGCGGCACTCGGTGAACGTTTGTTTGCCGTGTTGTTTCAGTAGCCCATTCATTTATAATTAATTGCTTTTCCTTTTTATTGGGAAGTAAATTGATTGAAGCATTTGAAGTGAAGCTAATTATTTAAACAGCTTTATCGGTTGCATTTGGATAAATAATCAAAAATGGACAAATTTCGGAGTTTATTTGCACGGAAAGAGTCAAAAAAAAAGTGTCTATTATGTTTTGATTTGACTCTTTCCTTTTGATAAAGTCAAATGAATGAATTAATTCTCTTTCTTTTTTATAATACTTTATGCCCCCCCCCAACGCTTAATCTGTGGGGGAAAGAAATCATTCAAAGAGAAAATTGAATTGAATTGGTCGGGGGGAAATGGACTTTGGTCAATGATCATTGAGATTTATATTTATTTATAACAAATACAAATCCATTGGCTACATATTTATTTATTAATTGGCATTTTTTTCTTTTAAAATTTGCATTAAATCCATTTTTTTATTTAATTTTTAATGACAAAAGCATTGGAGAAAGCATTTGGCCTCCTCCGTCCGTTTCTTCTCATTGTCTAAACCGCCGCCAAAAATGCCTTTGATCCGTTGCCAAATACTTTTGTTTACGCCTTGCGCAAGTTTTTGTCGGCATTCCGAAAAGCAGGGGCCCTAAAAAGATAAAAATAAATTAATTTAAATTAATTGATTCGCACATTTATTTTAATTTGTGTTCGGCAGCGGTATCAATTTGCCGATAGTAATTAATTAATATTTCCTCCGACGCACCTCCAAAAGCACCACTTCCCGCTTTTGGCCGTCGATTGCGACTTCTTCGATTTGCTGCTTAAAGTCAACACAATTCGCAGCCTCCCGTTGTGCCGCCATTTGCTAAAAAGGACGGCTTAAAAGTCAGTCAACAAATTTAAATAATTTAAACTAACGAATTTAATTCAATTATTAAATAGCAAAAAACCTTTTGTTCCGATTCATTTTTCGGGGATACGAACGGCAAAATGATGCAAAGCAAAGAGAATAAAATAAATATATTCATCTCCTAAATTTTGAATTTGAACAAAACTTCTGCTGGAAAATTGAAATAAATTGGGGAAAAATGCGGCGGCACGCACGCCCATTTAAATGCAAAATTGTAAAGCGATGTTTTTAAATTCCACCCGCAAAAATTGGTGTATTTGGGGAAAGAATTAAATAAATGAATTGAATGGTTTTTGCTGTGATCGGTGGGTCGGTCGTTTGGTTTTGTATTTAGCACAAAAATCGCTCAATTCATTTTACATCGGCGGCAGCGAATTGTCCGCGCGCGGCGATTGTTGCGGGGGGCCTTAATTTTGGTGGGTGAAACAAACAAACCGGTATTTTATTCACTATTTATTGTGGACATTAATCGAAAGTGTGCGTGGAATATAAATAAATAACATTTGGGGGAAGAATTGTGGAAATTGACAGAGCCTTCCGCGGAATTCATTCATTTATTTCACACATTCCTAATGGAATGCACCCCGATTATATGTAACCAAACGACGCAAAGCTTGGATTGGACTTTTTTGAATTTTATATGAAAAAACCAAACTTTTTAATCGAATCAAAATTACTAATTAAAGCTTTATAAATATTAAAACAAAATTCCGACCTTTGAAAACAGAAAAAAGTGTTATGAGATCGATGGATCGGTCGGTTGTCAGGGAAATAATTTGTTAAATTAAAAATCAATTACAAAATAAGTAAAAATGTGACGACTCTGTTTTTAAACTGATCACAAAGTAAATATGTTTTGTCTATCATCCATCAGAGTTTAGCACCAGAGCCGCAAGAAGAGAAGAGAGTATTTGGGATCAATCATCAAAAGTGGGCTAAAATTGTCCAACCATTCAAATTAATTGGACAAATCATTCATTTTACCGATATGTGCGATTCGATTGAAGCTCATCCGATCAAAGTCAATTTGAGAACATTTTACGCCGATTGTTGCTGCGGTTGCCCGTCGCTATCACTCCTCCCGACAATGCTCCACATCCAAATACGTCCAATTCCATCGCCGATCAGCAGCGATCGGTGGTCTTTGGTCGCTCGAATCGCTGTGATCGGAGCCGGTTGGGAGTTGCCAGCCGTAAAGGCGGTGTGTTCGCTCAGAATCCGCCTTAATCCAAAAAGGGAGTCTAATCAAAGAACGGCCGAGATTCTCGTCGAGATTTTTCGAGCTTCTCAATTGTTCCTCAAACTTCTTGATCCCGTCGACTTTTCCAATATTTCGACACGAATCCCACCCAACCACCGTGATTCTGTTCTCCCAAGACATCCTTGCTCTGTGTTTGTTTACCTTAGTCGGAAAGTCCTTCTCCACCGAATTTCTTCCATGCCTATCGGGGGGCACTGAACATCCCGCTGTTGTTGTTCATGTTGATTGTTGTTGCTGCTGCTGCTGCTGCTGTTGTTCAACTTCAGCGTTGGCGTCGTCGGCTGTTGCGACGTTTGTCTGCTGAATGTGGCCGAATTGACTGTGGACGTGGAGGGCGACGACTCCAACGACACAGCCGTCTTCACCGGCGACTTGGCCATGCGAAAAGAGTGGTGGTGCTGTTGAATGCGCTGTTGACGACGGAACAAATGCTCCCGCACCGATTGCTGTTGCTGATACAATTCCAAATTTGGGTCGGCAAGCTTGCTGAACATGTACATGAAGAAAGCAGTTCAAGACTGAGAAGTAATCATTAAGAAAATGCCTTGAATGTCTGTCTTCATCGACGTCGTTCAGCGTTTTGGACATCCTTTCCAAGGAGTACATTTTGACGAGGCCATCACTCGTCCCACAAAGCACCACATTGTTCTCGTCCCAGTCATTTGACTGTAACAAAATGATTCGTTGGATAAACAAAAATAAATAAATAAATAACAAACCATGGAAAAAGTGATGCACAACACCAAACTGGAAGCGTTGGAGAACAACCCGCCACTGTCCGCGGTGTTCACGGAGGCCAACGGCGTCCCATTTATTGTCCACAAAAATAGCCAAGCGCCAGAAGCAGTGGCAATGTCTCCCTAAAAAGAAAAGGGCCTATCAAACTCAGTTAGAAATTCCAAAGGTTTATTGGGGACTAATTAGGTACTATACAAAAGTAATTAAGGCTCAGAAATTAGGCTTTAAAGTCTAAATACTCTAAAACGTTTGGAAACTTTTGAAATTTCCTTCCGCCTACCTTCGCCTCGTTGATGGCCACCGCACTGACGGGGCCCGGATGAATGGCCAACTGGCGGATGAAGCCCAGCCGCGTCAAATGCCACACGACCACCGTCCGGTCTCTGCTGCCGCTGACCAGCACATTGTGCGCCGCATTCGCCGCCAGCGCAGTGACGACGTCAGAGTGCGCGCTAAGGGCACGCTTCGGCGTGAGACGCGCATTTGGCACGGATTTGGAGACGGAAAGAGAGGCGGAAACGGAAGACGAAGGCGCCGGAAGGCAAAAAGACCAAACGAAAACGGTGCCTAAACATTTTAAAGATTTAAATGAAATTGGGCCTTAATTATTTATTACCAGTGGACAACCCGGCAAACACTTGTCGCCCGTCCGTCGTGGCCATGCAAGTGATCTCGTACACGTCATTTGTCTCCAAAATACAAGTTGACTAAAAGAAATTAAACTTTAAAATTGAATCGCAAATCATTCCGTTTGTTTGTATAAATTGATCAATCGATCGGACCATTCCATAGAAACAAATCGCAAAAACACGCCCCCCCTCCCCGCACCTTTTCATGGCCAACGGCACCAAAGCGAACGGAGCGATCGTAAAAGCCCCAGGCGAGGAAAGAGTTCGGCGGCACCAACACTTTGTTCTGCTCCAACACCACCGCCTGATTGCCCCGCTCGCCAACAATAATTTCGCCCACCGCCGTCCGCAATTCTTTGACCGGACGGGCGGACACGCGCAACGCCTCGGGGCAATGGTAAAAGAGACGGGGCACACTCAGTCCGGGCACGGGGGACACCAGTGGAAGCGCATTTGGGGGATGGCCCCCTCAAAAACGGCAATTTTAATGGGTTTTAAACAAAAAAAAGGAAAGATTATTTTACCCTGAATTTTCCGCTGGGGGTGCTGCTTTTTAAAGAGTTGTGCCGGAATTTGACCAAAATTGTTGATAAAGCCGAGCGTGGCATTGCGCGTCAGGGGATCCTCAATGGTCTCAATGTCAATGCTCGTCTCATAAAAGAGGTGGTGGAACACGTTGTTGGCCTCCCGTGCGGCGTCGCCTACAAAAAGCATTTGTGGCTGATCGATCAGAAAATCCGTTATCCAAAGAATCCGCTGTAATCCTTTCACAAAAAAATGCCATGGCACTAACCCGTCTGTTTGTAGCCGAAGATCAAGTCGATCCATTCGTGCAAATGTTCCGACACGAAATCGCACTCCAACGCCTGCCGATGCAATCGCACAAATTCGTGCGGGTCCCCGTTGGCCCATGGCGGCAGCAGAACGTCGTCCAATTGAGTGCCGTTTTGTTTGACGCCCAAGTCGAAGGCGTTCTCGTTCAGAAACATTTCAGGAAGGAAAAAGAATTCGGGGATCAGCTCCTTCACGTCCGCCATGTTATTTCGGGCCGCACTCCAGAAGGCGTCCCGGACGGAGTGGAACATCCGATCGGCCAAATCAAAGTGTCCACCCTAAAAAGGAAATTCGATTTGGACAAATCGTTTGTTTAAAGCGATTGATAGGACCTGAAGCTTAAGAAATTGTTGAGTGAACGGCTCCAATCGGACCAAATAAGAAAGCACAATCATTGCACTACTGTAGTGGGTACCGTACATGTACGGCGGTGTCCCGCCCGGGTCGTCCCATTCGCGGAAACGTTTCAGAAACTGGGCAAGTCGATCGCAATTTTGGGCGCCTACACAAAATTCCCAATTAATTTCAAATGCATAAAATTCTAAAAATTCTATGTTCTGTCCCCCCTCCCCAAAACTTTTCCAATTTCACTCACCCATTGGCATGCTGAAGTCACGGAAAGATGCCGGATTGGTCAGGTCCAGACGGTCTGAGTCATAATCGGCCAACACCCACGGGAACACCTTGATTAAATTTGATTTAAAGAATTGTGTCCAAATTGCACACCGGGTACTGGCTCAAGTCGTTGTAAGAACGGCCAGCCAATGTGTTCAGATACATGAGGTAATGGAAGTTGGAGATCTCTCCCCGCAGCCATTTGTGCGTGATCGACTGCTGTTGTCCCGTCAGCAGCTGGGCGATCAGAGACGAACTCGTCTCGGTGGGCCGCAACTTCTTCTGCTCGTTCATGAATTGAGTCACGTCGCTGGACGCGTTTTTCGCCATCGACACCAGCTTCTTAACACCAAGAAATAAGAAGATGCCATATCCCCTCCGGGTGCTTGAGTACCGTATATAAACAAAGGCTTCCCCCACCGTGTCCTGGTTGGGTACCGTATATGAACAAAGGCTTCCCCCCCCCACCGGGCCCTGGTTGGGTACCGTATATAAAGGAAGCTTCCCCCACCGTGTCCTGATTGGGAACCGTATATGAACAAAGGCTTCCCCCTACCGTGTCCTGATTGGGTACCGTATATAAAGGAAGCTTCCCCCACCGTGTCCTGATTGGGAACCGTATATGAACAAAGGCTTCCCCCTACCGTGTCCTGATTGGGTACCGTATATGAACAAAGGCTTCCCCCCCCCTCCTCCCACCTGAAAGACGTGGTCCCGCACTTTGCGTGGAAAAGCCAACAAAAAGTTGCGCCCGTCGGTGCTGAACACTTCCAGCGCAATTTGCTGCAGCAAATAGCGCCGTTTGTGCACCTCTTTGATGTCGTCGTAGGCGAATTTGTTGCATTGGCGGTTCACTTTGGTGCTGAGGGGTCGCGAACGGTAGCCCATGGCAATATACGGAATGATTGGGTCGTGGAACCTTCGGGCGGTGAATGGCACGCATTTAAATGGCACCAAAAACGTAAAATAATCAAAAACTAAGAATACTTTTTTTATGAAGAAGTTATTAAATTCCAAAAAAAACAGCTCACTGTTCCGGTAAAAAGTCCAAGTCGCGTATTTCCCGCGTCTTCAGCAATGTGAAGCCGTCCACCACGTAAAAATGGTCCTTTCCAAACAGCAAAAGCCCCTCCATAATGTCCAATCCCTGCACTCGAGCACAGCGGAACATCGAATGAAGCTAAATCAACAAAAATTCATTAATTTGTAAGTGCACAATGATCGGCCTGTGCTTGCCTTTTCGCCTTGTTCTAACAGTCTCAGCAACGTCTGGTTGTCGGGTCCCTGACTGATCGGTTCGCCCAACGACTGATCTCTTCTCCGATGGTGCTTTTTCATCTCCAGTGGCTTCTGCTCCGTCTCGCAAATGTCCTTCCGCCCTTCTGCTGACGTCTTTTCGACGAGTTCCAACTCCGCCGTTTCTGTGCCCTCTGCTTCTTTTGCCAACTTTGGCGATTTGTCCCGCATTCCCTCGTCCTCCTCGTCCATTTCTTCCTCCTCCACCTCGTCCTCGTCGAACACGACGTTCTGTTCAATCTCTCTCTTCCTCTTCACGTCTTCATCAATCGATTCAGCCTTCTCAGTGTGCTCCAGATTTTTTTCCACCATTTGCTTAATCATCGAAATGTTCAATTCTGAAATTCAAATTCGAAATCAAGAGATTAATGATATGATTAATATTCGGTCATTACCCGCCACGGAATCATTCGCCGTTTGATCGGATTCCTTTTCAATGCCAGCCCCCGGGCTCTGATCAGCGATTATGCCGCCGGGACTGGGCATCAGTCCGGCCTGAAAGTCCACAATGCGTTCATCCATCGTTTCCGCCCTCTTTTTGCTCATTCTTTCCCAATAAGGCTTCGAATCTCGCGAAATTGCCACTTTGGCACGCATTGGCTTGGCCTTGGGCCCTTCCAAATTTGGACGATAGGGATAATGGCGGTAGAAGTCGGGGTTTGGCACAAGCTTTCGTCGAATTCGGCACGGCCCTTCGGTGATGTCCAATTGAAATTTATTTAAAACAGAGCCGCAGTTTGGGCCTAAACTTTAAAATTTACAACAACAAAAAATGGCAGAACAACTTACCCCAAAGTCCGCGTTCCCTGATCAGTTCAGTTTCCGCGTAATGCCATTCCTGAACGCACCATTTCCGCACATGCGCATGCCACTCATGGTAACGTTGGCACTGATTTCTGATCAATTCCCTCACCAGACTGATATGAACCTTAAAATAGCACGTCTTTTACAAGTTCCGTCTGTTACTGTCACAAGGACAAAATATTATTAATCAACTACAGTATCCTACTCTATCCTGGTCAACCCAACAACCACCGTACCCTGATCCACATGTAAAATGTCTCAGGCTCCACCCTCAGGCGTTCATCGTCAAAGCGTGCCAATGCGTTCAACCATTGTTTGGACTCGCTGCTGTCACCCATCGCAGCGTTCGCAATGCCGGCGGCAGTGGAGTTGCGCAATTTGCGGAGGCCATTTCGCGCTACTCGGCTAAGCTTCGTTTGCAGTTGGGTCGGCAACATTTTCTGCGCGTTCAACAGCCGCGCAGTGGAGTAGGAATCCTGCAGGAAGTCCAATTTTGAATTTAAATTTGCGCGCTTTTATGGTAAGAAATTGGAAAAGGATTTTCAAATTTATTGAAATATTTTTATGTGCCTGCTGTTGTTGGCTTTGCGAGTTGTTTCCAACTGTTTGCGAGTCGACGAACTGAAGCCATGCCCGGTTAGCCGCTTCACCGCATTTGGCACGTGACGTGAACAGGTCGAGGTCCAAGTCGCCCTTCTTCAGCCACTCCTCCAACACGGCCTTTTTGTGCTGCCACAGAATGCCCCACACACTTTGGGCACAAATGGACACCTAAAACAACAACATTTGGGCAATGATAAAACTTTTTGATTATATTTTTGGACTTGTTGAAAATGGACCTGCGCAGTTCCACGCTCCAATTCTCGATTTCGCCGGTCTTGCAAGTCAAATTGGGGCCGATCGGAGAGCATGAAGACCAAATGGACAAGCGCCGTATAAAACAACGGGTCCACGTTCGACTTCGGGGTCAAGAACAGCTGTTGGTTCCTTTGAAGGTCGAGAATTGTTAATACAATTTACAAATTAAATTAATCCAGCCGCCGTCTCTTTCCGCCACCTGACAATTTCGGCTAAAGTGTCCAACACGCACATTTGCGTGTCCACATTGTCAATGGGCCGTGACAAAAGGTATAAAATCAGACGAAACAGCGAGGAAATGTGCGCGTCCGTGCATTGGAGTTGAGCGGCCGCTTTGTTCGAGGCGTGCGCCTCGGCCAACAGCTGAAAATGTCCTTTTTGCTGCTTATTTTACGTTAAAATAAAATAGACAAATCGCCAAAATTAAATTGAGCAAAATTTAAAACCAATTAATTTTAGGTAAAACTGTGCCTTGAGAAAGCACTTGAGAATGCGGATGGGGTTGCCCTTGTACAGGCCGTTCCAGACGGTGTCGATCACTCGGGACAGGAAGCGGACGACGTTGGCGGAGGTGTACTCGGCCGATTGGTTCAGTTGGGTCTTGGCCGACGGGGGAACGACCAATGGGACGGAGGCCGAGTTCAGAAAGAACATTTTGCTGGACATAAAGTGGTCCAGGCAGCCATTGACCAGCTCCGTGAACAGCTGATTCTGTCTGTTGTGTGTGGGCCCGTTGCAGTCCATGTACTGTAAGGGAAACAGAGGCAAGTAAATACATTCTTACTGTACACAATTAGTTGTGCGCGCATACTGTACAAGTAAATACATTCTTACTGTACACAATTAGTTGTGCGCGCATACTGTACAAGTAAATACATTGTTACTGTACACAATTAGTTGTGCGCGCATACTGTACAAGTAAATACATTCTTACTGTACACAATTAGTTGTGCGCGCATACTGTACAAAATATTCAAATGCCCCCGCATTATGCCAACAAAAAATGAAGTGCCTGCCGACCTCAATCAATGCGTCGAACAAAGGCTCTGTTCTTGCCTCGTTGGCCAAGCAAAGGTCGTTCAGCAAAATGTTCGTTAACAGCTCCAAACTTTGTTTCACGCAACGATTTCCTCCGCCTGAATTTTTTTAAACAAAAATTTAAATATTTAAAAATATTTTACTATTTTTTTACATTCTTCTGCTGTCGTTGCTGCACATTCTTCGGCCGATGTTCGGGTCGAATTTGGCGTTTGCGGAGCATTTTGCGTCGGAAGAAGCGATGAGAATAACACAACCACAAAAGACTTAAATAAAAAACTCAAAAATTAAAAATAAAATAATTAATTACCTCGGTATGACAGATGGCAAAGAATTGGGAGGAATTTTGGTAAAGAAAGTTGAAGAATTGGAGAAGCTGAACAATTTTTTGTTTATTATTTGTACTGATCTGGTTTTAGCGTACCCTCAGGGGATAATTTGTGCTCCAATCGTTGGCATTCTGTTCATTGCTCTCTTCCATTTCAAACTGCCTGTGAATTGCGGCACGGATGGTGGCCAATAGAGACACGATAATTTCGGGACAGAATTGGGTACGTTCAATCGCATCGGCAACCGAACTAAACATCAAATAGTCCCCGGGGGCAACGAAAGAGAATTTGTCGGTTTGGGGTCCGGGCTTTACCCTAATTTTGGGGTACGGATCCTCTGATCCATGGCATGATTTGGCGATGCCGGAGAATATCTCTAGGGTCTGATCTGATTATCTTTTCCAATATTTCTCAATGTGCGGGTTTTTGTTCTCTCCCCCCCCCCCCTCATTTACCCTTGTTCGTCCAGTCCGAAAACGTTGGACCAGACGAGTTCGATGGTAAAATTGCCCAATGGCTGTATGTTGGGGTTGTGTTGCTGGAACAACACGGAGAGCAGTGCCAAATAGACGAAGGGTTTGTTCGCGTGGGAATACGCCACGTGCTCCAGAGAGGCGAAGCCGGAACATTTATCCAACTCGGGATTGATGTCCACGTGAGCACCGACGGCTCCCACTTGGTTGGCCACCGAGAAGCCCAACAAAACCTGCAAATTGTTTAGAAATTGGGGGGAAATTGGGGAAAGTTTCAATTTATGATCGATTGATGGACCGACCGCTGCCCGATTTCGGATCACCGAATCAGCGTCTGATAGCCAGCCGCCGTTGGCACTTCCGTCTCGGAACTTGTTAACCAGCGAAGGATAGCGCAACAAATTTGCCAAAATTCGCATTGCCAAAAACAAAGTGCCGTGGTGGACACGCGGGCCACAAAAAGCTCAAACACGCGGAATATTATACGGTTAAAAATTATGGTAATTAATGATTTAAATACAGTACCCAATATCCAGCCAAATCCAAGTGTATCGACGATAAGAGTTGAAAGTCTTAAATTAGTTTAGAAATTTAAAGGAGAGGGAGGGGAGGGGAGGGGGCGGCTTACTCTTTGTTCATTTGGGAGTTTGAATGGTGTAACATTGTGCACAGAATGTTCAACAGCCGGTTTCTCGCATAAACGGCATACAAATGGAGATCTGTAAAATTCGTTTTAATACTCTCAACTAACTCTAATCTTTATTTTTAGTTTACTCCATTATACTCTCAAGCATCAGATTTCCACCCCAAATTCCCCAACCCCCGAAGGGATTTTCTTCCCCCACCCCGAATTTCGTCCCGCCGATCTTCGCTCGCCGTTTCTGCCGTCAGCCGTTGCTCCAATTGCGCTGTGCTGAAGGGATAAGCCGTCTCGTCCACATCAAAAGCGATGGTTGCCGCGATAGCTTGGCCCAAACGCAGCAGGGAATTGCCATCGCACGGCGGTTGGACGATGGCACCGATCAGACGGAAGGAAATTTCATTTTGGACGGGGAAAAGGCTGCAATTTTCGATCAGATGCACCAAAAGTCGGCCGAGAAGAGGCGAGCGACGGATGAGGCCCAGATTTTCAGAGGCACTCGTCCTAAATGCCGAATTTGTGACTCAACAAATTGTGTCGACTCGACTCGAAACTCACTCGATTAGCAGCTCAAAAAAGTGTTCCAGCAACAGCTTCCACACTTCACGGGGCGCTTCACGCCACACGTCCAGATCACAGAGCAAATCCTCGAAAATTTGCAGGTTCGGGATCACCACCTGCTCCTTGGACCCGTCGTCAACGGTGCCGGCCAACGTGAAGATCAGGTGAAGGATGTGCGAGTTCATCAGAGAGGCTTTGTCCTCCAGTAAAATTGCCAGGGTCTGTGAATTGAATGTTCGAGAGCAAGTCTCGAAGGAAGCCGGCAATTCCCACCTGAAAGCCGCGCGTGCGTTGCATTTCCACAAAAACTGAACGATTGGTTTGCACTGCACACACAAGCACTTTCAGCGAAGCGTAAAGCCCGCTGAAATCGCTGCTCATCACCACGGTGCCGAGCAAAGGCGCCATTCCCCCAACGGAGTCGAGCAGGGCACTGACTGGACATGGGCAAAATGTGCGGATGCCGAGGTATCCGATTAAAACGGCGCCGAGAGGAACTGGACGGCACGGAACCGGGCAAGAAGTAATGTTCCAGAGGAGGCGCAACGGGGTGCTCTGATCGTTCGGTGAGATGCCGACAAGAGCGGCAACCAGTTCAGCTTCCGTCCGGCATGGCATCATCGAACGCAAAGACAGAACGTTGGTCTCCGCACTCGCGGAAGCGTTCAGCGAGAGCAGCACCTTCTCCTCCGGGATGAGGGCGGAGTGGGACGAAGCCGAGGGGGAGGAGGAGGAGACATCGGTCTGTAAGAATGAAGCAACTGTAAATGATCAAATTGGGTCTTCAACAAGTACCTGGTAATTCCCCGTGTATGCAACTCCAAGTGCGGCCATTTTACGTAGAACGTCAGCGCCGAGTGCCTCTTCCACCAAGCACAAGGAGGCCATTCGCCAGCGCAATTGAATGCTGCCTCTTCGAAAGAATGGCAAAGTGCCAATGTACGCGTTCAGCCCCGGCTGCTGGCCGTTACTGTCGGCGGAATGCCAGCAGAGTTGCAGCTTCTGAGTGGCCAAAGAGTGTCCGTTGATGAACACCTCGCAGTTGTACATGTTGCTGGACTTTAGCAGCAGTGAGTGTTTACTGATCACTACAAGTGCAGGAACAAACGAATCCTTCGGTTGCCGATTTTAGGAAGTTCGAGACTATGAATATTTGCCGATACTTGATACCTATTGAGACCTAAAGTCGTAACTTTCTCAAATTCTCGAAGTTCCCAGCCATATCAGACCCACCAACAGCCAAATGGGCCCACTGTTTCGGCGGGAAGTACTGCTCGGACAACGGGACTTGCAAACACTGTTCCGCCCCTCTGCTGAAGTCTTTGCGCAGTTCGTCTGCCACCGAATGCTCCGCTCCACTGACAACCAATGTCCAACAGTAGTCCACCCGTTGGAGCAGTACTTGCAGGCAGTTCTGGTGATTTTCAATGTTGGCCGCCAATTGATGGCCATAAGACGAGGGATTGGAAGGTCGAGAGTCATTCTCGACAGGAAATGCCGTCGACTGATTGCCCTCAAACACCCTAACGATGCTGAACAAGCAAATTGTGGACGAGGCGGAAGCGCTTTCCGGGCTTGGTGAGGAGGGCATTATTGGGGTAGTGCTGGACGGTTCCTTCTTTCCCACAAAATCGACGATGTTGACCCACCTAATGAATGAAGAATTGCAATAATTTCACGAATTAGCGCACATTGCCAATGTAAAGCCAGCGGAGGACGGGAAAGTGACGCCTCCGCCCCCTTCCGCATCGGCGGCCGTCGCCGGCGGCGTCGACGACCCTCCGGCGTTGCCAAGTGATTGCTGTTGCTGTTGGTGCTGCTGTAGCGAGTGTTGTCCTCCGCCGCCGTTGGTTTTGCCGCCGCCGCCGCGCACAAGTGACGGGACGACTAACGCGGCAAACCCTTCGATGGCCAAGTCGAACTCGACGAAGGCGGGCGAGAGCAGAAGAGAATGGTTGCGCGGAGTCAACATGGACACGAACGCCTTGATCCTTCACAATTAGGGGAAGTTTCGGTTTTGTTCAAACGATGTTCGAATGCTACCGACCGATGGATCGGAATTGGCCCTCCCGCTTTCACAATGCTACCATTATTTTCTTCGTCGTCATTGTCGTCTAAATTTGTACAGCAAAGTGGCTTGTCCAGTCGAAGAAAATGCCTTAATTTTTTCAGATGATTATTTTACAAATTTTTTGGGTTACCTGAGTTCCGAAGACCGAAGCGATTGGTAGGCGAGCCTTTCGAATAAATAATGGAAGGACGACAGCAGAGGGTGCTGATCCGTCTTGAACAGCTTCTCACCGACTGCCAAAAGTTTGGCGGGCAGGTCAAATTGGCACATCGTCTGCTGATTGCGTTCAGACCGAAGAATGGCCTAAAAAGGCAAATTTTATGAAAATTGAAAGTTTAAACAAAATCGACCTTCAAAGTCAATGCGATGTAAAGTTGGGCCAGGGCGGACCATTCATCCAATTGGGCTACCGTATGGTCGGCATTTGGCCGCTCAACTACGGTATTCGCGGCATCATTTTGCTTATGACAGTCGCCCGAGGGCAAATTTGACGGATGGCTAAGTGCCGGAAGCAAATCAACAATTGAAAGGAGGGCACTGGGGTGGGCCAACACCGCCGAGTTGGACCAGGCCAAAACCGGCACCGTTTCCAAATTCTCCACGTTCTGAAGCCATTCATTGGCATTCGCCCAACGGAACTCATTCGAAGACCTTACAAATTGGAAAACATTTTAATATACAAAATGAATTAAATACTTTTCGAAATTGTCAAAGGCCAAGTCGAGAAGCAATCGCATTACAATTAATGCGTTGAAAGTTCCGTGTGGCAAATCGGCCAAAGCGCCGTTCCGTCGGCCGTTGCTTAAAATTGTTAAATAAAAATGTCCGAATTTCCATTTGCCTTTTTTCAATTTGCCTTTACCCTCTCTTTTCCGGTCGGTATAAATCCGTCCCCATCCCAAAACATTGGTGGATGGCGGCCAATTTGGCCCCACAATTGGCCAAAGTGATCGTCTCCCAAATCGGGTTGTCCGTGTCCACTTTTGCGCATTTGCCAAAACAGCCCAAATTGAGCAGAATCGAATTGATTATGCTTGGACGGACCTTTGAATAAAAAGTAAAATAATTATACAAATTTTAATTTTTAAAAAATACCATTTAAATCCCAAATCAAAATCACCCATTTTCTGATCACTGACTATTTCAGTGCCCCCCCCCGCCCTCACTTCATTTAGAAAGTATTTGGAATTGCTGGGCTCGTATCGCATGCTAACGGTGAGCACGTGGAATATCAGCGCCACGTACTGAAGTGTCGCGTCCCTTCGGCCCACTAATTCCAAAGACAACGACGGCATTTTCTGCGCGTCCGACGGCGACGGCGACGGCACTTTGAGTGCCAAACTTTGTTCGGTGTGCAGCAAAAGGGTCAACAGACAAATGAAACCGCCGCTGCGCCGAAACATTACGCGCACTTTGTGACTTTCCAACAAAACGTTGCTGAACAACTTTAAGGGGGGGGGGCATTTTCGGGAATAAATATTTAATAATTACCTAGCAGATTAGAGTACATAAGCTTATTGGTCTCATTTTGATCGGAAGGTTAAATCACCTTGAGAATGACCGTGCACAGTTCGATGTGTTCGGGCTCCGAGAACAGCAATTGGAGGAGGGAGCTGAACAGCTGTTCGTTCTTGGCCAAGTACAGCAATTGTTTGATCAGAATGGCGATGGACGCCTTCAACTCTTCGTTGTCCGTCTGGTGGGCTAGCAAAAGCGTCTTCGCAATTTTGATGTCAATGTTTTCTTGAAAATGAGGGATTTTAAACTTTTCTTTTTTTCATTTTGCATTTTTATTTTTAATTTTCATCGCCGACCGATCGACCGACCGGTGATAAATTGGGCGTTCAACACATTTCCCTTAGTCGCGCTGATCAGCAGATCCATCGCCAGTTGAAGCACACGTCGGACTTGCGATTGTGCCGTTCCTTCTGAACATAAAAACATTTATTGGCATTAAAAGAAATTCAATTTTTGAGTCTCGGCCATCCCAAACAAATAAAATCGGAGACTATTTGAAAGTGTTTAATTTATTTTGTGTCCGATCATGCAGACTTTGATCGGCCAGTACCCGAAGAATGCTGCTGCAGAATATGCAGGAACGTCTCCAGGATGAGCAATTCGCGGAAAGCGTCGCGCATCGCCGAATTAACGGAAATTATTTTGAGGAAAAAGTGCAGCAATCGTTCGGCCGCCTCAAAATTGTGCGCGGTTACCACCGCACTTTTGAGGTGCGAGTTCAGCGAGGAGAGCTCCTTATAGGGCACGTAATTGAGCCCCCGCGAGCACAGCTCCACCAATTCGAGCATTTTGTCCTAAATTTTGCCAACAAAAATTAATTAAAAATAAATTAATCAAATCAATTTGGGGGGCCACCTGCACAATGACCCCTTTGGCCATCATTTGCTCGCAGAGAACGAAAAGGGAAGACACTTCGTCCACAATAAAATAGTTCATCCGTTCGGCTCGCAAAAGATGCAAAACCTTAGCAAATTTCACAATTTTTTTCACAGTTTTTCCCAAATGTTTTTGCCTTTTCCAGTGCCAACAAGCAAAGTTCGTCCTCGCCTTCCTTTAAAGTGTCAAATTTTTGGCATTTTTTGCGCTAATTCTCTTACTGTGAAGCACTGCTCAAGCACTTTGTACGCCGCCATACAGCGAATAGTGCCCGTACTTCTTGCAATTGTCGGCACCATCTTCTGGGCGTGGAAATGGGAGGAGGCGCTCTGTTGGGGGATGCTGAACTGAATGGTTTGGTCGCCGGCGGTGATCAGTCCGGCCAGGGCGGACAGCACTTGATCGGCATTTTTGGCACTTCTTTAATGCGTATTCATTTTTATATTTGGCAATTTTCCCTAAACTTCGACGAACCCCTTGAGGCAAAATTGGACAGTGTATTGAAAGCCTCCGGCACTGCCAAAATCGTCCACCAATCGCGGGGTGCTGTCTGCCGAACTGCGCAACAAATCCAACAAATTGCAAAGCAACACCGCCCTTTCGTCCTCTTCCTCCGATCGATCAATGTTCGTCAAATATTGCGCGATGCATTTCCGAGCTTAATTTAATAATTTTGTTTTATTATTTTGTTTATGCCTCCACAATTTATGTATTTGAGGACGGGCGCTGTGAGTGCCTTGGCGACTACCGAACAGAGAAAGGTGAAGTTGGCACTGCGCCAAATGTTGCTGGGCGATGCGCTGTGACTGCTGGCCCCGATGAACAACAACATCAGGTCGTCCTTTTGGAGCAGTTCCTCCGCCACCACCGGTTGGGAGCAGAGGTTCATGATCAACTTAGGGGAGCAAATTGCGAACAAAACTAATTTTGCCTCAGGGTTTTTTTTGGAATTCGATCTGATCGGCTTGTTCAGTCAAAGCAATGCTTCTCCCATTTGTACCATTATTAGTGAGTCGTACAGACGACGTCGGACGGCTGCTTCTTCATCGCTGTCGGCGTCCGGCAAATCCATGAACAAATAGGCCACTTTGATTAGTGTGTTCGGTAGCAATGTTTTGCAGAAGCACTCAAATTAAACAAATAACTTTTATATATATTTATATTTATACATATTCAAATGAACTTTTCACACCTCAAACACTTTGGGCGATCCGCTAAAAAAGAGAAAAAAAAAAAGTTAAGACAACATTTTTGTCCAACCAAAAGTCTGGTGGTACCTGTTGGAAATAAAAATGACCGTTTTCAGCAACATCCACCCCCGGGCGTCGATCGGTTCGGCACGCACAAATTCGTAGACGGCCAGCGCGGCCTCGCGAGTGTTCTCCGAACTCGCTCGCCTTCGTTTTAATAAATTTAATTTTAAATAAAATAAATAGTTTTTTTGAGACCTCCTTATTTCGTGCACCAATTCTTCTGCGATATGAGTGGTGAACGAAATGCATTCTTTGAACTGAGCGCACAGTTCGTCCGGTGTGAAATGACTCATAATCTTCGGAAATTATTCACAATTTTTGTTTTGTAAATTTATTTTTAGTCAGTCACCTTGTAAAATTGAACAAGTAAATGCTTTGTGTCGGATTCGGCCTGATTTGGAAGGGCAACGTTTTTGTTGAATTTTGTCTTCAAAAAAGCTGCAAAATTCTTTCGGAATGTGGCCAACATTGCTGTCCGATCTGTTGGGGACAAAACCCCTCCGGCACTGTTGTTCATCTTTAGCCGAACAGCTTCAACTCGGCGTTTTGATCAGCCCAAATTTAATCAGTTGTCTTTCGTCGAAATGGCAAAATTTAGAAAATAATAAAATTTGGGCTATTGGATGGATGGATAAAAAGAACGATCGGACAAGGAACCGCGCATAAATCACAGAATTCGGAAAGGCTTGGAAGAGACCTGTCAAAAAAGGAATTAAATTCCAAAACCCAATTGGACAAAAATCGAATTCGCCCAAGGCAAAAAACGGCCAATGTCTGAGGGCACGGAGAGGGAAAAGCCGAATTTTGCTTGTGGGCCAAGTACTGAGTAATGCCGCAATTAGACAGAAGAGTTGGAATTTGTTGCACCAACCATTGCCCGAAGGCAATGAAAGTGAAAGGAGACAATGGAAAAGAAAGAAGCCATCGGGGGAACGCAGCAGCAGCAGCCGTAGAGGGAGGGGGGACGGTTGGGAGAATGACTCCTTTTTGGATGGAATTTCATTTCCGTCTGTTCCCCCTATTTTCCTTCACTTTCTCCCCCTCTCCCGCCGCTCTCTCTTTTCTTCCTTTAATTCTTTTGTTCCATTTTTCTTTATAAATTTCATTATTTTATAATTTGTAAAAACTTAGTTCACTCTTCGGATTTACTTTTAAACTGGCCATTTGATCTGCTAATTATCAAATTAGGTAGCAACGCTGCCCTTGAAATTTTTTTGAAATTTTCCTTATTTTGGCATAATGATACTTATATATTTGCCCGAAAAAAATTTAGTGAATGTTCGAACATTTTTTCTACATATTTTCTCTGTGAAGAATGCTTATACGGCAGCAGATGCGATTGGCCTGTCAAAGCCTTTTGTTGGTTCACGGGGCGGGTGCCAAGCAGTTTCTGCAAGGGCTAATAACCAAAGACATGGAGTGAGTGAGTTAAGAAATGTTTACTTTTTTAATTTTGTTTGTTTTCAGATCTCTCAACAGCGTTCCGTTAGTGTACTCATTTCTGCTCAATGTGAGGGGGCGAATTTTAGCCGATTTTTTCATCTATCGACTCGACGGCTCCGATGACGAAACATTTGTTCTCGAGACGGCTCGGGAGAGGGTCGGACTGCTAGAAAAGGCGTTGAGACTCTACCGGTCCGGAAATATTTTTCATTTTCCTTTTAAAATTCAATTTACGGCCTTTGTTAGTTGCGGTAGTCCTTAAGGAATGCCTAGGAATTTGATTTTGTTTCTACTCAAATTTTGAGTTTGAAACCACGACAGCAGGCGCGTTCAAAGAAGATGGGGGAGGGGGGAAGCTACTGGAACTACAGTCTCTCCCTCCCCCCCTCAATGTATTAAGTGAAAATTTTGCCATTTTGATTATTCCTTAACAAATCTCTCCCCTCCGAATTTTCTGGGTCCTTTATCCGACAAAATATATATTAGGCTACGCAAACAGATCGGAATTGAGCCGCTGTTGGACAAATCTGTGCATTTTGGTATCGCCTCCGATGCTGAGGAAGGAGCGCAAAAAGTAATTTTGCAGGAAAAAACTTTTATTTGAATTAATTGTTAACCAAACAAAACAAATAGAATAGCGCCAGCGTTTCATCGGATTGGTTAGCCGACCCGCGAGTGCCCGGCTTTGGCTTCCGCGCAATTCGAAAGACGGCGACTGAAATGCCAAGCGATGAAACGGTTTTTTTGTGGAAATTTGGTGAAGAAAAACGAATTTTCTTAAAAGGCCTCCGCCTCCTCCGCGTATTTGCGGCACCGATTGGCGTGGGGTTTGGCCGAAGGGGAGGAAATGGCGGACCAAATTCCGCTGAACATGAACGGCGACATCACCGGGGGGGTCAGCTTCGAGAAGGGTTTTCCCCCGTCCGTCCGCCTCATTCAAAACAAATAATTCTTTATTTAAAGGTTGCTACATCGGCCAGGAGCTCGTTGCCCGCACGCATTTCACCGGCATTGTCCGCCGTCGGTTAATGCCTTTCCAACCGATCGATCGCGACAGCTCCAGAGATGGCTTTTTGGTGGATGAACGGGGCAAACGGCAGGGAAAGGTTTTGGTTGAAAGCATATGAACGAACCATTTGGGTTGGTCCACAGATTATTTGTTCGCACGGTATGCTCGGCGGTCTGTGCCTTGCCTCTTTGGACATTATTCCACCGAGCGATGATCACCCGTCTGAACGTCCCGCTGATCAGCCTTCTCCCGTCGTCCGTCTCTTTGATTCGGCCGGCGCCGCCGTTGCTGTCCATCGTCCCAAATGGTGGCCACATCTCAGCTGATGGAAGAATTTGATGATGAAGGAACACTCTTTGACTTTGAAACTACTTCTTAGAATAGGCAGAAGTCCTGGTTTGGACCTGAATTTCCTCCCGCCCGTCCAACTCTATTGAAACGCAATAGTTTATGTCAAGTTGAACAACAGTCTTTGTTTTTAGTCTGACGAAAAATTCCTTAAACCTCACACTGCTAATAATTTTCAGAGTTAAGCACTGATGAGAGTAGAATAATGAGAATGTTTAAGAGCCTATTCTTTCTGCTTAACATTAGCCAATCTTTCCTCTGTTTTGTTTTTGTTGTTCGTCTGTTTGTTTAACATTAAAATTTTGAGATTTTCGAGTATTATTTCACTATAAACGGATCAGTGAACCCATTTCTAAATTAGATTTTAGCACATTTGAAATAAGTTTTAGACGACCATTTCGCCGAAAAATCTAAAATGGAAGGAAGTGAAGCGAAGAGCGATGTTGAACGCACCGAAGAGGAGGAGGAGGGGGACTTGGGCAGGTACGTTTTAGGTCTTTAAATAGTCTTATTGATGTGAAGTTCCTTAGTCGATCAATTTTTCGTTTGATTTGTTTTGGGAGAATTTCCCTTAACATAAATGCCCTTTTATCGTGTACAGAGAAGCGCGCGTAAACAAATTTGCTGTCGCATTTCTTGACATGGAAGAGAATGGGCCGCGGTCAAGCAGTACTGGCTCGGAAAATGAGGCAACAGAAAACTTAAAAATTAAATTTTGATTCAAAACATTTGCAGGAAAATTCAACAAACGAAAAACCGCAAACGCCCGCGAAAAAGGGAGGAAAACCCAAAAAGAGAAAAGGCGCAAAGAAACGACCAAAGACGGGGGAAGACGAGCAATTTCTGGATGAATTTGTTCGCCAATTGTCCATCTCAAAGCCTTCTTCGACCGGTGGTTTTTATTATTTATTTTTATAATTATTGTGTTTTTAATTAAAGCTTCAGCGGGACAACAACTTTTAGACAATTCGGTGACATTGGAGACGCTTTTGAAGGTCTGTGGCACCGGCCCGAAATCTGATCGGTTTTTTGGGCCCGGTGTACCCTGGGTTTTCGACCTTTCTGGGCCCCAATGATTTCCCGGAAAGTTCCTCCGACAAATTACAATAATCCGGTCCATGCAGAAAATCAATTCTTTCCTACTTTTTGTAGTTTGTTTGTCCTATGACCTATTTTGGTTGATCCAATGCCATTGTTCAGATTGACTCGCGCTGTTTGGACCCGGACGCGGAGCTGCGGCGACTGCTGGGTCGAACGTTTGGCGCTGCTGAACAGCGACGGGCACAGCAGCGGCGACTGCCGCCGCAATTGGGCGGTGGTCGGCTGACGAAAGCGCGCGCCGATTGGCCACCGCCGAGACAAATCGGCGAGTTTTTTAATTAAACATATTGGTGAAATTTTATGCCATTATTATTCTATTTGAGGTTTTTATTTGGCGATCGATGATGAAAAAAAAGAAATTGCTGAGAATGGGGAACAACAAATCCAATGGTTCCGTTTCTGTCACAACGAGCAGTACCAGAATCAGCAGCAGCTTTTTTGGATGTGTCAACGACAGATGGACCACGAGGGCATTTTGGTCGGTCAATAGAATTTGGCACGGGGGGGGGGGTAAAAATTGACCGTTGAAGCATTAGCATTTATGCTTCTCCTGTTCATACATTTACAGCATTCATGACAATGTTTTATCTCGTTTATAACAAAGAAGATTTCAGAATGACATTTTGCCCCAAAATCCGTACCATTTGGACAGCCTTCTGACGCTGGCCGAAGTGCTCAATGTGCAGGAGGATTTTCAGAGGGCGAGGGACGCCATTGGTCGGTTGAAAAATAATAAAATTAAAAGAATTTTTTGTCAAATTTTTATTGCATAATTCGGAAAGTCGTCAAAGCCAAGAAAATATCATTTTTGCCTTTAGAACGTGGCATCTTCGCCAGTGAGTCCGTCTTCCACTCCAATTTCCAACCTTTTTCTCCTCTCCACCGATTGGTTAAATTTTTGTTTTTGTTTATAAACATTTTGTTTCATTTTGCCGTGACGTTTCAATTTTAGGATTACGGGTGTCGCGAAAATCGGGCCTTTTTTTTGCTGCTCCACCGACACATGCTCAACCAAATTCAACGGCGCTGTTTCCAAACGGCTTTTCAATTTGGCAAAATGATTTTTGCCAAGGACCCCTGGGGGGATCCGCTTGGTCTTCTTTTGCTCATCGATTTATTGGCTCTTAAGTCAGGCCTTTTGGCATTTTGTTTTTTAATCCCCCAATTTTAGGGGTCGTTCTCCGGAATTTCTGCTCAACTTTTTTGACCATTACAAACAGAAACGGCGCTTGGATTTGTTGCCGAATTTCCTTTTCTCTCTCCCGTTGGCACATTTGGCACTGTGCGCTAATGAACTGGACGCCAAAATTAAATTAGAGCACGAAAAAAAGGCTGAAAAATGCGTATAATTTAATTTACTTTACTTTTTTGCAAATTTCTTTATCATTGAACAGCTTGAAGAGGCCCTTCTCCGTTTTCCCTTTGTGCTCGCTCAATTGCTCGACCGCCTGCAAGTTCAGCCAGACTCCGTCGTCGACTTTAACGCGTATTTGAGCTCAACGGCCATTTATCGGTCGGTATTAACCAAATGTTTCCGGAAGGGAATTTCCGGGATTACAAAAATGTTAGGACGGTATTAGCAAATTGTATTTATGATGACGGTGGTGGGTACCTCACCCCAATTTAATTGCACTCACAAATTAGTTCCGAATTGTTCTTTTTTGTGACTATATTTGTGTATTTTGTAGTAATTTTTAGTCCTTTTTTAGCGAACCCGTCGGTTCCCGACTGCTTGCGCACATTTACGTCCATCACAGCGCCGAGGAGTTATGGCGTGCCAATCTGGCATGGTTAGAGCGTGCCACCCATTTGGCATTGCCTCGACTGACTGCGCGGCATGCCGAAATGGACGAATGGGCACAAAAGTGCGGGTTTTTAGGTTAAAATTTGTGGAAAGAAGAGGGCGGTCTTCTCAATGAAACAATTTTTTTTTCTGCAATTCTGAGCAGAAAATGGATCATCTAAATTTGTCACTAATTTTTGTATACAAATTTCATTAGACGAAAGAGCTGTTTCGTCGGGTTGCCACAAAATGTTGTGCGTCATTGCATTTTGCACGGTATTCGACCTTCCGATACCCAATTGGCACAACTGCTGGACGACCAAATAGGGCCAAACATCGTTGCCGACCCGTGCCCACCGAGGTAACCCGAATTCGATCAGAATCCCGAATTTTGAAATTATAAATAAACGGGCTAAAAATCAAAATCGTTTTTTCAGCGACACTCGCCGTCAACGGTACGAGCCCGCAAATTTGGATGAAATGCTGCAATTGCATGGCATAAACATGGGCCTTGAAGGAGGGAGTGGAGAAAATGGCACTCAACCAGGAATTCTCGGCACCTTTTTGCGAACTTTGCTCCCTGATCAAGAACAGGTGACCAACATTGTTTCCTATTTTAAGCTGATACCGGAGCCAAAACGGGACCCATATATTTAATTTTTTTAAATGAAGGCCCGGTTGGACTTATTGCTGCAGACAGTGCGCCAACGGTTTGGCATCGACGGTGGAAGAGACGGCGGCGACACACAGGCGGAGGAAGCGGCGCCGGCTGCGGCCACAGAGGAGGAGCAACGGCATAACGATGGACGAAACGATGAAAACGAACAATGATCAGTGATCAAATTTTTGATCGAATTGTTTATGAAGACTATGAAAGATTCTAAGTGTTTTTCGTTCATATTTATATGATCAAGAATGAATTTGGCTTATAAATTCCGTTTTTGTATTAATTAATTGTTTAATATTTTCTTTTTTGGCGTTGTTGAACTTTTCCATTCAACAAAAAATATCAAAATTTTTGTTTGAAATGTAATGGGCGTTTTCAGCTGCAGATGGATGCACAAATCTTGCGCCTTTTAAATGAACACCCGGAGGACGGACTTAGCAATGCGCGACTTCTTCAGGGTGTGCAGAAGGGATGGGGGGGCCTTTAAATATTTGAAAGATCTTTTCTGTCAATGAAGCATTCTCTTACAAAATGGTAATAATCGGAATTGCTGATTCAGAGGTCAGCAACAGCGCAACTCCGGATGACACCGCCGAGTCGCCGTCCTCCGTCACTGAACAGCTCGGGTCGGCCATCAACCGACTGTTGGCGCAGGGGACGATCGAAATGTTGCGGGAGACGACGACTGGCGAAGCGGCGGGCGGGGGAGCGGCGGGATTCATTCTGCGGCTGAAGCGGGGCAGTCAACTGTCCAATGCCAGCCCGGAGGAGCAGTTGGTCCGTCCGTTTTTGCACCGCCCATCCCTCCTCGATGTTTTTGATAGGTTAAAAGGGTGGACTTGCGGCTTTCCAATCAATTTGTTGTTTGGAGGTCTGCACTCTTTTTTAAAATTCTGATCACCAATAACCCCTCCCTAACCCCTCCCTCCCCCCCCCACACACAATTCAAGGTGTTCTCCATCATTGAGGAGTCGCAACGGATGGGCGTTTGGATCCGCGACATTCGCGAACGTTCGGGCCTGAACGAAGTGCAGCTCAGGCGACTGCTGAAGGCACTCGAACAGAGGAAATTGGTGCGCAGCATCAAAGCGGCCGGCACCACAAAAAAGACGTAAAATCCAAAAAAGCGGCCAAGTTTTCAAAATAAGGCCATGAATCGCTTTAATCATTGTCTTTTTAATGCTTAATAAAAATCATCAAAATCTCGGACTTTTTTTTCTTAAACAATTTCTAATGGAATTTGATTTTCGGGAATAGAAGGAAGCATCATAAAACATCGAAAGAAAGCATTTTCAGTTACATTTTGTCCTCTTTGGAAGCTGACGATACGCTGACCGGCGGCACTTTTTACTCGGACCAGCAGCTTGACTCGGAGTTTGTTCAAACACTGCTCCACGTCTGCGTCAATTGGTTGCTGGTGGGCAAAGAATTTTATTTGAAATTAATATACTCAAATTTAGGCACGTAGCCAGGAATTTTTTTTGGGGGGGGGGGTGGAAGTCGATTCTTAGGGGTGTATTAAATTTTGAAGATAATTTCATGGAAGCTCCTGTTGGCCTTCCTTTAAGAATTGGGGGGGGGGGGGTGTTTTTTCCTTTTTATTGCATTTTTGTTAAGCAGTTTTTCCACAAATCGGCTATTTTGAATTTCATCAAACCAACCATTTTTTTTTGTCGAATTTTTGACTCATTTTTTAACAAAATAATTTAATTTTGGTGCCACAGTTAATTTTCCTTTTTTTGTGTAGCAACGTCGTCGCACGGCTGAAGAAAAACACCCGGACGATTCGTTTGCTCAGAGGGATGCATCCTTCGTGGAATCGGACGAAGTGGCCTCCTCCCCCCTTTTCGGTGAAGGCGGAGCATTGGGGTCCATAATATTTGCCGATCAAGATTTTGATCGAAAATCTCGATTGACCCGATCTCTACTCGAAACTGATCAAAATATTGTCTGTTCGTGATTCAAAAAGCAACCTGAAAACAATCATCGCAAACAAATTTTTATGGAACGCCAATACTCGGCCTTTACATAAAATCTTTAAACGAATTTTATTCAATTTTGAGGTTGCCCGTTACATCCACGAGAAAGGCCTTTGTCGGATCCAATTGGGCGTCGCGGACGTGGAGAGGCAGGCGTACCCAAAAAATAAATAAAATTTCCCAATTTTCAGTGTTTTGGACATTGGCGTGCTGGACGGTAAAATTGAGAAGCGGCTAAACCACACATACCGGTGCGAAATTCATATAAATAATAATAATAAGCAAATTCTGCACATTTTATACTAAATTCATGATTTTTGGATTTGCCCCCCCCCCTTCATTTTGAGTGCCATTCGGAAGCAGCAGCTCCGTCCCTCCCCGCTGGCGTCGGTGCCCTGTCTCCAGTGTCCGGTCAGCGCCGAGTGCACTCCCGGCTTGGGCCGCCTAATCTCGCCCGAAAATTGCGAATACTTTCGACTGCATTTTGATCTGTGATCCTTTTGTGTTTTGGCTGGGAGAGAGAAAGGGGGGGGGGGGTGGGCATTGAATTATCCAAAAAACCTTTTTCGTTGAACGATTTAAAATCTTCCAATGAAAATTTTGTTTTGCCGACTTATCCCCCGCCCCCTCAAGCCATTTGCTTGATGTTCTCATTTCTGCCTTATTTATACATTTATTCTTTTTATTCGTTGTTTTTGTTACGTTTATTTTTTTGTTAATTCAAAGAAAAAGAGATTTAAAAAAAATCCATTTTTTATCTTTTTGCTTTTCCTTATAAAAAGAGTTCAAATTCGATCTATAATTTTCTTATTTTTATTGTGCTTTTAACAAAATTCGAACATTTTCAACTTGAAAGAATGTCAACGCATCGTTTTCTTCCGTCCCTTCCGCGCATAAAAGTGCCAATTGGGCGTCGGCCGCAACGGCTGAAGACTCCGTTCATGCAAAACCCGCGGGGGCACATGGAAGTGCTGCGCAAATTGGTGAACAGAATGTTCAGAGAGGAGCGATGCGAGTTCAAATACAACCGGGCGGAGGAGTGCCGTCAATACGTGGAGAGGGTCGGTCCGTTTTGAGTGATTTTTTGGCAAGGAAATGCCTTTTTCTGAATATTTTGAGGTCGCCAAATAAACGAAGCCTCCTTAAAGAGTAGGATTTCTCCGAAGTCATTTAATAGAATGCTCATTTCAAAGGAAAGCGGTTGATTTTCCCTTGAAAATTTTGTTTTTTTCCCGGGGAGCGGGGGGGGGCTGAGGGCATGGCTTCACCCGTCCCCCAACTACTCCTTTTGAACTGCTCTATGCCTTTAGCTGATCCAACTCGGCGTCTACCGAGGCCCGGACTGCGAATACACAGCGGAAATGTTCCGTTGGTGGTTCATTGAGCAGGATCTAATCGACAAAATGTGGTCCATCGTAGTTCCCCGTTTCGCGCACTATCCCATCGACGAGTCGTACACCGATATCTACCGACTGCCGACCATTCGACTTAAATCGAGAGTCAACAAAGAGACCGTCTTCTGGAGCCGTTACTCAATTGCTGTTCTCGAGCTGAAAGGTCGCGCTTTTTCTGTTCCGGGGACGGGTCGAAACCTTTCGAGACGAAAAGATCTGCCACCAATCAACAAAATTTCCAGTGAAATATAATTCTCTCCCGCTTTAGAGAACCCGTTTCCGCCGATGGCTGAAATGGAGCAAATGCGCAAGACGAATCTCTTAGATTTTGTGAAGAAAGAATTGAGAACGCGCTGATCATCGCCACGATTATTTCAAAAAATCACTAGACCAATACATATAAGTTTGTCTGTTTACTTTACGCTTTACCATATCAATAAAAGCAATGTGAAAAGGGTTAACAGTATCTGGTTAAAACGGTAATGGTGTTTTTCATTGGTCCCGAATTTTTATTCTTAAATTGAACGTCTTATGCCAAAGTACTCGGGGGTTTGAAAGGGCAGGGCTCTCAATTTGTCCTCTTTTGATGGCAAATGCCATAATTTTGGAAATTTGCCATATTTCCACTCTTGCCATATTTCAGATCTGAGACAAACTATGACAATTTTATGTGAAAATTATTTCGGTTGCAGCTATTCGCGGGGTTTACATTATATAAGGATAGTAAGTGTCAGTTTTGTATACAAATAATGATAACATTTTCTTTGACCAAAGGGTCGGAGATAAACTATGACAATTTTATGTGAAAATTATTTCGGTTGCAGCTATTCGCGGGGTTTACATTATATAAGGATAGTAAGTGTCAGTTTTGTATACAAATAATGATAACATTTTCTTTGACCAAAGGGTCTGAGATAACCTATGACAATTTTATGTGAAAATTATTTCGGTTGCAGCTATTAGCGGGGTTTACATTATATAAGGATAGTAAGTGTCAGTTTTGTATACAAATAATGATAACATTTTCTTTGACCAAAGGGTCTGAGATAACCTATGACAATTTTATGTGAAAATTATTTCGGTTGCAGCTATTCGCGGGGTTTACATTATATAAGGATAGTAAAGTGTCAGTTTTGTATACAAATAATGATAACATTTTCTTTGACCAAAGGGTCTGAGATAACCTATGACAATTTTATGTGAAAATTATTTCGGTTGCAGCTATTCGCGGGGTTTACATTATATAAGGATAGTAAAGTGTCAGTTTTGTATACAAATAATGATAACATTTTCTTTGACCAAAGGGTCTGAGATAACCTATGACAATTTTATGTGAAAATTATTTCGGTTGCAGCTATTCGCGGGGTTTACATTATATAAGGATAGTAAGTGTCAGTTTTGTATACAAATAATGATAACATTTTCTTTGACCAAAGGGTCTGAGATAACCTATGACAATTTTATGTGAAAATTATTTCGGTTGCAGCTATTCGCGGGGTTTACATTATATAAGGATAGTAAGTGTCAGTTTTGTATACAAATAATGATAACATTTTCTTTGACCAAAGGGTCTGAGATAACCTATGACAATTTTATATAAGAATTATTTCGGTTGCAGCTATTCGCGGGGTTTACATTATATAAGGATAGTAAGTGTCAGTTTTGTATACAAATAATGATAACATTTTCTTTGACCAAAGGGTCTGAGATAAACTATGACAATTTTATGTGAAAATTATTTCGGTTGCAGCTATTCGCGGGGTTTACATTATATAAGGATAGTAAAGTGTCAGTTTTGTATACAAATAATGATAACATTTTCTTTGACCAAAGGGTCTGAGATAACCTATGACAATTTTATGTGAAAATTATTTCGGTTGCAGCTATTCGCGGGGTTTACATTATATAAGGATAGTAAGTGTCAGTTTTGTATACAAATAATGATAACATTTTCTTTGACCAAAGGGTCTGAGATAACCTATGACAATTTTATGTGAAAATTATTTCGGTTGCAGCTATTCGCGGGGTTTACATTATATAAGGATAGTAAGTGTCAGTTTTGTATACAAATAATGATAACATTTTCTTTGACCAAAGGGTCTGAGATAACCTATAACAATTTTATGTGAAAATTATTTCGGTTGCAGCTATTCGCGGGGTTTACATTATATAAGGATAGTAAGTGTCAGTTTTGTATACAAATAATGATAACATTTTCTTTGACCAAAGGGTCGGAGATAAACTATGACAATTTTATGTGAAAATTATTTCGGTTGCAGCTATTCGCGGGGTTTACATTATATAAGGATAGTAAGTGTCAGTTTTGTATACAAATAATGATAACATTTTCTTTGACCAAAGGGTCTGAGATAACCTATGACAATTTTATGTGAAAATTATTTCGGTTGCAGCTATTCGCGGGGTTTACATTATATAAGGATAGTAAGTGTCAGTTTTGTATACAAATAATGATAACATTTTCTTTGACCAAAGGGTCTGAGATAACCTATGACAATTTTATGTGAAAATTATTTCGGTTGCAGCTATTCGCGGGGTTTACATTATATAAGGATAGTAAAGTGTCAGTTTTGTATACAAATAATGATAACATTTTCTTTGACCAAAGGGTCTGAGATAACCTATGACAATTTTATGTAAGAATTATTTCGGTTGCAGCTATTCGCGGGGTTTACATTATATAAGGATAGTAAGTGTCAGTTTTGTATACAAATAATGATAACATTTTCTTTGACCAAAGGGTCTGAGATAAACTATGACAATTTTATGTGAAAATTATTTCGGTTGCAGCTATTCGCGGGGTTTACATTATATAAGGATAGTAAAGTGTCAGTTTTGTATACAAATAATGATAACATTTTCTTTGACCAAAGGGTCTGAGATAACCTATGACAATTTTATGTGAAAATTATTTCGGTTGCAGCTATTCGCGGGGTTTACATTATATAAGGATAGTAAGTGTCAGTTTTGTATACAAATAATGATAACATTTTCTTTGACCAAAGGGTCTGAGATAACCTATGACAATTTTATGTGAAAATTATTTCGGTTGCAGCTATTCGCGGGGTTTACATTATATAAGGATAGTAAAGTGTCAGTTTTGTATACAAATAATGATAACATTTTCTTTGACCAAAGGGTCTGAGATAACCTATAACAATTTTATGTGAAAATTATTTCGGTTGCAGCTATTCGCGGGGTTTACATTATATAAGGATAGTAAGTGTCAGTTTTGTATACAAATAATGATAACATTTTCTTTGACCAAAGGGTCTGAGATAACCTATGACAATTTTATGTGAAAATTATTTCGGTTGCAGCTATTCGCGGGGTTTACATTATATAAGGATAGTAAAGTGTCAGTTTTGTATACAAATAATGATAACATTTTCTTTGACCAAAGGGTCTGAGATAACCTATGACAATTTTATGTGAAAATTATTTCGGTTGCAGCTATTCGCGGGGTTTACATTATATAAGGATAGTAAGTGTCAGTTTTGTATACAAATAATGATAACATTTTCTTTGACCAAAGGGTCTGAGATAACCTATGACAATTTTATGTGAAAATTATTTCGGTTGCAGCTATTCGCGGGGTTTACATTATATAAGGATAGTAAAGTGTCAGTTTTGTATACAAATAATGATAACATTTTCTTTGACCAAAGGGTCTGAGATAACCTATGACAATTTTATGTGAAAATTATTTCGGTTGCAGCTATTTGCGGGGTTTACATTATATAAGGATAGTAAGTGTCAGTTTTGTATACAAATAATGATAACATTTTCTTTGACCAAAGGGTCTGAGATAACCTATAACAATTTTATGTGAAAATTATTTCGGTTGCAGCTATTCGCGGGGTTTACATTATATAAGGATAGTAAGTGTCAGTTTTGTATACAAATAATGATAACATTTTCTTTGACCAAAGGGTCTGAGATAACCTATGACAATTTTATGTGAAAATTATTTCGGTTGCAGCTATTCGCGGGGTTTACATTATATAAGGATAGTAAGTGTCAGTTTTGTATACAAATAATGATAACATTTTCTTTGACCAAAGGGTCGGAGATAAACTATGACAATTTTATGTGAAAATTATTTCGGTTGCAGCTATTAGCGGGGTTTACATTATATAAGGATAGTAAGTGTCAGTTTTGTATACAAATAATGATAACATTTTCTTTGACCAAAGGGTCTGAGATAACCTATGACAATTTTATGTGAAAATTATTTCGGTTGCAGCTATTCGCGGGGTTTACATTATATAAGGATAGTAAGTGTCAGTTTTGTATACAAATAATGATAACATTTTCTTTGACCAAAGGGTCTGAGATAACCTATGACAATTTTATGTGAAAATTATTTCGGTTGCAGCTATTCGCGGGGTTTACATTATATAAGGATAGTAAAGTGTCAGTTTTGTATACAAATAATGATAACATTTTCTTTGACCAAAGGGTCTGAGATAACCTATGACAATTTTATGTAAGAATTATTTCGGTTGCAGCTATTCGCGGGGTTTACATTATATAAGGATAGTAAGTGTCAGTTTTGTATACAAATAATGATAACATTTTCTTTGACCAAAGGGTCTGAGATAAACTATGACAATTTTATGTGAAAATTATTTCGGTTGCAGCTATTCGCGGGGTTTACATTATATAAGGATAGTAAAGTGTCAGTTTTGTATACAAATAATGATAACATTTTCTTTGACCAAAGGGTCTGAGATAACCTATGACAATTTTATGTGAAAATTATTTCGGTTGCAGCTATTCGCGGGGTTTACATTATATAAGGATAGTAAGTGTCAGTTTTGTATACAAATAATGATAACATTTTCTTTGACCAAAGGGTCTGAGATAACCTATGACAATTTTATGTGAAAATTATTTCGGTTGCAGCTATTCGCGGGGTTTACATTATATAAGGATAGTAAAGTGTCAGTTTTGTATACAAATAATGATAACATTTTCTTTGACCAAAGGGTCTGAGATAACCTATGACAATTTTATGTAAGAATTATTTCGGTTGCAGCTATTCGCGGGGTTTACATTATATAAGGATAGTAAGTGTCAGTTTTGTATACAAATAATGATAACATTTTCTTTGACCAAAGGGTCTGAGATAAACTATGACAATTTTATGTGAAAATTATTTCGGTTGCAGCTATTCGCGGGGTTTACATTATATAAGGATAGTAAAGTGTCAGTTTTGTATACAAATAATGATAACATTTTCTTTGACCAAAGGGTCTGAGATAACCTATAACAATTTTATGTGAAAATTATTTCGGTTGCAGCTATTCGCGGGGTTTACATTATATAAGGATAGTAAGTGTCAGTTTTGTATACAAATAATGATAACATTTTCTTTGACCAAAGGGTCTGAGATAACCTATGACAATTTTATGTGAAAATTATTTCGGTTGCAGCTATTAGCGGGGTTTACATTATATAAGGATAGTAAAGTGTCAGTTTTGTATACAAATAATGATAACATTTTCTTTGACCAAAGGGTCTGAGATAACCTATGACAATTTTATGTGAAAATTATTTCGGTTGCAGCTATTCGCGGGGTTTACATTATATAAGGATAGTAAGTGTCAGTTTTGTATACAAATAATGATAACATTTTCTTTGACCAAAGGGTCTGAGATAACCTATGACAATTTTATGTGAAAATTATTTCGGTTGCAGCTATTCGCGGGGTTTACATTATATAAGGATAGTAAAGTGTCAGTTTTGTATACAAATAATGATAACATTTTCTTTGACCAAAGGGTCTGAGATAACCTATAACAATTTTATGTGAAAATTATTTCGGTTGCAGCTATTTGCGGGGTTTACATTATATAAGGATAGTAAGTGTCAGTTTTGTATACAAATAATGATAACATTTTCTTTGACCAAAGGGTCTGAGATAAACTATGACAATTTTATGTGAAAATTATTTCGGTTGCAGCTATTCGCGGGGTTTACATTATATAAGGATAGTAAAGTGTCAGTTTTGTATACAAATAATGATAACATTTTCTTTGACCAAAGGGTCTGAGATAACCTATGACAATTTTATGTGAAAATTATTTCGGTTGCAGCTATTCGCGGGGTTTACATTATATAAGGATAGTAAGTGTCAGTTTTGTATACAAATAATGATAACATTTTCTTTGACCAAAGGGTCTGAGATAACCTATGACAATTTTATGTGAAAATTATTTCGGTTGCAGCTATTCGCGGGGTTTACATTATATAAGGATAGTAAGTGTCAGTTTTGTATACAAATAATGATAACATTTTCTTTGACCAAAGGGTCTGAGATAACCTATGACAATTTTATGTGAAAATTATTTCGGTTGCAGCTATTCGCGGGGTTTACATTATATAAGGATAGTAAGTGTCAGTTTTGTATACAAATAATGATAACATTTTCTTTGACCAAAGGGTCTGAGATAACCTATGACAATTTTATGTGAAAATTATTTCGGTTGCAGCTATTCGCGGGGTTTACATTATATAAGGATAGTAAAGTGTCAGTTTTGTATACAAATAATGATAACATTTTCTTTGACCAAAGGGTCTGAGATAACCTATGACAATTTTATGTAAGAATTATTTCGGTTGCAGCTATTAACGGAGTTTACATTATATAAGGATAGTAAGTGTCAGTTTTGTATACAAATAATGATAACATTTTCTTTGACCAAAGGGTCTGAGATAAACTATGACAATTTTATGTGAAAATTATTTCGGTTGCAGCTATTCGCGGGGTTTACATTATATAAGGATAGTAAAGTGTCAGTTTTGTATACAAATAATGATAACATTTTCTTTGACCAAAGGGTCTGAGATAACCTATGACAATTTTATGTGAAAATTATTTCGGTTGCAGCTATTCGCGGGGTTTACATTATATAAGGATAGTAAGTGTCAGTTTTGTATACAAATAATGATAACATTTTCTTTGACCAAAGGGTCTGAGATAACCTATGACAATTTTATGTGAAAATTATTTCGGTTGCAGCTATTCGCGGGGTTTACATTATATAAGGATAGTAAAGTGTCAGTTTTGTATACAAATAATGATAACATTTTCTTTGACCAAAGGGTCTGAGATAACCTATGACAATTTTATGTAAGAATTATTTCGGTTGCAGCTATTCGCGGGGTTTACATTATATAAGGATAGTAAGTGTCAGTTTTGTATACAAATAATGATAACATTTTCTTTGACCAAAGGGTCTGAGATAAACTATGACAATTTTATGTGAAAATTATTTCGGTTGCAGCTATTCGCGGGGTTTACATTATATAAGGATAGTAAAGTGTCAGTTTTGTATACAAATAATGATAACATTTTCTTTGACCAAAGGGTCTGAGATAACCTATGACAATTTTATGTAAGAATTATTTCGGTTGCAGCTATTCGCGGGGTTTACATTATATAAGGATAGTAAGTGTCAGTTTTGTATACAAATAATGATAACATTTTCTTTGACCAAAGGGTCTGAGATAAACTATGACAATTTTATGTGAAAATTATTTCGGTTGCAGCTATTCGCGGGGTTTACATTATATAAGGATAGTAAAGTGTCAGTTTTGTATACAAATAATGATAACATTTTCTTTGACCAAAGGGTCTGAGATAACCTATGACAATTTTATGTGAAAATTATTTCGGTTGCAGCTATTCGCGGGGTTTACATTATATAAGGATAGTAAGTGTCAGTTTTGTATACAAATAATGATAACATTTTCTTTGACCAAAGGGTCTGAGATAACCTATGACAATTTTATGTGAAAATTATTTCGGTTGCAGCTATTCGCGGGGTTTACATTATATAAGGATAGTAAAGTGTCAGTTTTGTATACAAATAATGATAACATTTTCTTTGACCAAAGGGTCTGAGATAACCTATGACAATTTTATGTAAGAATTATTTCGGTTGCAGCTATTCGCGGGGTTTACATTATATAAGGATAGTAAGTGTCAGTTTTGTATACAAATAATGATAACATTTTCTTTGACCAAAGGGTCTGAGATAAACTATGACAATTTTATGTGAAAATTATTTCGGTTGCAGCTATTCGCGGGGTTTACATTATATAAGGATAGTAAAGTGTCAGTTTTGTATACAAATAATGATAACATTTTCTTTGACCAAAGGGTCTGAGATAACCTATGACAATTTTATGTGAAAATTATTTCGGTTGCAGCTATTCGCGGGGTTTACATTATATAAGGATAGTAAGTGTCAGTTTTGTATACAAATAATGATAACATTTTCTTTGACCAAAGGGTCTGAGATAACCTATGACAATTTTATGTGAAAATTATTTCGGTTGCAGCTATTCGCGGGGTTTACATTATATAAGGATAGTAAGTGTCAGTTTTGTATACAAATAATGATAACATTTTCTTTGACCAAAGGGTCTGAGATAACCTATAACAATTTTATGTGAAAATTATTTCGGTTGCAGCTATTTGCGGGGTTTACATTATATAAGGATAGTAAGTGTCAGTTTTGTATACAAATAATGATAACATTTTCTTTGACCAAAGGGTCTGAGATAACCTATGAGAATTTTATGTAAAAATTATTTCGGTTGCAGCTATTCGCGGGGTTTACATTATATAAGGATAGTAAGTGTCAGTTTTGTATACAAATAATGATAACATTTTCTTTGACCAAAGGGTCTGAGATAACCTATGAGAATTTTATGTAAAAATTATTTCGGTTGCAGCTATTCGCGGGGTTTACATTATATAAGGATAGTAAGTGTCAGTTTTGTATACAAATAATGATAACATTTTCTTTGACCAAAGGGTCTGAGATAACCTATAACAATTTTATGTGAAAATTATTTCGGTTGCAGCTATTCGCGGGGTTTACATTATATAAGGATAGTAAGTGTCAGTTTTGTATACAAATAATGATAACATTTTCTCTTTGACCAAAGGGTCTGAGATAACCTATGACAATTTTATGTGAAAATTATTTCGGTTGCAGCTATTCGCGGGGTTTACATTATATAAGGATAGTAAGTGTCAGTTTTGTATACAAATAATGATAACATTTTCTTTGACCAAAGGGTCTGAGATAACCTATAACAATTTTATGTGAAAATTATTTCGGTTGCAGCTATTCGCGGGGTTTACATTATATAAGGATAGTAAGTGTCAGTTTTGTATACAAATAATGATAACATTTTCTCTTTGACCAAAGGGTCTGAGATAACCTATGACAATTTTATGTGAAAATTATTTCGGTTGCAGCTATTCGCGGGGTTTACATTATATAAGGATAGTAAGTGTCAGTTTTGTATACAAATAATGATAACATTTTCTTTGACCAAAGGGTCTGAGATAACCTATGACAATTTTATGTGAAAATTATTTCGGTTGCAGCTATTCGCGGGGTTTACATTATATAAGGATAGTAAGTGTCAGTTTTGTATACAAATAATGATAACATTTTCTTTGACCAAAGGGTCTGAGATAACCTATAACAATTTTATGTGAAAATTATTTCGGTTGCAGCTATTCGCGGGGTTTACATTATATAAGGATAGTAAGTGTCAGTTTTGTATACAAATAATGATAACATTTTCTCTTTGACCAAAGGGTCTGAGATAACCTATGACAATTTTATGTGAAAATTATTTCGGTTGCAGCTATTCGCGGGGTTTACATTATATAAGGATAGTAAGTGTCAGTTTTGTATACAAATAATGATAACATTTTCTTTGACCAAAGGGTCTGAGATAACCTATAACAATTTTATGTGAAAATTATTTCGGTTGCAGCTATTCGCGGGGTTTACATTATATAAGGATAGTAAGTGTCAGTTTTGTATACAAATAATGATAACATTTTCTCTTTGACCAAAGGGTCTGAGATAACCTATGACAATTTTATGTGAAAATTATTTCGGTTGCAGCTATTCGCGGGGTTTACATTATATAAGGATAGTAAGTGTCAGTTTTGTATACAAATAATGATAACATTTTCTTTGACCAAAGGGTCTGAGATAAACTATGACAATTTTATGTGAAAATTATTTCGGTTGCAGCTATTCGCGGGGTTTACATTATATAAGGATAGTAAGTGTCAGTTTTGTATACAAATAATGATAACATTTTCTTTGACCAAAGGGTCTGAGATAACCTATAACAATTTTATGTGAAAATTATTTCGGTTGCAGCTATTCGCGGGGTTTACATTATATAAGGATAGTAAGTGTCAGTTTTGTATACAAATAATGATAACATTTTCTTTGACCAAAGGGTCGGAGATAAACTATGACAATTTTATGTGAAAATTATTTCGGTTGCAGCTATTCGCGGGGTTTACATTATATAAGGATAGTAAGTGTCAGTTTTGTATACAAATAATGATAACATTTTCTTTGACCAAAGGGTCTGAGATAACCTATGACAATTTTATGTGAAAATTATTTCGGTTGCAGCTATTCGCGGGGTTTACATTATATAAGGATAGTAAAGTGTCAGTTTTGTATACAAATAATGATAACATTTTCTTTGACCAAAGGGTCTGAGATAACCTATGACAATTTTATGTGAAAATTATTTCGGTTGCAGCTATTCGCGGGGTTTACATTATATAAGGATAGTAAGTGTCAGTTTTGTATACAAATAATGATAACATTTTCTCTTTGACCAAAGGGTCTGAGATAACCTATGACAATTTTATGTGAAAATTATTTCGGTTGCAGCTATTCGCGGGGTTTACATTATATAAGGATAGTAAGTGTCAGTTTTGTATACAAATAATGATAACATTTTCTTTGACCAAAGGGTCTGAGATAACCTATAACAATTTTATGTGAAAATTATTTCGGTTGCAGCTATTCGCGGGGTTTACATTATATAAGGATAGTAAGTGTCAGTTTTGTATACAAATAATGATAACATTTTCTCTTTGACCAAAGGGTCTGAGATAACCTATGACAATTTTATGTGAAAATTATTTCGGTTGCAGCTATTCGCGGGGTTTACATTATATAAGGATAGTAAGTGTCAGTTTTGTATACAAATAATGATAACATTTTCTTTGACCAAAGGGTCTGAGATAAACTATGACAATTTTATGTGAAAATTATTTCGGTTGCAGCTATTCGCGGGGTTTACATTATATAAGGATAGTAAGTGTCAGTTTTGTATACAAATAATGATAACATTTTCTTTGACCAAAGGGTCTGAGATAACCTATAACAATTTTATGTGAAAATTATTTCGGTTGCAGCTATTCGCGGGGTTTACATTATATAAGGATAGTAAGTGTCAGTTTTGTATACAAATAATGATAACATTTTCTTTGACCAAAGAGTCGGAGATAAACTATGACAATTTTATGTGAAAATTATTTCGGTTGCAGCTATTCGCGGGGTTTACATTATATAAGGATAGTAAGTGTCAGTTTTGTATACAAATAATGATAACATTTTCTTTGACCAAAGGGTCTGAGATAACCTATGACAATTTTATGTGAAAATTATTTCGGTTGCAGCTATTCGCGGGGTTTACATTATATAAGGATAGTAAAGTGTCAGTTTTGTATACAAATAATGATAACATTTTCTTTGACCAAAGGGTCTGAGATAACCTATGACAATTTTATGTGAAAATTATTTCGGTTGCAGCTATTCGCGGGGTTTACATTATATAAGGATAGTAAGTGTCAGTTTTGTATACAAATAATGATAACATTTTCTTTGACCAAAGGGTCTGAGATAACCTATGACAATTTTATGTGAAAATTATTTCGGTTGCAGCTATTCGCGGGGTTTACATTATATAAGGATAGTAAGTGTCAGTTTTGTATACAAATAATGATAACATTTTCTTTGACCAAAGGGTCTGAGATAACCTATAACAATTTTATGTGAAAATGATTTCGGTTGCAGCTATTCGCGGGGTTTACATTATATAAGGATAGTAAGTGTCAGTTTTGTATACAAATAATGATAACATTTTCTTTGACCAAAGGGTCTGAGATAACCTATGACAATTTTATGTGAAAATTATTTCGGTTGCAGCTATTCGCGGGGTTTACATTATATAAGGATAGTAAGTGTCAGTTTTGTATACAAATAATGATAACATTTTCTTTGACCAAAGGGTCTGAGATAACCTATAACAATTTTATGTGAAAATTATTTCGGTTGCAGCTATTCGCGGGGTTTACATTATATAAGGATAGTAAGTGTCAGTTTTGTATACAAATAATGATAACATTTTCTTTGACCAAAGGGTCTGAGATAACCTATGACAATTTTATGTGAAAATTATTTCGGTTGCAGCTATTCGCGGGGTTTACATTATATAAGGATAGTAAGTGTCAGTTTTGTATACAAATAATGATAACATTTTCTTTGACCAAAGGGTCGGAGATAAACTATGACAATTTTATGTGAAAATTATTTCGGTTGCAGCTATTCGCGGGGTTTACATTATATAAGGATAGTAAGTGTCAGTTTTGTATACAAATAATGATAACATTTTCTTTGACCAAAGGGTCTGAGATAACCTATGACAATTTTATGTGAAAATTATTTCGGTTGCAGCTATTCGCGGGGTTTACATTATATAAGGATAGTAAGTGTCAGTTTTGTATACAAATAATGATAACATTTTCTTTGACCAAAGGGTCTGAGATAAACCATGACAATTTTATGTGAAAATTATTTCGGTTGCAGCTATTCGCGGGGTTTACATTATATAAGGATAGTAAGTGTCAGTTTTGTATACAAATAATGATAACATTTTCTCTTTGACCAAAGGGTCTGAGATAACCTATGACAATTTTATGTGAAAATTATTTCGGTTGCAGCTATTCGCGGGGTTTACATTATATAAGGATAGTAAGTGTCAGTTTTGTATACAAATAATGATAACATTTTCTTTGACCAAAGGGTCTGAGATAAACTATGACAATTTTATGTGAAAATTATTTCGGTTGCAGCTATTCGCGGGGTTTACATTATATAAGGATAGTAAGTGTCAGTTTTGTATACAAATAATGATAACATTTTCTTTGACCAAAGGGTCTGAGATAACCTATAACAATTTTATGTGAAAATTATTTCGGTTGCAGCTATTCGCGGGGTTTACATTATATAAGGATAGTAAGTGTCAGTTTTGTATACAAATAATGATAACATTTTCTTTGACCAAAGGGTCTGAGATAACCTATGACAATTTTATGTGAAAATTATTTCGGTTGCAGCTATTCGCGGGGTTTACATTATATAAGGATAGTAAGTGTCAGTTTTGTATACAAATAATGATAACATTTTCTTTGACCAAAGGGTCTGAGATAACCTATAACAATTTTATGTGAAAATTATTTCGGTTGCAGCTATTCGCGGGGTTTACATTATATAAGGATAGTAAGTGTCAGTTTTGTATACAAATAATGATAACATTTTCTCTTTGACCAAAGGGTCTGAGATAACCTATGACAATTTTATGTGAAAATTATTTCGGTTGCAGCTATTCGCGGGGTTTACATTATATAAGGATAGTAAGTGTCAGTTTTGTATACAAATAATGATAACATTTTCTTTGACCAAAGGGTCTGAGATAAACTATGACAATTTTATGTGAAAATTATTTCGGTTGCAGCTATTCGCGGGGTTTACATTATATAAGGATAGTAAGTGTCAGTTTTGTATACAAATAATGATAACATTTTCTTTGACCAAAGGGTCTGAGATAACCTATAACAATTTTATGTGAAAATTATTTCGGTTGCAGCTATTCGCGGGGTTTACATTATATAAGGATAGTAAGTGTCAGTTTTGTATACAAATAATGATAACATTTTCTTTGACCAAAGGGTCTGAGATAACCTATGACAATTTTATGTGAAAATTATTTCGGTTGCAGCTATTCGCGGGGTTTACATTATATAAGGATAGTAAGTGTCAGTTTTGTATACAAATAATGATAACATTTTCTTTGACCAAAGGGTCGGAGATAAACTATGACAATTTTATGTGAAAATTATTTCGGTTGCAGCTATTCGCGGGGTTTACATTATATAAGGATAGTAAGTGTCAGTTTTGTATACAAATAATGATACATTTTCTTTGACCAAAGGGTCTGAGATAACCTATGACAATTTTATGTGAAAATTATTTCGGTTGCAGCTATTCGCGGGGTTTACATTATATAAGGATAGTAAGTGTCAGTTTTGTATACAAATAATGATAACATTTTCTTTGACCAAAGGGTCTGAGATAAACCATGACAATTTTATGTGAAAATTATTTCGGTTGCAGCTATTCGCGGGGTTTACATTATATAAGGATAGTAAGTGTCAGTTTTGTATACAAATAATGATAACATTTTCTTTGACCAAAGGGTCGGAGATAAACTATGACAATTTTATGTGAAAATTATTTCGGTTGCAGCTATTCGCGGGGTTTACATTATATAAGGATAGTAAGTGTCAGTTTTGTATACAAATAATGATAACATTTTCTTTGACCAAAGGGTCGGAGATAAACTATGACAATTTTATGTGAAAATTATTTCGGTTGCAGCTATTCGCGGGGTTTACATTATATAAGGATAGTAAGTGTCAGTTTTGTATACAAATAATGATAACATTTTCTTTGACCAAAGGGTCTGAGATAAACTATGACAATTTTATGTGAAAATTATTTCGGTTGCAGCTATTCGCGGGGTTTACATTATATAAGGATAGTAAGTGTCAGTTTTGTATACAAATAATGATAACATTTTCTTTGACCAAAGGGTCTGAGATAACCTATAACAATTTTATGTGAAATTATTTCGGTTGCAGCTATTCGCGGGGTTTACATTATATAAGGATAGTAAGTGTCAGTTTTGTATACAAATAATGATAACATTTTCTTTGACCAAAGGGTCTGAGATAACCTATGACAATTTTATGTGAAAATTATTTCGGTTGCAGCTATTCGCGGGGTTTACATTATATAAGGATAGTAAGTGTCAGTTTTGTATACAAATAATGATAACATTTTCTTTGACCAAAGGGTCTGAGATAACCTATAACAATTTTATGTGAAAATTATTTCGGTTGCAGCTAGTCGCGGGGTTTACATTATATAAGGATAGTAAGTGTCAGTTTTGTATACAAATAATGATAACATTTTCTTTGACCAAAGGGTCTGAGATAAACTATGACAATTTTATGTGAAAATTATTTCGGTTGCAGCTATTCGCGGGGTTTACATTATATAAGGATAGTAAGTGTCAGTTTTGTATACAAATAATGATAACATTTTCTTTGACCAAAGGGTCTGAGATAACCTATGACAATTTTATGTGAAAATTATTTCGGTTGCAGCTATTAGCGGGGTTTACATTATATAAGGATAGTAAGTGTCAGTTTTGTATACAAATAATGATAACATTTTCTTTGACCAAAGGGTCTGAGATAACCTATAACAATTTTATGTGAAAATTATTTCGGTTGCAGCTATTTGCGGGGTTTACATTATATAAGGATAGTAAGTGTCAGTTTTGTATACAAATAATGATAACATTTTCTTTGACCAAAGGGTCTGAGATAACCTATAACAATTTTATGTGAAAATTATTTCGGTTGCAGCTATTCGCGGGGTTTACATTATATAAGGATAGTAAGTGTCAGTTTTGTATACAAATAATGATAACATTTTCTTTGACCAAAGGGTCTGAGATAACCTATGACAATTTTATGTGAAAATTATTTCGGTTGCAGCTATTCGCGGGGTTTACATTATATAAGGATAGTAAGTGTCAGTTTTGTATACAAATAATGATAACATTTTCTTTGACCAAAGGGTCTGAGATAACCTATGACAATTTTATGTGAAAATTATTTCGGTTGCAGCTATTCGCGGGGTTTACATTATATAAGGATAGTAAAGTGTCAGTTTTGTATACAAATAATGATAACATTTTCTTTGACCAAAGGGTCTGAGATAACCTATGACAATTTTATGTAAGAATTATTTCGGTTGCAGCTATTAGCGGGGTTTACATTATATAAGGATAGTAAGTGTCAGTTTTGTATACAAATAATGATAACATTTTCTTTGACCAAAGGGTCTGAGATAAACTATGACAATTTTATGTGAAAATTATTTCGGTTGCAGCTATTCGCTGGGTTTACATTATATAAGGATAGTAAAGTGTCAGTTTTGTATACAAATAATGATAACATTTTCTTTGACCAAAGGGTCTGAGATAACCTATGACAATTTTATGTAAGAATTATTTCGGTTGCAGCTATTCGCGGGGTTTACATTATATAAGGATAGTAAGTGTCAGTTTTGTATACAAATAATGATAACATTTTCTTTGACCAAAGGGTCTGAGATAACCTATAACAATTTTATGTGAAAATTATTTCGGTTGCAGCTATTTGCGGGGTTTACATTATATAAGGATAGTAAGTGTCAGTTTTGTATACAAATAATGATAACATTTTCTTTGACCAAAGGGTCTGAGATAACCTATGACAATTTTATGTGAAAATTATTTCGGTTGCAGCTATTCGCGGGGTTTACATTATATAAGGATAGTAAGTGTCAGTTTTGTATACAAATAATGATAACATTTTCTTTGACCAAAGGGTCTGAGATAACCTATGACAATTTTATGTGAAAATTATTTCGGTTGCAGCTATTCGCGGGGTTTACATTATATAAGGATAGTAAGTGTCAGTTTTGTATACAAATAATGATAACATTTTCTTTGACCAAAGGGTCTGAGATAACCTATGACAATTTTATGTGAAAATTATTTCGGTTGCAGCTATTCGCGGGGTTTACATTATATAAGGATAGTAAGTGTCAGTTTTGTATACAAATAATGATAACATTTTCTTTGACCAAAGGGTCTGAGATAACCTATAACAATTTTATGTGAAAATTATTTCGGTTGCAGCTATTTGCGGGGTTTACATTATATAAGGATAGTAAGTGTCAGTTTTGTATACAAATAATGATAACATTTTCTTTGACCAAAGGGTCTGAGATAAACTATGACAATTTTATGTGAAAATTATTTCGGTTGCAGCTATTCGCGGGGTTTACATTATATAAGGATAGTAAGTGTCAGTTTTGTATACAAATAATGATAACATTTTCTTTGACCAAAGGGTCTGAGATAACCTATAACAATTTTATGTGAAAATTATTTCGGTTGCAGCTATTTGCGGGGTTTACATTATATAAGGATAGTAAGTGTCAGTTTTGTATACAAATAATGATAACATTTTCTTTGACCAAAGGGTCTGAGATAACCTATGACAATTTTATGTGAAAATTATTTCGGTTGCAGCTATTCGCGGGGTTTACATTATATAAGGATAGTAAGTGTCAGTTTTGTATACAAATAATGATAACATTTTCTTTGACCAAAGGGTCTGAGATAACCTATAACAATTTTATGTGAAAATTATTTCGGTTGCAGCTAGTCGCGGGGTTTACATTATATAAGGATAGTAAGTGTCAGTTTTGTATACAAATAATGATAACATTTTCTTTGACCAAAGGGTCTGAGATAAACTATGACAATTTTATGTGAAAATTATTTCGGTTGCAGCTATTCGCGGGGTTTACATTATATAAGGATAGTAAAGTGTCAGTTTTGTATACAAATAATGATAACATTTTCTTTGACCAAAGGGTCTGAGATAACCTATGACAATTTTATGTGAAAATTATTTCGGTTGCAGCTATTCGCGGGGTTTACATTATATAAGGATAGTAAAGTGTCAGTTTTGTATACAAATAATGATAACATTTTCTTTGACCAAAGGGTCTGAGATAACCTATGACAATTTTATGTAAGAATTATTTCGGTTGCAGCTATTCGCGGGGTTTACATTATATAAGGATAGTAAGTGTCAGTTTTGTATACAAATAATGATAACATTTTCTTTGACCAAAGGGTCTGAGATAAACTATGACAATTTTATGTGAAAATTATTTCGGTTGCAGCTATTCGCGGGGTTTACATTATATAAGGATAGTAAAGTGTCAGTTTTGTATACAAATAATGATAACATTTTCTTTGACCAAAGGGTCTGAGATAACCTATGACAATTTTATGTGAAAATTATTTCGGTTGCAGCTATTCGCGGGGTTTACATTATATAAGGATAGTAAGTGTCAGTTTTGTATACAAATAATGATAACATTTTCTTTGACCAAAGGGTCTGAGATAACCTATGACAATTTTATGTGAAAATTATTTCGGTTGCAGCTATTCGCGGGGTTTACATTATATAAGGATAGTAAGTGTCAGTTTTGTATACAAATAATGATAACATTTTCTTTGACCAAAGGGTCTGAGATAACCTATAACAATTTTATGTGAAAATTATTTCGGTTGCAGCTATTTGCGGGGTTTACATTATATAAGGATAGTAAGTGTCAGTTTTGTATACAAATAATGATAACATTTTCTTTGACCAAAGGGTCTGAGATAACCTATAACAATTTTATGTGAAAATTATTTCGGTTGCAGCTATTCGCGGGGTTTACATTATATAAGGATAGTAAGTGTCAGTTTTGTATACAAATAATGATAACATTTTCTTTGACCAAAGGGTCTGAGATAACCTATGACAATTTTATGTGAAAATTATTTCGGTTGCAGCTATTCGCGGGGTTTACATTATATAAGGATAGTAAGTGTCAGTTTTGTATACAAATAATGATAACATTTTCTTTGACCAAAGGGTCTGAGATAACCTATGACAATTTTATGTGAAAATTATTTCGGTTGCAGCTATTCGCGGGGTTTACATTATATAAGGATAGTAAAGTGTCAGTTTTGTATACAAATAATGATAACATTTTCTTTGACCAAAGGGTCTGAGATAACCTATGACAATTTTATGTAAGAATTATTTCGGTTGCAGCTATTCGCGGGGTTTACATTATATAAGGATAGTAAGTGTCAGTTTTGTATACAAATAATGATAACATTTTCTTTGACCAAAGGGTCTGAGATAAACTATGACAATTTTATGTGAAAATTATTTCGGTTGCAGCTATTCGCGGGGTTTACATTATATAAGGATAGTAAAGTGTCAGTTTTGTATACAAATAATGATAACATTTTCTTTGACCAAAGGGTCTGAGATAACCTATGACAATTTTATGTAAGAATTATTTCGGTTGCAGCTATTCGCGGGGTTTACATTATATAAGGATAGTAAGTGTCAGTTTTGTATACAAATAATGATAACATTTTCTTTGACCAAAGGGTCTGAGATAACCTATAACAATTTTATGTGAAAATTATTTCGGTTGCAGCTATTTGCGGGGTTTACATTATATAAGGATAGTAAGTGTCAGTTTTGTATACAAATAATGATAACATTTTCTTTGACCAAAGGGTCTGAGATAACCTATGACAATTTTATGTGAAAATTATTTCGGTTGCAGCTATTTGCGGGGTTTACATTATATAAGGATAGTAAGTGTCAGTTTTGTATACAAATAATGATAACATTTTCTTTGACCAAAGGGTCTGAGATAACCTATGAGAATTTTATGTAAAAATTATTTCGGTTGCAGCTATTCGCGGGGTTTACATTATATAAGGATAGTAAGTGTCAGTTTTGTATACAAATAATGATAACATTTTCTTTGACCAAAGGGTCTGAGATAACCTATGAGAATTTTATGTAAAAATTATTTCGGTTGCAGCTATTCGCGGGGTTTACATTATATAAGGATAGTAAGTGTCAGTTTTGTATACAAATAATGATAACATTTTCTTTGACCAAAGGGTCTGAGATAAACTATGACAATTTTATGTGAAAATTATTTCGGTTGCAGCTATTAGCGGGGTTTACATTATATAAGGATAGTAAGTGTCAGTTTTGTATACAAATAATGATAACATTTTCTTTGACCAAAGGGTCTGAGATAAACTATGACAATTTTATGTGAAAATTATTTCGGTTGCAGCTATTCGCGGGGTTTACATTATATAAGGATAGTAAGTGTCAGTTTTGTATACAAATAATGATAACATTTTCTTTGACCAAAGGGTCGGAGATAAACTATGACAATTTTATGTGAAAATTATTTCGGTTGCAGCTATTCGCGGGGTTTACATTATATAAGGATAGTAAGTGTCAGTTTTGTATACAAATAATGATAACATTTTCTTTGACCAAAGGGTCGGAGATAAACTATGACAATTTTATGTGAAAATTATTTCGGTTGCAGCTATTCGCGGGGTTTACATTATATAAGGATAGTAAGTGTCAGTTTTGTATACAAATAATGATAATTTTCTCTTTGACCAAAGGGTCTGAGATAAACTATGACAATTTTATGTGAAAATTATTTCGGTTGCAGCTATTCGCGGGGTTTACATTATATAAGGATAGTAAGTGTCAGTTTTGTATACAAATAATGATAACATTTTCTTTGACCAAAGGGTCGGAGATAAACTATGACAATTTTATGTGAAAATTATTTCGGTTGCAGCTATTCGCGGGGTTTACATTATATAAGGATAGTAAGTGTCAGTTTTGTATACAAATAATGATAACATTTTCTCTTTGACCAAAGGGTCTGAGATAACCTATGACAATTTTATGTGAAAATTATTTCGGTTGCAGCTATTCGCGGGGTTTACATTATATAAGGATAGTAAGTGTCAGTTTTGTATACAAATAATGATAACATTTTCTTTGACCAAAGGGTCTGAGATAAACTATGACAATTTTATGTGAAAATTATTTCGGTTGCAGCTATTCGCGGGGTTTACATTATATAAGGATAGTAAGTGTCAGTTTTGTATACAAATAATGATAACATTTTCTTTGACCAAAGGGTCTGAGATAACCTATAACAATTTTATGTGAAAATTATTTCGGTTGCAGCTATTTGCGGGGTTTACATTATATAAGGATAGTAAGTGTCAGTTTTGTATACAAATAATGATAACATTTTCTTTGACCAAAGGGTCTGAGATAACCTATGACAATTTTATGTGAAAATTATTTCGGTTGCAGCTATTCGCGGGGTTTACATTATATAAGGATAGTAAGTGTCAGTTTTGTATACAAATAATGATAACATTTTCTTTGACCAAAGGGTCTGAGATAACCTATAACAATTTTATGTGAAAATTATTTCGGTTGCAGCTAGTCGCGGGGTTTACATTATATAAGGATAGTAAGTGTCAGTTTTGTATACAAATAATGATAACATTTTCTTTGACCAAAGGGTCTGAGATAAACTATGACAATTTTATGTGAAAATTATTTCGGTTGCAGCTATTCGCGGGGTTTACATTATATAAGGATAGTAAAGTGTCAGTTTTGTATACAAATAATGATAACATTTTCTTTGACCAAAGGGTCTGAGATAACCTATGACAATTTTATGTGAAAATTATTTCGGTTGCAGCTATTCGCGGGGTTTACATTATATAAGGATAGTAAGTGTCAGTTTTGTATACAAATAATGATAACATTTTCTCTTTGACCAAAGGGTCTGAGATAACCTATGACAATTTTATGTGAAAATTATTTCGGTTGCAGCTATTCGCGGGGTTTACATTATATAAGGATAGTAAGTGTCAGTTTTGTATACAAATAATGATAACATTTTCTTTGACCAAAGGGTCTGAGATAAACTATGACAATTTTATGTGAAAATTATTTCGGTTGCAGCTATTCACGGGGTTTACATTATATAAGGATAGTAAAGTGTCAGTTATGTATACAAATAATGATAACATTTTCTTTGACCAAAGGGTCTGAGATAACCTATAACAATTTTATGTGAAAATTATTTCGGTTGCAGCTATTTGCGGGGTTTACATTATATAAGGATAGTAAGTGTCAGTTTTGTATACAAATAATGATAACATTTTCTTTGACCAAAGGGTCTGAGATAACCTATGACAATTTTATGTGAAAATTAGGTCGGTGGTACCGATAGGCGCATAGGCGCCGCCGAGAAAATTTTAAATTTTTGACGCAATTTGTTAAAGATTTCAACTAAAATTTAAAAATACGGCAATTTTTTTTGAAGCTTTTGGAGTGGTAAGCAGTGGCGCCAAAAGGCGCTGTCGGGAAAATTTTTTGAGGAATTTGTTAAGAAAATTTGTCCAATAATTACATAATTTTACAACAAAATAATTTAAACAATTTTTATTTATTTGTTTAGTCCACCATAGATAGATAGATACTCAATGAACTGATAAAAAAATAATTTACACAGAGGGTTTGAACACTTGACCAAAAATATTACAGACGCCACCCTTCACCATTACACCACTACCTCACAATGTCTGATATGATTATAAATCCAATGCAAAACGGGAAGACAAAAATCCCATCATTAGGGGTGTATTTTTTTCGTTTTTACAACCGAAACCGGAAAACCGGTACCCCCGGTTTTCGGTTAGGCCGGTTTTACGACCTCCGGTTTTCAGTTTCGGTTTTTAGGCCAAAAAAGCCGGTTTCGGTTCGGTTAGCCGACCGTCTACCCTAAAAATATCTATCAAAAAGGCGAGAGAGAACGCCGAAAGAAGAGAACGGTTAGAGAAAGAGAGGGAAAAGCGAGATAGTGCACTGTCTTACACTGTCTTCCTTAAATGGTAATAAAATGCAAAAATGACGCGCTTCAGTCATGGTTAAGGCTGTCGGTTTCAAAAAATTTTCGGTTAACCGAAACCGGTAACCGAACCGAAACCGATAACCGAACCGAAGCTTTCGGTTTTACCGAACCGAAACCGATAACCGAACCGAAGCTTTCGGTTTTACCGAACCGAAACCGATAACCGAACCGAAGCTTTCGGTTTTACCGAACCGAAACCGATAACCGAACCGAAGCTTTCGGTTTGACCGAACCGAAACCGATAACCAAACCGAAGCTTTCGGTTAACCGAAACCGAACCGAAATTTTCGGTTTTCCGAACCCAATGGTTGAAAACTCCATTTCCCAGACGATTTTTAGGGGAGCATTTTCCTCTTTTTATAGCATTTTTGTTAAGCAATTTTTCCAAAAAATATTTGATTTTTAGGGGTGCATTTTAAGTTTTTGTTCTCTTTTTGTTAAGGAATTTACAAAAATGCAATTTTTTTTTTGCGATTTCTGCTTCCCTTACAATTAGGGGAGAGGGGGGGGGGGGGGTCGGCGGTGCCGATAGGCGCCACCGAGAAAATTTTGAATTTTTGACTCAATTTTGTTACGAGATTTGCAACAAAATTTTAAAAATGCTGTGAATTTTGTTAAGAAATTGGTCCAATAAGTACCAACCTGACAAAACAAAAGGGTCTTCTTCCCTCAACATTTGACAAAACTAGAAATTTTTTAAATAATAGGTGAGTTCTCCTACCAAAAAATTATGAATTTCAAAGTTAAATTCTGCCCAAAAATATTTTTAAAAAATCTGAAATAATTTAAAAAGTGTTTAGAAATTGATATTACTCAATAGATAGTCACTGAAAGTCACAAGAAATCATTTACTTAGTCGGGGTTCGAACCACCAACAGACAAAACAATCACGCCCCACAACTAGCCACTACACCACCATCTCACATGACCAAACTATGCAAAAAAAACATTAGAAAGGGTAAATAATGGCACAATTTAAAATATATTTAGTCAAAAATTCAAATTTGTAAAACAGAAAGTCATATTTATTGTCGTTTATTAGAACCGAACCGAAGTTTTCGGTTTTACCGAACCGAAGTTTTCGGTTTTACCGAACCGAAGTTTTCGGTTTTACCGAACCGAAGTTTTCGGTTTTACCGAACCGAAACCGGTAACCGAACCGAAGCTTTCGGTTTTACCAAACCGAAACCGATAACCAAACCGAAACTTTCGGTTAACCGAACCGAAAACCGAACCGAAGCTTTCGGTTTCAAACCGAACCGAACCGAAAAAATGTCGGTTTTCGGTCTCGGTTCGGTTCGGTTTGAAACCGACAGCCTTAGTCATGGTCATATGTTTAGAACGGGGTTGTTGTAATATATGAATCAATGAAAATTTAATTTAACGTGACCACTCAGGGCCAAATTATTCTTATTGTTTAGTCCACTTTTTATGAGCTATCCAATGGTGCTAGGCTTTCTTCGAAATACACAACTGTTTTTGAATTAGCTCTTCGGGTCGACAACCACCTCCCATTTTCACTGGTCATATGTTTAGAACCATTTTTAATTCCCCCATTAGAAGTAAAAATAAAAATCTGAAAAAATTCATGCTAATATAACTTTTGATACTGATCAAAAAAGGTAATTGGACCAAGTTGCTACAACACCTCCTTCATGGAGATCCGCAGACCCCAAAATACACTGAAAATGGAGGGCATTTTGGGAAAAAATCCCTGAGGGCATGGAAAAATTTTTCTGAAAAACCCTTTATGAGGGATAAGTCGCCCACAAAATTCTATACAAAACGCAAAGAACCGCTAAGCTCTAACTCTTTTTTCAGTGTATTTTGGGGTCTGCGGATCTCCATGAAGGAGGTGTTGTAGCAACTTGGTCCAATTACCTTTTTTGATCAGTATCAAAAGTTATATTAGCATGAATTTTTTCAGATTTTTATTTTTACTTCTAATGGGGGAATTAAAAATGGTTCTAAACATATGACCAGTGAAAATGGGAGGTGGTTGTCGACCCGAAGGGCTAATTCAAAAACAGTTGTGTATTTCGAAGAAAGCCTAGCACCATTGGATAGCTCATAAAAAGTGGACTAAACAATAAGAATAATTTGGCCCTGAGTGGTCAGGTTAAATTAAATTTTCATTGATTCATATATTACAACAACCCCGTTCTAAACATATGACCATGACTGTATGTTAATCAAAGCCACTTTCTGTTAATTTTTGTTTGCAATAATTTAATTGTGTTCTTTTTATTCTTTGATCTTAGTTAAGGAAATTTAAAAACGTACAAAGAAGAAAAATTTCGGTAGAGCAATGGGCCAACTGCTCAGCTATTTTCGCTCTTTATTTGGACAACGCGAAATGCGAATTCTAATTTTGGGCCTCGACGGCGCCGGCAAAACAACCATTCTTTACAGGCATTTTTTGAGGGATTTCGGGCGTTTTTTCCACCCAAATTTTGCAATAAAAATATTCCATGAATCCCCCAATCATCGTTTTGGGGAATGACCCTGGAGATGATACATTCTTGTCCAACCATGCATTTTGTTTGGGGATTTTCACAAAACTGTCCTTTAAGGTTGCAGGTTGGCGAAGTGGTGACAACAATTCCGACCATTGGGTTTAATGTGGAGCAGGTCTTTTTACTTCTCATTTCTTTTGTAAGAGCATAAAGTGTAGTTTATTCCTTTTTTCAGGTGACTTATAAAAATCTGAAATTCCAAGTTTGGGACTTGGGTGGTCAAACGTCAATTCGGCCCTACTGGCGCTGTTACTACTCCAATACGGACGCGATTATTTACGTGGTGGACTCCGCTGACAGAGATCGCATTGGAATTTCCAAACAAGTCCTTTTTTGTTCGGTTTGGTTGCTCATGTTTTTTCTTCGACATTTGAAGGAATTGGTTTCAATGCTGGAGGAAGAAGAGCTGAAGAACTCGATTCTGATGGTGCTGGCCAACAAACAGGACATTCACGGCTGTCTGTCGCTAGCGGAAGTACACAAAGCGTTGGGGTTGGAGGTTCGCTTTTATATTTTGATTTTCTCAATTTTTGTTTATTATCAATTTAGGCCATTCGGAACAGGACATTCCAAATCTTCAAGACTTCCGCCACCAAAGGGGACGGATTGGACGAGGCGATGGAATGGCTCGCCGGCTCTCTCCAATCTACCAAATGATTGCAAATGCACATTTTTTATTCTCTGAATTCCCAAGTTTTTGTTTCAAATTACGATCAGTCAAAGTAGAATAGACAAAAGACTGGGCTAAATTAAAAAATAAATTCAAAAAAAGATCCTGCTTTCTTAAGCCTTATTAAATCTTCGAGGACCTCAAAAAAGCACATCTACTTTGGGGCTCTGTTTATTCTCCTTATTCCCTCTGGGGTTGTTCATTGTCCGTTCGGCAAACATTCTGGGTTGTTTCTATTTCTGAGCCTTCTTGAACAACCCCAATTCCCAATCTATAGTCTATGTGTTCATTAATGTGATGTGAATGGGGTTGCTTTTATTTTAACAGAGAATTGGATTAATGTCACACATTTTGAAAGTGCTGCCCAGATCCTTCTTAAATTTTCTAAATAATTTCTAAGTATTTAGCAACTACTAAAAATATCGTCGAATTGTTTTGCTTTTGCTATACACTGTAATGAATGGAACTTGGACGACCTTATTTTAATGTTATGTTTGTGATTGTATTTTTATTTTCATAAATTATTGCTTTCTTCAGAATGGTGAATACAAAAAAATGCGTTAAATGAAATGTTTACTTATTTGACATTGAAGCCAAACCGGTTGGATAGCATTTCCCCTTAAAAAAATTTCCCTTTTTAAGTTAGCAAAACAAAGAATTATTATCAGTTCAATGGCACTGTGGCGTGACATCGGCCTCACATACACGCGATACTCTCAGGTAGAAAGCGAGAAGCCAAAGGGGCAAAATTTTGAATTTGTTCGACAGGTTGCGGCTTCGGCGTTGCGCGAATGTTTGAAGGGCGGCGGCACGGCCGAGTCGAGGAAGGTGGCTGAGATGAAAGTCACCCATTGGGAGGGAGGCAAACAGAAAAAGACGGAATGATTGTCCGATTGTTCTCTAGTTTCTCGTAGGAGATTTGTTCAAAAACGTTATTGTTCAAATTAGTGCTAAAAAATGTTCCTTTTTATAAATACAAAATACAACGCGCCCAACGTTTTGTCAACGAGCACAGCCTGGCTGGAACAAAAAAAAAACATTGGCTCGATTGGTTCTTTTGATAGGAATACATATGTAAACGATTGGTAAAAAATGGTCTGTAAAATGAATTACCGGATAGCAAGAGGCTTTTATATCAAAAAAGCGCAAATCTTTTTGTTTCATAAACAGAACGCCAAAGATAAATTAAAATTATTAAGAGTTTCTAAAGCTGATTTGTGAGAATTTCTCACTGATACCTATAGAGCCCGACCTGGACGGCCTGGATCCAGGCCTCCACGACCCTGGATTTTCTGGACCTGGATTTTTTGTCCAGGAAATCAGGTATTTTTCAAAATGTCGGGCTCTAGATACCTAAGTTAGAATTTTTTATCAAACAGGCTCTAAAAACGAAATTTACATATTTTTGGCGTGGTGCTGACTCGGCTACGGACAACTCGGCTACTGGCGACTTTTTTTTATTACAACTTTTTTCAAACTACTCCAAATGATTAGCTTTCTTTTGTAATATTACTCAGCTCAACGAGAGCTTTCGATTGATACTAATTACAACTAGCTATCTTTAGCATAACCAAAGTTAGGACAGGAAAGGACGAGTCTATAGGAGACGAACTGCTTTTCAAGTTCTAACTTTTTTGCAAGCCAACAGAATCAGAAGGAATTACTATCAATCGAAAGGTCTCGTTGAGCTGAGTAATGTTACAAAAGAAAGCTAATCATTTTGAGTAGTTTGAAAAAAGTTGTAACAAAAAAAAGTCGTCCGTAGCCGACTTGTCCGGACACGCATATTTTTAGGGTTTCGGAACATTTAGCAAAAATTATTTAAATGTTCAAATGTAAAAAAGTCATTTTTAAGCTGAGGTAACGTTTTCTGAGCGATATTTCGGTAAAATATTTCTTTAAAAATGAAAGTGGCTATTTCGCCATGCCGAAAGGCGCCGCCATTTTTTAAAAATATGCCTAAGAACCTGGTAGTCCTGAAAATCCTGGTTTACGCAAAGAAATATCCGAATCAGGATTACCGGGCATTGGAAAATCCTGGACTTAACTTTTGTGAGACGCAATTTTCGGTAGCTGTGCTAGCGTATGTAAAAAACTATCTTAAGGGTGTACAGACGGTTCAGCAACCGATGTGAAGGCAACAGTAGAATTTTAACAAGTTGATTTTGTGCGATTTTGCTCATTATCAATTAAATATGAGATACGCCCCTGATTGTGACTGCAAATGTTTTTTCAGGGTTTATTTTCTAATTACCGCGATGTCCACCCACAAAAGAATGTTCAATTCTAATGCGATGACAGCCGCAAAAGCAAAAGACGCTCACAAATAACTGGTCTGCTTCTTCCGGTGCTGTTGTGTCGATGGCTTATTGCTGTGCAGGTTAAATTTAACGCTTTTATTTGGTAGCCATCGGCTAATCGTACTTTTACTTGTTCTAGGTTCGGCCAGTAGAAGGGAGTTCAGTTCATATCGTCGTACATAAATCCCGTTACGATCACCCCAGATTAGCTTCTGTAGCGCTAGTGGTTAGCTTCGGCTCATCTCCCGTGAAATCCGACCGAATTGAACCCATTCGCCCCGCTTACTTCATTTAACCATTTATTTTGTTGTGTGTTTTGTGCAAATTATTTTCAACCAGTCACATAGCGTATAGTGTTCAATCCCAATTTAGATATAACTCAGATACCATTTGGTCCAATAGTTACTGCTCTGGTTAGGTATTGCTGCATCATACATAGGCTTCAGAGTTCAGCAACGTCTTGACAAAATGGTTGAGGTTAAGAAGGAAGTAAGTTAAATGTAGTGGGGGGACAAAACGTATTTAGTGGTGGCGGAGTTCTCACTCATAAAACGCGGTTCTGATAACTGTCCGTCCGAAAATGTGCTCTCGTATGAGGGGACTCCTCCGCTTTTTAGGACTTTATTAACTGATAGCGGTTGCTTCACTTCAAAGAACCACCTCAAATCATTCTTTTTCATTTGAAGGAAAATGGCTTGGACAGGCAGCAACAGGGCGGCAAGGCCGGAAGTCTGGAGCCGGAACAGTTCCGCAAGCTGTTCATTGGCGGGTATGTTATTAGGGTTGAGGATATTAATTCTCTTGACTTTTGGGTGATTTTTTTCATGTTAAATCGCCTTAATTCAGACTGTCACTGAACACCACCGACGAATCGCTGCACGCCTTTTACGCTCAGTACGGCGTTCTCGTTGATTGTATTGTGATGCGCGACGCACAGACAAAGCGATCGCGTGGCTTTGGCTTCGTTTCGTTCCAATCTGCTGACGAGGTTTTTTTTTGTTTTGTTTTTTGCAGAAATTATTTAAGAAAGAAAGATGCATAAGTAAAGTTTGAAAGAATAACTCCATTTTAGGTCGATGCCGCGATGACCGCACGACCGCATACAATTGACGGCAAAGTGGTCGATCCAAAACGAGCTGTAAGTCCCAATATTTCATAAAAAATTAATTGAAAATGTTCTCCGTGAACATTCATAAACCGAATTTCCTTAGGTCCCGCGGGAACAGTCGGCAAAAGCCGAGTCCAATGTGTCTACTAAACGTCTCTACGTTTCGGGCGTCCGCGATGAACACGACGAAGAGACGTTCCTGCGCTATTTCACCGATTTTGGCCCTGTCGCCAAGGTTCGTCCTGTCATTTTCCTTCATCCGACTCATTCAATGATTGTTACAGCAGACAAAAACTGTTATTTTAGGTTGAGATAATACAGGACAAAAACACTAACAAAGCGCGCGGCTTTGCCTTTGTCACTTTCGACGATTACGACCCCGTAGATAAGTGAGTTGGGGCAGTCCAGTGGACGGTTAACTTTCAAATTACAAAATTGCGTTGTTGCGTCTATATTTGTAACTGAAATTTATTAAAATACTTTAATCAATTTTTACTGCAGATGCGTTCTTCTCAAGTCCCACATGATCGGTGGCTACCGTTGTGACGTGAAGAAGGCGCTTAGTCGCGAAGAGATGCAAAAAGCGCAACAACACGACAGAGACCGAATGGAGCGAGGAATGCGTTCACGAGGTTGGTATTATTAAAGTAAATCAAAACTGGCTCATTAAGGATATGCTGGTCCGTGCATTTTTTTAAACTCAACTTTTAGGCGGTCCACCGCAGCATGGACGTGGCGGTGACTATGGGCCGCCTCCGCCCGGTTATGGACAATACGGCGGCGGGTATGGAGCGCCGCAGCCGGCGTGGGGGCCGCCACCGCCTCAGTGGGGTGAGTGGTTGTTTTTAAATCGGACTCCGCTCGATCTGCAAAAAGTCTTCAGATTCCATGCCTTACTTTCTTTTAACTATTCTCTCATTTGATTATTTAACGGCTTTTTTGTCTTCAGGTGGATACGGCGGAGGCTATGGCGGTTATGTGCAAGGACCACCGGCTGCTGCTTCGTGGGGTGGCGGTGCGCAAGCGCCGGTTGGAGGACCGCTTCCAGCAGCGGGTGCCGCTGCCGCTGAACAAGGTCAATGGGGTGCGGCGGCCCAGGGATGGGGTCAGCAGGGCGGTGCCGCTTGGGGACAGCAGGCTGGCGCCGGCTCGTGGGGAGGCGGTAGCGCGGCTGGCGGTGGTCCCGTGGCCAGCGGCAGTTACGGGGACAAGCCGCAGCAGGACACACACGGTAAACGTTGAATTCACGAATAATTTTAAATATTCATTTGTAGCAGGCGGAGCTTGGGGTCAGTCTTCAGCCGCTGTTCCGGGAGGCGTGCCACCTCCGCAGCAACAGCAGCCATGGGGTGCCGGACGTTACTGAGCATCAGCAGCAAAATGATTGTTCTAGTGTAGTTTACTCGTCAATTAAAAATATTTTTGAGTCCAAAATTGTGTCCAGTCAAATTCCGACAAAAAAGTGGCACAAAAATGTCGATTTGACGCGTAAGCTGCATTAGAACCTGGATGATATTGCTTTGGATGTCGAATTGATACATGAAAATGTTTGCGGAATCGATGTTTTTCGCCATTTATTTATGTACACTTTTCATATTTTCATGGTTCAATATTTTGAGATTGGTTAAATCTCTTCGTTAATGACGTCCGCTTTTTTAATTGCTTTACTGTTGAGACATTGGCGATGGGTGTTTTTTTTTTTGGTATCATTTGTTTGTTGTTTTTGTCTTCATTTTGAAATAAGAGCAAACATAACGCCAAACTGTAACAACTTACACCCGGTGCTGACACGTCAATAATTTTTGCATTCGTTTTATTTTGTTCCCCGCGTCGCATTTTCCGTTTGGGTGTTTGCAGATAATTTGGTCACGTCTTTGGTTATGAGGAGTAATAAATTTGGTTGCTGGGGATTTTCCCTGAGAGCGCTGAAATTAAAGTTAGTGGCTACTTTTAGAACAAAATGTTCTGAAAGTGCCATACAAGTAACTGCTTTTCGTAAAAACAGTTTTTCCCGCTGCATGTCGTTAAATTGGGATTATGGCCTTGAAAAGGCTCTGATTTTGAATAGTATGTCATCATTTCTAATCAAATTTGTTTGCAGGTCCTAAATTATTTTGTTCAAAAAAAAATGAATAAAACAACATTGAAGGCGCGTTTCGGGTCGGAGATGCGTAAAAACTGGATCCATCACAGCAACGACATCAGCCTGAATGATTTGGTGACGAAAATGCAGCGCTATTTTGACATCAAAGACCCGAACACAATCAAACTTAAATATCGTGACGAAGGTTTTTCTTAATCTGACTAAATATGTACCTGCCTTATAAAATAGGGGTTGGAAAATTGAACTTGACCCGGCCACGTATCGGGCTCTAGCCCGGGTCGAGTATTTGCCAGTCGGGCGCCTGCCCGGCCGACTCGGGTACCTGTAACCCTATTAAAATTGACAGAGAACGACTGGATCACTCTTGCCGACGACGACGACTTGTCCTACGCGCTCGCCTCGCTGGAATTACTTTTTGTTGACGTTATTGTTGAGGAGCAAACTGAACACCAACAACAACAAACGAAGAAAGACGAGGACACTGTGGAGAAGACGAAAGCAGACTCTATGAAAGTGTCAGCAGCGCCGAATGTTGTCTCTCCCGTGGAGGGTGGTGGTGCGGGACAGCAGCAACAGCGCTCTTCTGCCACTCCACTCTCATCTCTCGGTTTGAAACAGCCGTTTTCGTGCCCCTCCCTGAAACCCATGAGCTTGTTTCAGCTCACTAATGAACTTTTATTACGATTCGGGTTTTGGTGTCTGGGAGGGAGATTTCTGCTCCGCCTTTCCTAACACTGACCATAATTATTAACTGTAGGCGAGCTCACCGAGATTCCTCTGAACGGGACTAGCACGCCGCCGGTATCTAAGCCGCCGATTTACCATCAACCGCAACAGCCGTTTGTCGGAGGAGCGGTGGCGATGCCTCAGCAGCAGCAGCCGCAACAGACGCCGTTGCCACCGCCGCCGGTTGGGGGAATGTTTTACGGACAGCCGCAGCATCAGCAGAACAACGCAGTCGCCGCCCCTCCGCCGCCAATGTCGTCGGCTTCCGGTAAAGGGAGAGCCGTTTTTGGAATTACCTCAAAATGTTTACCCTAAAATTCCGTGAGTAAGTGTTGGTCTGATCCCAACTCTGTCTTAGTATGCTTTTTAGAAGGGTGAGGATACTTTGAGGTTGGGAGCCCCGTGGATACTCTGGCATTGTAGATTGCTTTATAGCTTCTAAAGCCAACATTGGGCTGATTCTTAACAAGAGCATTTTTTTGATTTTTCCTGTTTTTTGCTCTTTGGCCGACCATCTCCCCGACCACCCTTCGCCCAAAATCATTCCTGCCTACCACACACTAAACGATATTGACTTTTATGTATTATTTTTCCTTTGTGTAGAAATGTACCATCAACACCAACAACAACAGCAGCAGCAGCCGTTTGTCGGGGGAGCGGTGCCTCAGCAGCAGCCGCCGCAACAGACGCCGTTGCCACCGCCGCCGGTCGGGGGAATGTTTTACGGACAGCCGCAGCATCAGCAGACCAACGCAGGCGCCCCTCCGCCGCCAATGTCGTCGGCTTCCGGTAGGAAATTTGTTTTTGAGTCAGGCGGGGTGGGGTGTCCGATGATCCACCACGAACAAATACTTGATCGTAGCTAGCCTCTCGTTGGTTTTTCGTCCTAATTTTTTTCTTTGTTGTGTACAGAAATGTACCATCAACATCACCAACAGCAGCAGCAGCCGTTTGTCGGGGGGTCGGTGGCTCAGCAGCCGCCGTTTGTCGGAGGATCGATGGCTCAGCAGCAGCAGCAGCCGCCGCAACAGGCGCCTTTGCCACCGCCGCCGGTCGGAGGAACTTTCTACGGGCAAAATCCGTTCAGTCGTCAGAACCGTTGAGAGAGAGAGGAAGGAGATGGATGATACAACGAATCAACTAAGGACATAGATTTGTTGAGATGGGGGAAATGAAAATTAAATTTTCAGATATGGACTTGTTTTTTGTGTAACTTTATTTGATAAATGTGATGTGTTTCTATAGGTTATATTGTATTTAAATTGAATTTGGAAAAATTTATGCGCATATTTTATGCGCATATTTCAAGATTTTATGTGCATATTTTTGGACGCCCTACAAATTAGCTTTGAAAATTTATGTTTGAGTGTAAATTTGTTCATTTCTGGCTGATCAATTATTGGCAAAAAATCGAGTTTAGGTGGTGTACTGTCCGGACTCCGGACGATTGCAGTGGCATGACATTCTTTCCATTTTCTTATCAATCAATAATTTTGTACCAATTCGTTTCGCCCTTTAACCGTTGTCTCTCCATCTTTTCCCTATGATATTTTCGCCACGTCGTCCCATTCAAAATGTGCTGACCGTCGTACGCAATGTGAACGGCCAACAACAAACGAACAGAATGATGTCAAAAACCAGCGATTCCGAACACATCAACGGGACCAATCTTAACAGATCGAACCATTGCTCACAATCAGAATTTGGAGGTAATCGACAGTCCATGTTGCTGGTCCATTACTTTACAGAAATTGGGAAACGCTTGGAATTGCATAGAGTTTTAGTTATTGTTTGTGACGGAACTACTGTATCGTCATTTTTTGAACATGAAACAGAGATTCCGGAGTCAAGAATTTTTTGGCCAAAATTACTGATTGTTTTTGTCTAACTAATTGAAACCTTCCATGCGCACATTTTAAAATTTACACTATCCCATCGTCAGAGACTATGGATTCAACTGGCAATTCTGAAGAACTTTCCCCCGCCGACAGGGCAAAATGTGCCGCGGCACGCGCGTGCGGCGAAGCTGAAGTGCGGAGCGGGATGAAATTGGGCGTTGGGAGTGGGACGACAATGAAATTTTTCATTGATTGGTTGAGGTGGCAACACGAACAGAAATTGATCACCAACATTCGCTGTGTGCCGACATCGATTCAGGTTTTTGAATTGCTTTAAGCCAGGGTTCGTATCGGGTTAAGACATTTTCCAAGTACAAATATGTTGATTTCCAAGTACATAACTGCCCAATTTTACGAAATCCAAGTACACTCAAAATTTTTCTCCAATTCAATGTTAGGGGTCAAATTTTGGGGCTTATATGAAACTGGAGCCGTATCTGGCTTTGGATTTCGTTGTTGGTGGGTCCTCGGGAATTTTTCTAAATAAATTTTAATTAGAAAATTGCGCAAAAATTTCGAAAATGTTACCGATTTTGAATTAAAAACAATACAAGTTTTTTTGAGAATCGGCTTTATTTACTTCTGCTGCTGGGGGGGGGGGGGGGGGGGGGGGGGTTGGAGTCGCCGGTGCCGATATGCGCCGCCGAGATTTGACTCAATTTGTTAAGGGAGTTGCAACCAAAATTTTAAAAATGCGGTAATTTCTTGAAGCTTTTTATGAGAAGTCCGGCGGCGCCCCGGGAAATTTTTTTTATGGAAATTTTAACAATAAATCCGCCTCTCTTGGGATGAGAAAAAACGACTTTTGTCGCAAAAAAGTAATAGAAAATCACTCAATTCTTTAGACGAGGCATTGGCTATTGGCGGCAAATTTGTCCGTGTACAGCCCGGACGAGCTCGATCAGTTGGATTTGGCCATCGATGGCGCTGACGAAGTCGACGAGGATTTAAACTGTAATATTATGGCCCCAATTTTATTAAAATATTTAAAATTTAGGCATAAAAGGCGGTGGCGGTTGTCTTCTCCAAGAAAAAATAGTGCAGGTCGAACAACAACCATTTAATGATAGTTAAAACCCGGAGGTTTTTTTCAGAGTTGCGCTAAACGATTTGTGATCATTGGCGGCTTGAACAAATACTCCCAAAAACTCGGCCAATCCTTCGAATTCATTCCCGTCGAAATTTCACCTATTGGTTATGTGCCAATCCAGCGATGGATCACCGAAAAATTCGGTGAATGAATCGATCAAATGGGGGAAAGATCGTAAAATGTACCAATTTGTTGTGTAGGTGGCGAGTGCTCTTTGCGAATGTTCAAATGTTCGCCCGTACTCACCGAAAATCACAATTTTATGGTCGTCTCCTCGTTCATATTTGAAAAGTCATGGAAAATTAAAGAATAGATCGACTGGAAATTCCCGAAGTCCTTCGCCTCTGAGGCCAATTGGAAAGCGGTGAACCGGCAAATCCTTTGCCTTCCGGGTAAATGCCTCACAATAAAAAAATGCTAAAACGAATTCGTTTTAGGCGTCGCTGAGACGGGGCTATTCATTGGAGTGGCTGAGAAAGGTCGGGAATTATGAACAATGTTATTGGCATTTCAAAATTATTATTTTTTTGAACTTTATTAAACGAAAATTACAGCTTTTTTTGCAACGCCGGAAGGTCAAGTTCAATGCGTTTTCCCGAAAAAGTGATCGATCACATCAAACAGAGACATTTAATTCCATCAATTTTTTTATACTGTGGCCATAAAATTGATAAATTGTTATTGTTTTGGCCAAGCCTTAATATTAGCTAGCACTCGCCAGAAAGTAGGGGTTTTATATTCAAAAATGCGCAATTTATAAACAGAACGCCAAAGAATAAAATTAATCAAATTTCTAAATAAAACAGAAATTCCTTGTCAAACAGGCTCTAAAAACTTCTTTTTTTGCGGCGATTTTTCTAAAAACTTTTTAAGAAAGAAAGGGTGTGTTCAAAATCCTTTAAAAATACACCAATTTTATTAAGAAAATGCATCCAAAAATCAAAAAATCCGGGTCTAATGACCCGGGTCAAAATCCTGGTTTTTCCAAAAGATATCAGGATTAACAGGCCTTGGAAAATCTTGGTCATGACCAAGGGCGTAGCCAGGGGGCTTAGCTTTTGTGAGACGCAATTTTCGGTAGCTGTGCTAGCGTATGTAAAAGAACTATCTTAAGGGTGTACAGACGATTCAGCAACGGAAGTGAAGGCAACAGTAAAATTTTAACTATAGGCATCGGCCGATGGGCACACCCTTTTTGCACGAAAAGAGGGGAGGGGGCGCGAGGGGTGTGAATGGGAAAGGGATAGAGATTATTTGTGATGTGGTAATCTGCTGTGGCGATTAGGGTTTTCTGTTAATGGGAATTTTTTGATTATCCGAACCAATTCGCGGTTCGGTTTCAAACTGACAACACTATCAATTTGTTTAACAAAATTTGCCTCTGTAAAAACATTCGTCGGCGTGGGAATGGCACATCCCTGGTACATTCATATATTGGACAACCCACCCAACGAGTAACACCGAATCCCAACCCCCCTGATGTTTATACTTTTTTTAGCCAAGCCTTAACGATGTCCAATTTCCGTCTCTTCTTCCTACTCTTTTTGCTCCTTCTGAGCTTCAACATCAGCACAACCCAAAACGGGGAGCTGGACAACAAAGATAAGGTGTGTGAGTGGGAAGATCGCACTTTAAAAAATAAGTAATTTCAAAACAGATATCTCCAGAAGGCCCTCGGCCGCCCTCTCAATTTCGTGTCAACGAGCCGCTGTACAGTTGGGTGGGTGGCGCCGCCATCGTTCTGTTACTTCTTGCCTTGCTCGTTGTCGCCGTAAAGCTGTTCCGAAATCATCAAGAAAAAAGGCGCGGTTGTTTCTGTCCCGGTGAATCGCCCAAAGTGCACATCGACCACAAACAACAACTGCCCTATCTGTCCAGCTTCCGGACGCTTGGAGGAGAAGTTAAGTCTTAGGCTTGATGCTTTTGAAGCTACGAATTCCTTTTAATTTTATTTTTTTTGGCATTTCAGGGTTCGGATCAGTCCCTGCAGCTCCGTCACCAAATCCACAAATTCCGGTCCAGACGATTCCACCTGTTCTCAGCAGCAGCAGTAGTAACAACAGTAGTTCGCCATGCTCACCAGCTCCATCATCACAAAGTCCAGTACAGGCGGTTCCACCCATTCTCAGCAGCAGCAGTAGCAACAGCTTCAAATGCCTGCCAGCTCCGCCACCGTACCCACAAAGTCTGGTCCAGGCGGCTACACTCAGCAACAGCAGTAGCAACAATGGCCAATGGGACAACAACAGAAAGCAAGAGCGGATAAAAGTGCAGAGAACTTGAAGCCATGGTCGGAGACGAAGAATGGACTTTTTTTTGTTCCGATTTTCATTTTTTATGTAGAATTTAAATGTGATGCTATTCCAAAATCACTCACTGTGAAATCCCCTATTACATACATTGGAATGCCGGAACTAGATGTATAAAGGATAATTAATTTTTTGGATTTTCGGAAATACTGATGCTGGCCCCCTTCCCGCACATTTTTCGAATTTTTTAACATCACGCAAAACGTGTCTAGTAGATTTTGGGGTCGAGGAATCCCGTGTGACTTCCGGTATTTTATGTTATGGGCTCTAGACCAAATAGTGGTCAGAGCCAATCAAAAATACTATTTAGAAGTTATCGTAGTCGAAAGAGATTTACCATTAGGGCGTGGATTTTTGGCAAATGTCTAATTTTTTTTTGCGAACTTGGTTCGTTTTTTTCGTGCCTAAAAACCCGCGGGCTCATTTATTATTATGAATTCATATTAGATTGGTGTATATGTGGGGTAAAACCAACTCATCCATATAGCATGTCTTGCTTCAACCGTAACCGATTTATAAAGTCTTAACGCCATTCGATAGATCTCGGAGAGTTGAAGCTAACATTAAATTAAAGCTTTGCGATTGGACATGTTTCAAAAAAGTTATGGCCTTAACAGTTGATAAAATTAAAAATTCCGATTTTTGGCGGTTTTCTGGCCATAACTTTTTTGATATTTGTCCAATCAGAAAGCTTTAACTTAGGTTAGCTTCAACTCTTAGAGATCGTTCGAGTGGCGTTAAGACTTTCTAAATCGGTTAAGGTTGAAGCAAGTTATGCTCTATGGATGAGTTGGGTAGGACCCGGTATATGTATGATTTTGAAAATCTATGCCCTTTTCAAAACCATCGGCGCCCATCCAGTTGAGTCCGGAGGAGGCGCGTTGATAAAATTTAAAATTGTGGTTTGTTTTGAAAAAGTTCGCACTAAAATTTTTGAAATTGAACCAAATATTGACAATGTTTACCAAAATACCATTCTTAGGTGTGCATTTTTCCCATTTTTTCTGCAAAAAGGCATGTTAACGGAAAACGGCCAAAAAATAACGGAAAAATATTTTACTCCATTTCTTGAAAAGGTTTAATTTGCAAGAAAAGCAATTAAATTTGCACTTTGTTTATTTAGCCATTACTCTTAATATTTTTAGTTTCAAATTCAATTTGTTTTTTCTAATTTCTTCAATGCTTACCTCGGGAATGGTCAGGGAGCTTAAGGTTTTTTTGTTTTTTTTCCAAGCCCTCTAAGTTAAAATAGGCTTCCACTTCGGCTTGGGAGACGTTCGGCTGTCGTGCAGCCAAACTCGCCTCCCAACTGCAACAAGTGGCCACCGCTTTCGGCTCTTTTGTTGATGGCCTGCAAACGATCAGCGACAGTGCCAATAGTGTCAACGGTAGTGGCAGGAACTAAAGGCGTACTCCAGAAACATTTTTTCTTGGGAGGGGGGGGGGGTTAACACAAAAATATTGGCCGATGAACGGACGGCGCGACGAACAAAAAAGGAAAATCGTAATTCCTTTTGACGGTGCGTTTCAGAAACATTTTCTTTTTTTTTCAGGTGTCAGCCGCGACATTGGGGCCGCATTGACACGCTTTTGCCTCAGACAGCGATCGGTCGAATTGGCCATTCGCAAATGGGGCGAAGCGTTGCAGAAGCAATGCGCCGACGATTTGGGGAGACGGAGCGGCGAATGGCGCCAAACAGTGCGACTTTTTAAACATATTTGGTGTAGTTTGTGTTGTCCCCTTTTTTTGGTCATTAAAAACAAAATTTTAATTGCGTTTTTTGGGTCTAGGTGTCATAGAATCCGAATTTTTTGATATCAGTTTTAACCAATCTCTTCTTCCATCCCCGAATTCGAACGAAAATTGAAAAACCAAAATAGCCAGAAAAATTCATTTAATTTAATAAACACTCTAATGGCCGAAAACGGGGGCACAAACTGCATTAGTATTATTTAAATAATAATGTAAATTTAAACCAATCAAAATACCACGATTTTCTGCAGGTTTCGGATTTGGAGCGACGCCACCAGCGAAACTGCAAACGCTTTAAGACGTCCGGTGGAGGAAAGCACAACAACAAAAACAGACAGGTTTTTTGGCAGGGAATTCTCCAAAACTTCAATAATAAAATAAAATTAGCTGTAAGGATTAGGATTTCAAGCGCCGATTAGGACTCCGATCTTTCAAATGTAATTACGAGAGAATGTTTTAAAAATCTATTCAATAAGTAAATTCTTTATTCCATTAACGTACAAATGTAAAGGATTTTTACTGAGTAAAAAATGTAAATTGGTTGAATGGCTGCGACGTTTTCAGCAAATCGAAGCGGAAAGTCGCAACTTTTACATTGAATTGTTGCACGCTCAACGGGCGCAATGCACAGAATTTGTCGTCGGCACTTTGCTCCCTATCATTGTGGGCTCTAATTGACTTAACAATTTTAAATTTCTCTTTTTTCCCTTTTTCAGAATGCTCAAATGGTTTTGCTTGACGAAGGCGCCCATATTCAACCGATTTTGGACTCTCTCGAAACATCGGTCAACGAAAATGACACAGCTAAGCTGGTCCAGGCACTTTTAGGTCGTGCTTTTGAAGTTTCGCTACACATTAGTTTTTGAATATTCAAAGAATTGGCCAAATAGGCTGAGACTGGAGCTGAACATTTTCTCCCAGTTTCAGAAGACATCGATGCATGTTCTGGTGCAAATGGACACGGAGTGGCGCCGAAGAGGGGTGAAAACGACGATCAGTTGGCCTGGGACCAGCGTATTGGCATTGGCATGGCACTGGGTCGTGCCAAAAGTGCCTCTCAGGCCCGCCTTTTTGGAGGTCCGTGTCCTACTCAAAACCACAGGCCAAGGGGAAGGGGTAAATTCCCTCCCCTTCGAAAAATGTCAATTTTATTTCGGCGTGGACCTTACCAGAAACACAAAAAATCGAGTTAAAATCCGCAAGAGGCTAAAAACATCCAATTTCTAGTCAATGAAGCAAATTTATGTTAGTTTCGAACTACTATAAAATGTGCTTCTATCGCCCCGCACAATAAAGTTAGGCTAATCGCAGCAAAATGTCTATTTACTGAATTTTCTTTTCTCCCCCCCCCCTCTCCCCCGAAAAGTTATGGGCTTGCTCAAGACTTGATATTTTTTTGTTTTTGTTCATTTTCAGTTGGTCCCGAGCGGGCGGTGGAGGAGGACGACCACTCACTGAATTACGGGTCGACGGCGTTGCTGACGGCACATCGCAATTCCATGCCCCCTCCGTCCGGCAATTCGCATCAACAGGTTGCTGCACATTCGTTATTTTTGAAAGGGATCAAAAAAATATTCTTCCTTCTCAAGCAGTTGTTCTCCTCCTGTCCGTCTTCAGCTGCTGCCACCATTTCTTCTTCTTCCTCTTCGGCTTTTGTGGTCGGCTCACCGGCGTCTAAAGGGAATAATTGCGGGGGAGCCGTCGGAAGTGGCGACGGGGCAGCGGAGGACATTTGGCAGCAAAGTCTGTTCATTATTTGTGTGGTGCCACGGAATTAGTTTTTGGGAATTGTTTCTTTTTTGGTTCAGCACTGGTGCCGGTGCCCTCTCTGTTCACCAGAACAGAGAATTTCAAATAAAAATTAATTTTGAAATATTGCAGACATTTCTCGCAATGTGCCGTCTTCCCACCAGCGAATGCCTCTGCCCCAACCGTTCGTCCACCACCAAATGGCGGCCGAACGTGCCGACATCGTCTCGCCAACATCGGCCGCCGACACTTTGCCCCAAAATCAGTGCCAAAAACCGCCAATGCCCGCCGGTTGGGGTCGGCAAAATTGCCATTCTCAACCGCAACAACAACATTATGCACCGTTCCAGCAACAACAACAACAGCAACAAACATCCAGTACGATGACGACCTCTGCTGGTTCGTCCATTAGATAATCCCAACAAGAGAACGGACAAACCCTTAAAATGTTTTTGTTCGGCCGAGCCTGGAAATGTTCAATGTAATTTTTCGAATTAACAGCTTTTGTTAGTGGGGAGGTTGGATAAATTGACAATTTTGTCGTTTTTTAAAAATTGCGAAATTTAGTGCATTCATTGGCCATCCAATTTTGTGCACAGTCAACAAAAATCACTCCAAATGCATCCACTGCTGTCACATCGGCATCGCCCACCAATTTGACGGTGTGTGGACATTATTTTTGTTTTAATTTTTGTTTTAGGTCGACCAAAATGGCACTCAAATGCCTTCCCCTCTCCCTCCTCCGCCAGCCCAACACGCCGACTCAACGGATTCTGGTCGATTTATGCAGCAAATTTTTGGCGTATTTTTCAAACGGATATTTGTTCTTAGGCTCACACTGTTCGTCGGCATTGATTGCCGAAACTTTGCAACAAATTGACCGTTTGGGCTTAGAGTTGGACACTTATTGCGACGGACTGGACGAGTTGAACAACGACGCCGGCAGCGAAAGAGTCGGTGATGGATCGGTGGGTGATTATTCGGAAGTTCCGACCTCTCCCCTCGGGGGTTCCTTAAAGAAAACGGCGTAATTTTTGGAATATTTCAGCATCGATTAGCTGTGCCGTTTCGGCCTATCGTCGGCAATAATCGCCAGCAGACGGCGGCAATGGCATTCGCAGAAACGGCATCTTCAGCGGCTGTTCGCTTTCGCTCCTCCACCGCCGCCATTGTTCCCCAATTTCACGTCCAACGTTTTGTTGCCCCTCCTCCGCCACCGCCGCCGCCATTGCCTCCCCAACGGCGTAATTCCGCCATTTCGTCGGCCACCCCGTCAGCGCCGAGCATTGGCGAGTTTTCACGTCAATCTGACTTTATTTCGACCGATTTCGAACCCCGAAGCCAAACTCAACTCAAACATTTTCCTGAATTTTTTTTTGCATTTTCATTAAAATCGTCGATGAGATTTGAAAAACAACGTTGAATTTATGCCACCAAAACTGATATTCTTTATTCTGCACCACGCAAAACAAAAAATAAAACTGGAAATTGTTCGAATTTGGGTCCGGGATTTGAATGAAGCTCAGATTTTACGACGCCAAACACCCCCTTTTCCACACATAATCAATCATCTCCTTTCAGCGCAACTCCGATCGATTGGTGCCTCCGCCCCCTTCGGCCCCTCCCTCCATCAATTGGCGGCACTCCATCCAAAGGGTGCCGTTCCCCCCTCCCCCAGTCCGATGCCACCGCATTCGCCAGCCCATCGATGACATTTTTCCGTGGAGGTCAATGTGTTGTGTGAAATGAACAAATAAACGTTGGGTTAATTGACGAGCTTTTTTTAATTCTTTTGTGCGTGCACTCATTTTGTTCTTTTTTATATTCTCGGGGATTTTCCATTTTGTCTATGCCCCCCCCACACCAACACCCACCCAAATTCATCTTTTGTCTCATCACTTCGTTTATTCCATTTAAGTAAAAAATATTCCATTATCCAAAGGACCGATCAATTTAAAATATTAATCGACGTCGTCGTCCGTTATTAAATGAATGTTTTTGTTTGATTTGCGTTTTATTGTTTATTCACAAAAGGTGCATTCATTTTGATAAATATGTCACAAAAGCATAAAAAAACAACCATATTTGACAATAAAATAGTTTGTTCAAAATATTCATTTGCATATAACCGTCCAAATCTAAAAAGAAAAGATCTAAACGGAATAATCCTCTCTATTGGAATAGCGGGGGGGGGGGGGATGAATTAGTGACCGATAAGAATAGAGCCATCATTAGAATGAATGATTAATTGGCGAGTCCTTAATTACCGGTGATGATTAATTGATTAATGAAGTGAAAAGACCAAACCAAACTACAATTTGTAGTGATTGAGTCGAACATTTTCAATAGTAAACAGAATGTCCAATCAATCCCCCTTTAAACGGGGACAATCGTTGTCCAATCAATCCCCCTTTTGAAACGGCTTAAGTGGGCAGGAGCTTAGAAAGTTTAAAGCCTTTTCAAATATATTAAGACATTTTTGCTTTAGCCGATTCAACAGCAAAAATGGCGGCTTTGTCCAATGCTTCTGCCCCTCCGTCACCGGAAGTGCCACTCGTCCACCGGCATTTCACCGACCGGCTGAAGCAGACTTTGGCCATGGCTTTCTACCTGTACATGCTGTTCATGCAGCCCATCGTCACTTTGCCTTTGTTTTTTGTCGCGCTATTTAATTTGCATATTTTATGGTAAAATTCCAATTTATTTTTTCCCCAAATTTGCCCCTTTTTTTGGCCACTTTTGCTGCTTTACCTTTGCTGGTTCGCCTGGGACTTTGGCGCCCCTTCGCGCGGTTCCCGTTTTTGTCCGTTCCTTCACAATTCGCCCGTTTGGCGCCATTTGGCCAATTATTTCCCAATTTCTGTGATCAAAACGGCCGAACTTCCGACGGACCGAAATTATTTGTTCAGGCAAAAAACAAATTATATTTAAAAATATTCAAATTAATATATTATGTTACAAGTTAATTTTGGAAATTGGTTAAACGCATTAATGTATTTTAATTAATATGTACGACAATATTTAAAATGTTAATTAAAGCACAAATTATTTCAGTGCCCATCCTCACGGCATCGTTGGCTCGAGCAGTTTCATTTTTTTCGCTACAAACGGTGCCAATTTCGCCTCCATTTTCCCCGATCTCAAAATGCATTCCGTCACATTGGACCTCAACTTTTGGTTTCCCCTGCGGCGAGAAATGATAATGGCTTCAAGTGATTAACTTTTCTGACAATGTTTATATTTATTTAATAGAGTAATTTAAGGAATGATCCCAAGTAATAGCAAAGCAATCGAATGGGTTCTGAGTCGCCCCGGGGGCGGTTTTGCCGTTGGCATTGTGCCCGGAGGGGCCGCTGAAGCGATGGAATCCTTTCCCGGCACAAATCGGCTGATAACAGCGCGACGAAAGGTCCGAAGAAATCAAATGCTTTAAATTAAAGTTGCAATTTTTAGGGCTTCATTAAATTGGCCATTAAACACGGGTAAATAAATAATAAATTTAAATTAAATTAAATACGGCGCTTCTTTTGAGTGCGTCAATTGTGCCGGTGTTCCATTTTGGCGAGACGGACGTTTTCCACCAATTGGCGAGCGGAGAGGGGAGCACTCTGAGGAAAATTCAGGTCCAGCAAAATATTAAAAAAAAAGCATTTGCTGTTTTCTCAAAAACTGAAAAACTGGTTTCGCAACCGGAACCCGGTTATCGCCGGGGGGGGGCGAATATTATCATATTATTCCAATTTAGGTCTACCCTATAGAATATCGCCGAGGGGGGGGGGGAATATTACCATATCGCCGGAGGGGGGGGGGGGGGGGGTGAATATTACCATATCCGCCGGGGGGGATTATTATTCCAAGGGGGGGGGGATTTCGGGTCTCGGCTTCCCTAAGAATTCATTTTTCCCGCAGAATTTGATGAAACGGTTGACGCGCATAAGCTTTCCATTGGCCTACGGACAAAGTTTTCTGGCCGCCCTTTTGTCAGAAGAAAGGGCACAAAAATTGCCGCGATGGTTACGCGTCGGATTCTTTCCGTTCCGTCGAAGAATTGTCACCGTCGGTAAGCAAATTTGAAAATTTCTTAAAAAATTCCACAAAAAACAAAAATTTAGTCGGAGAACCGATGGAAATTGAGAAAAATGCGAATTGTGACGAGCAAACGGTGGACAAAATCCATTCGGCGTATTGCGAACGCCTTCGCAAATTGTTCGACGAGCACAAAGTGAAGTTGGGGGGACTCGCGGAACACTCCGAAATCGAATTTGTGTAGAAAAAGAAAGAAAAAATCTGAAATTAATTAATAATAATTGTTAATATACATAATTATTAATAATAATATGTTAATATACACATAAATCTATTTTTGAACTCGAATAAAGAGAAATGACACTATGCTTATTCCTTTGATGTGCCGCGGCAGAAAACTAAAGCTAGCTAATGCAAATGATCAATTCGATAAAAATTGTTCCCAACTCCAAACCTTGGCTGATCGGTCAATGGATATAAATAAATTACAAAAAATATTACGACGAATTGCCTCGGGGGTTTTACATTTAAAAAGCTTTCTCATTGAGCTTAAGAGGCTAAAGGAAGAAGGCTTCTTCTTCTAAAACTCGGCTGATTTGGCCAATCGCTTTCCCCCACCCCCCGGCGTTCCATTAGCATTCATTTTCCCATACTTTTATTGTTTAATCGCAAATGAATTGCCGCCAACACTTTGTAAAAACAGCAGCAGAGATTTATGCTCTGATAATAAATTTTCTCGGCGTAATTGTCGAGGCCATTCATTCGCATTTATTCAAGCGATCAAACGAAACATTTTCCATTATTTTTTATTCCACAAATATTTTATTGCTTTAATCCTTTTTTTTAATATTTTATTTTTATTTCATTTAATGCAAATAAATGCCCAACGAACGAATTGGCTGTCGGAGTTGGACCACATGTGATAACTGAACAATGCACGACCGTTACCATGTGCAGCCAACTCTGAAAGTCTTTTCGCCCGCCGCCGCCGCCGCCAATAACCAAAAAAAATATTTATTTAATCAAAAATAAATAAAATTTTATATTTTTTTGCTGTTAGCGCAAATAATTAGACGAATAATAAATTGGACAGAAATCGCAACAAAATAAACAAAAACTCGGCGATATTTAGAAAAGACATTTCCGAACCATTCAAACCAAAAATTGCAAATTTTAGGCTTAAACTCGGCAATTGGCATGCCGTCGCAATGCTTTCGCTTAATTAGGCGCTTCGTCGGACAATTGGAGGGCAAACTGAACGTGAATTTGTGCGGTCGGTTGGAGTTTAATGTTCACTATTTTCAGAAATCAAAAATGTGCGTGAGCATATTTAAATTTATCATTAAATGTTCAACTCTCTGGTCAATGATGAGTCCAAATCACTTACAATTAGCTCCAATTTAAGGCTTTTTAAATGAAAAAATCAATCACAAATAAATCCGAGTTTTATTTTGTTCAAAATTTGTTTCTTGATTAATTTAAGAAAAGTTTGTTTTCGATATTCATTAAAGTTGAAACAGATGGGAGAAAGAAAGTTTGGGGTGGGCAGAAATGTCGACAGATGGAGGGGGGGGGGGGGGGGGGGGGGGGGGGGGGAGAAGGCGATCCCCCCCGGGGGGGGGGGGGGGGGATCCCTCCCGGGGGGGGGGGGCATCTGCCGATGGACCAGCAAATGTAATCCGTTCGCAAAATTCTTTAAATATCGCCGCTCTTTCTTAAAGAATCTCCTAAATATGGTAATTTTTCAAAGAATATTTTAAATCCATTTTTGTGCTGTTTTTAAGACCACTTATGACGCGGAAAACATTGAGGAAATTTTGGCAGAAATTGACGGGTCTCGCATCGAAGGCACTTTTTTCCATTCAAATTCTATCACTTTAACAAAATCGCAGAATACCAGCGGTTCTTCGACATGTTCGACAAGAACAAACACGGCTATATAATGGCCACCCAAATTGGACAAATTATGCAAGCAATGGACCAGGATTTTGAAGAGAAGAAGCTGCGCAAACTGATCAGAAAGTTCGACGCCGATGGGTCGGGAAAATTGGAATTTGAAGAATTTTGCGCTTTGGTCTGAGTGGGTACGGTATTCGGAAACGGTTTGAACTTGGTCAGGTGTATACGGTAGCAAACTCTGTGGACAAAGAGACGCTGCGCAAGGAGCTGAAAGAGGCCTTTCGTCTCTTTGACAAGGAGGTGAAAGACGGCCCTTAAAGCGCTAAATATCCAACTCTAACCCTTAAATTTAAAACATTCCCCCCCCCCGCCCCCCCCCAGGGCTTTGGCTATCTCTCAACGCAAACTTTGAAGAATTTGCTGCGCGAAATTGAGCCGACTCTGAGCGACAAAGAGCTCCAATCGGCGGTGGAAGACATTGACGAGGACGGGTCGGGCAAAATCGAATTTGAAGGTGAAAATGATTGGGGAAATTGCCAAAAATGTTTCATTTTTGCAGAATTTTGGGAGCTGATGGCGGGCGACATGGACTGATCAGATGATAATTTCATTAATTGGGTACTTTTGCAAATTTGACTGTTCCGTGATCAGAAATAAGATCGAATAATTTGTCTTTGCTTTTGTTTCAAAAATTAGGGATTTCAGTCGATGATAAAGAAACATTTCGGTTTAAAACAATTCCAAACGCTTTGTTTTTGCTTTAAAAATGTAAAAACATGTAAATGAAGGGCGCATTAAGCATTTTTGATCGTAAAAGCCCAATGTTTTGGCTGACGGGGGCCGTCAATTGTGCGAATCCAATGCATCTCGACCAATTTCGGATGTCGGGGCCAAGAAAGCGGCTACATCAAAAGGCTGTTTTTGCTTATTTGTAATTTGGGCCATTCGCGATCAAACCTTTTTCCGGCCCCTTTGGGCGTTACAAATTGAATTTTTAAATGAAAATTCCCAACATTTCTTCACTTTGTTCATTTGACTTTCAAAAGTTTTCTTCAATTTTCTTTGGACGTTATGTGAAAAATAATTAAAAATGGTACAAAAAGGGCGCCTTTTGCTAATCAAAAACGTCGCTATGCCCACCAAATATAAATAAAAAATAAACTGCCAGAAAATTGAATTTAAATAAATTTTTAATAAAAATATTTTTACCTTCGAAATGCTTTTTATTTTTTAACAAAGAGAGAAAATAAATGCTTTGTCGAAAGTTTGTATTGTTTTCCGCACTTTGTTTCATCCTGTCAAAGGGTAAAAACATTTTAATTAATTAAATTAAAATATTAATTTATTGTAATTTCATTGAGCGCATTATCCGACGGCGCCCCCCCCCCCCAGCCGCCGCCGTTCTATCCGACGCCCCCACCCCCGCCGTACTCGTCGACCTTTAACCCCGCCCCGATAAACACACCGCCAGCGGCCCCTTACCCAATAAGTAAAATAAATGTTTAAATTAATTATTTTTGTGGCTTTTGCAGGTCCGTCCCAACCCCAAACTTCGTCCGCCACAGGTTTTGTTTTGCCCTTTTGATTTTGTTTTACTTTTCTAAAGTTTGCCTCGGCTTGGCCCCCTGCGTTTGTACGCCGTCAAACGGAAGCGCCAATTTGGCCCGGCCGCTGTACTTTTTGATTTTGGCCTTTTTTGTGACGGCCATTTTGTGCCTGAAATGAGCCGCCATATTTTCACACAAATAAATTGGCGTTTTAAGCGGTGGGAAGGCTATGGGAAATCAAAACCCCGGGGGGGGGGCATCTGCAGCAGTGAATAATAGGGGGGGGGGGGGCGGGGTTTACGTTAAATTCGCGACAAAAAATAATTAAAAGAAGGTCGACTTTTTTTATTTATTCGTTCCGAGTGAAAACAACGGCCACAAAATCAGCATCCCGTGAAGAAACCACAAAAAGATACAACAATAAATAAGTCAGCCATTTGTGAGGACGGTAAATGTAAAAATAAAAAATGATTTAATTTGAACAAAAGAATAAATGCGTAACTATCAGAGAAAGTATTCGGGCAGCGGCCCTTTCATATGCGTACCTCGGCTCTAAAAAATAATTTGTTCAATCGAAAAAATTCGAAAATGTTCGACCGATTGGGGCGCCGCCTCAAAGACCATAAACTCTTTTTTCATTGCATCGTCCAACTCGAGAATGGCCGCCACGTTGCCACAACGGTAACAGTAGTTGGGCGCCGACCACACAGTCAGAACCTGTTCGAGCAGTTCAATGCTTGTACTCGTTGGTGCCCTTTGAATGCGCTCGTTCACTTACTTTCTCTTCAAAATGCCATTTGTAGCCCTCCATAACCAATTGATGGGCACGTGCGATCATTTCGATGCCATTCTCCTCACAAAACAACTTCACAACGTCGGAACCGAACAAATAGCCGGCACCCCGGGGGCTGACGGCAAAACCGACACATTCCTGACAAATGAATAAATTTATTTTCAAAAAATGCTTACTTCCGGGTCGGACCAAAGCATGTCGCACATGGGACCTATGAAAAAGTTAAGCATAAATAAAAGAAAATCCACGACATTTGACCCACCCTCGTGGGGAACTTCCTGCTTTCGGTCAATTGTCCGAATTTGGTCGATTGTCTTTATGTACGGAGACAAACCGCCATGGACACAGAAAATGCGCCCGCTAATCACCGCGGCAAGACTCAAACAGTCAAACACTTCGGCACAGCAACGCCTAAAGCGTTTTTTTTGTTGTTAAATGATTAAAAATTATATATTTTTTAATTACCAAACGACGGTCGACCCGTATTTTCGGATGCATTCATCGTAGAAGCCTTAAAATAAGCTAAAATGTTTAATTCGATATAAAGGCTTAATTTTCTTTCTTTCAATTCATTTTAGAATAAAAAAATATTCGACCCTCGCCGTGCGATCAACAAAAACATTTGACCATAAACTTGTGTGATCTGCCGCGACTCGTGGTTGCCTCTGATCAGCACAATTCTAAACATTTTTAATTGTCAAATTGAATTTTTTTGTTTAATTTAAATTGCCTGTCCGGGTAGCGAATTTTAAGTGCCAACAAAAGCAGAAAAGTCTCCACGGAATTGAAGCCGCGGTCAACAAAATCGCCGAGGAAAAGGTAATTTGTGTCCGGCACGCGGCCCCCAACCCGAAAAAGCTCTTTCAGGTCGTAAAATTGGCCGTGGATGTCGCCGCAAATCTGTTGATGTGTTTATATATTAAAATAATAATCGAAAGTTTTGTTTAAACTCGAAACATTTTTTGGGACTTTTTTGATTAGAACCAATGTCTTCCTTCTCCTGAAATCAAACAATAAAAAGGGAAATTTCAAAACAATCATCCAACCCGCAAAATTTGAGAAAGAACCACCGAAAGACTTTAAAAACTTTTCTATTTGTGAGGGGGGGGGCTACAAACGTCCGACTGACCGTCACCGGAGCATCGACTCGCTGAACATTGCCCTCCTGGAGAATGATTTCGCGGGCCTTCGAGCACAACACTTTCACTTCCTGCTCCGTTAAACAGTCGCAACGCATCAGCACTTCAATTTGCCTAAAAAGGTAAAAACTTTTAGCAATTTCATGGCCGGTCGGTCACTCCTTACCGGTCCACGTCGGAAATTCGAAGGCCAATGCCACCGACGACGTCAAATTCCCGGGGCGGTTTAATGTTTTCATTAGAGTTGAAGTTGTCCTCCACCGATGCAATTCCCGGTGAAGAAAGTGAAGCCAAAATTCGGGTAGAATCGTCGACCGCCGTTTTTATCTCTTCCACTTCCATTTTTACATCATTTACGTCCATCGATTATATTTTATTAAAGCAATGCTTAAGGAATAATTTATTGCCAAAAAAAAACATTTAAAGACTTTGACGGTCTGCTAATTTGCATGACAGAGTCAACAAATAAACACAGTGCAATAAGCAATAATTGTAATTGGCAGTTTCTAACATCAAATCTCTCTGTGTGTTGGCCAAATAGTAAGGTTAAAGCAAAACAAGGTCCCAAACCAACGCGAAAGAAATTGTCAATAATTCTGGAGAATTTTGCAAAAACAGACACATCAATGTCATTAATCAATCAGAAACTCCTGTTTTTATTGACGGATTAATTGAACCAATTGAAGGGTTTGCACAAGAATACTAATTTTGATTTCGAACGATTTGTGAAATTAAAAGTGAAATTAATCTTGGGGACCTTTTGTCCGATTCACTAGGGGACATTTGGTCCAATTTTCCATTAAGGAAACCTTTTTTCGCAAAAATGTTACATTTGCCTTTAAATTTAAAATTGTATTTTTAACATTTCCTTTGACAAATTGACTAATTTGTAAGAGATTGTATCTTTTCTTTATCAATGCATAATGTTTGTTGGTGACAGACATTTTAGCCTGAATTTTGATTTTGGGATCGGTTAAAAGCGGGATCGAGGGTTCTCGTCCAAAGGGACCAAAGCAAATTTGTAATCGGAGAGGTGTAAGAATGAAAGACTATTTGATCATTTTCATCAATTATTTTCACCAATTAACTCCGCTTAAATGCCTTTTTGCTTCTTTCTCATTCTTTTGTGAATTTGCCGCTGTAACATTAAAATCGTTTGCTTTTTGCCCATCCTCCGTACGATTGGACCGTGCCGAACCTTCCAAAAGGCTGGCGATAGTCAAAGGAAGCGCCGACGGCGCCGCCAGGCGCGGACGAATCGCCCCGAGGAAATCCGCCGCTGCCGCCAACAGCAAATTGTCCGCTTCCTTTAGGGGGGGGGGGGGGGGGAAATTGGCACATTTCCAATGAATCCTCGTCTCGAAGGGATCCCCCCCCCCGGCGCCGCCTCACCTTTGTATCCCGGGATGCCAAATCCTCCAGCGCCCGGGAAACCATTGGCACTGCTGAAGTGCTGCTGTTGGCCGTCGACGGCTCCTCCAATTGCGCCTGTGAACGGTTGCGGGGCGCCTCCGTAGGAACGGACAAAGCGCGCATTTGGGGAGGGAATTGCGGAGGTTCCGTCGGACACGGCCGGGGACGAGAAGCTACCAACTCAACTTGTGGACGTTCAACGTTAAAGATCAAACAGAGAGCCGCTAGCAAATTTTATTCCTTTCTTTTTACGAGTTTTGAATTGGCCCATTTTTTGTTGATTAGATCGCCGGTTTCCATGACAAATCTAATAGCGTTAAACAGCTCCAGGTCGGAACCAATTTGGAGCAGCTTCGACCGGAGGCTAACCGGACGGAGGCCAAAAGCCGGGGCTTAGTGTTTTGCTTGGCTCCTAATTTAAAACTCGGTGCAAGAACCAGCTGAAAATTGCTTTCTTTCCCAGCATTGAAGTCAAGTTGAAGTCGGGTGAATTCCTTACCATTTTGTTGTTGAGTTCCGCCGATATTTTGTTGTTCACCAGGCCCTGCCCAACCGGCAGACGGCGCCGGCGGGGGAGGACCCCGCGGGGAATGGCCGCCCCCTCCAGGCAGTGCCGAAGACGACACCTTCACCATGCCGACGCAATGGCAAATTAGCAGAACGATTGGCGTAAAACGGCACAGAACACCAACGAATGAAAACAAATTCATTTGGTGGATTATTAAATGGGAAGAGTATAAAGTGTATTTCAGGTTGGGTGGGCTCAAAGTTATGGCCACATTGTGTGGCCTAACCGTCGGAGTGATCACTGATCAGAATGTCGACTCTTCACACAAAAGGGTGGCCGGATGTTCTGTGTGAACAGCGTAAAGTCAAAGTCAACACGACGACCAGTCGGATTCAACCGGAAAGGGGGGGGGGAGAGGCTGAACAAATAATATTCATGCAACATTTGAGGGAGTGATCGGAAGGGATGGAGTTGGGGGGGGGGGGGTATTGAGGCGATAAGTGATCTGAGCACATTAAAGTGTTTGGAGTGTAGTTGAGAAACCAACCAGCAGACCCAATCTTTTTACCGATGTAATTAAAATGCTTTTTGCAACTTTTTATGTACATAAAATCGGTTCATAAATTAAAATTGCTAGCCAAAAATCGATCGCTAAGCAATTTTTTGCGCACTTCCGATGCTCGGACGAGTTCAAAGCGGCGAACAAATTCTGCACACGGCGAACAAAACTGCGAGTGGCCGCAAGGCGCCGCATTCTGTTCACATTTGCACTTTTTGCTCAGTTCCGTTAGCATTTTCTGCGACCATTCGAATATTTCTGTTGACGACGAATTGTCAAAATTTGGCCAATCCTTTGGCGGCAACAAATCTTTGTCCTCAATTTTGGCATTTTTTCTACGCGATTCGATGATCAATTCCATCAGTCGCAAAAGATTAGCCCGGTTCATTCTGCAGTCGGCCAACAGCAGCAACTGTCGGAGAGAAAAGTATAAAATAAATAATCGGCACGGCACTCCTCAAATGTCCATCGATCGCCAAATGCCATAACAAAATTCACTTGGCATTGCCTGTCGAATTCGTCCTCCGTCATCAGTTCGCGCACGTCCAAAATCTCCGCCCGAACATCCGCAAGCCGATGGTCCATCAGCGCGACCAAATGGTGAAGACTGAACGCGTTGATCACGTTGTGGTTAATGGAAATGCTTTCTTCCTGCAAAGTCAAATTTAAGACCTACCGAAGAGTAATAATATAAAATTGGAAAATAATTAACGCTGAACATGAACTGATTGGGACTACTTTGCGATCAGCGATTGGAAAGAGTGAATCTGACGAAAAACTGACCAAATTGTGCACTTGATGCCACCAGCCCGAGGGCACGAACACAATTTGGCCGGGTTCCTGCACAAATTCAAACAGTTCCCCCGGACGAAAGTGCCCCAGGCACTCCCGAATGTCCTTAGGGTACGCATCGTTCGCCCCGCGGACACGTCGCTCAGCACCCGGCCTCAGCAAATACCACAACTTCCGACCGCAAACATTGGCCGACCAGGAGAAGGAGTTCAGCACGTCCGAGTGGAAAGGGGTCCTTGGAAGTCAGAAATAAAGGGGAAAAGACGCTTCGAAATGTTTTTATTTTGAATTGGAAAAGCCAATTAATTGTCCATTTCATTTCCATTACCAACTCCCTTTTGTTCCAAAATAAACGAATCGGTAATCGCCCCCGAAGGGATTTCGATCAGATGCCTCCTCCGTCGTCCACTGTTCGCTGTTGGCCCAATCGGAGCGCAAAAAGGCGGGCAATTCGTACAGATCAAACTCCTCCGGATGAGCACTTAAAATGGGCGAAAATTGCGAATTGCTTTGCTTTTATGCGCAGCAACCTTTGAAAGTGCCAATCCTTAAGATAGGCAATTTTGCCATTATTTGACGGAACGTTGAAAAATCCGTCAATGAATGAACTGAATGGCATTTGAGTGGGATGCATATCAGGACCAATTAGAATAGGAACAGAATCGGAGCCTAAAATAGAAAAAAACAAAATTTCAAGGATGTTTAAGAAAGCGATTCGTTGTGCTAAAGGTCCCACAAAAATGTCCACAACGGCAAAAAAAGAGATCATTAATTGATTATCATCATTTTAAGGCCGTCCATAACACTTTAAACTCAACAAATTCTGAATGATCATTCGAAAGTTCTGTAAGCTTTAAACCGGCATTAATTACATTTTTCATTAAACACCCGACACGGAACGCTAAAAAACGAGAGAGAAAGCGAGGACCAACCAACCGAATCTGGCCCTAAGAAATTCGAAGTTGGGTCCGTCCGTTCTCCGGTCCACCCATTGCCGGAGGGCACGCCATCGAACAGTGAATTTTGAGGAGAGAATGCAGGGAAGGTTAGGGACAAGGTGACGAAGAATAAAATCCGGATTGGAGATGTGGTCGAGGTAGGGCAAGGAGTCCATGCAATAAATATGAAATTTTCAAAAAACCTTTTTTCCAACTTCAACAAAACTAAGAAATACATTGAGGTGAAAGTTGAACACTTTGCAAACAAAAACCAAATCTTCATACCAATACATAAACGAGATGAATGGAGCAGCTACCAAACAAAGTGCGGAAAGAGCCCGTAGAGATAGAGACTTAGGAGAATGAATGAGAGATTGGCTCATGAGATTGTGAGGGGAGGGGAGCGAATTCGCATCAGTTTTCTAGGAGAAAAGAGGAATTTTGTAGAAAATTGTCACATTTTAGCCGTTCTTTCAAAAAATTGGGTAAAACAAAACAAAACAATCGATAAGTATCGCATTGCATAATAACGCCGGACGAAAGAAGAATAAAACAATGGCATTTTTCAGAATCGCCATTATAAGAAAATCGCCTCTTTCACCCAATGGAAGAGAACATTGCCGTGATGGAGCGAATACTGTGCCTTGAGACCATTGCGTCCACCATTTGACGACGCCTGGGGGGAGGAGGGGGGGGGGGGGGTTCAAATTTAACAAATATTGGAAAGTCCACCTTAAGAAAAATGGGAGATGCCAAAATAAATGCAGAAGATTTGGTGCTGAGTGTGTCCTGTCGAAGGTCGAGACGCGTCGTCGTCCGCTGGTTGATGTCCTCCTCGACGCCGCAACATTCGTCGACATTGACGGGAGGCGCGGCGTCAGTGCCAATTTCAAACCACAACAGAATGGCATCGCAACGACCAACGCGATGGCTGACGAAGTGCGCCTCGTGCTTCAGTTTGGTCAGTTGGCCAAGCGCGGAATTTGCCTAACTTTTGAAGATGATTAACCGAATCTTTTTATTTTCTTTTTGTATATAAAAAAGAGCACGGCGCGTACATCTGCACCAAATTCCATTCTGAACAACTCCACTGGCTCCGACAGCGTCTCAAAGCGCAGCGTCCGACTCTCCAATTCTTGGAAGTGTGTGACGCGATAGTCGCCCATTGGGGAAAGGTCCGTCCCGCAATACGTCCTCTGTTGGGCCTCCGGTGATGTGAGCAGTGCACTCCGAGCGTGCAGTTGCTCCGAACTGATCAAGCATCCCTAAATCTCGACGAATAACTTTAGAACAGAATTGTTGAAGAAGATACCTTCAACAAGATCAGATTCGGGATCAACATAGCGCCCGGAGAACGGATGTGCAGCTCGATAATGGAGGCAAAATAGTCATCCCTCAGAGCACCCAGCGAAGAGAAGGGCCAGTACAGAATGGCACCACCCGGGGGACAAATTGCTTAAGACAAACGGACTCTTTCTAATGAATTGATAATTAACCCGCCCCCCTCCAAATTACTCTTTCCCAGTGCGGTAGCCGCCCCACGGCAAATGTAACGTATCGTCGAATAAGCGGACGCGACGATCGGCCCTTCACAGCCGCAGGCGTCGATTGACAACAACAAATCGGAGCAGTCCAACACGCACGCGAGCGGTTGATGCAAGCGAATGGAGCGCGAGAAGAACAGTGAAATGGACGGATCGTTCATGGCCAAAAGGTCCAGAGTGGAAGGCGCACGCAACAGTTCGCGTTCCGGCGACGGTAAATTGGGACTAAAAGAATGGAAATATTTAACAATTTTTCGACGAATAATTTTTTATTTACCAATTGTTGTGAAGCGGCTGAACGTGCAGAGTTTGGTCCTTGACGAACACTTTGAAATGAAGCGAATCACCGGCAGAAACGGAAAGGGGTGGGTAAAAGGGAAACAGCGCTTGTTGCCAACAAAAGCCTTTAAATATATTAAAAATCAAACATTTAAAAAAATCGAACCCTCTTCTGGAGAAGTGCAAATTTCGATATTAGCGAAAAGTTGAAGTCTGAATGTAAATGTTTTACAAAATGAAATGCTGGCATTGAATGGACCTGAACCAAACGCAAACGGCCGTGACCAATCCATTCGCATTGGCTGTAAGGACCACTTCGGTGACCAAATGGTCTGAATTTTGAAAAGTATTAAAAAAACAATCATTTAATGAGAATTAAAAAAACAAGATTCATAAATGTTCCCAAAAAAAGAAGTTAAAACCCACCGGATTGGATCTGTTGGAGTTGCTGAACATTGGAAAAGTCCACGCAAAGTCCCTCGACGGGTTCAGAGAGCAGCCGATAGGCGGCCGCCGTCGGATCCGTCGTGTTGAAAGATGGAAGTTCGTTCAGATGGGCGCAAATGTACGGCGAAGGTGGCAAAATAGGCCGTTGCTTCTGAAATTTGTTTAAATTTTTTTTTAAATCGGAATATTTTAAGTTTTATTTTTGTTTTTTTAATATCGCCCCCCCCCCCCATTTCGACCTCTTGCGTTTGGTCCTCCCGAATATAACACGAATTGGAAAGAAGCGTCACCGGGGGCGACTGGCAGCATTCGAAAGTATTCTCTTTGGCCGTATAAGCACATTCGATCAGAGAGAACAAAGCGACGGCCTAAGAACGACAAAAAAATTGGCATTAATACACAAATTCAAACTTTGTTGGGTACTATTATGGCATCGTCGGTCAACAAACGTTCCTTCGCATCAAGAATCTAAAAAAACAATAAGAAAGAATAAACAAAATTGTTAGTGCCAATTTGTAAGTCAACTATTATTTGATAACCCCAAATTTGGTTTAAATTTAAAATATTCCATTCAAACGCACCGTATCGACAATATGTTCACCGAAAATGGCACAGTCAACCGTCTCCGTAACCAAAACATCGCAGCGTTCATTCAGTTCCATTCTTTTCGAGTAACTTTCGTACAATTCGATGCGTTTCGCCTTCGACCCGTTGCGCGCAAAACAGCGACGTGCCACGGAACACATCGCCTCGTCCATTTCACATGTCACGCAAAAAGGTTCGGCCGTGCTAAAAATTCCCTCAAAAATTGGATTAATTTTTCCAAATTCGTTTAATTTGTTCAAATGTTTTGTTCGTTCGCCTCCCCTCCCCACCCCCCCCTCCCCCCACCTGTATGCCGCCACAATGCTGAAAATGCCGGACCCGCAGCCAATGTCCAGCAAACGCGGCTTCCGTCCGGCGTTTTTTCGATTGTCCAACGCGCGCAACAGAGCCTAAAAAATAAAGATTAAATTTAAAATGCCTCCCCGAAGCATTTTGAAGCGGCACTACGGCAAGACGTCTAGCCCAAATTAATTCTTTAGATTTTGTCATTTTCCATTATTTTGTCCCATTATTTTTAAGCCTTTGCCCCCCCCCCCTCCAATTAACGCATTGTCTAAGCTGTCGCAAAAAACCTCAGCAAATCGCGTGTTTCGGCGCCCGTCGTTCAGCATCCGCCAGTGCCATGCGTCGAAAAGATTGGAGCGCGCGTTTTCCCGACTGCTGGCCGCGTGCAGCCATTCCATCTCGTCCCGGGCATAATCAATAGCGCGTCCGAACAGTTCAACGCAACGCAAAAGTTTACCTATCAAAAATTTGGATAGAAAATTTCTTCAAATTCTTCACAAAAATCAGATGCACCAAAAAGCCCCCCCTTCCTTCGAATTTTTTCCTATTCTGCATTTGAATGCTTTTGGTCGAAAGTCAGTACATAAAATTCCGAGAAGAAACCTCGCTCAAAAAAGCATTCAGCGACGGTGCGCCAAAGTGATGACTCGGCTGGATAAATGGTCTGTGCGACTTGAACCACCTGTACAAAAACAGAAACATAGGCACTTTAAAACAGAAACAACAATAGGCACTTTCTAAGAAACGTCGTCTTCTACACTTTCAAAATCTCGAAATGCAGACAGCCTTTTTATTCCCGTAGTCTCTTACCATTACGGGCCTAGGTCACCGAAAAATTGACAAATTTGATAGTTTCATTATTTCATACGGATTTTTCGATTTTTGGTGACCACCTGCTCCACTCGAGCATCGTCGTATTCATGACGTAAATACGCGCGCAAAGCATCCAAAAATTCGTCGATAAATTTACGTCTTCCAAGTCCAGGACCGGTGGGGGAAGGAGCGGCGGGAATCATTTTGAGGACCTTACAAAAAATTGAGAAACTTTTTGTCTTTAAAAAAAACACACCGCGGCATAATTGAGCACAGCCTCCGCAAATTCACGTTTTTTGTAGTGGTGTCTGTTAAGGGAAAATTCAAAAAGAGTGCAATGAAAGCCCTCAAAATTGAAACTGTCCATAAAACTACCAAAAAAATAAATCTTCCGACCCGGATGTTATCAAAACTAGAGAATATTCTTCGACTTTCTTGCCTCGCATTTGAAATGGAGAATTGCAATGTGACGGAAGTTGTCAATCCACCAGCGCCAACGCGGCGAATGAAGCCTTGCGGCTGTTGCAACTCGCGAAAGTTATCGCCAACAACCGCAACAGCAGCAACGGGGGCCCGCGGATTGTTGTTATTGTCTGCATCCGCGTCCTCCTCATCATATTCGAATTGCGGTGCATTGTTTGGAAGCATTTTAATGATACAAATTGATTTCTGGAATTAGAAAGATTTCATATAAGGCCGGGATCTCAAACTGCCCTATTTTTATGGCAAATTGCCATAATTTTGCCATATTTTAGAACTTTTCTCATTTTTTGAGAAAAAAGAGGATTTCCTGAAAAATAGTGCTGCTTGATTCGGTTAATTTGAAAGCGCCGTTACTTTACTTTTCGTTTTTGGCGTTATTTATTTTTTCTTGGCGATATATTGTCATCTTTCCCTGCCTGTTCAGTTCAGACTCTGAATTGATTGCAAAATCACACGTGCTTTTAAACATTAGCCATTTCTGATTTAATACATAACTGTTATTGCATTTCTTGGAGGATGGAAAATTGTAGTCAAGCCAATTTATCTATAACTCGCCAAATTTAGACACTTTAAATCTTTAAAACAAAGAGAATCATGGTTCGCCGTGGACGTTCCTCATCACCGAAGGCTAGCGCCCCGGTGCGTAGTAAGCCGAGTTCCTCGCCAAGTCGTTCTGTTGTTCCGACTCGTCAAGCTGGCACTCCACCGGCTGCCGGCGCAGCACCGCAACAACGGGGATCTGGACTGCTTGGCCAGATGGCTGCAACTGCTGGGGGAGTGGCGATTGGCTCGGCTATGGTAAGTAAACGGCAAAAATTGGCAATCAACTAATATGACTTAGGGACATGCTCTTGGGAACATGTTTTCTGGAGGCGGACAAGAAGTTACTCCGCAGCAGGAGCTTCCGGTCAATTCGGCCGGCTTTGAGAAGGTGCAGCAATATTCGCAGTCGTGCGAGATCGAGTGGCGCCAGTTTCTGGACTGGTACTGGTTATAGAATTTATGATAGACATTACTCTTATTTATTTTCCACAGCACTCAGAATCAAGGCGATGTTAGCATTTGCCAGGGATTCAACGACCTTTTCAAGGAGTGCAAGGCTCACATTGCCCGTTAATTGAAGAAAGAAAAAGGAAGTCGTCAGGATTTATGGAGACGGCGATGATTTTGTCTGTTAGTTATCAGTAAACGACCTATGCTCATTTAAGAATAATCAAACAATTTTCGGGCTTATTGTCAAAATTGATGCATGTCTGATAAAAATGTTGCTTATTTATGCCCTTTGTTACAACTTTGGAATAAATAAGTTTCACTTTGATATCGTATTGACAATTTTATAGTTATCATTGGGGTAGTCAGTAAGGGTCCATTAAACTTGGTTATTAATTTTAAATCTAAAAATAGAAATGGTTCTTCGTGGTCGTTCCTCATCACCGAAAGCTAGCGCTTCGGTGTATATTGTGCCGAGTTCTCGTGGGCGTTCTTCATCATCGAATGTGCCGAGTTCTCCGCTAACTTGTTCGGTTGCACCGATTCGTTCAGCTGGCACTCCACCGATTGCCGACACAGCAGCACAGCCTGACGCAACCGCTGTGGTAGTGGCGACTGACTCGGCAACGGTAGAAAAAAGGCAAAAGAATGGCAATCATTGACTGGTTTAGGGTCCTGTTATTGAGAACTCTGAAGGCGGCGGACAAGAAGTTGCTGTACAGCAGGGGCCTCCAGTCAATACGGCCGGCTTTGGGAAGGTTTTAGAGCCAGTCTATTAGTAAACATAAAATGCATTTCAGCAAGGTGATGAAGTTAAGTCGGAAGAGATAAAAAAGGACGATGAAGAGAGTAAATTGGAAGAAGCGGAGGAAAGTAAAGTTGAGAAAACGGAGGAAGAAGAAAAGGATGAAGAGGAAGTGCCCAGAAGAAGGAAGGAGGCAGAAGAGGAGGATGAGGAGCATGATGAAGAGGAAGAAGAGGCGGATGATGGGTATGAGGACGAAGACGAAGATGAAGAGGCAGGCGATGAGGAAGAAGAGGCAGGAGATGAGGAAGAAGATTTGGACGAAGACGAGTGCAAGGACAGCCCAGCCTACATACCAAAACATGGTTTTCTTTTGTTCATTAAATCTCTAGTGTGCGCTTTTGTTCTCATTTTTTTGCACGTCTCTGAGTGAAACCGTGTCTGGTGGTGGTTAAAACCAAAATTGGGGGGGGGGGGGAACAGAATGCCTCAAAGCGTTCGTTCAAGATTCGATACTAACCAGGAAAAAATCCCGTGCAGCTTTAATTACACAAGCCCTTAAAATTAACTCTCTTTAAGGTCGTTTCTACATGCATGACGAAGCGAGTGCGCGATCGGTCATTGTTCAGCACAAATCTCTTTTTGCAGAGGATGAGAATGGGGAGGAGGGCTCAGACGTTGTGGTCAAGCGGCGGGAGAATGACGAGGAAGCGCAGGAAGGCGGACGGGAAGACGAACAGGCGGCGGTACAGCGGACAACGGAGCCGAAGACACGTGCCGACCGTGTGGGCCGTATGTTGTGGTTGCAATTTATACTTGCATTTAAATGCTTTTAGGCTGGTCTCATGACATGTTCAGAGAGCGCGAACAGGCACCGAAATCATCCATTGAACTTGTTAGTTAGCAATTGTGCATATAATATATGATGATGTGCGTGTGTGTGTGTGTTGAACATTCAGGTCAGACGCTACGGAAACGACATTCGTCGCCCCGAGGGCGAAGAGGTGGCCGATGGGGAGCAGGCGGACGGAAGCCGACGGGAGAACGGTCCGCGACGTGCGCCTGCGCCTAGACAGGGTAAAGCAGCTACTTCCATTTTGTTGACCCGAGACGGGTGCAGAAATCAATCCAACGTTCTCGTCCAAATTTTCATTCCCTTGGTCTGTCCTCTAGCGCAGTGGTAACGCGTTACACAAAGAGATGGATGGGATTGGGTTCAGTTCCCTACGGTTGAATTTAGCGATCAGGAAGGGATGATGAAATGCTTGTGGGAATCTCTATGAAAGTCACATGATTATGACAACAGCAGATCCAATTTACCTGACCTTCTTGCCAAACCACGTTTTTATTGTCGTCCCGGAACCCTTTTTGGTCCAAAAAGACCCGAACTTTGTTTTTTATTTTCATCTTAGGTCGCTATCATTCGCCTTTGCCTCCACCCAATCATCGCGCCGTCGGTGGACATAAATATGATGGTGGTGGCGGTGGAGAAGGGGAGAAGATGGGAGCGGACGGAGGCCGACGGGAGATGGGAGCGGACGGAGGCCGACGGGAGAACGGTCCGCGACGTGCGCCTGCGCCTAGACAGGGTAATAGCACAGCTAGTGGTTGTCTGAGCAGTTACCCCACCCTGGAGACCCAAGAGTGGTTCAACAACCGCTTGGCAACGTTCTTCATCATCAGGTCGCTATCATTCGCCTTTGCCACCACCCAACCATCGCGCCGTCGGCGGACAGAAATATGACGGTGGTGGCGGGGGAGAAGGGGACAAGATGGGAGCGGACGACATGGGTGGATTTGGCCGTCCGCTTCGGACCCAGGGCCCTCCTCCTGGACGCGAAGGGCGGCACTTTGCGGAGACGGCGGACACCGTCGCCCATCAACCGCCGCCACGACAACAGCAGCAACGGTACGACGGACGCGACAAACGTTTCGCACCAACTGCACATTCGCAGCAGTCACAACAACAACAACGGGGCGGCGGCGGCGGGTCGCGGGGGTATCCATCGAGCGGAGATTATGGAGTGAGTAAATTTACGCGGGGGGGGGGGTCGGCCAATCTTTGCATGAAGCGAATTTTCCGGGATATTCGAACTCAGGGGATGAACAGAGGTCCTTTTGGTCCCACCCGAACTCTTTGCAAAACACGAGTGCATGACTATTCTAACACTTTCTTAGCGTGACACAATGCCATCGCAACGTCGTTCTCCAGTGGACAACAATCGTCAGCAGTACAGCAGTGGCGGAGGTGGCAACCAGCGGTCTTACCCGCACCCGCGGCAACCCACCGAACCGGTCGGTTGTTGTTAACCACCTTGGCCAACATAGTCGTTTGTTTAATGAGGGGAAAGAGTTAACTGTTGATTTGATCAAAGGTAGAGGGATGCTTTAATTTTATAATTTCCCGTCCCAATTATTCCTAGTAATTAAAATTTGTCCCAGTTTAGCAAAATTTAAAAAAACCATAGTGGGAAAAAGACCTTTCGACGGCACCGATAAATGCCGTTGAGTAATTTTTTTTTAAAAATCGGGGAGGGGGCATGGCCCACTTGCCCCCCCCCCCCGCCCCAGCATACGGCCCTGGTGCCACCGGGAAAAATATTTAAAAAATGATTTTTCTGTTGGACAATCGCTTTTTTCTTTATTTGTCTGAATCCTTTCCTTCTTTTCACTTCCTTTTGTCGATTGGTACTGCCTTTTGAAATTTTTCTTCCAAAATCTGTTTCTAAATATTATTTCGTTTTCCATTTTTCTTTTTCTGCATCCAGTAATTATAAATTCGATAGGCGAATTTCCCCCGAAATCAAGAAATTGAGGGAAAGGAATTTTGGTAATACACTGTAGCTGGTGCGCCCCATTTTTCAAAATAAAACAAAACAATTTTAAAGTCGATAAAAGTTGTTTCTAGTGGGGTATTCGAGGGCGGAGATTCTGAACCTGACATTATTTCGACTAATTCGAACCCCTGACCCGAATTCTAACAATTTTTTGAAAATTCAATATCCAAAAATATTTTGCCCTCGATGTTCAAAAAGCACAAAATACAACGAAAAGCCAAGTAACGATCGAAATCATGCTTTTTAAAAGATTTTAAGGCTAAAATTGATTTAAATTTTCGAATTTTCAAAAAATTTTCGAACGTGTCCGGGGTTCGAAATTGGTCCAAAAAAATGTCAGATTCAGAATTACGACCTCGAATACCCCTAAAAATTTTTAAACAAATTATTTTGGGGGAAGTGTGTTCCCCTGCTATTTGTAGGGGAGCTTTTCAAGGGAAATTTCCCTCCAAATTGGTGGAATTTTCCCCGGGAATTTTCTTTTTCTACGGCGAAGATTCCCTGGGTAAATCTCCCTCGAATTTGGGTGAAGTCCTCAAAAACAAGGGAATTTCTTTTTCTACGAATTGGGGAAAGTTTCCCTCCAAATCGAGGGAAACTTCCCATTCCCTCGCTCTTTTTCTACGGGCTATGGGGGGGGGGGGGGGGTCGGCGGTGCCGAGAGGCGCAGAGGCGCCGCCGGAGAAAATTTTTGATGTTAAAAAAATTGGTCAAAAATTTGTAAAAGTGCAAAACAAAAGGGTCCCCCTTATGGGTTTTTTTCTCTCAAAAAAATTTTCGGGGGGCTGCAGCCTGCAGCCTTCCCCCCCTTGGGTACGCCCCTGCCTTTGATCATCTTGACTATCGGGATCGTCTAAAATTGAGATGATCCTATTTTTTATATTTATTTACTATTAAAAGCTTTCTTTACATTCAGGTCAGACGCTACGGAAACGACAATCGTCGCTCCGGGGGCGAAGAGGTGGCCGATGGGGAGCAGGCGGACGGAGGCCGACGGGAGAACGGTCCGCGACGTGCGCCTGCGCCTAGACAGGGTAATAGCACAGCTAGTGGTTGTCTGAGCAGTTACCCCACCCTGGAGACCCAAGAGTGGTTCAACAACCGCTTGGCAACGTTCTTCATCATCAGGTCGCTATCATTCGCCTTTGCCACCACCCAACCATCGCGCCGTCGGCGGACAGAAATATGACGGTGGTGGCGGGGGAGAAGGGGACAAGATGGGAGCGGACGACATGGGTGGATTTGGCCGTCCGCTTCGGACCCAGGGCCCTCCTCCTGGACGCGAAGGGCGGCACTTTGCGGAGACGGCGGACACCGTCGCCCATCAACCGCCGCCACGACAACAGCAGCAACGGTACGACGGACGCGACAAACGTTTCGCACCAACTGCACATTCGCAGCAGTCACAACAACAACAACGGGGCGGCGGCGGCGGGTCGCGGGGGTATCCATCGAGCGGAGATTATGGAGTGAGTAAATTTACGCGGCGGGGGGTCGGCCAATCTTTGCATGAAGCGAATTTTCCGGGATATTCGAACTCAGGGGATGAACAGAGGTCCTTTTGGTCCCACCCGAACTCTTTGCAAAACACGAGTGCATGACTATTCTAACACTTTCTTAGCGTGACACAATGCCATCGCAACGTCGTTCTCCAGTGGACAACAATCGTCAGCAGTACAGCAGTGGCGGAGGTGGCAACCAGCGGTCTTACCCGCACCCGCGGCAACCCACCGAACCGGTCAGTTGGGTAAAAATACACGATAACAAATCTTTGTGAATATACTACAACTAAAAATTCTTTCTTTATTTTTTGATTTGCTTCAAAGCGCTTAATTTTTTCTTGATTATGACTTTAAAGACTCGGAGTTTTCGAATGACATTAAATTCATGGGATTTGATTGACTAAGACAAAAGTTATGGTCATGTGCCCTTCTCCAAACCTCCCTCCCGTTGGAATATTTAAATAAACTTTTTCTTTAAAGGTCGTTTTCGATCCCGAGCAGCAAGCGCGTCGCGGGGCGCCCCCTCCTCCGCGTGAGCGTCGTCCGCTTCCAATTCGTCCGCCAACGCATTATTGATTTGGGAATATTTAGTTTTCAGTTGTCCTGACCAAACACATTTTTTGTTTGAAATTTAATTTTGTTATGACAATTACCGACGCGCATCGCATTTTTTCCGTGCTTTGACTTTGTTTCTTCGATTCTTGTTCTCAACTATTTATTTCGACTGCGTTATTTAATATTCGGCTCCTTTCTTCTCCGTTACATATTTAATTCAGAAATACTTCCCGCACGAATTATTATTTAATTTGAATTGCGACTATAAATAGGACGATCGATGCAAAAAGGCGAAGTCCTGTTCTGTTGCTCAAACCTAAGGAAAAACAAATGATTATTACTATTCCAAAGTTGGTTGCGTGGGTTTGATGGGTTTAAAAGCTTTTTTTGTTGAATTTGGGGGGTATTTCTTCATACGGTTCTCAAAGGGGTTGCTAATAAATGTTTTGTTCCTGATGAGAGTTGGCAAACACAACGTTGGACAATTTAATATCCGTACCAAGTGGGCGCCAGCGGGCCCCCAAGTCGGAAGGAAATAAATATTTATTGATGCATTTACGAATGGTGCAATCGGAAGGGGAAGAGGAAGGGAGGGCATTTGAAGACTGCGCAATGTTTGGCATTTCCGTTTGATGATTCCCTCTCCCCTCGAGGGCTGTTTTCCTGTTAATTGCCCTTTTAAAATTGCCAACATCGCATTGACATTCTCTTGAAGTTCACTCATTTAAATAATGATGATTTTTCCATTCGAATTAATTTAGAGCCAATTAATTTTCCTTTAAGCGCGCAAGAAAAGGGATATGAATTTGTGCAATATGAAGTTTAGCCTCGTTACGCTTCTCCTCCTGCTGACCACCAAAGTGTCCATTGGGCGCGACGGCGGTAAATATCAAATGGGCGCAAAACAATAATTAGGTCAAATGTTTGAAAGACGACGACAGTCCCGACGAAGCCGACCCTGTGGAAGGCGGGGGAATTGTTGGCACTTTCACTAGGGCATTGGTGCAAACACTGGCAGTGACGGCACCTTTAATGGACGGCTTCGTCCGTACCGTTTCGGCGAAAAGCACCGCGACAGATTTGGTTCCTGCGCGAAACGGCGCGCCGGGGCTGAGCCAACCAATTGAACGGATGGCACCGTTCCACGCGAGTGCCGAAGGGATGGGAAAGAAGCAAGCGCAAATGGCAAATTGGAGGCCCGTTGATGATGCACAAAAGAAACACCGGCGGGTCGTCTCCAGCCGGGTGGGTGGAGGAGCCGGTGACGCTTTCCCGGTAGAAGCATTTCTGTCGTTGGTGTCTTTTAATAAAAACGGTGTAACTTCAGGCCGCAGGACGACTCCTCACAGGTACTTAGAACAAAGCCTTAACGCCATGGGTGAATAAACTTCGCCTTACTTCTGTTCAGAACTTCCCGCCCTTTCCGGGGACTTTGCCGTGCACGATCCGTCGATGGTTCAATTGTCCAACGGGCTTTTCGTGCTGTACTCCACACACAACGGCATGGAGGAGCGCCAGTCAACGGATTTGGCACATTGGTACCGCGCTTCGAAGAACAGTGCGGCCTTTCCCACCGGATTGGCATGGGCAAATATGTAAGTTTTGATCACAAAATCGGATTTATAAATTTTTAATTTGTTTTTTAAGACTGACAAAAGATCCCAACGAGTTTTGGGCGCCCGACGTGTCGGGGCCGCACGGTATTGGGAAGAAAAAGAAATATTGGCTGTTCTATGCGGTACCCTTTGACGGGGCGAAGTTGACACCACCCCGAAAAGCGACTCATACGGCGGCGATCGGAAGGGCTATCAGTCGTACTGGGCTACCCGGCACATGGCGGGACCTCGGACGGGTCTGTCTGTCGTTGGGCTGAGCCCTGCCTTCGGAAACGGGAATTTAGTGGCCACCCCGACCCTCCCCCCTCCCGACCCCGAGGTATAACGCGGGCGGGTGCATCGGCATTCTTCAGATACTCTCATCTAACGAACGGGACAATTTCAACGCGATCGACCCCAACTTGTTCGTGGACTCAAACACGAACAGATGGTGGCTTCAATTCGGCTCGTATCTGGGCGGTATTCAGCAATTGGAGTTGGACCCGCGCACGGGTGCCCTTCTGCACTCGGACAGAACGCCGCAAGTCATTGCCGCCAGGCCGGATGTCGAGGACCACGCCATAGAAGCACCGTTTCTCTTCAGAAAAGGCAACAGATTTAAGGCCTATTCGCACTGATTGGTGTCCTCAACTCGCGGCGGTTTGCACCCCTTCCAGGCAAATGGCACTTTCTGTTCGTATCCTTTGGCCATTGTTGCCAGGGCACTGCTTCCACTTATTCTATTCACGTGGGCCGTTCCGATTCGGCCAACGGTCCGTTCAGAGATCGCCGTGGCATTCTGATGACCGCCGGCGGGGGGACGTTGCTTCTGGGCACAAATGGGCCAGAGGTGGGCCCCGGGGGGCAAAGTGTTGTGACCACCGACGACAAAAGGGACATTCTTTTGTATCATTATTATGATGCAAATGCCGACGGGAGGAATACGCTCGGGCTCAGACAGATCCGCTGGGACGCGGAGCGATGGCCGACCGTTTGATGGGAGAGAACGGAGGAGAATATTAAAGCCAAATTTTCGGTGTATTAATTACTTATAGTCAGAGGGGTTTCTTATTTAAGATTTGTTCTTTATTTTAAGTTTTCGTCCTTTCCTTTTTTTAAAATTTAATTTTATTATATTAGTGTAATTTATTTATCGAATAATATATTTGAAACGAACTTTTGTTTGTTTTTTGCACTGAGAAACTAGCAATTTATTATGAAAAATAATTTTCCAGCGAAAAAGGATGAAAGAAAATTTTATTGGGATTTTTGGTCAATATTTTATCCTTGAAAATCCGAGCCCTAGAATACAAAACAAGGAATTTTTATAAAGGAAAATCGACGAACACTCAAATGCGGAGATTGAAAAAAAAAAGTCTAACAAAAATAGTTTCTCTTAGTTTCAATTAGGCTCCAGATCAATTCAACGCGGACGCCACGGACCAGGCGAAGAGTTCCAGGAACAAAATGAGAAAGATGGAAAGCAGCAGCGCCTGAAAAGAAAAAAACTATAAAAAGAGGCAAAAGCAAAAGGGCATTTGAAAGATCGGTTTTTCGGTATTTTTAATTTCCAAAGAATGCAATGAAACCGGCGGTCGACAGGCGACGCCGGGAACAAAACGTACCTGAACCACTTGAATGAGCAACGTGGACTTTTTGAACAAACTAGCACACTCCTTAAAAGGGAAGTAATAAACATGAACTTTCCAATCTTCTGGAACTGCAAGAATCTAGAATCTTTGTACAACAATTATCTAACTAACCCCTCTGTCATCCGTTGTCGTCCTTCGCTCCTGTCCCAAATATTTTTTTGTGCCGGAGTCGTCGGTTTTTTTGGCCGGTAAATAAAGATGTTTTTTCATTTTGCCACTAAATTATTTGGTAATTACCAATTATTTTATACATAACTCTGAAACCCCAATTTTTAAAGATCGCCCATTTTTGCATTTTATTTTATTAAGAAATTTCGTGAATAGTGCTCGGATTTATTGTATTGGGTCCAAGACGGAAGACAATTCGTTCCCCGCCAACTCGTCATTCAAACAACAGGGGGGGGGGCTAAAGACCAGGGCTGCGATATCTGCTGATTTAGCAGCTTTTTGTGGTGTTTTTTTTAATTAATGAAATTCTAAAAATGAAATTTAAATATTTGGCATAATGAATACTTAAAAAATAGACATTTAATGTGGATTTTCGATGAAATTGTTCAACAAAAATGCAATAAAATTGAGTTTTGGTTACTACTATTTACAGATAGATCCCTAGTTCTAATGAATAAATTTTTCTGGAGGTATTCGTGGGTGTAGAATCGAATCTGACATTAGTTTCGATCAATTTTGAACCCCTAACCCGAATTCGCAATTTTAGCTTAGAAATTGTTCAAAAAGCTGAATTCTATCATTACTTCCAATTCGTAGTAATTTTTGGTTTTTGAACAATTTCTAGGCTAAAATTGATTTTGCAAAATTTTGTTTGTTACAAAAAACGGAGTCATCAGCATAGTTCCCTTTTAGAGGTTGTTGGTCTATGATTTGGGTTATTTCGTTTCTGGGCCCTACAACATTTCCAAAAAAAAATGTAAAAACAAAGTCCGATGGTAATTTTTCTGGGAAATTCCAGATTGTCATCGAGCCGCGCCACTTTTATTTATTTCCGCGAAGGAAGACAGCAATTAGGGAAAAAATGTCGTATGTAAGTCCTTTCCGATGGATGCTTTTTCGTTTTTCTCGCTAATTTATAGTACCCGGGGTTGGCCGAATCGCCTCCACCGCCGGCAGTGAGCAGTTTTTGTGCGAAAGGCGAACCGTTAGATTCGGAGTTTGACCGCGCCGAGGGATGGAAAAGGCCGCTGGCGCCGAATGTGGCCACCGATTCGTGGACTTCGATGTCGGGCACAAACACTGGCGGATTTTTTGGTGAAATCCTTGGAAATGCTAAAGAAACAATGGCAATTTTGAAGTCAATGCTCCTTTTGGTGACGTTGGCGTGGACAGAGGCGACGCTTCGGCCTCCGCCGGCGTTTACCACCACCAATCGCCGGCAACGACGGCCAACACTTCGCAAACGCTTTACACTCACAATAACGCGTATTTCTCGGAGGAATTCCAAGGTAATTTCTTCAGTGACGCGACACTTGCGGGTAATGACTTTTGCGGATGTGTCAATTTTACCCCGACATTGGCGAATAATCAGATATAAAATGGTTGTACGATGACAACTAAACTATCGCTTGCTTAAGAAGTGCGTTTAACAGTTAATGTTTTTTTACTTCAAAAATTGGGAGATAAATGGCTTAAACTGATTATCAGCAAATGTCGGTGAAAAAATAGACAAAACCCGCAAGTGGGGGCCTAGTCGCTCTTTGTTAACGCTTTTTCCTGCCTTTCAATGGCAATTCCACTTTTTAGAGCTCCGGTAATAAATTGCCAGTTTTCGGTGAGGGGGAGGGTTGGCGGTTATACTCACTTTGAAAATTTTTTGTTGAGTTTTATTAAAAGTAATATATTGGGGTAAAACTTGCTGTTTTCATTTCGGGGAGGGGGGGGATTCGGCCCGGCTACGCCATTATCCGAAAATAGTTTCCTTCTCATTTAAGGCCACCATCCCAACATTTCTTCTGTCGGAGGGTTTTCCTCAGAATTTCGTTCGAATTCGCAATTACCGCTGGTGAAAAGTCGTTTTGACGGCGTTGAGGAGGAGAGACAGCAGCCCGAATTCCGGCAGAGACGCATTTATGGCGACAACGGCGGCGGCGACGAAGTTCAAAGAAGGGACAATGTAACATTTTTCTCGGCTCAATCGGCGACAATGGCACCGGCACAGACGCACTGTCAGCAGCAGAACTGTAATTGGATATTGGACTGGTCCACTCCTCATAGTCAGGGACGTACCCGGGGAGGAGGGAAAATCCCCCCCCCCACATTCCCAGAAATGTTTTGAGAAAAAGATGGGGGGGGGGGATCTTTAATTGAAAAACAATTCCATCAAAAATTTGAATTTTTCTGGCTACGTCCTTGGTAACTCATCAATATTTTAATTTTAGTAAATTGCAAAACCGTTTTCTGAATGGAAATAATTCGCTCCCTCGCCACATCATTGAAAATATTCAATTTAAAGTTGACAAAGGCGAGGAGCAGCTGAACAAAGAGTTCTACACTAGGCCCACAACTACGAGCAGTTCCTCCGTCGCAAAGAAACGCACTTTTACGGAAATTGAGGGCTTCGATCCTCTGACCACCGCCGCCCCTATAGAGGCGAAAGTGCCACGAATTGTTCTAATTTCCGTCGGTTTTGGGCATTTCTTGCAAAGTTAATCCTCCTTTTTTTTTAACAGTATCCGGCGGCCCCGCCCGCAGTGCTCAAAGGCTACGCGGACGACCGACGGAAATCCTTTCACAATTTTCAGCCTAACGAAAGGCAAAGTCCGCTTGAAGTCGAATATCAGGTCAATTGCTTTGTCTTCTTCCGCTTTGGGTGGTGTTAATTTTGTCACCTTTCGGTGATATTTGCCACTTTTTATGCGTTGGGGCCAATTTTGTGGGTTGTTTCAAATTCGTTTAATCCATTTGTATTGATTTGACCTGCTATCACCTTTTCAGCCTTTTTTTTTAATTTGTGTTACAAAATCCATTTCTGCTTTTTTTTTTTCAATATTAATCTGACACTTTCTGCAAAAAAAAATTCTTTTTTTTATTCAACAATTTTCTTGCAGCATTCTTTGTTGGATTTGCGTCAAGAGTTGGCTTTAATCGACTCATTGGACTCTTCCGTTACCAACTGCCTGAAAAACTCACGGCGATTGCTCATTGACGAGTCGACGAAATTGGAGGAGTGGCACGATCCGGATTGGGTTGAGGTTGGCATTGTGCTTATGTCCAGAAATTTTGGAAATTCATTTGAAACACTTGCAGGTCGACGTCACTCGGCCCATCAAACTGTCCAAACAGGTCAAATGCGTACAGTTTCCATTTTTGAGAAGAATATGCATTTTTACGACGTTTCAATTCCTTTAGGTTTTGATACCCACTTTTCGTTTCCCTACCTTTAATTTTGTTGGGCGAATCGTCGGCTACAAGGGCAGCACTGTCACGCGCATTAGTCGAAAGTACAAAGTGAGTGAAAACAAACCGATTTGTCGTCGCCTTTTAATCCAACACATGAACAGCGGGGATCAGTTGCCTTGAAAAAATTTTCGTACACAAACTTTATTTTTGTTAATAAGTTTTGGAAACGGCATGGACCGGTTAGATGGAATCATTTCTGTTTTCAGTGCTTCATCTCTATTCTTGGCGCTCACTCGACCAAAGACCGTCAGCAAGAGGTCGAACTGCTCCAATCTGGCGATTACCGCTATGCTCACTACGCAAGCCCGTATTAGAATTGAAAGAATAATAAAATAAATCTTCTCTTTTCACTTTAAAAACCTCCATGGCTCTCTTATGTTCAGATTGCATGTCCGCGTCGATGTGATCGCTCCCACCCATCTGGCGCACATGCGAATGGCCGCCGTCCTCAATTTCTTCCACAAATTGTTCGTCCCGGTAATAAATAATAACTTTGGGCATTAAACCTAAAAAAGCACAATTAAAAACCCAAAAAGTTTTTACCCTAGTGTGCCTTTACAATTCTTTAGAATCGCGACTTCGACGTTGACGCGGAGTTGGCAGACGTGGATTTGATGAGTGATAGCAATGGTTTGTTGGGTTGTTTATGCATCAAACCAACCAATCAACAATAGCGTCGTTTGAAAACTCAGTCTAATTTAAATCTTTTCCATTGGCGACGGCATTTTACGTCCTGAAGCCACGGCATTCGCTCGTTTAGGAGCTTCAAAGTCCAAAAGTGAGAAAATGCAGCGGTGGGCCGAGGAAGAGCGCCGTTGGGAGTCCAAATTTGCGGAGGTAAATGACAGCAGCCAGCCAGAGAGGCGTTACTATTACTGGCCCAAGGGGACGAGGGCGCCGCCAGGTGCGTGAGGGACGGATTGGAAAATGTTGTGGACGAGAGTTCGTTTATTTGAAGTGTCGCGATCAACCGATCGAAGGCGGGACGACGACGCATCGGGAAATGGTGGGATTTTGATAAACTTGAGCTGTTTGGGTGGCTCGTCATAAATTTTAATTTCGACTCCATGCTTTAACAATTTTATAGTAGCTTCAATTCCTTCATCAGTGAATTCGTTGGCTTCATCGTTTTCCGCTTTTCGTGGCGGTCGAGGCGGAGGTGTCGCACGTGCGAGGGGAAATGGTTTTGTTCCGCGTGGAATGCGCCAGAGACGGGGCAGCGGAATAAATGGGTGATCGATCAGAAACGTAAGGAAAAAATTATTTTATTTTATTATAAAAATCAAATTTGGATTACCAGAATCGAGAAAGAAATACGACGATTGGGGAAATGAAAGCACAGACAAACAAAAATGATACTTAAGAACGAATGGACAGATGAATTTGGAATATTTCTCCTTTAATAAATGGCCCCTTTCACATTACGCGCTCACTTTTTTGCATTTTGTCTGGTAAAAGCTAATTTATGAGCATTTTGGCGACCTTTTGAAAGAACGGCGAGTGGGGGGACAGTGACAGATGTACAATACAAATGACATTTAGGACGGAATATAAGAACAGAAAATGTCATTCAGATGTTGTCTTTTGTACTCTTTCTGATATGACTAGCAATATATGCACAGCAAAAACAGGAGATTAAGGAGTCGACGAGAGAGACAATAATATTATCTTGGGCGATTTTACAAAGCAGAAGGTATTTGAGTCGTTCAGTGGCAATCATTCGGCAATTATTTGTTTTTGTACTTCCAAAAGTTGGACCAATGCATTCACCAGATCGACACCTACCAGCTTCATGTCTTCCATCATGATCTGAACAAACCGAACTAAAAAACAAATCCAATCAAACTAACTTGACGCCCTGTCTTGGCTCCTTGGTCAAAGCCACAATAGGTGGATTCCATGGTGTAGACGCGCTCAAGGTTAAACTGACGCCAAGTGGCCACACGGGCTGAAAACTCTTTGGCTTTGCTGATGGAAAAAGCGCAATCCTTCAGTGCAAAATAATCGGAGAGCTGAGCAATTAAATTGGAAAAAATAAAAAAATGGAAGAGACAAAAACTTCGTCAAAGATTTGTGGAAGAAGAGCATAGGATGGAACAGAAGTTCCCGCGGCGGCATCGCGGTCCGACTGGCGCCACGACTCCTCCGGGTTGTTACCGTACATAAACACATTTGCCTTTCGCGAATGTCCGTGCAAATCGACGAAGGCAAAGGGTCGTTTACGAATCAAATCGACCTAAAAAAGACAACAATAAAAAGACTCAGGTGTACAGATAAATTTATGCCATGTATTGGATGAGTCCTTTAGCATGGTAAATGGTGGGATGAAGTTCTGGTGAAGGATCGTTCCACACACGGTTCAAATCACGGCCGGACAGAGAACAGCGTTGGCTTAAAAACAAAATTGGGAAAGACGGAAAACGCTATTACCTTCCGTTGATAACGCCGTCCGGGTTCAGCATCGGGACCAACTTAAAGATGAACAACTCTCGAGCACGCACGGCCAACGGATGCGGGGAGAGCAAAAAGTTGAAGACACCTGAATTTAAAAAACCAGTAAAATGCAAAACTGTTGCACAATTGTACCTTGCATAATCCAAGAAGAATTTGCTTCGCCGGGGTGAACTCTTGCGGTGATTAGCACAAATTCGCGACTTCGGACATTCAAAGGCGACGCTGTGACCGTTAACAATGGAACGACATTTGAACACAGTGTGCTCGCAAGCCGTTGACGACGCACATAAATATTGGGAGAAGGCGGGCAAGAAGAGAGGGCACGCTCCAAAGTGGCCTAAACAATGAAAGGGAAAAAGGTTATGCAAGATTCAATTAGGAATCGTAACAACTGGAACGGACTTGCAAGCGCGAGTATGTGTAAGGAAAGTGGTAGGCAATGTAACACACGTCAGCATCGTGCAGGAATTGAATGGTGAAGCGCAAAGTGAAGAAGTTCCTTCAAAATGGAATAAATTCGGACGCCCCAAAAAGAGAGAAAAAAAAGACCAGAAGAGACCATCGTACAATCCAACCAATGCTTCCCCCCTCACTTTGTATTTCCACCACCATTCTCAACCACTTTGGGTGTCGATTCCGCTGTCGCCGCCATTGTCTTCTTGCTCCCTTTGCGCTTTGCCTCCTTTGGTCTCTCCGCGTCTATCGATGGAGCGTTGCCCTCTGCTGTTTGTCGACGTCGTTGCGACGGTTTCGTGGACGACTCTTTTGAACGAATACGACGCTGTTCCGATGGAATTTGAGAATCGACGGTGATTCCGCCGTCGCTGTTGAAATTCCTTCAAAATGTCATTGCAGGGAATAAGTTCAGGCTCCCCAAAAAGAGACAGAAAGAAAGACCAGAAGAGACCATCGTACAATCCAATGCTTCCCCCGCTCACTTTGCATTTCCACCACCATTCTCAACCACTTTGTGTGTCGATTCCGCCGTCTTCTTGCCCCCTCTGCGCTTTGTATCCTTTGGTCGCTCCGCGTCTTTCGGTGGAGCGTTGCCCTCTGCTGTTTGTCGACGCCGTTGCGACGGTTTCGTGGACGACGACTCTTTAGACGAGACCATTGGTGAAGTGACCGCTGTTCCATTCCGAGTGACTGGACGAGTGCGCCGCTGTTCCAATGGAATTTGAGAGTCGACGGTGACAATTCCGCCGCCGCTGTTGTCCGATGATGCGATCGGAGAAGACGATCGGCCTGAAAACAGCAAACACTGTCCACTTTAAAACCAAAATAGCAAATTTTGACAATACAACAAAAACTTCTGCTCACGATCAGAATCGAGTTTAGGCATGGGGCACAAGTTACGGTAATAGCATATAGACGAGCCGGTGCGTGACCAGCTCGGGTTTCTATGACGAACTGCTTCAATAACCGAAAAAAGCAACGGTTGCATTCCTAAATTACAACTAATTCTGTTGTTATTGAATTCATTTTAATCACCTTTAGCAAACATGGAAAAACTCTTCGCACAATTGACAATTTCAAACGTGTACGGAACGCCAGAACGTATGCCAGAGACTTCAAAGTAAAACCACTGGAAGTGGGTGCCACGCTGATTGATGTCCGGCGCCAGCACCAATTCGTAATCGGTCGGCGAAACCTTTTAATGAGGTTCAACCAATATACGTAGAATCGCTAATTGACAGACTTGAATTGCCTTCCACAAATTACCCGACTCGAAACGGCTCTCAAATTGCAGATGCTCTCCAACCGGTTCACCAATTCTGAGTTCGTCGTCATTATCCAGCAACAGCGGGGGCTCAGAGTCGGCCAAATTGTTTAGGTCGAAAACAACGCGTCTTTGGAAGTTCGACTGGTGTAGAGTACGGTCGAGACTTTGCATTACCACCTGTCTTCAATTTGAGCATTTTGATTAATTTCTGACCAAAATAAACTATTTTAATTTTAAAGATAAATTAAAAAAACAAATAAATTCCTTTTGTATTCTTTTAAAAATGAATAAAGTAAATCCCGCCTCATCGACTCACGAGTTGGCATCGTCGTTGTTGTTTGCATTTACCGTCACTGTTGTCGAATTGTTCTCAGTGGGCGGAAACTGCCCAAAAGTGGCGCCGATAGTGCCATCCGTCGGACATTCGACCAACTCCGGAAAGGCCAATTTCACAAAAGACCCGACTCCTTTCGTTTCCTGAGCCCACGCCCGTGCCAATGTTTCATAATCGGATTTTGCAGAGTTTAGAAGTGAAAGTTCGTCTTTTGCCAACGTATTTTCCAATGCTGATGATGTTGTGATCAATTCGTCGAACAATTTTTGGTAATTGAACTAAACATCGAATTTGTAATATATATAAAAGGGATGGAATCCTCCGATTGTTTCCGTTAAATGTTTCCCCACCGTCAGTTCGGCCTCCGTCTGTATATTGTATTTTGTACACGGGCTACTTGAGGAGAGATGCCGACGATTGCGGCGAGAAGCGGACTGCTGGGCGTCGGAACTAAAATTATAAAAGTAAATAAATAATTAAGGACTTGCTTCACAAAATAAGAAAATTGAATGGCTGAATTTACCCATTTATTTCCGGTTGACTAGTCGGCATTAAAACATCCGGAAGTTCCATTTAAAAATCCATCCTAAAACATTTCTTCATTTACATATATTCGCCTTTAATTCCCAAAATAAAAAGACAAATAATAAATATTGGCGGTAGGTAATATTTTTTAAATGAAATGCAATTCAATTTCACTATTTATCAGGAAAAACGACCGATAACAGAAATTAATTGGTGTTGAAGGTGAATTGAGCTCTTTTGAAAGATTCTGATAGAGGGGGTAGAGAGGAGCCAAATCCAATATGGAAAAAGAGGAAATGAAAGTATAAAGCTATTTTCTTGAGATATATAATATAATCCACATATCTATTCAGGCATATAACATTATTTTATCCTGTCGGTCGGTCGGTCATTCAACTTCGAAAACCGCCACTCTGAAATTTATGAATCACTTAAGCTTCGGATAAACGGCTTGGACTCGGACGGGTGTTTTTTCGGGTAGTCTGAAATAGATCGGTGGGCTTTTCGGGCGGTTATTTTTCTATTTTTGTCCGGAGGCATCGGGCTTATCCCGAAATCTTACCCGAAAAAGCATGGTTTATGTAGATCGGGCGGGCTTTTTACGAGTATTTAGAAACGGTCCGGATGGTATCGAGCTTTAACCCGGGTCGAGTATTTGCCCACCGAGCGCCCGCCCGGCCGAGTACCTGTCTGAACATTAATCACTAAAACAAACATTGATAATTTGGATTTCCTCCTCGCTGATCGGTTTCCGACGGAACTTTGCCGGCAACTCGCTGAACACCATCACCGGTTTAGCAGAAGTCGTCGATGCTTTACTGTCTAAAACGTATGCTGTTTAATTGATTTTTAAAACAAATTTTACCATGCGAAGCAGCTGCACTCGAGCTTGTGGCAGACGCATCAAATTTAGGCTGGGGATGGCGAGTTCCGAGGAATTTTATGGACGGCTCTCGAGCCCGAGTGGAGAACTGAAAAACAACCAAAGCAGTTTTATAACTGTTGATTATGGTCTAACACCTCATAAGACTGGGAAAAAGCCTTAAAAAAGGCTTTGATTGATGCACGGTTGATATTTTGCTGCATAATAAATTATGTACGGAAACGATTCCTATCCCTAAATGCTAATCAGATGCAGATGTAGCAAATGGAATGGGTTCGAATTAAAATTGGGTGAGGGCATTTGTTTGAGTCGCAAGACCTTTTAGGCACCAGGCTTTAAGGGATTTGTAAGCGTTTGTTTTAATACTTTCTACACGAAATTTTGTTTTTTTTTGGTGTGCGATTTTCGGGTTAAAAACACGGCTCAACGAATTTTTGGTGGGTCTTACTGATCCGATTTGAAATTTGTGGTGAGTGGTAGATCGCCAAATTTTTAATAATAAATTCAACAAATTTTGAAAAAATTCGCTTTCGAATGTCTAAGAAAAATCATTTAAGGAAAAAAAATCGGGATTGCCTGAGTTGAAAAACCCGGATAGGGACAGGAACCAAATTTTGTAGTCATGACTATAACCATATACAATAACATACCAATCCAAATTATGCATAGCATGAGTCATGCAGATGATGCGGACTAGAACATCACGATGTGGTAAACCACCCCATTTATTCCACAATGACTTTGAAAATGAATGGGTGTTTTATGTTTTAGTGTCAATGGAAAGAAATTTCTTTCTAGTAACTTACAATTGATTTTTACTAAACAGCAAAAATCGCAATAACACCAATTAGAGCGCCTCTAAAAAATGATTTTTCTTATCCCAAAATGCTTCTAAAAGTCGATATTTTACGTATCTTGCAAAAAAGTAAATCAAACCGCTCCCTAATTATCATTTGGATCACAAGTCCTAGTAACATTTTTTTATCAACTTTTACACAATGACATTGTTAATTCTCAGATAAACACAAAAGGCATGGATTCTGCACAAAAATTGCTGAGGTACTCAACAACATCAACAAGTTTTGTGTGTTTTTTGTTCGTGTCGGTGAGTCATTTTGTTTGGTTGAGAGAAAGAAGGCTCCTTAATCCCAAACTTAGCTGTTTTGCCTTGTGGTTGTTGATTCTGAGGTGCTTCAGCTGGACAAAGACAACATCGAAAATGCGTTGAAAGGGCGCGATTTAGTGCTTGTGAACTTTTATGCGGATTGGTGCCGATTTTCACAAAATTTGAAACCAATTTATCTGGAGGCCAGCGAAAAGCTCAAGGTATTTCAAAAAATTGATATCCGCGTAAAATAAAATTTAAACAAAAAATTCAGGAAAATCCCAAAGTTCTATTCGCAATGGTCGATAGTGAAGCGCTGCGTGAGTTGTCAACAATTTATCAATTTTTTCAATTATTCCATTTGAGCTGAACTTGCTCAAAAGTTTCACGTCAACAAATACCCGACGATCAAATTGTTTCGCTTCGGCGAACTGATCAAAAAAGAATACAGGTTCTATCCTATCTAATCCTTAATTGTTCTCTTGAAATTTGTAGTAAGTAATTTCCGATTTTAAATTTTATGTCGAGATTTTTTTAGGGGTCAGCGCTCTGTCGATGCAATTTCGGAACACGTGCACAGACAGTTGGAGTCACCCGTGCAAACATTTAATTCCACTGATGATCTTACTGGACGAATGGATGTAATTAACCGTTTTATTTGTTCGTTTTCCAAAGCTACAGCCCGTCCCTCCCCCAACTAGGGCTCCAAGCGCAATGTGTTCGCCTATTTTATCGCTTCCGATGACTCTCAGCCGGCAATTCAGCACTTCCACCGAAGTGCCTCGTCTCTGCGCGACGATTGCTCTTTTTGGATTGGTTCCGGGGATTGGGTTCGGTCGGTGGTCGGCAACGAAAGCGGCATTTTCTTCAGGGACCCGCACGTAAAAGAACCGAACATTGGTTCAAATGGCATACGCTTTTCAACTTTTAGGCTGAAGATGATTTTCACTACTCCGGACCTTTGGACAATTTCGACTACATGAAGTAGTCGCTTTTAGCGAAATGTTCACAATTTTGAAACACAGAAAATGGCTTACGGACAAATGTGTGCCGTTGGTAAGGGAGATCACTTTTGAGAATGCGGAAGAGCTCACCGAGGAGGGCATTCCCTTCCTGATTTTGTTCCGAATCCCGGGCGACTTGCAAGCGGAGCGTCTCTTCACCGATGTCGTCACCACTGAATTGGAAGACCAAAAAAGTAAGTAAACGTTTAATGTACTTTTTAATGTTTGGGATGGTGGACAAATCACAATTACAGCTTAATACGTTTTATAAACTTCAGATACGATCAATTTTTTGGTGGCCGATGGAAAGAAGTTCGCCCACCCGCTGCACCATTTGGGCAAATCCGAACGCGACTTACCGCTGATTGCGATCGACTCCTTCCGTCACATGTATCTGTTCCCCGACACGAAACAACTCGGGTTGGACTCGGACTCGCTTCATTCGATTGTTTTCACATTTTATAATTTAAGGGAAAAAGGCCGTCTCCGTCAGTTTGTTCTGGACCTCCATGCTGGAGTTTGTTTTATTTGAATTTGTTCAAAAACGGCCGAATTATCTTGCAATTTAGAAGCTTCATCGGGAGTTCCACCAGGGTCCGGACCCCACCCAACCGCCTTCGGACAATCCGAGCAAATTGGCGAACACACAACCTCCGTCCTCCGTGTTCAAACAGCTCAAACCGTCCGAGACCAGGTTGGGGACAGTCTTTAAAATAGATCAGAACCTTTTGCAACTTCAGATATTCGCTGTTGGACAAGACGGAACTTTGAATGACTCGGCAGGGACATGGCGGCCATCAAATCAATGGCCTCAAAACAGTTGCGGCGCTCGGTGGTGATAATTCCATTCCTCTCTGGTCATTTTCGTTTGCCTTGTAAAAGGATGACAATTTTTGAACACTTTTTTAAGCACGGATTCCCACTTTGTTATTCAGTTAATGAATTTAGACACTCTGCAATTTCGACACTTTATGTCTTAAATTTGTGAATGTGTGTCTTCCTTTCTTCATGTCCCCAAGTTGCAATGTTTTCTCGATTTATGATACATTTAATTCAGGCCACCAATCTTCACGGCTTTAATGCTTAAATTAGACTGATTATATAAAAGTAGCAGGGAAATAAATGCAGTCCAGGGGAACATTTTCAGAAATTTCTTAGACCATACGAATTAATGTCCTTAAAAAGTTAGGAGAGACTGACGGGGACGGTTTTCTTCCTTATTTATTGTAATGTTTCGATTTTTGCCCCGAATGTTTGTAATGCATTGACCTGAAAGTCGTTATTCCGAATCATTTAGTTTTTCCAATTCACAAAGTCTTAAACTAACGATTGATCCCAAAGTTTCGTTGCCATTTTATGGGTCACACAGCCAAAGATTCTTTAAAGTTATTATGTAAATTTCTATTTATCATTTGTTTTGTTCAATATTGGATAAAATGTGGGAAATATTTGATGAAATTATGCAGGATGTCTCATTTTCATAAATGTACAGAATTAATATTCAATTTAATTTTTCAGCTTTTGTGCAAACGATCTGTGATTTAGGGCACGGCGTCCGATTAGAAGAGAGTCCCATCTTTTGAAAATTTAACGTGCCGATAATCACAGGTCGTGGTGTTGCCTCCGTTTCTTGAAATTATTCAGGGTTAAACATTGACGTTTTTTCGTTGACAAATATAGAGCGGGAATGTTCATCACCGTCCGCTGCTGTCTCTCTCCGACCGTCCGGCGCTCCGTTCTGCCGATGTCCTCCAATGGCCACCACCACCACAACAACCAGCAACATGACCACTTTTTCCATTTACAACATCCGTCACTGCACCACATCCATTGTCGCCCTTTCACACTCTTTGCGTTGGGCAACAAAAAAGGGCGTCAAAGTCGTCCAGCGGAGGGTGGGCGAGGGGGGGGGGGCGATTAGTCGGATGAATTTGAATAATCAATGGGTCTCGATTTGTTTGATGGAAACAAAATTGATAGTTCAAGCGTTGAGGACAACTATTAACTGGTCGGTCATATCAAAAGAGTTCAAATTCAGTTGATCGATCGAGGCAATCGTTGGGCGATGATCGGCCGCCACAGCAGTGCTCGTCTGCAATGGGCTTGGAATTGCCTTTAAAAATAAATGAACGGCTGAGCACACTGAAAGTGAATGAAAACATTTTTTGTTCGCTTTTTACAATAAAGGCGACGAATCAGTCAATACATTCGTCGCACATTTCAGGAGGATGTTCTCAGCGCTTTGCTGGACAAAAACGCGGTGCCTCCGGAGCTGATCAGTTCGCTGATGTCTGGCGTCGGCGGTTCGTCGTTTAGCAAGGCGCTTGAGTTGGTTCCGTCGTACAACCAAAACCTGCAGAAGATGGCCAAGTACTACTTCACGGCCAAGGGCGGTAAACTCATCCGTCCCACTGTGTCGTTGCTGATGAGTGCCGCGTGCAATCAGCACAGCAAAAAACCGTCATCCGCCACTGTTCCAAGCAGGTCAGCAGCAACGACCAGAATTTACGTAGGGGTTTAGATCAGTCACTGACCCGACAACGTAACCGATAGCCATGGTCTAATAGTCGTGACCCTAAGTCGCGTTAGCTCTGGGTCCAATAAATGGTCAATCGCTGACTGGATCACGCCCCAAATTTACAAATCAACTGCTTCTTTCTTGTTACATAGAAAAATTAGTTTTCTGAGATTTCAGTAAATTTAATGGAAAGTGTGCAAATGTTGAATAATTTGTTTGGTAGTGAGCTAAACAAAATCGATTTCGTAGTTCTTTGAAAAATTTTCCTTCATTTGTTCTACAGGTCCGGCAATGTCATTTCCTCCGCGACTTCGTCCGATTCGTCCCTTCGGAACAAATCTTCTGTTGCTGCTGCCGTTGAAGAGTCGGAAAAGCCAATTGATATCAGCTTCAACCAATACAGGATAGCGATGGTCGCTGAAATGATTCATAACGCCACTTTGGTGGGTGGCCAATTACTTAAAGGAGGGATGGTCGATCGGATGGGACGAAGTCTCCCAACTTGCAAATGAAAGGGTCCGATTGGTCCCAGTTCCTCGACTATTAAACACTGATGATGACTTACAAAATTCGACATAAACAAATTGCTCAGGTGCACGACGATGTGATTGACGAGTCGGACAGGCGTCGGGGACAGCTGACGGTGAACGCCCGGTGGGGAAACAAACAGGCGAGGCGGTCCAATGCTTATATATAATGGAGTTTGGCATGGCATTTGCTTTCTGCTATTTTGGACTTCAAAAGAAAAAACAAAATTTTCAAGCTACATCCTATCGTATCGGGTTAAATTGTTTTAAATTCTGTGGACAGAATTGTCTTAATTCCATTAGGCCGTGCTGGTCGGAGACTTCATTTTGGCGCGGGCAACCAAAGTGTTGTGCAGCATCGGAGAGCCTCCCGTCATTGAGACAATGGCCGAAATTGTGGAGGATTTGGTCAAAGGCGAACTGCTCCAACTCAACGGACCATGTTAACCATCTGTTTTTAGTCCTGATCTGGCCCTCTTATCATTTCAGCAACGTCGACGGGCGATGCACGGTTTAACCATTACATGGTGAAGACATTCTACAAGACGGGCAGTCTGTTCGCGAACAGCTGCAGATCGGTGGCAATGCTTTCCGGTGGGTCACAAAATGTTTACTGGCGATGTCCCTGTTCATCCCAACTCCGTTATACGTGTCAGAAAAAAACAAAACGTCGTTCCAATTTAGAAAACTGCGACGAAATCCTTTTGGAGTTGGCCACCGAATTTGGACGCAATTTGGGCCTCGCTTTTCAACTCGTCGACGACATTTTGGACTATTGTGCTACTGAGGACGCCCTTGGGAAGCCGACGGTTAACGACCTTCGCCTTGGACTGGCCACATGTCCCGTGCTGTTCGCCGCCGAAGAATTCCCGGAAGTGCTGAATCCGATGATCGAACGGCGCTTCTCCGCTGACGGGGACGTGCAATTGGCGCTGGAATTGGTTCAACGGTCCGACGGGTTAGCGCAGTCACGGCGATTGGCCAGAGAGCAGGGAGACAAGGCCATTCAATGTGTAAGTTGGGTTGGGTTTAATGGGTTAACTAACAGCAGTGTCCGGCTGATCCGAATTTCCGGAAATAAATTAATCTGATCTGTTGTGTCGGGGGAGGGGAGTAAAGTGTTTTTTATGGTCGAAAATGCCATCGATCGGCCGTTTTTTTTTTGTTGCTTTCAGGCTGATCAGCTTTTGCCGGGGGGAGGACTGGTGCGTGACTGTCTGGTGGACATTGTGCGTCGTCAGTTGGCCAGAGAGCGATGATGAAGCGGACAGATGGCGGCCGTCCGCCCCGCACTCTCTCCTCCTCCCCTGTCTTCTCTGCTCAACAAATTCTCAGCAACTCTTCCGCTAGTGCTCTTTGTGCTCTCTTCATCCTTCTCATCCATACAAATTTTTAAATATGTTTTATTACTCTCGTCAGACGCACGTTTTTCTCTCTGCCGTCGCTCTTTTGTTGATTAGGCTCAGCAAGACCAAAGGTACACGACACCCAAAATGCTTCTTCGAGTATTGGGTGCTTCAAATTTGAACGATTGTTAATATTTACGTGCAGAATAAGCTCTTTGTTTAATCCTACAGATTGACTTCTAAAAACAAATAAAACAGTGAATACTCTGGACGAAAAGGTTGAAAGAAACCCGCCGATCGACCGATAGATTGTGATATTTTTTCGAGATAATGATAATAGGCTTATATTCAAAATCATATTAATCCGCTTCCGAAGGTCGAATAGAACAAATTCAGACAAAAAGTGCAGAATGGGTTCCCGTTTTTTTCAAAAAATATATTTTAGGTCGTTTCCGGGCTTTCTGATGCGTAGAATTCGAATCTGAATCTAAAAACTCAATTAATTTGTTTGATTGTTTGTTTTTCGCAAAAAAATTGATTTCTTGAAAATGGAGGCACCAGCTTTACTATTACAAAAATCAAGTACTTGATGGAAAGTCTTGGACAAAATCAATGATGGCGTATGTTACTGTGTCCCCGTAGGGTTTGATGTACGTTGTAAACGCGAGGGTGGTAAATTGCCCTAATGAAACTTTCGTGGATGTAAAGGGATGGAATTGGATGTGGGGATGTCCTCCGAGATGAAAGCTTCCTTTTTTCCTACGGTTATTCCCGCAAAAGCGATTGTTAAAACACTGGTAGTTAGACAGTTGCTCAATAAGGTTGCGTTGTCATTTTATTTATTACCGTCAATAATTTATTGGAAATTTCAATGTCTGCAAATTTTTTTCTTCCGACAATTCTCTCTCCCCAATTATCATTTCGTCGTCCCGTTTCCCATCGCAAATGGAAAGTCCAAATGGGCGTGCCCATCAAAATGGCGCTTCTCGTCAACGCCAAACGGAGGGACCATTTGTCCCATCGGCAGCGTTTTGCTCGCGATCAGACGCCAATCCATCGACCGTCTCGAACAGATCCTGCAATTGAAGGTCGTCGTCGTCCACACCGTTCACCCAATGCTCCCCGATGGAATTAGTCAACGAATCGAAGCGGGATCCGTTCTCATCTGTAAATGGAGGGCTTCAAACTATTAAAATAAATTCCACAAATGATCAGGTGGACCATTTAAAACAGGAAATGACAAATGTTACGAGGAATGTTTTGTGAGACGGTATAATGATTACAGATTAGCTAACCGCCTAGACAATCACCCAACAAATTCCCCCAAAATTTGCACACCCAGAAAGGCGTTGAGCCCGGCGATGTCCGCCATTTCGGCTTCGTTTAGCAACATTCCCTCACTGAGCGATGGCGCCTTAAAATGTAGCGATGCACCAATTATGGCAAATACATCGGACGTTTCTTTCGTTTTTTAACTCTCTGATCCCCCCGCACATAAAGTGACGTAAAATTTGGGGGGGGGGGGGGAACGTTGCCCGCGATGTTTCCATACGTCCTGTTGAACTGTCGGCGGAGTCGTAAGAGGGCTTTGAAGTTGTTTGGTGGTGGTCGGCTGCTGATGTGCCCTAAGTCCAGTCACCGGAGGCTGCGCGATAGGAGAATTACGAATGACCTGTGACTAAAAAAGAATTATTTCAGTCCTTCACTCCCCGCTTTTTTTACGTTCGAGAATTGTTTTGCTTTTAAGACATAATTCATTGATCAATAATTCCCGAAACATGACAACTCCCACTTTAAAGACAGTTCAAAATCATTCCCGAAACATGACATCTCCCACTTTAAAGACAGTCAAAATCATTTTTAGCGTTTTACCTGCTGATGAGAATTCGGCTGGGCAAATATTGGGGGCTGTTGCGGTTGCTGCTGCTGTTTTCTCGTCGGTTGGGACGCAATGTTTGCGCGGTGTCCAATTGTCGTCGCCGGCGGCGATTGGCATGGTACAACATTCATTTGTTGTTGTTCCGGTCGTTGCTGAGGATACGATTGGATGCTGTGTTGTAAAGGCTGATAAACAACCAGTTGTTGTTGTTGAGGTAGTTGTTGATGCTGTTGATGATACACGGCACCGTTGATGCCCTTTTTCGCGTATTTCGTCTGCTGCTGACCCTGCCCAACAATGCCGTTAACAAAACTTTGGTAGTTGTGGTGTTGCATTTGCTGTTGCTGAACCGCAGATGGTGAATGACGAGGAGTGCCGAGCTTAATGCACGCGAATTTTACATACTATAGTTCCCAAAATAGGGGGGAGGTTAACGCCTACCCAACACATCGGGCAAAGACTTCGAAAGAACTCGCACCTGAAAAAGACCGTTCGGATCAGCGGCGCTCAATTCGTCAAATTCCTCCGTCACCTCGGCAATGATCGGACCTGACAACAAAATGCAATAAAACCAGAAAAATACTCGCCTAAAATCGGCTTTTTCCCTCCAACTACCCTCCCTCCCGAATTTGTTTTCTTCAAAACACGCGCCTGAGTCTGGTCGACTTGGACGAATTGTTGGAATCGCGCCAAAGCCATCGCCGCCACCACCACCGACATACGATGCGAGCTGTTGATCATCGTTGGAAACGGCGGACGGTGACGAAGACAAATCGTCAATTTGAATGCCTCCGAGATTCTTGAAGGAAAAGATCAAAGATCACCAGTACAAAAATGACACGTTCAAAAGGAAGCGTTAACAACGGAGACATGCATAACTAACGAGAAGCGAGGTGGAGGAATATTGAGATTAAAAGCCCGTTGGTAGTTACCGAGTTTCGGCATCGGCATAAAAATTTATCATGCATATTTTAATGGAATTTAGCTAAATTTGGTCTCAGATGGTTTTTTAATCCTTCCCACCCTCCCTCTACCGCTGGCACCCGTCCCTAAAATCGGTCCTCCTCACATGTCTGTCCAGAACCGTCGACACTCCTCCATCGGCCAGCCTTACACCATTCGACCCGCCTCGGCTAGTCGCAATTTCGCTGATCAGTCGGTCCAAAATCTCCGTGGCGTTTGCTGGCAAAATGCTTTGCAACTGACTGGAAGTTGCGGGCGATGCGCCGGCGGTGTCGGTAGCAGTGCTCATTGTGGTGCCCGGCACGAAAGAGGTCGCCGTCGGCACTGCTGAAGTGGAGGAGGAAGAAGCGCAAGTCGCAGGTGGGAAACGCCCCGTTGTGCTGTAAATGTGCGGTGCTTTGACTGTGCCAGCTCCGTCTGTGCCGCAGCAGCCGCTTCCGCTTGCCACCGGAGCAGATGCGGGAGAGGACCCGCCACCGCCGCCGACGCACTCGCGCAAATGTTTTGCCCCGAACTCCTCCAAAACATACATGTGCCGCTTTTTGCCCAGCCGATGCTGCTGCTTGCCCGCTGCTGCCGCAGGCCCAACGAGCGCGACCAGAAACTGGATCAGTTTGTTGACGATCTGCTGCTGCTTCAGATGAGTGCCCTAAATGAAGGACAAATGGCAATAAAAAGCCCTAAGATTGCCAAAAAAAAATCAATTAAACCTTACCCTAATGTGTGCCATTTCGTTCCACAGCATTTCATTCTCCCTAAAATTTCATCAACACATATTTCGACTATTTAATCATAAGTGCATTTTTTCTTCTCGGTCAATCCTCTCAGAAATTTTGCTCTATCCCGCCTTTTATTGATCGTTCATTGCGCTATTTAATTTACTTGGTCAGCTCATCCATGCGCATATCCATGTTCTTCTGCCGTTCTCTCAGCGTCCTCAGCTCGTCAAAAATCCCCGTCAAATCCTTGGCTCGCATGGCCACCGTTTCCTCTCTTTCCATGTCCATTGAAGCGGCCCCTGCGATGGCATCCGGTGCATTGGCAACGACTTGGAGCTGCTGCTGGGGGTGGTGGTACTGCCTGACAAGAAAGGAGTCAATTTACCCTCTAATGCTAAGTTAAAGTTTGCATCGACCAACCCTTGTTGCTTGGCGGAATTTTGCACTTTTCGGTGGATATTGATCAGCATTTCAGGATGGTCACGACGGAAAAATGGATGGAAAAACTCCAAATGGTCTTGGTCCGACTCGGCACGGGCCAGTCCCGAGCGTTCAATGGGCGTATTTTTCCGAAATCCATCTAAATGGAAAAACCTCAATTAAAGTCGGCTCGGTTGTTATCCCCGCTTCACTTCTGTCCTCCATACTTTTTATATTATTTCAATAGGGTTTTAGTAAAAATGACAAAAAACTAACACATGTTCAATTGACGGACGAGACTGTTCAGGTTTTTGTGTTTGAAATAATACGGTAGAATGTCACTGCAAAACACGTACGGCTTCATAATGTGGAAGCTCATGCCGGACTTAAAATGCAAAAATGTAGCATAAGAAATCATTCACTGAATTTATGGAGAGTAAATTTCTCTAAAATTGCAATAAATTTAGTAAAGTACAAATAAATTCAAATTTTTTTTGTGGACAAGTGCCTGCGCTGGGCTATAAACTTTTGATTTGGCAGTTCATTCTTCTGGCTTCGTTTGTTGCCTTAAAACCATCAAAAGAAAATAACCTCATCCCAACGGATCACTTCCCAATGCGACGGGTCCTCCACAATGTTCCAGAGTTTGATGAGAAAAAGCGGTATTTTCTGCTCTCCGTCCTCTCTCAGTAAACACGGTTTGTAAGTCATTGGCGGCTTGTCACTGCCGGTGAATTGTTGCTGATGGCTTTCGGGGTAGCTGGCTATTGACTGTTTCTTCAGCGGTTGTTGGTAATAGCTCATCCTGCGGGAAAATCACTTTTTTTGAAATTAAAAACATTGAAGTCTGTAATAAAGCCCGTGTAAAGGCTGGACCCGTATCTCTTAGCACGTACTTTTCTAGGGACGGGTATCAACTCGTTCCCTCTTTCAAGAGTTTTTTTGTTATAACCTTTTCAAATCTCACTAAGTCAAACATTTTTGATACCTTTAAAAGCCAAACTCTCAGTATGCTAACCTTTGATCAAGCTAAAGCTAACCGATTCGTCTTTTCGAAAAAAATGCTTTCGAATGATACCAAGAATGCTTGGTTTAGTCAAATAAACAAAAAAGGTTTAAAACACGTCGGCGCTGAAACGAACCCGACCGCGGAAAAAAGTAAAAAAAAGCGAATTAATGTTTGAACGAATTGTTGGTATAATAAATCTTTGGCGTTCTGTCATTAAAAAAAAACAGCGGAAATCGAGTTGGTCGCACATCGAACGTGGGCGATTTTTTTTTAAACGTGCAGGTCTTCTTGTTTTTTTGATCAAATTTGTTTGCAATTATGCAAATTTTTCCGAGTTAGAGAGTAAAGAATGTCGAAAAATGGAATTTGTTTTTTGCGGTACATGGCTTCAAAATTTAGAAAAATTCAGCGGAGATACATAAAGTATTATTTTTTGGCCAATGCCTTCTTCGTCAACCTCACCAATTGATAATGCTAAGGAAGCAGATGCAATGCCTCCAGAAGAAAATTACGAAAAAGCGTATGAGCATTGGAATTCCATAGAGTCCGATTTGAATGGAATGCTTGGGGGCTTCCAACGGCTTCACCTCCCCGACATCAATGCTTCGAAGGACTTTTTGTTTGATCTGCAAAAGAAAGTATGTAAAGCAGCTTATACTGCATATTTGGGTGTGAACCTGGCTAAAAAATTGAAAAAATGATGACGCAATATCAGTGGGACGATGCAGGGGCGTAGCCAGGGGGGGGGGGAATTCCCCCCCCCTTCCCCCGAAATGAAATTTGAAAAAAAAAAAACAAGAGGGGGGACCCTATTGTTTTGCACTTTTACAATTTTTTTGACCAATTTTCTTAACAAATTGCCATTAAAAATCAAAAAATTTTCTCTGGCGGCGCCTATCGGCACCGCCGAGCCCTCCCAGTCTTAAAAAAGTTCAAAAAAGGACCGATTTTTTAAATTTTGGTTGAAAATCCTTAACAAATCGAGTCAAAAATTCAAAATTTTCTCGGCGGCGCCTATCGGCACCGCCGAGCCCTCCAAAAAATGGAGTAAAACGGAAAATGCACCCCCGGAAATCGAGAAAAATTGCTTAACAAAAATGCAATAAAAAGGAAAAAACACACCCCTAAGAATCGACTTTCCCCCCCCCCCCCCCGAATTTTTTCTAGCTACGTCCCTGGGACGATGGCCAATGGGGGGGGGGGGGGTTTGAAGTTCAATTTGTAAATTATTATAATTATCATGGATTAGTGAATAAAATGAGTTCAGTTTGTACCCCCTTTTTTTTTTTTGTTTTTTTTCAAAATCGTTAAATGATGTTTCTAAGGGTATTCGTGGGTGTACAAACCGTCTATAACCATTTAATGAATATGCTTTCCTTAAGCGGTTTCTTTGTCATTTCGATCGTTCGTTGGACTGCGGCTGTGGCATTGGTCGAGTGACGAAGCATTTGCTGCTGCCTTTCTTTCGCAGCGTCGACATGGTCGACTTTTCCGAGCGTTTGATCACCCAATCTTACGCTTTTGTCTCCTCTTCGACTAATTCCCCCGAAAACAATTCGGTCGACAGGCGATTTGTCGAGTCGCTGCACACATTTGTGCCAAAAACGAATTGGTACGACCTCATTTGGGTGCAATGGGTGACCGGACAGCTTGAAGACAAACATTTGGTGGAGTTTCTCAGACGATGCAAGGCAAGTGTTTAAATATTAGCCGAGATTTCACTTTATGCAAGGTCTCTAATTTAGGACAGTATTCGGTCTCGAGACGGCTGCATTGTGGTGAAGGACAACGTGGCGATTGGGTTGGACAAAGAGTTCGACGAGGTCGACCATTCGTGGACGAGGCCCCGGGAAATGCTGTGCAACTTGTTTGAACAGGCCGAATGTCGAATTGTGCTGGAGAGAAAACAATTGCACTTCCCAAAACGCCTTTACGAAGTTTGATATTTAAAAAAATATTTGTGTGGATTTTTATATTAGAAGAAAATGCAATTTTTAGGGTATTCCTTTAATTTATTGATAATTTAGGTCCGAATGTTTGCTCTCAAGCCCATATTAAATGATGGGAATGGCGGCTGTGATTGATGAATAAGCAACAATCTCTCTTCGTTTTTGATTTTCTCAGGAATTAATTTGATAAATCATTGCTTTGTAGCAGAGCTGGGTGGAGCTCCTCACAGAGCATGTTTTTTGAAAACCGTAAGTGCCGGGGAAAAACCGTTAAACCCAAAATCCAATAAATTGGAGGTAATTTGGGTTGTTGGTCGCAGAACAAAAAGTACCGTCAGTTGCAGGGACGGGATGGTCGCCCCAAGAAAAGTGACAATTTAAAAAATTTCCGAGCGAACATTGCCGATAAAGTAATTTTAATGCATTATAACGCGCTTTTTTTAGTGAAATTTAAAAAAAAGCGTGGATTTCGTTTTACGGGTAGACGGGTCTATTCATTGAGGCAAAGGTCGAGAATTAGAAAAATGTTATTGCCTCAACCAGCAGAAAGGTGACCTTGACAACTTTGGGGAAAGATTAGTCTTTTTGGGTCCATTGCACTGATAAAACAAAAAACTTGCGGGCGCTTGGAGGAGAAGTTAAGTCTTAAGCTTGATGCTTTTGAAGCTCCGGCTTTTAATTTTATTTTGGTTGTTTATCCGTAACATTTCCATAGGTTAGCATTAAACCAAAGGGATGAAAGTGTTGACGCCTCCCCCCCCCCCCCGCCCCTCCGAATTGTGTCCCCAATACGAATTGGGGCGAGACGAACGAATGAGTGAGCGCGACGCGACAATTATTGCTTTGCTCCATCAAATGATTCCGACCTTCACAATTATATTGTTCCAAATGAGTTAACTTATGCAAAATGCAAAATGGGCATAGCCATCCAAAATAAATATTTTATTAAAAATGGAATTTCGGATGTTTGTGGTGAGAGTTTTGTCAAAAGTTTAAAAGTCTGTCCGTTGTCCTCTCACCTTGTGCGTTTTGCACTTACCATTATATATTCCAAATCGCAGGACAGAAACATGGAATTATCGGAGGAGGGGGGGGGGGGGGGGGGAGGGGAATAATAATTGCTATGGGTGACCCCCCCCCCCCCTCCCCCGCCGGCGACAACGACAACAATTGGATGGTCAGGTCCCCGCCAATTGGCTTGGCTAGCTCAAATGTTCCCCTCTTCCCCCTCAAATCATAAATCATCAGCTTCATGCAAATGCAAATGGAAGAAGGCGGTCGGATGAGTGAAGTAAGAACAAGCGAGTGAATGTCGGCGTGGGCGTCGTTTATTCCGATTCCAAAGTCATCTTCGCCGGCCCATCTTTGAAGCTTCTGACTGCCCTTTCCACGACCACTTCAAGATGAAGCCAATTAAGTCTTTTGCATTTATAATCGATCCATCAATTATTAATTAATTTATTTGTTCTTTTTCAAAGATTCTCTCCCATTTCGGACCATCGTTTTTCACGCTTTTCCCCTGTCAGTCCGTCCACCCCTTTCTTCTGCCCCAATTTCTGTTGAGCATCACCTCCACTATCAATCATCAGCTCCCCGTCTTGCGTTAGCTCACTCTTTGCTTGACTCCCATCCATACGAATTTTCTTGCAAAGATTCGATGCGTCGATCGCCCTCTTCCCACCCATTCGTTTATTGAATATAAATACATTCAAAATTTGTAATTTTTCATGCCCAAAATTATTTCAATGCCCAAAATTGGTGCCAATTGCTCGCCATTCACTGCTTCAACTTCCGCTTCATCGGAGTCCGAAGTGGAAAGGCGGGAGGATGAAAATGGAAATGGACGAGCATTTGGAGAAGAGCCGTTCGGCGGTGCAGTGCTTTTCTCTGCCCCTCCCCCATTTTCGTCTTTGATCCGCCAAATTCTGCTGCTTCTCCCCCTTCTCCCCTCTTTCGTTGAGGGACGTCTTTTGGACACTTCGGTGGCTTGCGACCAGCACAATTTCCTTCTCTCGCTGAACTTTGACGTGCCCTTTCGGGTACATTTGTCAAACCCCCGCGGGGAAATGCAACGAATTCGCTTTTATCGCTTAGGGGCTCGTCTACAGCGAAGAGGGCTTTCCAAATTGTGTGTACGTAAACGGAACAATGCTGTCGCACATAAACTATCACCTGAAGGTCGGCTCAAATTGTTGGCATTCAGAAAATCATTAATGCCAATGGCCCTTTCTTGTCAAGATCCCTTTGCACGGCTGCGAGACGCACAACAACGCGGACGGAAACTTCGAGAACGGCATTATCATCCAGGACAACGTCGCCTTCCTCCAGTCCACCGACAAGTCCATCCAAACTTTGTGCCAAAACCTTTCCAAAATTAAGAAAGTATTTGTTGACGTGCATTCCCTCCCCTCCGGCGATCCCCTCGAAAGCGTTCAGCTCTTCTCAAAAGCCCCTAGCGGACGAAACAACGAAAAAGACGGACCCTCCGCCATTGGAACAAATTGCCGCGTTTGGACGGTTATTTAATTGCGGATGTTCTGAGAATTTAGCCGCTTTTACAGTGAGAATACAGTTGCAGTCGACTTTGGTGGAGTGTCCGTCGACCAAAGGTACGGTACTCGAAAAACTGATGGTACAGTATAAGTAATTGCGGGGAAACCGGTAATTTTCGTAGGCTTTTCTGAATGATTTGGCCAAATCTGGACTGATCAGACCAATCGGGCGAAGTTCATTTTTCTTTCGCAGCTTCTCCTCCACGCAACGCACCGCCGAAGGCGCCATTTTGCCGCATTCGCTGGCGGCAGGAATCGAAAATTCTTTGGACGCTTTTTTGTCGTCTCCGTCGGTGCCGCCCGCCACTCCCGAACTTAAATACACAGTCGAAATTCGTGCCGGTCACTCAACGAACGCACCGCCAATTAACGCGGCACTAAACATCGGCGACAAAATTGTCGGTGTGGGGGGGGGAGAATTGGCCACAAAAATGTGGGGGGGGGGGGAATGGCCACAAAAGTGAGGGGGGGGGGGTTGAATTGACAGTGTGGGGGGGGGAGAATTGGCCACAAAAGTGAGGGGGGGGGGGTTGAATTGACAGTGTGGGGGGGGAGAATTGGCCACAAAAGTGAGGGGGGGGGGTTGAATTGACAGTGTGGGGGGGGGGGAGAATTGGCCACAAAAGTGAGGGGGGGGGGGTTGAATTGACAGTGTGGGGGGGGGGGGGAGAATTGGCCACAAAAGTGAGGGGGGGGGGGTGAATTGGCCACAAAAATGTGGGGGGGGGGGAGAATTGGCCACAAAAGTGAGGGGGGGGGGGGGAATTGGCCACAAAAAAAGTCAATAGAAATGATTATTTCGTGCTGCCTAAGCCATGCCTTTCCCAAATGTTTCAGTCGTACGTCGTCCGACTACAGAAGCCGGTCAGCGAATCGCAAATTGGCCGATGTTGGGCCAGCGACTCCAAGTCGTCTTTGGAGCTGTCCGATGAACACGGCTGCTCTCTGCAGCCGCGGGGTTTGGCCTCAAAGAGAAAAAATTGCCAAAATTTTCTGTTTCCTCAGGCAACATTTGGGGTCAATTCGAACGTACGGAGACCGACTCGGATTTAATATTCATCAATCGGATTAAAGCGTGGGCTTTTCCGACGAGGTAAGAGGCCATTATTCGTTTAGTTCCGTTAATAATTTGGCCAAAAAAGGGATGGCCAATTCCCCAAAATTAAATCGGAAAAAGAATATATAAATTAATAAAATGCTTTAATTATTTATTTTACAAAACATTTTCAGCAACGAAGTGAACATTTTTTGCAATTTGCGCGTTTGTATGAGTCGCCTCTGTTCCTTTCAGACGAATTGTTCATCGACGGACGACGGTCCTTTTAATCGAAAAGAAATTTTGAAATTTTAAAATTTTTTAAAGAAAATTCGCACGAGCGAATGCGCCGAAGGGTCGACGGCGAATTTTCCGAAGTGGAGACACTGAAGACGCGCCTTCACATCCGTTCCAAACGGAAATCGGAGGGCTCGGAAAGTGTACGGACGGCGGGGGGGGGAAGGAATTCTATCTTTGATAATGCCCGGGGGGAGAGGGGATGTTCAGTAAATGCCCGGAGGGGGGGGGGGAAGGAATTCTATGTTTGATAATGCCCGGAGGGGGGGGGGGGGGTTCGAATGTTCAGTAAATGCCCGGAGGGGGGGGGGGGGGTTCGAATGTTCAGTAAATGCCCGGAGGGTGGGGGGGAAGGAATTCTATGTTTGATAATGCCCGGAGGGGGGGGGGGGGGTTCGAATGTTCAGTAAATGCCCGGAGGGGGGGGGGGGGGGTTCGAATGTTCAGTAAATGCCCGGAGGGGGGGGGGGGGGGTTCGAATGTTCAGTAAATGCCCGGAGGGGGGGGGGGGGGTTCGAATGTTCAGTAAATGCCCGGAGGGGGGGGGGGGGTTCGAATGTTCAGTAAATGCCCGGAGGGGGGGGGGGATTTGAATGTTTGATAAACGTTTTTACGCAAAATCTTAATATTTACGGTTTAGTTCAATACTCCGTCGTTTGCTTCTTCTCAGCAATCGATGGACAACGAAAATTGGTGCGTGTCGCCCGTCCAACTGATTCTGATCGGCGCGTGTTGTTGGTGGGTGTCAACATTTTTTGAATGTTTTTATTTTTTTTAAACTTTGGCATTTTGTCCCCTTTCAGTGCCGTTTCCCTTTGTTTATCCGCTGGCGCCGGCTTTTTGCTTTTTACCCAATTCGTTGGGAGGGACCGAAATGGAAAATCGTCCGAAGAAGAAATTTGGTCGACTTTTGCCGGATTGAATCGACACAATCAAAGGGCCCCGGCAAGGACAGACTCTCGACGTAAAACAACGCACTCTCGACACGCAATTTGATCCGATCAGTTCTGATCGGAGGAATAAATCAAATGGGATACTTCCCATCAAATAATTCTTCTGCTGATCTTTTGTCCACCTTCAATTTGTGCCTCTGCAAAAACATTGCTAATGCTTTGCCACCAAAACTTAAACGCATTTTATAATAATAATAATTTATTTTAATGAATAAATTCCTTTGCAATTACCGGTGTTTTTACTCTTTTTGCGCCACAATCGATCTGTCGTTGGGAGGCTGAAAAAGCTGCATTTTTGGGGGGGGGGGGGGATAAAGCGGACAGTGAAATCAAAACTACGCAATCGGCGGGTCTCTTAAGCCCATCGCCGTCGGATCGATGCTGATCCTCTGTCCGTACAACGACCGTTTCATTTGCCCGGAGCAAACTGGTCCCCCTCCCCTAAGGGGCCGTTCTTCCACTGATCACTGCCCACTGGTCTGATCAGCGCCATCTCATCCTCAGCTTTCTACCCCAACCAACCCCACACCTCACAGTGTCTTCCCACAAGCGCCCAACTTTTGCTTTTCTCCTCTTCCGATCCCCCCCCCCCCCCTCCCCCCTCCCCCCAACACCTTTCAGCAGCAGCAAAGCAACAGAGCCCCCCCCCCCGCACCCCTCATCCCCCCACCCTTTATGACTTTAATCCATCCTCAACGGATGGGTTTTGGGTGTTTGAGGAAGATACAAATATTTGCACAGAATCTGCTGACGAAGGCGGTACCTATCGCATACAAAAAGTGCGTAGATCGGGTGGTACGAAGAACCGAAGAACAAGAAGGACGGGGCGGCGGGAGGGGGGGGGGGGGGGGGGGGGGGGGGGGGGGAGGGGGGGGGCGGGAGGTAATGTGAAAAAGAGCGAGCATTGAGGAGGGAGGGGAGGGGGGGGGGGGGATGTGATCAGAGTGATCGGAGGGGCGATGACTTTTTTCGGGGATGTTCTTTCTGTTCTTCGCTCGATCTGCCGGGGGCGGGGGTTGAATTGTGTACACGCGCACCCTTTAGACATGTTGGGGACGAGCACAATGCTTCAGTCAGTCGCTCGGCGGAGCCTTTGGGCAAATCCGATTAAAACATTTTTATTTAAATGTATTGTTGTGGTGGTGGTGGTGGTGAGAGGATCAGAGTTCATTTCGCCCTGCGGTGGTCAGAGGGCAATTGGTAATGCTTTCTGCAATTTCACTGGTTTTAGGTCCCATGGACCCGGTTTGATTGATCCACCGAAGTTTTTCGTCGACAGCGTCCGGCAATTCCAACCCCCAAAACCCCCAAACCCCCAAAACCCCCAAACCCCCAAAATCCCCAACCCCCAAAACCCTAAACCCCCAAAACCCTAAACCCCCAAAGCCCAAAACCCCCAAAACCCAAAATCTTCCCCCAATTAGGCCCCCCCCAGGCGTGTTGAATCTGTCGCCTTGACGGACGTGTTGCTGCCCCCTCCTTCAGCTGTCCCGGCCGACTGTTCTGATCTTGTGTTGGCTAATTACATTTGCCTTCTCGTTTCATCGTTCTTTGATCTTTCATTGTCCATTTCGAATTTACTTTTTTGCATCTATTTTTGGAAATTTTTGCATTTAAAGAGACAATTGCATTCATTTGGAAGTGCTCAGTTGAGAAACTTGCGCTTGCCGGTTAAGTGGGAGGGTAAGGGACGGACGGACGGACCACTCAATGGTTTTGTGGGGAGAAGACATCGCCAAACGATCGAATCGATCCCCGAAAGATCCCTCCCCGTCCGTCCGACAGTCCGTCGCAGCTTTTCCTCCCCTGCCCCTTCCGTTGAGCTTTTATTGGATTAATAATTAAAAAGCCGATCAAATTTTGACCTTTTCTTCATTTGTTAGGAGGCGGAGGAGCGATTGTTCGGTTGATGGGAAAGCGATCAGAGGCCATTTTGTTGTGACTGAAGCCCGTCTTGTCTGTTCTCTTCTGCTGAACTTTTTGGGTGTTTAAAAGTCACAAAAGGAAATTTATTTTGGCATTTCCCCGCGGGGTTTCGTGCCAATGGAATCCGATCAAGCTGAAAGCGAACAACGCCTTCGGCGCCAACGAAAGTCCGGCCGCCGGCGGAAGAGTTTTCCCCCATCGCCGCGCTTCTCAAGCTGTTCGCACTTCCTCCGGTCGTTGCTGCTGTTGCTCATCACATCAAACATCGTCGCACCCATCAGAGCCGACGATTTGAAGAAGTTCAGGTAGATGACCCAACCCAGAACAATTTTTTTGCCATTTTTTACATTCCGTTAAGCGACTCCGCCTCCCAAAAACGGGTTTTCTCCGTCCTCCGACTTCACATCGAAAATGAGTCACAACTGCGCTTTTTGATGGACGAATTTTTGCGGAACAGTACCCGCCTCGACTTCTGGAAGGAGCCGTCGTCTGTGGGAGAAGACGCGTTCGTTGGTTTGCTTTTTTACAAAATTAAAATAAATAATTTTAAGCCACGTAATGATCGCCCGCGGGCCAATGCTCGACGACTTCGTCGGCCGTCTGCACGAACACAACGTTTCGTCGCACGTAATGATCGAAAATGTCAGCGATTTGATCACAAAACGCGAAAGAGAGAGGGAAAAGGCGGCGGAGCGGAAGAAAGCGTCAGACGGCGAATTCCAAAGGGTTGGGACTTAATTATGTTGAAGCTTCGTGGGACTTAATTATGTTGAAGCTTCGTGGGACTTAATTATGTTGAAGCTTCGTGGGACTTAATTATGTTGAAGCTTCGTGGGACTTAATTATGTTGAAGCTTCGTGGGACTTAATTATGTTGAAGCTTCGTGGGACTTAATTATGTTGAAGCTTCGTGGGACTTAATTATGTTGAAGCTTCGGTGTTTACGCATTCCAAAGGGTTGGGACTTAATTATGTTGAAGCTTCGGTGTTTACGCATTCCAAAGGGTTGGGACTTAATTATGTTAATTATGTTGAAGCTTCGTGGGACTTAATTATGTTGAAGCTTCGGTGTTTACGCATTCCAAAGGGTTGGGACTTAATTATGTTGAAGCTTCGTGGGACTTAATTATGTTGAAGCTTCGGTGTTTACGCATTCCAAAGGGTTGGGACTTAATTATGTTGAAGCTTCGGTGTTTACGCATTCCAAAGGGTTGGGACTTAATTATGTTAATTATGTTGAAGCTTCGTGGGACTTAATTATGTTGAAGCTTCGGTGTTTACGCATTCCAAAGGGTTGGGACTTAATTATGTTGAAGCTTCGTGGGACTTAATTATGTTGAAGCTTCGGTGTTTACGCATTCCAAAGGGTTGGGACTTAATTATGTTGAAGCTTCGTGGGACTTAATTATGTTGAAGCTTCGGTGTTTACGCATTCAAAGGGTTGGGACTTAATTATGTTGAAGCTTCGTGGGACTTAATTATGTTGAAGCTTCGGTGTTTACGCATTCCAAAGGGTTGGGACTTAATTATGTTAATTATGTTGAAGCTTCGATCGTTTGGTTCAGGACGACCCTTCGATTTGGCCTTTGTCCGACGATGATTCGGCCATTCGAAGTGTTCGTCGGCGAAAGGCGAGCTCTTTGGGATTGGGACGCTTTTCAATGGCCAAATACCATTCATTCTCTGACGTCATCCACCATTTGTGCGTCATTCTTTTGTAAATGAAATTCCGTCACATTTTGAATTTTGAAGGAATGCGTTGGCTTTGAACTTCCCCAGCCGCGTCCAAGTGCAACCGATCGGAACAACGCACGAGGGACGACAAATTCCGTTGATCAAAATTGGCACCGGTCCGGCGGGCTTAAAGCCGGCCATTTGGATTGATGGGGGCATTCACGCGCGCGAGTGGATATCGCCCGCGGCGGTGCTTTATATGATCGATCAGGCAAGACAGCAGAAGTTCGGGAAGTTCGGGAAACAAAGTTAAATCGGCGCGCTTTAACCTCAGTTGGTGACCGGCTACGACACTCAGCCGATGGTTCGACAGCTGATCGATCAGCTGGATTGGTTTATTGTTCCTCTGCTAAACCCCGACGGTAAATGGAGAAAATGGAACAACGAAAGACCAAATCATTCCCTTTTTTTAATAAAATCTGAATTAAAATTCATTAAATTTAACCACCGCAATTCGATTTGTTCCTTCGTTAGGCTACGAATACTCGAGGAGCAGCTCCGACCCAGAGGTTCGCCTGTGGCGCAAAAACCGCTCGCCCGTCCAATGCACGCAAATCAGCACCGGTAAGCGATCGAATGCTACCGTAACCGGTAAGCGATCGAATGCTACCGTAACCGGTAAGCGATCGAATGCTACCGTAACCGGTAAGCGATCGAATGCTACCGTAACCGGTAAGCGATCGAATGCTACCGTAACCGGTAAGCGATCGAATGCTACCGTAACCGGTAAGCGATCGAATGCTACCGTAACCGGTAAGCGATCGAATGCTACCGTAACCGGTAAGCGATCGAATGCTACCGTAACCGGTAAGCGATCGAATGCTACCGTAACCGGTAAGCGATCGAATGCTACCGTAACCGGTAAGCGATCGAATGCTACCGTAACCGGTAAGCGATCGAATGCTACCGTAACCGGTAAGCGATCGAATGCTACCGTAACCGGTAAGCGATCGAATGCTATCGTAACCGGTAAGCGATCGAATGCTATCGTAACCGGTAAGCGATTGAATGCTACCGTAACCAATGCAACGACCGAAAGAGTGTAAATTAGAGCCCGGACTTGAGGATTGATCGAGAATCTCGATCAGTCCGTGCTCTGTGTAAATTCATTCGATTGGAGGCCCCCAAATTTACTTTCCCAAAGACAAAAACAATTCTTAGGGCGGCTAACTTCACCGGCTTCGACCAATTTTTATTTTCTTAGGTCTTTTCAGCCCCCCACAGAGTCAATGCTGCCAGGGGGTCGACTTAAACCGGAACTTCGACTGGTTTTTCGGCCAGGTCGGCTCCTCGTCCGACCCGTGCTCTGAAATATATGCGGTCGATTGGGGTCGGGGGAAAATGGGCGGGCATTTCATTTAAATTTATAAACTTTTAGGGAAATTTCGCATTTAGCGAACCGGAAACGCGATCGGTGCGCGACTTTATTTCTCAGCAGCGCGGACGTGTCAAGACATTTATGACATTTCACAGGTGGGGGAAATGTTCAGCCTGTAAAATTAAATAAAGTTTCAAATGCTTTAGCTACTCGCAGATTCTGATGTATCCTTTTGGACACGCGCTTAGGACGTATCCGCAAGACGTAACCGTTACAAATTACCCTCTTTTTGATGGCATTTCCTCAAACTTTGCCCTCTTTTTGATGGCATTTCCTCAAACTTTGCCCTCTTTTTGATGGCATTTCCTCAAACTTTGCCCTCTTTTTGATGGCATTTCCTCAAACTTTGCCCTCTTTTTGATGGCATTTCCTCAAATTTTGCCCTTTTTGATGGCATTTCTTTAAACTTTGCCGCGCAGGTGGAGGAACTGAGTGACGTCGCGTTGCGAGCGGCGCAGGCGCTGCAGTCCACCTACGGCACGAAGTACACAGTTGGGACCGGCGCGGACACACTTTACCCGGCATCGGGCGGTAGCGAAGGTCCGTTCTTCCGATTGGAAGAGGCGAAAATGAATCCCCAAATTTTATCCGCACGCCCCCCCCCCAAAATTCTTTTATCCTCCCGCCCCCCCAAAATTCTTTTATCCTCCCGCCCCCCCCCCAAAATTCTTTTATCCTCCCGCCTCCCCCCCCCCCAAATTCTTTCATCCTCCCGCCCTCCCCCCAAATTCCTCTAAAGTTTTTGGACGCTAAGATTGGGCGAAAGGCCGAATGGGCGTCAAATTCTCTTTTCTGTTCGAGCTGAGGCCCGAGGACAGCGTTTACGACGGCTTTCTGTTGCCCGAGAGTCAGGTCCGAGAAGCTTTTAATCGAATAAATTAATTAAATTAAATAAATAATTGCGCATTTCTTTAAAAGATTTTACCGACTGCTCGCGAGACTTGGGAGGCGGTCAAAGTGATCGCGGTAAGGAATCTTTTGCAATTAAAGAAAAAAGGAAGTTTAGGCTTCCAAATTGTTCCCTTTTTAGGCTTCAACTCTCAAACTGTTCCCTTTTTAGGCTTCAACCCTCAAACTGTTCCCTTTGTCGTCGTTGTCGCGTCCAATTTCTCCGGTGAACGAATTCGGCAACGCGGTGGCGGCTGCAGCGGCTACCGTTTCGGCAGCGTCTCGGCACCGGACATGCCGAGACGTCGATTCGATGTGCACTTTTTGGAGTCAGCAGGTAAAGTTTACTCGAGCAGCCAGGGGATTGAGGTCCTAAATCCGGGCAGGTCCCCAAGATCCGTCCATTTACACATTCTCGGACTCGAACATAGGCACCTAAATCTTGTTTTGCTTTTAGAGTCCCTCGGCTTGCCAAATATGGGCCACTTCGATGCGCGAACGGTGTCCCCTCTCTTGCGGCTTCTGTTCAGTGAACGATTCGAAGACGTCAGAATCCAACGCTGCCCGGACGCAAGAAATACACTGATTTTGAGGGGATTATGCCGGACGGATGGACGGGCGGACGGACGGGCGGAGCTTTAGCCTCAAATTCCCCCAAATTTGTTATGTGCCGCGGGTTACCCTCTCACAGAATTTGAACGCGTCGTCATCAAAAGGTTTTGCCTTCAAATTTAACTAATTGATTTTAATCGATCCTCAATAAAAATGTTTTGTCTTTTTCAGTTCCTTTTGCCCCTCTTCAATTGAACCGCCGGCGGCATTCAATTCAAATAAATGAGACTAGTCAGCAAAGAGGGCGGACAAAGCCCCCCCCCCCCCCCCCCCAAATCCCCCCCCCCCCTCCGATACATAAAATTGTTATTTAAAAAGCTGCAAAAATAAAAATAATTTGAAGAATTGCCAAATTCAATTGGAATAAATTGGTCGGTCTTTTTTCGGTTCTGGGAACAAATTCCTTGGAGGAACATATCACTTTTTATTAAATTTGGTTGCAAATCTCTTAACAAATTAAATGAAAAGTTCAAATTTTTGCATTTTCTTAAGAAATTTCCGAGAAAAAACAAATTCGAGGCACTCACTCGACCTCCCCTCGAAGGACAACTCAGACGACGACTATCCACGGGGCTGCAATTGATTGATAAGCTCCTCATAATATAGGCAAGAAACAATGGAAGATTCAATTCGTCCATTTGAATGGCTTTTTGGGTGTGTATATTCTTCTCATCCTCCTAGCGCCTGCGGCCAAGCATTTTATCCATCGCCTCCCCCCCCCCTAATTAGCCCCCCCCCCTAATTAGCCCTCCCCCCACTCTCAGCACCCATTTTTTGCATTACACTTTCATCACCACAACAACAGCACATCATAATCATCGTTCGTTCATCTCCCCGCCCACCCTCAGCAAGCCATTCATTCCATTGATTCTTTCGCGGCTACAGCTGATGAATGATTAGCATGAGAAAGAGTGAGTGGCGGAAAGTGGAAGCACTGCCTTCGCCAAATATCACTCTAATTAGTCGCCGCGGGGGTTGTGGTGGTATCTGAACAGATTTTGGACTTGGATTAGATCAGCAGACAAAGCGGCGGGCGAATTCCTTCCTTCCGCCCGGGGGAACCGCGTGAAAAGTGTTGTTTTTTCCTCCTTATTCGTTCATTGATGGGATCAGTCGTTCTTTTGAAGCAAATCCTCGCTTTTCCGATTATTTTGGTCCCATCCACTCCATTCATTCATTCATCCGTCCACACCAGCAACAGAATTGCAGCGGCTAGGCTAAAAAACAAAATCTCGAGTCGGGGGGTTTTGGGTAACGAAAAAGTCGGGTTTCTCTGGTAACCGCTGCAAGCCTAAGCCTAAGCCTAGCCGAGTCTAATCCCTCCCCAATTCATTCGATAGGCTAACATCGAAAACAGAAAATGAAGAAGAAGCGGACGGTTTTGACGCCGGAAGAAGACGACTTTGAGAACTTCAACAATGACAAAAATTGCCTTTGCCCTCCAATTCCTCCTCATATAAAAAGGCAACAAATGAACGGCCCGTCATCAGTCCATTTGTGCAGCTTCACCCTCCTCTCTCTGTTGCTGGTCTCTCCCTCAGTGAACGCAGCCGCCGCCAATGGGACAGCGGCGAGACAGTACCAGGTGGTCCGGACACAGCTCGACACGGACGAACAGCTTCGCCTGTTGGAGATGCTGGAGATGAAAGGCGCCGACCTGGAGGTAAAGATTCTTGATGGCTATCGTCCTTCTTCCCCCCCCCCCACTTTCCCAACCCCTCCGATCACTCCCAACCCAACTCAATCCCTCCGATCACTCCCAACCCAACCCAACTCAATCCTCCGATCACTCCCAACCCAACTCAATCCCTCTGATCACTCCCAACCCAACTCAATCCCTCTGATCACTCCCAACCCAACTCAATCCCTCTGATCACTCCCAACCCAACCCAATCCCTCCGATCACTCCCAACCCACCCAATCCTGATCTTCCCCATAATCGCATTCTCTGCTGCGCCGCCCATTATTAATGCTAATAAATCATTCATTTCTTCGGGCGCTGAATGGATTTTGTAAAGGAAAAGCGAATGAAGGAATATTAATTAAAATAATGCGCTAAACAAATACTTTAATATAAAGGTAATTTCGAATGTTAGCAATGAATTGCGATGCCAGAAGCAATGGCTTCTCTGAGGACAAAAGAATTAATTGGGGCTTCCGATTGGAAGATTTGTTATCCATTCTTGAACTGCTTGAAGTTCACCGAGACTATACCTCAAAATGTGTCCATTCAGCTCAATTTTTGGACGTCGCCCGTCCGCGTGGGTTCCAGCGTCGATGTGATGCTGCCAGTGGACAAAGTGTTCATTCTGCAGCGGTATTTGCAAAAACATCGAATGCATTCTGAAGTAAGTTCTGATCAGATCGGTTAGATGCGTTGATCGGAGTTTTGAAGCAGTCGATTTGTGCCTTTAATTGAAGTGTAAACTCTTCAAAGGTGATCATTGAGGATGTGGAAAGATTGATCATCCAAAGAGAGCGCAAAGTGTTCCAAAAGGAAGGCGATGATAAGCCCAACAATCGCTTTATGGCCGACGATCCGATCAGAAGAGCGACGGCGAATATGGCCACAAATTCGGAGCCAAAATTCGATTTTTACCATTGTGAGGGTTTTTATTAAATGCGCCGATCTCTTCAGACACAGCGAATAATCGCTTTAGACAATTCTTACGCCCAAATGGTCGCGTGGATGCGCGCCTTGGCCCGCCGCCATTCCAAACTCGTCCAGTTCATTACCATCGGTAAAACTCACGAAGGCCGAGGCATCGATGGCCTCGAGGTTGAAAATTGGGGCCAATGTTAAGAATTTCGAAATTCAAAACAAATTCGCTCAAGTTGTCCCGTTGAGTTGCGTAGATCGGCAGCCGTGGCTTCCGCAAACGCGCTTTTTGGATTGACGGCGGCATCCACGCCAGAGAAGTTGGGAGGGGGGGGGCCTCCTAAAACCCGTCCCTGGCTTCTCTGAAATCCGTCCCCGTCCCTGGCTTCTCTGAAATCCGTCCCCGTCCCTGGCTTCTCTGAAATCCGTCCCCGTCTTTGGCTTCTCTGAAATCCGTCCCCTGGGTTTATGTGGGGAAAAGTTTTTTTGATTTTTGATAAATTCGAATTTTTGAGTGGGCTGCTCCTCACACCGCGCTGTACTTCATCCATTTGGTAACAATTGAAAAGAAGAATTTTAGGAAATTCCCTAAATTTCGAAGCTTACTTCCCGCTACGGAAAGGACGCCGAGATCACTCGGCTTGTGGACGAGCTCACTTGGGTTATTGTGCCGTTGCTGAACCCGGACGGTCCGTCGCACACTTTGCACATTTAATTAACCCCCCCCCCCCAAATTGTCCCCCCAGGCTACGAATTTACACGCTCCTCCACCCATCCAAACGTACGGCTAAAATAAAAGTTGGGACGACCGTTTTTTGCTTATAAATTTGCTCAGGTCCGCCTTTGGCGCAAAAATCGGTCGCCCACTCACTGCGTGCGCGACCAATGGGGCCGAAATCGCTGCTGTAAGGGCGTCGACTTAAACAGAAACTTCGACTTTCATTTTAAAGGTGCCCAAATTCATTTAATTTCATTCATTTCCAATTCTTGCAGAAAGCGGTTCCAGCGACGACCCCTGCTCGGAAATATACCAAGGAACTTACGCATTTTCGGAGCCCGAATCGAGGCCAGAAATGTTTTTTTGTCATTCTTTGAGCAGATTTTATCCCACAAATTCTGGCAGTTCATTAGAACACTTTCAGATCCGTTCGAGACGCGGTGCTGTCCAACCGTTACCGGGGCCGCATTGACGGGTTCATCACCTTGCACACGTACTCCCAAATTTGGATACACCCCTACGGGCATAAAAGGTAAGTATGGTGCATGCCAGCCAGAGGTGTACATTTCCATGTTTAAAATACGGAACTCGGAATAAGAATCACGCAAATCACAAAATGCGGAATCAACGAAATCACATTACACCCCTGGCGACACACACCGTACCTCTCCCCGCTGAGGTTACAGTAACTAAGTGATTCTTGTCTGTCTTCAGGGACAGTTATCCTGGCGATGTGCAGGATTTGTACTCCGTTGGTAAAAGGGCAACGGCGGCGTTGAGCAAGCTGTACGGCACCAAATATGTGCTCGGGAGCGGTGCGAACACTCTGTAACAAAATGGGCCTCAATTTGGGTTAGCCCCCGGCACTAAAAGACGCAGAAAGTCGACTTTTGCGAACCGGGAGAGGGCTTCCAACTCAAATTGAATGAAAACATTGCGAACCGGGAGAGGGCTTCCAACTCAAATTGAATGAAAACATTGCGAACCGGGAGAGGGCTTCCAACTCAAATTGAATGAAAACATTGCGAACCGGGAGAGGGCTTCCAACTCAAATTGAATGAAAACATTGCGAACCGGGAGAGGGCTTCCAACTCAAATTGAATGAAAACATTGCGAACCGGGAGAGGGCTTCCAACTCAAATTGAATGAAAACATTGCGAACCGGGAGAGGGCTTCCAACTCAAATTGAATGAAAACATTGCGAACCGGGAGAGGGCTTCCAACTCAAATTGAATGAAAACATTGCGAACCGGGAGAGGGCTTCCAACTCAAGAATGAAAATATTGCGAACCGGGAGAGGGCTTCCAACTCAAATTGAATGAAAACATTGCGAACCGGGAGAGGGCTTCCAACTCAAATTGAATGAAAACATTGCGAACCGGGAGAGGGCTTCCAACTCAAATTGAATGAAAACATTGCGAACCGGGAGAGGGCTTCCAACTCAAGAATGAAAATATTGCGAACCGGGAGAGGGCTTCCAACCCAAATTGAATGAAAACATTGCGAACCCCCAAAAGATACCCGGCATCGGGTGGCAGCGAAGATTGGGCCAAAGAGAGCGCCAACGTCAAATTCGTTTATTTGCTCGAGTTGAGGCCGGATGAGAAAAGTTTGTATGTCTTTGGCACCGATTTGGTGAAAAAAGCCCACAGATTGGGACGGTTTCATCCTCGACGAAGGCCAGCTGATTCCCACGGCTAGCGAAACGTGGGCCGGCGTGAAAGTTGTGGCGGACGCCATCATCCAGAGGGCCAAGTCCCGCAGGGTCCGCGTCACCAACAAAGCGGCAGGTGAGAAGCCTCTCCTCCCCCCCCCCCCGTTAAGCCACCATAAATCACAAAAGCATTTTTGTTCATTTTCTAATTTTGTTAGGCATTCGACAGTACAAACCTCCGCCGGTGAGAATGGGACGGAGGGATCGGCCGCTGCAGCTGAAGGACGAAGAGGAAAGAGCGCCGGAGGGGGAGGGGGGCAGCTGCGGTGACAAGCACAGGTCATGCAAAAGTGAGGCCTTAGCTTTATGTTTCTTTCTTCAATTTATAACTCGTTTATTGCCCTATCATTACATAAATATATTCCCCGTTAAGGGTGGGTGTTGGAGAACGAATCGCTCTGTCATCAGACGGTGCCCATCTTCATGAGCGACCAGTGCGCTTTTTCGTGCGGGTTTTGCTGACGTGATCGACCCTCCGATTAGATTTATCCCCCCCCCCCATTCTCCACCATTTCGTGTTTCCACAAATGCATTAATCCCCCCCCCCCCCTCCATTGTGAACGTAAGTAAATATGTAATGCATTCGCATTATTAATCGTCTTTAAGTTTTTGAAAATTTCCTGAGAAAATTAGGCAAGTTTTTCGGTTGCGCTGATCTCGAATATAATAATAATTCTTGGTTTAACAACATCCGACTCGTTTCGAACTCCCATTCCCGGGAAAAAATGTCTTTCTCCCGTCCTGGGAAATAATTCTTTGGCGAAATGTTTTAAAAATTTAACAATTTTTGACCAATTTTCTCACAAAAATCAAAAATTTTTAACGGCGGCGTCGCACCGCCTAAGCTCTCCAAAAATGATCACTATTCTGTCATTTTTTTAAATCAAATGCTAAAAATAAGTGCATTAATCAAAACGTCATTTTTTGTCATAAATATCCCAGTTTTATAAAAATTGAAATTTTTCAAAATTTCTTCCGTTCCCGCGTTTAAAATTCCGAGGCGCCCTTCCGGCATCGCCAGCCCTTTCAAAAGGATTGAAGCGGCCAAGACACTTTAAATTTTCCGATTTTAACCTTTGCTCTGCTATGATTTCGTTCTTTGGTCCATTTTCTAACGAAAATCCTGTTTTGTAAAATATAATAGCGGGGGGGGGGGGGGGGAATCATCATCAAAACAAAACGGAACAGAGAGAGGACACCAACATACCATTGAGCATAAGTTTTCTTTTTTAGCGAAAAATGAATTCGTCACATTTTCTTTCGATTAATAATTTCTCAGCGGGATGGTTTTTGTGCACGGCTTGGATTGCTATTCCTGGTTTCGTTATCAATTATGTATCAGCCACAGCCAGTGGCTTTTCTCAAACCGCCAATTATTTCTCCGTATCAGTTGTCACAAAAATAATAGAATGTTGGTACTTATGTACTATGTGTGCAGTTTAATAAAATTTTGAATTTGTTTTTTATTTTTAATCGATTTTAGGCTTAAGATGTTACAGAACGGAGTGTGATTTCTGTTTGACCAATTTCTACACCCGGCCCCGAATTCGAATGTTTAGGGGTACCTAAATTGCATAATATTGTGCATCGTTGTCTCTTAATTTGTTGTTTCCCCAGCTGATTGGGGAGTGATTGGCCCGCAATTAACCTAACGAAGTACTAATTGTTGCTTTCCATTACCCAAATGACGGATTGCACTTTACACAAAATTTTCTTCGCATTAAGCGTATTTTTCTTACAGGTAAACGGTTTTAGTCCTTTACCTCCCCAATCATAAATTCCCCCCCCCCATTTCCTCGTCTTTAAAGAAATGTTCCACGTACCAATGTTTGATAATAAATTTTTTATTTTTAAATAGCGAGCGATTATTTGTCCATTAAATTGACAACAAATGAATCGCGAAGAAACGGAAAAACACCCGCTGATTGTCACTTATGCTGGCCGGCATTATGACATTTCTGGGTTTTCCAAACGTCATCCAGGTAATAGCCGCCAGTATTTTAATGCGTTTCTGTCCTTTACTCTAAAACATTGCAGGTGGCGAGCGCGTGCTTAGGATGGTGGCGGGTGCCAATGTCGACAGTTTTATTGACGGAACTTCCGAATTGCTGGGCCTAAGGCACGAGCACTCCAAGGCTGCCTATGAGATTTTAGCCCGTTACTCCTTGGACCAGGAATTCAAGGTTTGTCGAATTCCCCCAAATTCTGGGGGGAATAGCGCAGAGAGAAAGCGCGGATTTTTTACATTCTGCTGCCGTCTTGGTCGGTACGGTTAAACCCCTCAAAATTCAGAGGGACCCTTTGGTGGACAACAAAGCGCCGATGTTGTGGCGGGTGGGCGAGCTGAGGGAACGCTACTGGACATGGTCAGCAAAATCGGTTGGGATAGCACGTCGGGCCAAAGACACGTTCCGACAAAAATGGGTTAATTGGGTCCTCTCCACCTTCAGGATCCACCATCCCTACGACGGCGTGCTTCGACTCTTCGAGTCCGAGTTGTTGGAATGGCTGACCAGAACTGTTGGCTTTGACTTGCTTCCGTCGTTATTCAACTTTTTCCCTTTGTTCAGAAGTGGTGGGTAATTCCGCTGCTTTGGTTGCCCGTCGTCTCGGTTTTTTTCTTTACGGGCCTTCCCCTTTTGCGAGAGGATTTCGGTCTGAATTGCGCAAAGAATGCAATTTTTATTTCATTTTCGAAGGTCCCTTCGGCGGCATGTTTTTGGGCTTTGCCCTCTTCTGCGCGGGCTCTTTGGCGTGGACCCTTCTCGAATATTCGCTTCACCGCGGGCTCTTCCATTGGCACCCAAACCCCCAATCCTACAGACAAATCACACTTCACTTTCTGCTGGTTTCCCCCAAACTTGTCCATTTTCTTGCATAAAATCACAAATTTTCAGCACGGCCTCCACCACAAAACTCCGATGGACTCGGATCGCCTTGTTTTTCCGCCGGCCGCCGCTTTGCTTATCGTCTGCTTTTTCTACGCCATTTACCGGATCCTCCTCCCATTCCCCGTAAAAGCCGACGGCTAACGAAATGAATAACCGTTAATTGATTCCCCGACAGTTTTTCTGTTGCTTTTCGAGCGGAAAACTCTTCGGTTACATTGTGTACGACATTAGCCATTATTACTTGCACCATGGAAGGCCCGAGCCGAACAGCAGATGGCATTATCGGAAGGTTGGTTGACATTTTTGAGGGATTGCAATTTTCTTAAATGATTGGTTGTTTTAAGGTTTATCACCACAATCATCACTTCAAAGACTCCGACTCCTCTTTCGGCATCTCTACTACATTTTGGTAAGTGAGTGAGTGCCGTCTTCGAGCCGAACACTGTCAGAAAGCCTAGCTTTTAACGCATACGAACAGCATTAGGCATATTGGTCAAAAATAGCCATTTTGCCTGAGCTCCTCTGTCCGTCGCTTTTCCTTTTTATATTTGGCGTTTTCAGGGACTGCGTATTCGGCACGTTGGGTGTCGGGGCCATGTGAATTTTGAAAAATCAGAACTTGCAAATAGTCATTTAGCCCGGGCCTGTACAGAACGCAAAAATTTTTGAAATAACTTCGCACATTCTCTCTCAATTTGTCATTGAACATTTTTTATTCTTTTTTGATTTCAAATAAAGATTTTTTCATTAAATCTTCTAATGGGAGATTTTTTTGGTGCTGCCGTCAAATACAAACCATGCGCCACTATTTGAATCGCCACCATCAGCTTGGTTGGAAATAACTTTTTGAGCCTTGTCCGATTATTTAGCGGTTTACAAATACGTTTTAAACATGTCCATACTTCCGAATTATATTTAATGTTTGAAAAAAGTTATAGTTTTTGTGTGGCGATGAAACGAAAGGCCCCGGTGGAGACCCATAGTGAGCTTCAGACCAAATAAAATTCAGAAAAGAAGTTTCGGACACGGACGTTTGAGTCCGCCGTGAGGAGTAGAGATCGTTTTGGCCCCAAGGATCTTTGTAGTTGTTCGGATAATCAGCTAATCAGCTTGGGCCGGGCAGGCTTTTTTCCGGGCGCCCCAAAAAAGGCCGGACGGATTTCCGGGCGGGCTTTTTTAAATTTTTTTGTCAGGGCGGGCTTTTTTTTTAAATTTTTTGCGCTCGTCTATTTCGAGATTTTTCGAGCCTAAAAGTAGCAGCCCTGCTAATATAACTGTGCGATGTAGAATATTTCATTTTCTTTATAATGGTTTGGCATTCTGTTGGATGTTAATTTAAAAGAATGAACTACATGACAATGACAATAACCCGGGCGGATTTCCGGGCTTTTTAAATTTTTTTTTGTCCGGGTGGCATTTCCGGGCGAATACCGGGCTTTAGCCCGGACCGAATATTTTCTAGTCGGGCGCTCGTCCGAACCCTAGATCTTTGTGCCCCTAATGTTTCTCAAAGGGGAGTTTGGCCGCCAATTGCCAAACAATTTTTTCAGAATCTTTTTTAAAATGAACTATTATATAACAAAAATAATAATTCAAATACAACAATTGAAAAGTTGCAAGAGGCTTAGGGATTCGTTAGGCTTAGGCCTACGGACCCGGACGATTCAGCGCCGGTTATGCGACATTTCAGTGCCAATTTAAAAAACTATGCGACTGAAACGGAAGCACCAAAATTGAAAGCAAAAGCTATAAATGGCGAAATTCTTCGAATCTCTCTTGCAGGCTCGCTGTTGAAGGACCGCCAGCGCCCTTTCATTTTATTTTATCCGGCTTTTGTGATTTAAAAATCGTTTTTGTCTTAATTTTCAAACAAAAAACCGCTTTAAATACTCAAATTTTATTTTCTATTGACGAATTCTATTCAGTGCATTAAATAACATATTTCAGACAATTTTTAAAAATAAATATTTTCCACAAAATTATACCAAAAGGGTCCCCCCTATGGTTTTGCAAACTTTGAAGAGCCATAACTTTCTTCAAAGTGGTTTCCGCGCAGAAATTTCAGCGGATTCGTGCTTAGGTGGCTGACGGGGTACTGTCGGAATGGATGGGTATGCAAAGAAAACGGAAGTGTCTCCGATTCGTTGTCCATTCGTTACTCCCTTTTTTTATTCAGTGGAAATGTGGATGAGTTCATTCTTCCGTTTTTTCCACAGTCGAAGCACATTCTCTCTCTCAAATTGAAGCAAAAATATTAACAAAAACAACAACAACAACAAAAGAAGAAGAAGGGACGGACAATGTAACTTCATCACAATTCATTTCTTTCAGTTGTATTTCCATTCGCCGTCTTCCGCCGTCTCTTCAACGCCCTGTACGGTTTTCGGATGTCCAGCCGCCTTCTACGGGCCTCTTTCTTGCGCTCGTGCCTCCGCTGTTTGTCGACGAGGGCGGCCACCGGATCGGTCACAAAAAGGGTCTAAAAGCAAAGGCATTTTGTCTTTAAAGACGACTTTTGGAATGTCGACTTTTGCGTCGCTTTTACGGCACTGGACCCGCTCCGTTCGTTCCCGCTGACACTTGGCCAATCTGCTAGTAAACTCCCGGTCCCCAATTCGTCGTCTCAGCTCACCGCCAACTTCCACCGCGAGCGAATGAAGCTCTTCCGTGTCTTAAATAATTTATATCGCCATCGATGGAAAATGCTATAAATGTTAACGCTTTTCGTCAGTTAAAATCTCGCAGAATTTTAGAATAAGAACACGTTCAAAATGATCCCTCACAATTCACCCCGCAAAAAATTACATTTCGAAGATTTTTTGCTCATTTCACGATAGATGATAGAGATGAAATAGGAGCAGAGATGACTAAACTGCTCGGAAACGACAAAAGGAATATTCACGGCCAAAGCACCAATCAGTTTGAAGATTGTAAGACGCTGTAAAAAGTGCAGAGAATTGTTTGGGCGGTGATTCGAAAGTCACAAAAATTACTTTTCTCGCACTGTCCGATTCTTTGACCGCTTCAGCCCAGCAAAGTTTTGACAATTTTTTGCACGTCAATTCAAAGTGAGCGCCGCTCAGCGACGGCATTAAATGGGCCAACGAACGGACGGCCTGCAAAAGTTGTAAATATAATTATTAAACGCGGTTTGGAATTGAAAAGTGAACGATCAAAAGTATTCAAAACTCTAAAAGAAGGTTGCCAAGGTTCATTCTCACTTGTTCTGCCAATTCATTGTCCCAACGTCCCCCGCCATTCTGCCGAACGTTTTCTCCGTCCTCTTCTGTCTCCTCAACAACCGCATCCCCCGCGTTCAATTTTCTTCTTACAATTTTTCCAGGGGGTTTAGGATCGATTTGTGCAATCAAATTGAGGCAAAGGCTGCAGAGGGGCGAATAATCCAATGACGGGTCCTCGGCACTTAAAAAATAACAATTTCTTAAAATTAAATTCCAAAATCGAACCCTTGCCCACTGAAGTGTTTCACAATTTCCTCTCGACATTCGGTGTGTTCGGTTAATTTTGAGACAAATGAACCGGCAGCAAACGAAAGCGGCAAATTAAGTGCATTTCGTTGACACCGACCCAAACAATGATCCAAATTAACTGAAAAAGAAGTAAATTACTTACTTATTCTTAAATAACCTTCTACCAAAAAATTGTGGCCAAATCGTTGTCTTTTGACGGCGATTTGTGGGAGAGATTTGTTCGTCAAAATTGACGCTTGTTCGCCTGCATTTGGAGGAGTGTCGATTTCTGACCAAAATTTGGTCAACTTTTTGCGATATTTGAACAGAAAATAATTCGGCAATGAGATCCTTCGGCGCTCTGTTCACAATGCTTTGAAATAGCTCACAAAGTGCCAATTTGGTCATGTCAGACTGAATGAAGAAAATAAATTAAATTTTAATTATTTTATAACCAAAAGTATTATTCCCCACCTGATCAGCAAAAAGTTTTGTGGAAATGCTGAAAGAGTGACACGCCCTCTGCACAATTTGTCTGAGGTGAGTGGGGCCAAAGTGTTGGCATTCGGAGGCGATAAATTGGCTAAATGCGCGCCAGGCCAACAAACGGATTGGTGGCTGAAAACAATTTGAAAAGTAACGGTCATAAAAGGGCAAAATGCCGTCCATCCCTACGCAAAATTTAATTTTCTGAATTTGAATGCCTTTTTGGCCGCCAACCAATCGTTGGTTGCTGCCAAACAATCGCTAAAGGCTGATGGCGTAACGGAACAAAGCAAACGGCGGAGAGCCAAAGCGACAAATTGGCGACAGCGGACGCTGTCGTCGTTAAGCAGACGGACGCACAGCTTCAGATGGACTAGCAGAGCGTATCGGGCATTGGCCTCCTGAGGGAGGGAAAAAGGAGAAGTTGAGAAACCCAATGCCAATCAGAAGGCATAGAAAAAGCTCAGAATAGAGTAGAAGACTTAGGACAAATTAAAACAGACTCTCGTTTAGTGTCTTTGGGCCCAATTAAAGTTTCGGAAATAAAAGTTCATCGCACCTCCGTGAACTCGCTGATGATGGAATGGACCATCTCCAGCGCGGACAGTCGTCCCTCCTCCAATTCGTATTCGCATTGGTTGAGGAAAAAGTCCATCCATCGTTCGTATTGGCGTTGACCTCGCGGATGGACGGTGAGGTAAAGGAGAACCGTCTAAAAGTATGGATTTAAGTCTTTTAATTAAAAAGTGAAAAAATAATGACGAATGAATGGCACCTGTCGGCACTGACTGCGAATGTTGGCAGAGGGCGAAGTGATTGCCAACTCGGAAAGATACGTGACGATGTTGGTGAGCTGAATCAGGGATATATTCTACAATGTGCGATAACCACCACTGACGCTTTTGTCTTCGATTTTTCGTCCGATGATTGCCTTAACCAAATTGAACGCTGTCGTTTGTTTGTGCACGTCCAAAATGTCCGTCTCCACGTAATTGAACAGCAGTTGGAGCCGGTCACCGTTGAGCAAAGTCGGCGAGATGTTTCTGATCACTTGCGTAAAACACTAAAAGCGAAAAAAAGAGATGTGTTTCCATGTTTACATAAAATATCAATCGATCGGTTTGTCCAAATGAAATTTTCCTACTTTAAAGAGTTGCTGTTGCAATTCGAGCACATTGGACCGATGTCCCGCACTTCCAACCGAAGAATAATCGGCCAAGAGCACAAAGAAAAGGTCAACCAATTTTTCGATGCGTTCGTTGGCCAAAAAAAGTTGCGGACATTTAAACAAATGAAGCAATGCGCGAAGACTCAGGGCAATTATCTGATCAATTAATTAACAAATCTCTCAAAATTCCATTGCTATTGCGTGTTTTAACCTTGTCGTATTTCTGTTTGAGCGCTTCAATGAGCAAAGGCACAAATTGCTCCAACAACGGCACAATTTGTTGCAGATCAAAAGCTTCCGATTTGTCCTCAAAGATTTTGTCTGAAAAATGCGTTACAAATTAAATTCGTATTCCATATTTTTCCAATCCACTTTCAAAAATCACACACCGTTTTTTATATTTTCTTCGTCGAATTTGTCTCTGTTGTCATGTTCCTCCTTCTCGTCGCTGTTCCCCTCAACCTCCCCACTGCTGGGCAAAAGGTGGCGAAGTTTGGCGAGTTGGTCGACCAAAATTTGGAGTGCAAATTCAACAAAAATGTGCACTTTGCTTTTGACTGCCACCCGTTGGATGACGCCCAGTCGTTTTGGTTCGGGCGGCAGCAACAAACAATTGACAGGACGACGACCAACCGCCGTTGACGACTCACCGTTCATGTGACTAAAGACCAGAAAAGAAAAGTTAAAATTCGTTGAACTTTTGACTAAACGTAAATCATTCTGTCGTTACCCCAGACGCCGTTCGTCAGCACTCATCAAACGGAGATTTTCTTCAAACAGTCGCAGTGCCCATCGGAGCTGTTCTCGACTGCCAATTGCCGCATTTATGCGCAGTCCAACGTTCAATGCTCGCAGCCAATCGGCCAATTTGCGCACCGTTTCCGAACGCGAATTCGCATTGGCAATGTCGCGCATCACAACAAAAACGTACTGCTCCAAAAGGTCCAATTTGGCCACGAAACGGCCCACTATCGTCAGTGTGTGACCCGTCCGTTTGCCACTCGCCCGCGCCTCAGGCACTCCGTGTGAGTCGGAACGACGGTCCACATCACCTCCGGCAGTGCCATACTTAAATTGACATTTATTAATTACTATAATTTGGTTGAGATTTAAAAACAATTTGAAATTGATTTGTGCAAAAAGTTTGTTTCCAAATGCATTTAGCAGCAATCTTCAAAAATAATTGATCGAATTTCCAATTTCTCCTCAAAAGACGAAAATCAAAATGCCTTGTCGTTATTGCTCCCAAATGTCTCCCATCGGCAAACGTCCACCACTTCCCTCAGCACCGGCTCCATGTCCCCGTTGGCCAAATGGCCTTCCAACGCCCCAATCAGCGCGTGCACTGTGACGACCATTACGTGCATTTGGTAGCCTTTGTTCAACGCCTGTTTGACCTCACGGAGCACAAACGGAAGTTTGGCGGGGCCCAGCAGACAAACCATTTGCTCCAACAATTTACGCGCGTTTTGGCGAGTGCTTGCCGACCTGAAGTAAACGACAAATGAGCAATTTTAATACTTCCACGGAGTAAGAAGTACCTCGACATTAGCAAATGTTTGAGAAAAAGTACGAGCCCATGCAAATGCTGTTCCGCCACATGTGGTGGAAGCCATTCGAGCAATTTGACGACCGCCAAAGTCAGCGGAGCCCGCAACAGTTTCTGCTCCTCCAAGTCCCAGTTGCTCTGCCAATTTGGTTAATTACAAAAAAGCTAATTTGAATTTAAAGAATTAGTAAAATCTTATAAAATGATTAATTTGTTCGAAAAAAGGTTGGACCAACCCCCGGTTTATTAGCGCCGCTCCAATTGTGAAGGCATTCGCGCAGACGCGGCAACAACCGTCCTTTAACGACAACAAATATTCGCCGTTTCTCTTTGTCCTCGGATTTTCCTCTGCCGTCACTTTCCTTTTGACCACTTTCTTTCTGTTGTTCATCACGTTCTGCTGCTTCACCTTCGTCGTCTTCTTCCATTCTTTCGACATTGCCTTCGGCATTTCCGACTTCTCTTCCTCCGTTATATTTTCCGCGTTTTTTTTGATCGCTAATTTGCAAATGTCGCAAATCAAAATGAAACGCATTCAACACGGCGCTGACCACTCGAATAGCTCCTTTGGTGCGCTCTTCCTCAACGGTGTCTAATTGGCGCAAGAAATGGTCCAACATCTGACAATATTTTGGCCAAGGAGTTCGACGAAGGATGGAGGAGAAGAGATGGAGGGCCTGATCAGAAAGCGCCGATCGGTTGGGCGCGGTATCCATCAGATAGGGCTGCACAATGGGCACAATGAAACGCAGCAGCGGAGAATGGCCGACCGAAAGCTGAAAGTTCGGAGATAAAAGCAGGAGATTCATTTTATCCATCCGAAAACCCAAATTCATTAGAAATTTACAATATTAATTACTCACTTCCCCACTGTTCAGACGCTCAGCAAGTCGGTGGAAGGCACGTTGACGGCGGTGGAGTTGAATGTGCATTGCGCACTCGAAGAAGTCGATGTCGGGATCGATCACAAATTCAGCGGACGCCGGTGCCATTGAACCGATTATAAGCCGAAACGATGCCAATTGAGGTTCGTTGGGGAAACAGCGGGCAAGGCTCGCAAGACATTGGATGAACTCGTGACGAGCCGACTGAAAAAATTGGGCGGACATGTTTTGAAGTTAAACAAATCAATTCTTCGGTACCCATGGACCCATTTCAAGCTAAAACCCCTGGAGATGGTCTTCGATTGGGTGCCCTATTGAGCAGAGGCATCGTACCCAAGGGTGGGGCTACAGCTCCCCCCCCCCCCCCTCCGATATTCAATTTGTATTGGAAAGGATGGTGAACCTCGTCTTCAACGGAAGCGCGCAAACCACGCAGAATAAGCGGAATGAAATGGGAACGGAGCATTCGGACGACGTCAAAATTGCCTTTGGCCGCGGTTGGGGGGTCAGCGACGAATTGGATCAGCTGACGAAAAGTGTTGGCGGCCGTCCCTCGAAGCGAAATATCCGAATTCTGTCGAAAATTGTAATTTTATCAAAATGTTGCCGAATACCTGCAGCATCGAATAGACGTGCGAATGTGCCATCAACGGAAGAATGTGGGCGGCACCGTCTTCCAACAAAACATGCCGATTCCGTTGTTCATACCAATCGTGAAGCCGCAATAATGCCTTAATGGGAACGGGTTTAAGAGTCCAGACTCGACTTTGTTTAAGAATAGGTCAGCCAGTAACTGTTTTATTTCATCTCGAGTCTTTACCCCCCGCCCACCCCCCAAAAAATCAATTCACTTCGCATCGTCTGTCCGCGTCCGGATCCTCAATTCGACGCAAGTCCCAACTCTCCAATGCCTCCAAAAGCTAAAATGACTTTTTTGAATAATTAAACTTTGGTGAAATTTGAGACATCAATCAAATTCTTAGCGCCCGACGGAAGACACGGATTTTCTCGGATGGAAAAGGCCATTTGGGTGAGGGCCCAACGGAGTTGGCGACCCTCCAGATGGGAAAAGAGTGAAGAGAGACGACTGAAAGTTATGCACAATCGTGTTGCTAATGTAAATTTCAAAAAAAAAACAATGAACTGACGCAACGGCATCTAGCGGATCCTCCAAATGCGGAGCAAGACGTCCGAGCGTTGCCAACACAACGACGGCTCTGTCGGGCCTTCGCTTGAGCATCAGACCGTTTTTGGATGTCACAAATCGGAGCAAAGTATGCGCGAACATGGAGGCCAATTCCGGCCGCTGAATGTGCGAGCTGAGTCTTAAATTCTCGGAATTATCAAAAATCATTAAAAGATTGGGGGGGGGGGGGGACTGACCGACTCAGAAGATCAAAATAAATAGTCGGAATTCGGCCCATCTGGTCGGAGACTTTGCTCCCAAGCTGTTCACCGGCGGTGTTGACAAAATGTGACATATATCCCAAAATTTTGTCCAATTGACCATTGGACAGCACCAAACTGACACCAAATGCCGGTGGAATGGCATTCATTTCGGGCATTTCTAATGGAACTTGAGGAAGAGCGGTGATCAGATCGGCTGCAGAAGACTCGGCGATTTTGGCACTTTCCAACGTATTTTCGTCATGCTGAAAAATAAAATATAAAAATATTAAATCCAATCACAAAACTACCGAATCAAGCATTGAGCAAACAACGCGCAAAATATCCATTTGTATCGTTGATTTTGTTGCGGAAGAGCGGAGGAGGAACAGCTGATCACAGAGAAGTGCCATCGGAGTGGTGACAATTGAATGGCAAATGGAGTCGGAATCGGCAAAATCGATCGACAATGGCACATTTAGCAAAGGAAAGTATCTAATTAGGAATTGTTTTTATAATGATCGAAATTTTATATAGGAAAACCCGAAAAACCTGTTTATTTGTCCCCAGGTGCAAAAGAGGCGTATGGCTGAGACGGGCAGAGACAAGCATTTAGAGGTAAAAACTAAAAAAGACCAAATTAAATTTTAGCCCGGGGGCATTTTTTTACCTCTTCCCTCATTATGATCGCTTATCAGAGGGCCAAGAAATTGTTGGAATAAGCTGTGAAACGCCGAAGTCGGCAAATTGGGGCGTGACTGAAATGCACGGAAGAACTGAAAAAGAAAATATTAAAAAGAACAATTAATTTTAATAGTAAAAAACCTTTATCAGAGTGAGAAAAAGCACTTTGCGTAAACTCTTCAAGAATCGCTCCATCGATGCCGTGCCATCGCCATCCATTTGATTCTGAATTAATTTGATCAGAGTAAAGAAAAAACGTGGCGCTTTCGCAGCGATTTCTTGAATACCAAAAAAAAATTTTGTTTTTTCTATTTTGATCAAATTTTCCAAAACAAAAAGTCCTTACAACACTCAACGCTTTTCCCACCCCCCCCCCCCGGCGTTGCCATTCAACCATTACAATTGCCTCTTTTTGACGAAAACGTTGTGAAGAATGCTGCAGCAAAATGCGCGCTATGAGAATAATGGAGGCGAAAAGAAGTGCCAATTGGGCGTCGGAAAGAAAAGGGCCAAGGAAATGGAAAACATCCGAAAGTGAGCCGAGAGAGCTGTGAAAGGATTATTAATTATTTTTTACATTTCAGGAAAAATTGGACGCGACAACCTCTTGAGTTTGTTAAGCGACACGGATCGAACAATGTCCATTTTGGAGTCCACCGAACTGAACGCCCTCTCCAGGCCGGAGATTGTGTCATTTTCATCGTTTGTTTCTTAAAACAATTCATAAGGGTTGAAAAGCACTGATTGGGCATGCCAAAGAAAGAGAAAAGTGGGCCAAAGATAAGCTGGAGGAAGAGGCCAAGTTCGTCCGAGTGGCAATTGGCCAAAAACCGGAAAATGGCGAGTCGTTTGTTTTTGCCGCGCGTGGCGACGTGCGTGTGGAGAGAGCCGTAGAGAAGCCTAAAAAGAGTGTATTGAAAGTTTAAAATTCATATGCTATCGAGCCTTATCAAAACAGGGATCAGCTCAGGACGGTGTTGATCCGTCAAGGAATGCTCGTCCAGCAGATCGTCGGCGTCTCTTCGGTTGTCAACCACAAAAAGGACTAAATGGTCTCTGAGCTGTCGCGGGTCCAACAGAGCCTCGAGATGCGTCCTACGAAACAAATTGAATTAATTGATAAAGTCAAAACATCGGCTAGCAAACGGCGGATCTTCTAAAATCCACTGCCACCGCTCAATGGCCATAAATAAAGCTTTAGAGAAGATTAGAAATTTACAGCACTTGTAAGGGGTTAGCCAGGCGTATTTGTAGGTGAACAGGCAGCCAAGCGCCGCCCGTTGGACTTCCGCCTCATTGACGAGAAGAAGCTGAAGAGGGAGGGAAAGGTGGCGATTAAACAATAAAATTGTTTGAAATCCTCCCATTATTCTGTTCAAAATTGACCTCGTAATAAATGTCGTGAATTTCTCTCTCTCTAAAAACGCCCCGCGGATTGGAGAAGCGTCCATAAACGGCCAAAAGGGCTTTGATCGCTTGGACGGCGTTACGACGACCGACTCGAAATCGCAAAGGTTTCACAGCGGCGCTAAACGAAGAAGAAATGGGCAATTAAAGAAAGTTGTCCAAACACTTCCATCACCTTTTCTTTCCTGTTTTGGGACAAAAATCCTTTTTCGGGGATTCCAAATTGTCGTCATCAGTATCCACAAAGTCGTTTTGTCTCTCTTTGCCTCCATTCTCTTCACATAATTGCTGAGCTTCGCTGTCCATTTCGCCTTTGACGGGTTTGGAGGATGTCGTAGGAAAAGGCTCATCGAATTGCATAAATTCGTCCCTAAAAAAGTCCAAAATATCGTACTTCATACACTACGTTTTGTTGGGTAGTAAAACTTTTTGACCCTTTCCAATGGTAAAAGTTTGCCCAACTCAATTGTGACCGTCTTTAATCCAATTGACCTGTACAAAGTTATCAATTTCGGGGACAAATAGCGCGTGCGCAGTTCGGGTCGGGCGGAAGGCAATTTGCCCAGAAGTCGCAACAGTTGAACACGGAAAGAGCCAAAATTGACTGAAACTTTACGGTACTTTCATTAAACTAAGCAAATAAATGATTAAATCCTTTTTTATAAATACTCTCCCATCCCTTCGGAGCTGCTTTTATTCTTTAAAAATGACAAAAGGTCAATTTAAGGCCTCATTTAAATACCTGTCGTCTTACAGCCCACAGTGTTGTCCATTTCGTCTTCGTTCCGACCGTTTTGCTCCTCCGACAATGCGTCCCATGCAAAATCCAAAGCAAAACCTTTAAAAAGACAAAAATATTTCTGCAAATGCCCCTTTCTCTTCGACATGCCGAAACAATCCCAAAACAAGTCCAACGATTGGGCGTAAGATTCGATGCTTTCCGTCAACAGTGGCCAAAAAAGGGTAAACCGTTCATAGAATTGGGCCAACAAAACGTCAAGGACCAACTGAAAAAGACGGGTTGAAATCTTTTTTATTCATGTTTAAGATACTTTTTCCATTAATTCCCGAAATGCTTTATCTTCGGACGGCAAAAGTGCCAAAAGGTTGTTCCTCTTCAAACGCCGAAAAAATTGGGCCCGTTGGCGATAACTGTGGAAAGAGACTTCACATTGTTCCGCCTCGATGAGTATTCCAATCGGATTTGCGAGCATTTTTGCCTAATTCGAATTTAATTTTTAACTCTTTCGGTTTCAGTCAAATGTTGCGCACATTTCCCAAACTTTCTGAGCCCGAATTTATTGCACAACCGCCGAAAGGCCACAATTGGAAAAGCAATTGTAGCGACCGTAGTCGAACAGAGCCAAAAGGGCTTCGCAGCGACGGCCTCAAAAGGGTGGCAAAACGTAGAAACCATTCATCGGTAGAAGCCGATGGGGGAACTGCCTAAAATTTACGAATATTGGGCTAAACAGTCAGTGGGTGGGTTGACTGTCAGAAATGAGACAATTTGGTATTAAGTTGTGTCCAAAAAACCCTTTTCCCAGAAGTCCTTTAGCCTATGGATAACCAACCCCTTCATAGGACGCATCCAGCTGATCAGCGCCATAACTCTCAACCATTTTCCGCTTCTCCAATAATGCGCAAACCGTGCGAAGAGAAAATTCATTCTGGGCATTCAAACTAAAAAGTAATTTAAAGAATAAAAATGCAATGCAAATAAACGCAGCACACCTAATAAATTGGAAAAGTTCGGCTAACGTAAGTCCATCCATTGTTGAACTGTCAAAACTTGAAAAAACTCGATAAAGTGTATAAGTACTCAATTCGATAATTCTCAGTGACTTTGTTAAGTCAGTTTTTGTACCCATAATGTACAAAAAATGAAAATAAAAAATCAATTAGAACAAGCACATGTTTATGAAGTTTAGTGAGAAAAAAAGGGACAAAACGATAAAAAAAAGTCCAGAAATAACAAAGAGAGTGAATCGGCATACAATTAATACTATAGTATCACAAATTAAAGAAGTTCTCCAATTCTCTCCGGGCGTCCAACGACCGCAACTCCAAAATGTCAAAAAGATCACGTCGAGGCTCAAACTCCTCCAGTCCGACCAATGTATTGTTGGTACTGTGTGACTTTTGTATTGGAATGCCATCTAAAAAGTAAATATGTGGACAACAAAAAAGGTTGATTTCATGCCGCCAGTCTGATGTCTGTTTTCACATCAACAAAAAATAATATTGGAAATTGTTCGAATTTGGGTTCGGGGTTCGAAATGGAAGCCAGGTTCAAATTCTACGACTCAGAATAATTAAAAAAATTGTTGCCTCATAACCGATAATTACCCCCAATGGAATAAACATGCTATTTACTCTGATCAGATGAAGTGCCAATGTGAGAAGTGCTGGCCGAACTTGTGGACATCGGAACCGGCCTCAGCAGAGGTGAAGGCGCAAAATGGGGCGGAAGGTTGGGTTTTGAGACGTTGGGAGACGATCTAACGTCCAACAGAAAACTCCTCTCCTTCCGGCACTCTTCCAATGGATGGTCGGGTCCATTTGGAGAGACTGTCAATTACAAAATTTATCAGTACTGTTTCCTTGTAACGCGAATTTCCATTAAATGTTTCGAAACTCGCTTTTGATCAGTTCCATTTAATTGTATTTAATTACTAACCGCTGCCCCCCTCCCAACTTTCTGAGTGTCGCCATTCTGTCCGTCCGTTCTCTGTACCCTTCTCCTCCTCGATTTGCTTTTGTCGCAATTTGTTCTGGGCTTTCTCCGCTTCTTTGTTCCTTTCGAGTCGCTCCTTCTCCCATCGGAAAATGGCGGTCTTTTCGCGTTCGAATCTATACTGAACCGACGCATTTCTTTCAAAATATTCATTTAATAAAACTTCATATTTTCTCAGCGGCGGAATGTCAATTTGAGGCACCCAAACGGTGGGCGGAGGGTAAAAGGAAGGCGGAACTTCCATAGGCAAATCAACGACAAAATCTGTGTAAAAGAAAGAGCGAAAGATGGCAGGACAAACGGAACCATCAATAGTCGAAAGTATTTATGTACCTGTTGGCACTTGACAAAAACTCATCGGTTGAGCAAAACAGCCAAATTTCTCAACGATCTAAACAAGCAAAAAATTCATAAAAAAGCCATAGACAATAATTTTAGCTTCCAAGGAGGTCTGCGGTACTGATTTATATGTAGTCGCAGCCAGATTTTAGAAAATTTGGTCGGATTTCGGTCTAAAAGGGACTACGGGAAGGGAGCGGGACGTTTCGGCGCAGACCTTTCAGCAATAGGGTTGTCGCGGTCCCGAACCGAACCGGGATTTTTTCGGTTCGGTCCCAAGATATTCGTTGCCTATTCAAATATTTTGCAAAACTCCGTCCCTTCCAACTCCGTCCCCGACTCACCGAAGCGCCGTTGAATCCGAAAGCTAACCGCGAGAAGGTCGTTCTGTTTCCTATCGTTCAGATTTTTGTGCTTCTGAACCTTAACAAAGTTTATTTTTTTAGATGACTCAAATCATGTTCGAGACGTTCGACACGCCCGCCATGTACGTGGCAATGCAGGCTGTGCTGTCATTGTACGCTTCCGGACGTACCACAGGCATTGTGCTCGACTCGGGTGACGGTGAGATTTTTTTGTTGTATAAATGAGCATTCCGAAAATTCCAACGAAATTTTTGTTTTTTTTTTTGACCAATTTCAACCCCCCAAGTGGTATGGTACGGTAATCATTTATTTTTTTGAAAAAATAAGATTGCCTTTTCAAAGTTTGATCAAAATTGTTTCTAGGGGTATTCGGGGGGCGTAGAATGCAAACTGGCCTCCGTTTGGACCAATTCCGAATCCCAAACCCGAATTCGAACAATTTTAGAAAGCTCTAAATGTGCCGTATATAAGCTTAACATATCGATTTGAATTAAATTTAATTTATTCGGCACATTTTAGAGCTTTCAAATAATGCCGATTATATTTGGTCTCGTTCATTTTGAAAAGAATTATAAAGGTTAAAAAAGTTCAAAATTTCCTCGGTGGCGCCTATCGGGACCGCCGTCACCCTTTAAAAATACGATGACGTATAAAAAAATACGAAAAAAAATGTTGAGGAAAAAGTGTACCAATTTTCGTGTTTTTTTTGAAAAACCCGTGAAAAGATCGGTAAATTTTAAGCGAGGGTTTCTTTCTTTTATGGTTTCACACAAAACTTCTAATTTTTTTTGTTTAGCATTTGTCAATGGTTCTTTATTTTTAGCGACAGTGCTAAATTTGGCATATTTATTTAATTTAACGACACAACAAACGGACAAAAAAATATGTGTGACGAAGAAGTTGCTGCACTCGTTGTGGACAACGGTTCTGGCATGTGCAAGGTGAAAAGAGTAAAGAGGGGGGGGGGGGGCAAAGGCAGGCAAAGTTTTAGTCGTTTTAGGTATTGATTCACAACAAATGGTCCCTCTGAATGCCAATCTGTATGTGTGTTTTTGATTTCAAAAAAAATCTTGGTGTTCTGGACCACCGAAATTATTTTTGAACCCGGTTTTTGAGGGGAGACACGATTTTGCCTGGTTTCCTAAATAATTCAGAAAAACAGTGAGTGGGGAGCAACTTTTTAAGCTCTTAAATTGAAGCTTCGAACACCCCTGGCTGGTGTCAGATTGTGATTCTTGCTTTCGAAAGCAGTTTTGAACCCCTTCTTTTTTTGGGCAAATGGAGTAAAGAGTTGAAACGGACGGAGGCGTTACTCTTTTAGGGTTTATCGCCCATTTGGAGGAATTGATTAATGTAACAGAAAGTCAAATGACAATTGTTGTGAATTTTTTTCAGGCCGGCTTTGCTGGAGACGTTGCGCCCTGTGCGGTGTTTCCTTCAATTGTGGGTCGTCCTCGGCACCAGGGCGTCATGGTCAGCATGGGCCAGAAGGACTCGTACGTGGGGGACGAGGTCCAGTCCGTGCGTGGCATCCTGACGCTGAAGTTCCCAATTGAGCACGGCATTGTCACCAACTGGGACGACATGGAGAAGATCTGGCATTACACATTCTACAAAGAATTGTGCTACCCAATGCCATTTCTATAAATTATTTTCTTTTGTTTAAGGCGTGTCGCCCCGGAAGAACATCCAATGCTGCTCACCGAAGCGCCGTTGAATCCGAAAGCTAACCGCGAGAAGGTCGGTCTGTTTCCTATCGTTCAGATTTTTGTGCTTCTGAACTTTTACAAAGTTTATTTTTTTAGATGACTCAAATCATGTTCGAGACGTTCGACACGCCCGCCATGTACGTGGCAATGCAGGCTGTGCTGTCATTGTACGCTTCCGGACGTACCACCGGCATTGTGCTCGACTCGGGTGACGGTGAGATTTTTTTTGTTGTAAAATGAGCATTCCGAAAATTCCAACGAAATTTTGTTTTTTTGACCAATTTCAACCCCCCACTTTCATGCTAAAGTTTTTTTTTTCAATTGGTTTTAATTAAAATGCGGCGTTTCAGGCGTGACGCACGCCGTGCCCATCTACGAGGGCTACGCCCTGCCGCATGCGATTTTACGTTTGGATTTGGCGGGCCGTGACCTGACAGACTATCTAATGAAAATTCTCACTGAACGCGGCTATTCGTTCACCACCACCGCGGAGCGGGAGATTGTGCGGGACATTAAAGAAAAGCTGTGCTACGTGGCGCTCGATTTTGAGCAAGTCGGTTTTTGTTTTAAACAATTGTTATTGATTAATGTTCACTTTTTTGCTTTTTTTAGGAAATGGTCACGGCTGCTTTCTCGTCTTCTCTGGAGAAGAGCTACGAACTGCCCGATGGACAAGTGATTACGGTCGGAAATGAGCGATTCCGTTGCCCCGAAGCGCTGTTCCAGGTCTCTGTTTTGTCATGCCCCCACCCAGAGGGACGAGGTGCTACGATCAAAAGCATTATCAATCATATTTAGGGGCATAAACCGCCAATAATTGTGTATGAATGAAGTTTAATCCTTTATTAAGCCGTCCTTCTTGGGCAGGGAGTCGGCGGGCATTCACGAGACGTCCTACAATTCGATCATGATGTGCGACATTGACATTCGTAAGGACTTGTACGCGAACACCGTGCTGGCAGGCGGCTCGACGATGTATCCGGGCATTGCTGATCGTATGCAAAAGGAGATCACCGCTATGGTGCCGTCCACGATGAAGATCAAAATCATTGCACCGCCGGAGCGCAAGCACTCGGTGTGGGTCGGTGGCTCCATTCTGGCCTCGTTGTCCACCTTCCAGCAGATGTGAGTACTAAGATTTTAGAACTCGGTTGACTCGGCGAATGTGTTGGGACTGAGTTAAAAACTGGCACTTTGTTCAGGTGGATCAGCAAAGCCGAATATGACGAGTCCGGGCCGTCCATTGTGCGCCGCAAGTGTTTCTGATGCGCGGGAGAAGAAGAGTGCTGAAGAATTGAGGCCGGGGAAGTGAGATCGGATGGACTGTTGAGGTATCATCTGCTTTTTTTTTTGTAAAAGTGTCCTCTTTTCCAAAATTAATTATTTTATTATTTCCTCCGCTATCCAACAAATCTCATTGACATATTTTTTACTGGTATAAGACGTTTTCTCTTCAGTGCGGATAAATCGCCAAAATTTAATTGTTAGGTGCGAAAAAAATGTACGTAAAAATAACAATAAAAGCATTAAAATTTGTTTTTAAATGGTAAAATCATCAATCAGTAGGGCTGTTAATTTTAGGCAAGAAAAATTGCAAAAGGCGCCTAAAGGGCACGAAATCCTATGAAGGATTTTGACAAAAAAAACAAGTCGAATTTATTTGTGAAAATTTAAAAAAAAAAGAGTGATCTTGGCAAGAGAAATTCAAATTTTATTACATTTTCTAAAAATTTTTCAAAAAATGCCCAAGTAGTAGGGGCAAAGTCTTTTTTACTTAAAATAGGTTTTTGCCCCTCTTTTAAAGTAGCAGCCCTGATCATAACTTTCTTCATAGTGGTTCCCGGCGCAAACTTTTTGCGGATTTGTACTCAGCTCGACGAAAGGAATCGATTGGTAGTATTTTATTTCGGATCTGAATCATTCCCACATAAGGTAGAAATATCCTGTGTGAACCCCGGTTTCAGTTTTTCTGGTGGTTTAGTGGTTCCGCTCCCAAAGCGGTTCCGGATTTTGGCGGTTTCGGGAACCGGTTCCGGAACCGGGAAGTCACTGTGTGTGAAACGTCCGAATTTGCACTACTGTGTGAAATGTCCAATAGCCTACAAATCTTTTAACATATTGAGTCAAAAATTTGAATATTTTTCTTGGCGGTGCCTATAGGTACCGCCGACCCCCCCCCCCCTTAAATAAGCTAAAAACACCAACACAAGCATGTGTGTGTGGTGTGTGCGTTTTATTTGCTCTCTTTCCACGTTATGTTTGTTCCTTTCCTTCGTTTCGCTCTCCATTCAATTTAAACAGCTGAAAAAACGGAGGGGGAGTCAAACAGGATTTGTGTTTCCACTTGGCTGAGTTTATGAGAGAAAGATGGGAGGGCTGGACGTTCTTCCCTTCGCTGTTTGCACATTCATTCATTCTTCGATTGCTTGTCACACACATGTTACCCTTGCCAAACACTCTTTCTCTCCCTTACCCCACGCCCGCACTTTGTGTATTTCACCCCCTCCCCCCCCCCCCCCCTCCATGTACGATGAACCATATTCTTTGTTATCTATTTCCCCCCCCTTCCTTTTCTTTCCTTTCCTTAATCCATCCGACTGCTTTTGAGAAAGCAAATCTTTACTATCAAAATAAAATTCAATCCATACATACCTCCCACAACGGCCAAATGTGTTTTGCTTCGAATAAAAGGCTATTGATTTTAATTTACATATTTTATTTCATATTGCGGAAATCATCAAAATTCAGGTAGAGCTAATACATATACAATAAGTCCAACGTGATGGAGACATTGTCATTTGTTCTGAGCGGTACCCGTTGAGTAGTAAAAAAAGAAAGTACGGGACGCGATGAAGTTATTGGACAATGAGAAGCTTGATGAAATCGCAACGGCGATTTCACGAAATGCGCAGGATCTGATGCTGGATGTCAGGTTTTGAACTATTCTATTCCAGGAAAATGCGCACCGGTGTTCAGATTGGAGTCTTATTCATGCAAAATGGTCACAAACGACAAAAAGGAATGGAAGAAAAGCATCAAATGTTCGGTGGAGGGCCGCGAGTTGCAGCCGCTTTCGCCTCCCGAAGACTTTTGTCTGTCAGTGTCGCCGCATTCTCGATTGAGGTGTGTTATTCGTTTTTACTCCCGTAAATTAGCATTAAACCCATTAGAAAACAGTTTCTGGCTACGTCTGTATTTTTAAGATTATTTTAGCTGTCCATGCCTCTCCCCAGTCCGCTAATTATAAAAAAACGTTTTTCGCTTTTCAGACACTTATCAGAAATGAGCAATTCCGGATGTTCTGACAACGATGCGGAGGAAGGAGGCGGTCAAGTTATTTTGGTCGGTGCCGTTTCGCGGCGGTGAGAAACTGCCGGATATGACCGATTTACTATTGGAATTGCAGGACTCTCTTTAACATTTCGGCGCTGCTTAACCAATGCTACCCGGATTATGACTTTTCCCAAACGAAAAGTGCTGCGTTCACCAACGTCAATTATCAGGTGCGTCGTTCGTACACAAAATTTAGGCTGAAAATTGAATTTGTCAAAGACTTGCTTATTTGGCATTTAAAGAATTGATTTCAGTTAATTGCTTATTTGGCATTTAAAGAATTGATTCCATTGAATTTGGATTTGAATGGATGTTTCATTTTGTTTTCCAAGGAGTGCATGACTTGTGTGGATGGAAAGTTGGTGGCCACCGTGCACAATTACAGTCGTATCAGAGACCACCTCTGGAAGACCGTTGATGAGGCAATCAAAGTGACCGAATGCAGCATTTACAGGTGGCCAAATCAAATCATTGCACTTTACGCGCCTCATTTGATTTTACAGTCCCAATATATTTGACTCAATTAAGGTATTAGTACTGATGGGTCTCCCATTTTCAAAAAACAAGTTAAAAAGCTCTTTCGATTGATTCGGTTAAGGTTGAAGCAACTTATTGCCCGGGTCATGGCGTTTTCTGCGTTATAGTAATGACTGATCAGCTCTAATCAAATCTAATTTCAGTTACATTCCGCGTTACAGCGCCGACCCATTCACGGAAGATGGCTGCATTTGGCAATTCAACTTTCTTTTCTTCAATAAGGCAGCTTTCTTTGATTAACTAACCAAACCTTTTTGGCCTTTTTATTCCTTTTTTTATTTTCGAATAACCGATTTTATGAATTTTTGTTTCAGAACCTCAAACGGTTTCTGTTTTTTGCCTGTCGAGCGCTGTGCAATGAGCGGAATGAGACGGCAATTGAAACGGACTTTGAGGAATCATTTGCGGAAGGTTTGGAAGAGCGATTGTGTTGGAGTGTGGGGGAGCAGAAGTGATTTTGCTGTGGCATTTAATTCCCTTCGAGTTTCTTCGCTTTGGGGGCGCCTAACGCTTCTGCCGGACCAAAAGTTGGTTCTTTTCTAATTTGGAATTATGGGGGGGGGGGGGCTAATAACCCACGAATCGCGGTTCTTTTTCAGATTTCGGTGTTGGGTTTTTCCTTATTTCAAAAGATTCGGTTTCTACTGAAAAAGTCTTTTATATTATTATTTATGAGATTTTCTATTTATTGGATTTTCACCTTATGGGGATGTCCAATCATTTTTTATTGCTGAAAATATATTTAAATGAATCGTTTAGCCCTTTTTCCTGACGTCACAACACAATGGCTTTGATTTGATCGCCCCCTCCGATGTCCCCCCAAACAATTCCCCCCCCCCCAATCCTTTTTTGTTCTTCCGGCTGCCTCTACTTACAGTTTTGAACCACAATATTTGCGTCCCAATTCGGATTTTTCAATATTGGTATACCTCGCCCATTGTTCCGTTCATTTATCCCAAATTCTCCACCATCGCTTTTCCCCTAATATTTGTTTTATTGGATTTGGCGATAGACCAATTTTGGATAAATCAATAAAAAGCGTTGAATTTACTTTCTGTCGCCATTTCTCTGCTCCTTAGTCACTGACTGTGTGTATTTTGTGACAAAAAATTAAAATTGTGAGCTTTTTCATAGCGTAACATAACAAAATTGTTGAGACTTTGCTTCTTTGACAAATTAAATTTGGGATAGGGCATAGCTATTAAATGGTTATGTACATAAATATAGGAATTTAATAAACTAAGAAATAATTCCATGTAAATGCGTGCCCTTTTCATGAATTTCTCTTCCTCGGATCGCCCGATATGCCAAAGCCTATTTACAATATCCACACTAATTAACCAATTCGACCCCCCCCCCCCCCCCATAATCCCATCACACTTTTGCTTGCTTAAGTTTTCTCTCTCCTCAACCGATCAGTGAATGCATCTCACCCATCCAATCGTCGATGATCAATTACTATAATTACCCATCATGCATCCCTTTGCCATTAAATGTACATTATTGTAAAAATGTGAAAAAAATACTGAAGCTGTCGATTGGAGGCAAACTTTACATATACTAATCCAAAAAAGAAAGAAAAAGCTATGAGAATGCTGGACTGAAGTCCGTTGCACATTTTGACCGATGGATTTTTGTCCTGACACGCTCAAAACTTTACAAAGTCAATTTTGTAGATTTTCTAGCGAGCTGAAACAAAATATGCTAATTAAATTTTTGTAAAAATGCGTTTAACTGCGGTAGCTTACTCCGAAGACCATTGCATTATTAAAACAGTTATTTGAAAAAGTTTTCTCTGAAAAATAAATTTAGAGAAAAATGTTGACAGGACGCAAAAGTGGTCAGAGTGCGGAGACGGAAGCATTGGCCGGCAAAAGCGTTGGGAGAGAGGAGGAAAGGGAAAGTCCGGGTGAGTGAATGGTGGGAGGAAGTGTAAAAATATGTAAAAAAGCACAAAATCAAATTGAACGCGGGGGGGGGGGGTTTTGTCTTCTTTCAAAAAACAAAAAAATGTTGGCATTTTGTGGAGCTTTCATCGATTAGACTTGGCCAAGGCGCCATCGGCGGATGAATGCCCTCCATCGACGGCACCGTGTCAGTACGCGTATTTGGACCACACGGCCGATGTTCAACTACACGCGTGGGGTCAATCGCTGGGCGAGGCGTTGGAGCAACTGACAATTGCGCTTTACGGTGTCTTTTTAGTTTCTGGCCAAACTGACAATTGGCCTAAGGGTATATGACCACCGAAATTGAGCGGGTGGAGCCCATCTACACAATGGACTTCTCCGCCTCGGGACATGACCTGTCCGCGCTGGTTTTGCCTTACTTTTTGGTGAAAATCCAACCGTTTCAGGTCTATAACATGTTGGACAACTGTCTCTACAGCTTTTCCGCTGAGCCCTTCTTCATTGGACGCGTTGCCAAAGTTTTGAATCTGAAAAAACCGGCGGGAAACACGGGGGAGGAACTTTCGGTGTAATTTATCGGATTTTTCCGCTTTAACTCTCTCTATTTTAGGCGCATATGCGAATTTGGGGCGAATCGTTTGACCTCCAAAAGCATCCGCCGGGCACAGAAATAAAAGCGATCACTTATTCAAATATGCAAATCATTCGGAAGGATGGCGTGGAGGAGGGCGGACGGAAGAAAGCCACTGGAGGAGAAGCCGTCGGATGGCACGGACGGACGGACATTTTTGTTATCGTCGACATTTGAGGGGGGGGGGGGGGCGAATGTTTGTTTGGCGTTTATTTCATTTTGTTGTTTTTTGATAATATTAACAATTCGCTTTTGAATGAATACCCTCCCCATCCATTTGAGAAAGCTATAAATTGTGTAAAATGCAACTGTTTTCAGTTGGCTTGCCTCAAACTCCCAACTTTACTTTGCTTTCACCGCGGGGCTTTTGCTTCATTTGGAGCACCGGGCATTGCCAATTTTGGCCATTTGTTACATTTCCGTGCCCTTCCCTTTCGGCGGTTTGCCCGCTCCGATGACCTTTTAAATTGCAAAATGGCCTCTCCCTTTTCTTCTCAAAATGGACATCCCCTCCGGCGAGAAGGAAAGTGAAAAGCGATAGAGAGAGAGAGGGAAAGAGAATTTTGTGGTGAAGAGACAGTGACAGAGAGGAAGAGAGTGGCGAGCAGAGAGACAAAGGACCAATTTGGTGCGCCTATTCCTTCCCCCCCAGCGACTTTGCTGGGGGCGACCCCCCCCCCCCCCAATTTCCCCGTCGGGGACATCGCCGTCCATTTTGCTGTCCTCCCCCCCCCTAACCAATAAATCCATAGGGGGGGGGGGGGGACTTTGGGTGAAGAGAAGAAATTATTTATTCGATCGCCTTAACGTCGGACGGTCGATGGTCGTCTATCGCCCAATGGACTGCCCCCCCAAATCCCTCCGCCGCTTCTAACAACAAAAATCCTCGCCCAAAACAACGAAAAAGAATTGGACGAAAAGCTTAAAATTAAGCATTTGCACGGATAATTGAGGAACCCGTCCACTCCAAAGCGAAACAATGCAAAAGAAACAAATAATTATAATTTTTCTAATTCAAATTAGATCAATTTTAGTCAAATTCCCCTCTTTATAAGCAAATAAAATGACGGCATAAGGCGACAAATTTATTCGTTTCACTTAAAAATGTACACAAAAATCGGCGCCTTTCTCTGTCCCAATTGGCGCCGCACTTTGGCACTTTGCCCTCTTTTGGCGGCGTTCTTTCACATTTTGCTCCCTTTCTTCTCCTCAACAGTCCAATCGCTATCAGTGCCAATCGAAGCCGGTAATTAAATAAATTTAAAATTGAATTTCAACCCAAAAATTATTCCCCCTTTAAAAGACAACATTTTCCTCTCCCCGGGCGTACAATCCTTTCGCTCTTTACTTGTCAACCAACGGCTTAGTTCCCTCTACGTCGGCTCCCGCGACCATTTCTTCCGTCTTTGGCTGTATAACGTCAATGACACTTCCTCCGCCGCTTTGGTCCATCCCCCAAAAATTCTTTCCGTTTTTTGAAAGAACTTTTTCCCGCAGTTTGCCCATCGGCAACTCCATGTTCGGCCGGAGGAGCGCGAGGAGTGCCTTCGGTTGGGGAACAGCGAAAGGGAATGCGATTTTTGGGTGATTTGGGTGAAATAACCGAATCGCCGATTTTTACAATGTTTTTTAGGTTAGAAACATTTTCTTGCGCAGCGACAACAATTTGTTGGTTAGAAAATTTAGGGAAAAAACAAAAAAATTTGGCCCATTTCCCCTCAGATTTGTGCCAGCCAAGCGATGAAGCCGCAGCTAAGCGTTTTAGACGGCCAATCGCTGGCGGAATTGGACGAGGCGCGCACTCAAATCGGCATTTGTTCTCAGCACGACGAATTGAACACCACCGCTGTCTTCTCTGGTGCAGCCAAACATTCAAAAATATAATTTTTAACAGAAATTTGTCTTAAGAGTCCGGCAACCCGGACGGACTTCCGGCACTTTATTCCGGCATCCGGACGGGACTGTCGCTGGAGAACCATTTGATCTACCGGCCGCCGCTGATGCGCGATGGCCGGGAAGTGCATCCGGCGCTGCGCACTTCCATTTACGACTCGAATTGGCTAAATGGTGGGGAAAAGAAGCCAGCCAATCGGATGGCAACGATGGGACCCTCCCCTCCTCAACTATTCCCAACATTCTGCCCCGAAGAATCCCCCCGAAGAATCCCGACATTCTGCCCCGAAGAATCCCCCGAAGAATCCCGACATTCTGCCCCGAAGAATCCCGACATTCTGCCCCCGAAGAATCCCGACCCCCGACATTCCGCCCCGAAGAATCCCGACATTCCACCCCGAAGAATCCCCCGAAGAATCCCGACATTCCACCCCGAAGAATCCCCCGAAGAATCCCGACATTCCACCCCGAAGAATCCCGACATTCCACCCCGAAGAATCCCCCGAAGAATCCCGACATTCCACCCCGAAGAATCCCCCGAAGAATCCCGACATTCCACCCCGAAGAATCCCGACATTCCACCCCGAAGAATCCCCCGAAGAATCCCGACATTCCACCCCGAAGAATCCCGACATTCTGCCCCCGAAGAATCCCCCGAAGAATCCCGACATTCTGCCCCGAAGAATCCCGACATTCCACCCCGAAGAATCCCCTGAAGAATCCCCCAAAGAATCCCGACCCCCGACATTCCGCCCCGAAGAATCCCGGTGCCCGACATACTCATCCCTGAAGGGTCGGGGACGAGCCCTGATTTATCAGAAAAGACGGAATTGATCAGTCGTCCATAATTTGTAATAAAAACAATTTCAATTTTCCATCAAAGAACCCCAATTCGTCGCCTCCCACTCCGTCGGGCCTCACGTGTTTTTTTTCTTTCGCGAGACGCTGACCACCGACTGTTACAATTGTCCTTCGGCTGGCACGGGGAAGGGGACGACGGTGTCGCGGGTGGCGCGCATTTGCAAGGCAAAATAAAACAAATTTTACATTTTTCCAATTTATGGAAATTTGCAGAATGACCTCGGCGGACGGCAAGTGCTGCGTCAAGTGTGGACATCGTTTGTGAAAGCGCGGCTGAACTGTTCCTTGCCCGGTGGTTTTTATTTCGACAGAATCCGTTCGTTTTACAATTAAAAATAAAACGTCAAACAAACTTTAAAATATAAAATTATAAAGAATCGGTCTCGAGAGTTGACGAATCGCTCACATCGGCCGAGGCTTCGACCTCCACCGGCGGCGACACTTTTTTCTACGCGACTTTCACCGCCGCAGATCAAAGCGCCCTCAGGGCATCCGCCGTTTGCGTCTTTTCACTGAGCGCAATAAATCAGGCACTTTTTATATGCTTTAGAATGTGCCAAAGTTGGGACTTTCTTCTCCGTTTGACCCCCCCCCCCCCCTAAATGGACATTACTTTCAGCTGTTCGACTCCGGCCTTTTCTTGGAGCAGTCCGTCAGCGGAAGTGGGAGCTGGTGGAATCCGACGCCGGCGGATCAGATGCCGACCAGCAGGCCCGGCACGGTATTTTGCAATTTGTCGATTACCCCCCGAAATTATGGGGGGTTTTTGAATGTTTTTGTTACAGTGTCAGTCCGATTCGCGCCAACTGTCAGATGAAGAGCTGCATTTTGCCAAGTCGCATTTGCTAATGGCCGAATCTGTGCCGTCGTTGGGCGGTACGTTTTGCCCTCGGAGTTTATTTTAACGATCAAATTGCAATGCTTTTGTCTCTCTCTGTTTTTTGCGTTGCTTATCGATTCTTTAGGCTCTCCCCTCCTCCATCGGCACGACGTGCTTTTGACCCAAATTGTGGCCGATGTGCCGGATCGCGATGGGCGAATTGTGTTGTTCGCCTACGACCTCGGGCAATTTGGCGTAATTAGGCTTTTGCCTTTGAGTCCGCTTTTTTAGCCGCCACTCCCTTCTGAAAATGCTTCACCGTTTGGCCCTTCCGTCCTCGGCCCGTCTTCTGGCCATTTACCGACTTCCGCCCAGCAAAAAGCTGCACGCAATGGCCATTCTGCCGACAGAATATTTATATTTGGCAACGGAGGAAAAAGTGCGAATAAACCGCGCAAAACTTCTCAGCAATTTCTTTTAGATTGCCCAATTTCGTCTTGGCCAATGTGCCGTGTACGGCTCCAACTGTGCCCAATGCGCCCGCGACCCGTACTGCTCCTGGTCCATTACGCGACGGCAATGCTTCCCAACAGTGCGTAAACGAATGAATGAATGGAGAGAATGCCATTCATTCAATAAATGCTTTTAAAGGATTCCACCCATTCGGACGCCGTCGGATGGATCGTTTCGCGTGGAGCGTCGGCTGCTGCAACTTTCTCTTCCGTCGACGACGAAGTGTCCGAACGGTGCGCCAAACATGCGAAAGCCGTGACGATGACCGTTTTCCCCGGCGATTCCGTCCATTTGGAGTGTCCGGACGGCGAACAAATGGTTCAGTGGAGGCACAACGGACGGAAAGGTCCCCCCCCCCCCCCCCCCCCCCCCCCCCCCCCCTCCCCACAGAATTCCTTTATAATCAATCATTGATCACTACCATTTCAGTCACGCCCGAAAATACGGGCCATTTGGTACATTCGCGCAGCGGCGGTTTGGTGCTGTTGAACGCAACGTAAGAAAAGCAAAACCATTCAACGGAACAATAAATGTTGGCTCATTAATCATTTTTTGATCCCCGGGACCGAAATAGTTTTCTATGATTGATTCTTGAGCTTGCTCCAATCTGATCTAATCAAAGTAGGGGATAAAGCCATCATGACAAACCCTAATGACCCAGAAACGCCGCCTTTCTCTGTTCACTTTAAGCGAAGCGTTGGAGGGCGTCTACGAATGTGCGACGGATGCGAGTGAAAGTGCAAAAGCGAAAGTGCCGTTGGCCATTTACTCGCTCAAAGTGGACGGGGGTAAGCCAAGGGAACAGTTCAACTCGCCGACGCCGACTCGCCGATGGTTTGACTCGCCGACGGTCAACTCGCCGATAATAGTTCATTCATGTTTTTATCTATCAACTCAAATTTTTGAATTTAAAAAGTTAGATTTGTAAAAAATCTCAATCTAGTTAGGTGGAAAAATATGTCGGAATTAAAAAATTAGTCAAACCAAAAAAAAAAGAATTGTTTTTGAAATATTGTGGGGTTCGACATTCGCAAAACCCGAGCTCGGACTCGTGCCCTAAGCTTATATTTTGAAGAATTGGGGTCCCGACCGAAAAAATGTTAAAAATTTAGATGTTTATAATTTATTTCTCAAAATTTCTTTAAAAATGCATGTTTTCTAGGGTAAATATAAGCTTAGGGCACGAGTCCGAGCTCGGGTTTTGCGAATGTCGAACCCCACAATATTTCAAAAACAATTCTTTTTTTTTTGGTTTGACTAATTTTTTAATTCCGACATATTTTTCCACCTAACTAGATTGAGATTTTTTACAAATCTAACTTTTTAAATTCAAAAATTTGAGTTGATAGATAAAAACATGAATGAACTATTATCGGCGAGTTGACCGTCGGCGAGTCAAACCATCGGCGAGTTGACCGTCGGCGAGTTGACACGTCGGCGAGTTGACATGTCGGCGAGTCGACCATCGGCGAGTCGGCGTCGGCGAGTTGACATGTACCCTAAGCCAAAGGCATGCCGTCGATATCTTTTAATTGCCCCCCCCCCCAGAAGATTGTGCCCGTCCCAAAAGTGTGGAGCAATTCCGGTCGGCTCAGCGCGAGTGGTGCCGTCGAATGGACGCTTACCGTAACAATTTGTCAAAATGGCAAAGCGTTCACGAGGCCAATGGACAGGGCGAAGGCGATTGTGGCATCGGCGCCGAGACGGAGAGGAGAACGGCAGAAAACTTTGCCGCCTGACTTTGGGCACTTTCTCGATTCTTTTTCTCGAACAAATGCATTCGAACGTTGCCACAATCATTCCCAGCGAATCTTTCACATTCCATTTGCCGCAGACACTTCCAAAATTGCTCACTTAATTTGAATTCATTTTCTACGCCTTCATTTTCCATTTTTGTATAAATGTGCTTTTTAATCACTCAATTTCCCCGAGGGGTTGGGAGTGTCCATTTAACGGGCATTTTAGTTCATTCAGTGGAAGTCACGCAATTAGGGTCAACTTTCGATCGTTGGCGGGGATAAGGAGGAAATTGTGGAACATTTTTTACCGCCATTACGATGATTTCAGAAAAGTGGGAGAAACATTTACAAATTAGCTTCTCTTTAAAACAAAATAGTAAATGCTTTTGAAGGAGGGCCCATTTTTCCGCCAAAACATTGAGCAGAACGACATGTTCCGGACAATGAACCTCCCTTTTTCGTTTAATCTTTCTTTGACCATCGTCCTTTTCGGGAATTGAAATAAACAAAAAAAAACTGTCAAAAACCATCATCTTTTCAAGCCAAAAACAATATGTAATATTGTATGAGCACAGCAATACAGCACAAAGCGTGAAACAAGCAACTCTTTCCTCACTCTCAGACCGGTATCCGTAAACTATCGAAGTCATAAAGTGTCAAAATAATGTCAGGAACACTGTAAAGGTCTGAAGGGTTTAAACGATTCTGTCTTCTTCACGCGGTCAAGTTGATCTGAGCAAATTCATAATCAGCTGGTTGCTGATCCTCAGCTGTCTCTTCAACTGCGGATTCGCCTCGCCTTCCTCGAAAGCTAAACAAAGCTTTTAATCGCCACGGTCGGATTGTACAATTGTTTGTCTGGATGAGCTTCCATCTCGTAATTTAAAAAGTCAATTTTTGTGTAAAAAACAGAGAGCTTTTGCCCTATTGAAAAGGATGAGGTTAGAAGACTCCCAGACAATTGACAGATCTTCTTATTGTTATTCGACCATTGAGTGACTTGTAGAGCTGCTCAATCGTCCATCTGAACTGCTGTTCGTCCAACACCATCTTCTGGAACTCCTCCGTGGTTAGCAATGAGTGTTTGCTGTTCAGCGACAGCAAAACGTTTTCGATGTAGCGAAATCGGAGGACCGTTTTCGAGTCCAATTTCGTCGAGAGCATGCGGAGCAGACCAAGCAGCAGCGGAATCGGTAGTGGGACGGATGGATTGGACACACTGACCTCGAAGTAATCATCCGGATCCACTTTGCTGCACACAAAATTCAGTAACGATTGATCGCCCTTGTTGATCACCTAAAAAAGAATCGTAATTCACTAACATTCAAAAGGAAGCGCGTGCCAATTCAAATGCCAGCCGTTTCTGGTTGCCGTCAATGAACCGCGCCAGCGCATTTTCGTCAACCGGCGGTTGATGCTGCGGCTGTTGATGTGCGTCACCGACGCCAGAAGAGCCGCCGCTGCCGCCAATCACTTCCTTTGCCCCAATTGCCGCCACCACAACGGCCGACTGCGCCTGCACGGCCGCCAGCATCGCCGTCTGCTGCTGAGTGATCGCACGCAATTGATCCATAAACTCCTGGAGACCGTTGCGAAAAGTGTCGTTGAGCTGTTGGAAGAGCTGAGCGCACAACACTTCAATCTGCAGCAACATAAAATATTGGTTTTGGGCAATTGGCAGAATGAGAAAGCTCAGATGGAGTGCCCAAAATGACAGAAAGCGCTTGGACCTGCGGCACGACTGCCCTCTCAACACTGCCATGGAGCTGTTCGGCCAAGCGCGTCTGGGCCAGGTCGAGCGTGCGTTGCATCTGAACTGCACAACTTGCCAACTGCTGCTCGCTCGTCCGCAGCATTTGCTCGGAGCCCTCTTTGCTCGTCTTCCGAACCGCCGCCTCAATTCGTTCCTCTCGCAGTTTAAGCTCATTTGCTAAATTTTGGATTTGTTTTCAAAAACGGAAATCCGTTTTATAAGACATTGTGCCACTCACAAATCTTTTCCAAAACATTGGACAAATTGTCATTCTGAACGCTCCTCAAATGTTCATTTTCCTCCTGCATTTGACACATTTGGAGAGAAAGTTCTTCAAACTAAAACACATTTAGCACCTTTTAAGTTAGAATCTCAACCAAAAATTTGTTAAACCTTGTCGGTGAGTATAGTAAATCGTTGTTCCACTAAATCGGTCAATTTCTGGTCAACATTCCCTCCATTAGTCCCGGCCATAAAAACCAATGAAGGCGTATTGCTAAATGTTCAAATTTCTCTCAAATGAACCAAAAACGCACTTTTTGGGACTCTTTTTGAGTGATGGAATCCCTTTGATGGGCGCAAATTCGTCCAGAATGGCGTCCTGCTGCTGTTTTGGCTCATCCGGCTGTTCCAAGTTCTGCTGACTTTGATGGCGACTCCGCCCCAATTGGGCCGTTTGCGGGACGGCGGTCAATGCCAACGACGGGTCGACGTTGTAAAAACGGTCGAGTTCCAAATTGATCTCTAACAGTGATCGGTGAGTGATGGCCACCAGAGTGGCGATCACTGAAGAGCCGTGGAGAAAGGCACCGTCGTTGCCCCCGCCCATCCCCTCGTCGTCCTCCAGCGAAAGGTCCCCGACTAAAAATAACAACAAATATTTTCAAAAAATGACAATATTTTAAAGTTTGACCGCTATCCGAGACCGGCTCGCTTAGCATGCACGGCACAATGCTCATAAACTGAGTGCAGAAAGTGATCAAAGTGCACGAAGCAAAGCAAAGAGTGGCGCACGACTGACCATTGCTCAGTTCGATGCAAAATATATTCTGAAGCATTTTGCATTATTTTGGAGTGAATTCACAAACAGAACATTCAAAAAACTCTTACCGACGCATCGTAGTCAATCAGAAAAAGAAAATGTGAGCTCGGCTCCACCAAAATTTCCATCCGTCCCACTTGGTTGGCACATTCAAAACGCAGTTTGGCCAAACATTCCCACGTGTCACAGTCGAAAATGGCCAACCGACGGCCGTTATCGGAAGTCAATGTCACATACTTCCAAAACTGTTCTCTGCAATAATAGAAAAAATGGATATTTTTCCCATGAAAAAATCGTTTGTTCTCACTGAGTGTTGAGGAAAAGGTTGTCCAGAAAGATGAGCTCTTCGATGTGATTGTTGTTCAGAGGCTTAATTCGACTGGCCAACTGCAGGGCGTCCTCTTCGACCACAAAAAACGACAAAAACCCGTCGAATGTCGCCACAGCGAGCGCCGTCGCGTCGGGACTGATACGACACGCGCTAATTCGCTGCAAAAAATGCCAAAATGCACACGGATCAAACCAACCAACACAAACCGAACCAATCCCTCAATTTGACAAGTTGGGTCAAAAGAGACAAACCCCCCAAGAACATTTCTGAACTTTTCTCTGAACAAACGCCATGCCCATGTCAAATTCATTTAATTCAAACTGGGAGTATTTCCGTAAGGTTTTATAAGACCAAAATTTTGGTTTCGTCTCATTTTGGCGGCTTTCGGACTGTCACCACTCACCGAGTCGAGCATCACGGAAAGCAATCCGCCCGGCACCTCCTTCACTCGGCTGTAACTCACTTCACTTCGTCCGATAAAGCGTTTTATTTTGTGTAATTGAAAAATATTCACTTTTGGGCCCTAAAACACTTCAAATCGTTACTCACACAACGGAAAGGGAAAAAAACCTGCAAAACCCCAAGCATATGGACGTCCTCCCGCTCGGTGTCCGGATCGTCCGTCTCTTCGGGAATGTACGGGCACCAAACCAATCGCCTCGGTTCTGCCGAAATGTGGTCTCCCTCCTGTATGATGTTCAAGTACTTGATTCTGTACAATTAATTACGGATTGACTAGAGATCGGCAAAAAAGAATATATAAATCCGTACAATTTCTGGCCATTTTCCTCTTCAGAGTAAATGTACAGGTTGGCGTTGGCGTCAAGCACAGCCAGCAGAGGGACGTGCACGGCCCATTGGAGATCGACGATCGGATGACGAAAATCTTTGATTAGCTGTCGGTTTCGCGACTCGCGCTCCTGGCAAAAGGTTTGCAATAGCAACTGAGAAAATGAAGCAAACCGACCATAACTCTCACAGCTTCGCCGGTAGTGTCATTAAACAAACGGTACGCTATCTGAAAATGGCATTTACAAAGGAAATTGAACGGTTGTAAAAATCACCAATTTGTCCCGGACTGCTAAAATACGGCCCGAAGTGACTTCACTCTCTCTTTTGTCGCCTTTGTATTCGGACAAACTGAAATTGAGTGCCATTTGAGGAGGAAAAATGCCGAAAGTTCACACAGTTGAGAATTCGCTCGAGCGCTGTCCCGAACTCGCGACACATCGGCCGGCTGTTCCTCCACATTAATCGTCACATTTTTCCCAATCGCAAAACGCAACACATCCTCTACTGTTCCAGACAGTGTGCTTAAACCATATCATAGAACAGAAACGAAGAGTAACCTCCTTACTGCTTTTCAATGTAAGATGACGGGGAAATGAGACTTTCTGCAACGCCAGAGCCAATCATCGGGAATTTACTATGCCGCTTAAACCAATTCCATTGAAATTTAAGCAAAAATTCGGAATCTTGGTAATTGTATATTTAAATAATATCAAATCGGAAAGCGATTTTTCAAAAAAAAAAAAAGCGATTTTTTTGGCGCTCGCCTTTTGAAACGAAGCTATTTTAGGAATGGGAGAAGAAAATTTTTAGAAAAAGTGACCAATTTGTTTAAAAAAAATTGATCCGAAATCTCACAAAGAATTTATTTTTTAATAACATTATGCCAAATATTCAAAATAAATATAAATCATTTTTTCTTATTCATTTTTCAAAAAATCGACAAAAGTCCACAAAGCTCTTGAAAAAAGACAAAAAGCAGCATTTAGAATGTCATCTTTACTTTAAATTAAATTCATGGAAATTCACGTAATTATTTATCCTTTCGCTTTTAGGAATATGGAAACCGTCAAATTCTCAGAAAAAGAGACTCCCAACACTAATAAGCAAAATAATCAATCCGATGCGTCAGGTGCTGCAACAGCCTCAGAAATTGTCTATCCTGACCCGAACAACCCCTACAAGTGTATAGCAGACGGTTGTTAATTATGCAAACAAATTATGAAAGTTCGAAAGGAAGCGATGAAATTGGGTCCATTAAGGCCGAAGCGAAAAAAGCGATTAAACACTTCGCTGTTTTAAACTTTGGGAATCTGACATATTTTTAACCCGAAATGACCTCTTTAGCACACTCCCAAAAATGAAATATTCTTTTCGACTTTAAGGAGTGCCAATGACTTGGAATGAGGTCTGTGGCCAATGGTTGCCGGATGTTGACGTGGACGAAGACTTTTTGGCGCTTTACAATGCCAACTACGGAGTTCAGTACGATTACTCCAAAATGCCACAGCCAAAGCCTGCGACCGGAGGCGATCCGAGTTTTGATGGGAATGCGTCGTCCTCCGCCGCCGGCGCTTCCGGTGGAGGCAAAGAGAAAAAACCTTTGACGAAAGAGGAGAAATTGGTTGGCATTGGCACTGTTAACTCTTACTTGCCTCTGTCACTCCACCACGGCACGCTGTGCATGCACGAGCTTGCATATGCACGCAGTATGCATTATAACATATATCAATTACTGTGCATGCAACCCGCGCTCTGCATGCACGAGGAGTGGGAGTGACGGAATGCGATTTACTCTCTTTTTGCTGCTTTTTTATTCTGCTTTTTCATTCAAATATTTGAAGGAACGAAAGCGAGAGGCTGCAAAACGCCCTGTGGGCTGGGTGGACTTGGAAGAGCAGCGGAACACGATCGTTTACGTCAGCGGTTTCCCCCCATCGATCGACGAAGAACAATTTATTGTGATCGATTGATTTTTCTATAAATAACCGTTCCTCTCTGACTCCCAGGAGTTTATGTCCAAATGCGGAGTGATTATGAAGGTTTTGCATTAAGTAATGCGCACTTTATGTCAACTTCCAAAATTAAGGATCCGCGGACATCAAAACCGAAGGTGAAGCTGTACAGGACGGAAAGCGGCGAGCCAAAAGGGGATGGGACGTGCTGTTACATCAAAATGGAGTCGGTTGGTGACCATGGATGGGGTTTTTGGAGTCACAAGTTCCGTTTAGTCTGACATCGAACGCTAACTGTTCTATTAACCATATTTTAAGTCAAATTCACCGCTCATTCAACAGGTTGAGTTGGCACTGCAAATTCTCGACGGATGGGCGTGGGACAGTGCGCATAAAATCCATGTGGAAAATGCAAAGTTCGAGATGAAAGGCGAATTCGATCCGTCAAAGAAACGCAGACGCCTCACCGGTGCACAGAAAAAGCGTTTCTTCGAACGACAACAAAAGTAACAAAAAGTCGTCGTCCCCCCCCCCCCCCCGCATCGAAAGCATAATTAAAACTAGTGAAACCGGGACCGGGATTACAAAAAGGACCCGAGCGACGATCCCGGTAGCCTAAAAACCCGGGATCTTGGCCCTGGCCGAGCTCTAAGAAAACCCCAGGACCGAAGTGTCCTACTGCAAAAAGCCAAAGCACTATATTTAAATGCAATTCAGCCAATCAAATTAAGGATCTTCGAATGGAAGCCCGAAAAACCACGAAACTATCGGCCGCACTGCGAGTGCACTTTGGTGCTGCGGGGAATGTTCGCTTTGGAAGAAATTGACGCCAACGCGCAACGCATTTTCACCATTAAAGAAGTAACTTTGAATTTGGGACAATTTTCTTTAAGAATTTCTTTTTAAGGACACCCAAAAACTGTCCGAACGCTTTGGGCCTGTGAAAAATGTGACCGTTTACGATGTGAGCAGCAAATCATTGAACTTAAAACAGAATTATTGCGCGAGTTTTTGAATAGTTTTTATTTGGTGGAGAGAAATGCCTTTACATTATCAGACCAATCCGAATGGCGTTGTGACGGTTGCTTTTGACAGTGCCGAACACGCCGATGCCGCCGTTCAGGCAATGAACGGACGAATTGTTGCTGGACGTGTTGTGGAGGTTGGCTGCTTCCTTTGCAAGTTTTTGTTGGATGAATTTAATTTCCTTTGAGGCAAACAATTGGGACGGAAAAGAAAAGTTCAAAAGGGCTGAAACTGCGGAAGAGAGGGCGAGACGGGAAAATGCCTGGGAGGAATTTCTTGGCCATGACGATGAAAGTGACGAAAAGAAGGGAGACGAGGAATGAAATTGCGATGTGATTGGTTGATTTTGGTGGTGAATTTGGGGCTGAATGAAAAGGGAAAGGGATTCAAATCGACATAAACTAATCGACATAAATTATTTGAAGAAGTTCGATTTGTTTGTCAGTTGAGCGGCCAACAAAAACCGACCCATTTATATGTCGACTTTCAATCAATTAAATTAAATTGGCTTTTGTTCAGAGCCCCTTTTTGATATTATAGCTTCCTTTTTTGTTAAAAGAGCAATTATTGAATAAACCGCGTTGTGTTATAAATAAAATTGGTTTTATGGTTCCGACCATTCCCTTTTCTCTGTTTTTTCAATCCGACCAATGAGAAAGAAATGAAATAGAAGCGATTGATGTCGCTGTCTGTTGTTCTTTTTGTTTGTTTGCCTCTTTTATTTCGTTCGTTCCCAATCCGTCGATGGACGGCGACAATCCATCGAACGATTCCAACAATTGTGTGGGGCGCTTTCCTTCCCCTCCCCTCACTCCGCTGGAGAAGTATTTGGCCAAGGAACGTGACGACAAAAGGGTCCTCTCCATCCAAAGTCACGTCGTCTCCGGTTTTGTCGGCAATAAATGCGCCGTTTTCCCGTTGCAGGTGCACTTTAACGTTAAACAAAATGATCGAATTTAGTAAATATTAATCGTCGGGTCCGGACTCAAAACCCCTCATATGCATTTGGAAGACGTATATGCAAATAATGCTATTAATATTTAGTTGCACGGCTTCGAGGTGGACTCCATCAACTCCGTCCAGTTCTCCAACCACACGCGTGAACATTTGCTTTGAAAGTCCAAGCCTAAATTATAATTGCCTTACAAATAAAGTGTATCCCAACGTGCGAGGCCAACTTTTGGACGAGCGCGACTTGGCCGATTTATTTGAGGGAATTCGTCTCGCCGATTTGACCTCAAAATATTCGCATATTCTCACGGGTAGCAGCGATTTGGCCGGCATTTATTACTCAAAAAGTTAAGGCTATTGCGGCGACGCCTCTTTTCTGCGTCAAATCGCAGCGATAATTCGCGAATGCCGTCGGCATAGGCCGGGCCTGGTTTATGGTGCCATTTAAAGGCTTAAAGTGATTTTTGGCCTTTTTCCAATCAATCGAATTAAGTTTGCGACCCGGTGATGGGCGATAATGGCAAATATGTAAGTGAGTGCAGCGAGAATGGAATTGTGCTGGTTGCCAAGGGCAGAGTCAGACCTCGCGTTTCGGGGGGGGGGGGGGGGATTCAGAAAGTCTATTTTAGGGGGGGGGGGATTAGAAAGTCTATTTTAGGGGGGGGGGGATTAGAAAGTCTATTTTAGGGGGTGCATTTTTTGGAAAATCAAAATTGTTTCCCCTCTGGCTCCGCCCTTGAAGTCCCCTTAATCGATTAAGTACAACGCAATGTCACGCGAATTGTGCGCAATTTACCGTGATGAAATTTTGCCGTTGGCCGATGTCATCACACCGAACGCATTCGAATTGAGGTGGGTGAAATTAAAAGTAAAGAAAGGAATTTTGGAAATCGGGCCGGTATTTCGGAGTTTCGAATCCTGAAATTAGGTACTCCTTGATCCCGATGTTTTTACTGAGCGAGCCTTTAAAGGAATGGACTTTTTTGTTTCAGCGAACTTTCGGGTTTTGCAATCACCAACGAGGCCGACTGTCTTCGTGCCATTGCCCACTTCCACCGAGTCCAAAAGGTTCGCATCGTTGTGATGACTTCGGGCCTTGCCGACGAGTCGAAGGCGTCCAGCAGGTCGACGATGTATTGCTACGCATCGGAAAGTCCGGGCGGGAGAAAGGAGTAAACAACTCAAAATGAATGAGTTTAGCCCTTCCGTTAACGTCGTCAATCGCCGCCGGCGACGCCGACGATGTCCGACTGCGGCAATTTCGCTTTGAAATCCCTTTGATCGCGGGCACTTTTGTTGGAACTGGCGACCTTTTTGCGGCACTGCTGTTGGCATGGCTGGAGGAAAGCGACGGCGACCTGTGCCATGCCGTTAAAGCGACAATTGCATCAATGCAATAAAAACAATTAAAAATCGCTTTTCTTCTTTTGTCATTAAATAATTTAGGCAATCGGTAATTGGCCGTACTTCCGACTTTGCCTTTGGTCTGTGCTTTTTCCGTTTGTCCCATTAAATCTTTTTGAAGCTCAATCGACCCATCCGACCGTCCAGCAGAGGGAATTGCGACTGATGCAGTCCAGATTGGACCTCCTCAGACCAAAAGCAAAGGAAATAAACTTTGTCCAACTCCATGAATAAATAATTGTTCAATTTGTTTATAGAATGTAGGGTTAAGCCCCGACCCCGAGCCCCAAAATGGGGTCGTCCCCGACCCCCGACATGGCCAACCCCGGCCTCCCCGACCCCCGAACCCCAAACCCCGTCGGGGGTCGGGGGTGAACAAACACCCCTAAAGATCGACTTTTTTTTGGGAGAAATAAGTACTTTTGAAAATTAAATTCTTATATTGTGTGGTGGTGTAGTGGTGAGTGCCTTTGTCTGTGTGTTGGGTCTAGCGTTGGTTCGGATCCCGATTGAGTCAATGATTTTTTCCATTTAATATGAACATCAATAGTGGATTAAACAATTCATAAAAAATTTTTTAAATTGTTTCCTTTTTTAAAAATAGGTGCAGGACTTTTGGGTCACCCCTGTATTTAAAAAATGTATTTATTACTTTGTTCAAAGTTGAATGATCATAAGTATTTTATTGTCATAAGTTCTAGAAAAAAATAGGGCAATTTTTATTCTATCTATTTCTTTAAAATTTTGAAAGTTCAACAAGTTATAGTCAAAAATTTTCACTGAAAATTTCCAAAATTTAAGAAGTGTTAGACAAATTTCGTTAATTTAGAAGCAATTTTTCTTAACAAACATTGTTAATCTTCAAAAATTTTTTTTTCGGCGGCGCCTATCGGCACCGCCTACTCCTCCCATTCTTAAAAAACTTCTAAAACACCGCCATTTTTTAAACTCTTTAATGGCAATCCAACAAAATTTCTAAAATTCTTGGCCACAACAAGATTTTTGAATGAGGTTTAGCCTTTCGACAAATTTGGTGATTTCTATTATTTTGAGTTGTTGGGCGCTTGCCTAGTAAAGATTTGCTAAAATTTTTATGGAAAAAAATTTTTATTGAATTAAATTTTCTTCAACCCCGACCCCCGATCCCCGACCCTCGACCCCGACCCCGACAATTTGGTCCTCCCCGACCCCCGACTTTCCCGCCCCCGAGGGGTCGGGGCTCAACCCTAATAGAATGCATTTTGCAAGTTTCTCGAATAAATGCCCTTAAGGGTTTGATCCAAAACTCCCTCCAAAAATTCAAAAGTTCCTGGAACAGGCACTAAAATGGCCTTAATGTTCCTACAGATTGGGCGTAATATAGGTAATCAACAAGTGTTTTTTAATTCACATAAACTGTCAAAAGTATAATTTTTAACAAAATTTACATATTATTTAAAACGTACATAAGTAAAAAATGATAATGACATATTTTTGTAGCTTGTCAAATGGATAAAATTGCGTGACAATAGTTTTATTGGAGGAGGTAATGTTTTCACCGGGTGGGGGGGGGGGGGGGGGTAAAAGCACCCAACCAAAACATTCGGCGACCAATTGGAGCTTTTTCGTTTGTTTGTTTGGCTACCGCGCATTATTTCCGCCGTTCACTTGTGCCGTCCTCCGTGTCATACTCCGCCGGCACATCGCTGCTATTTTCCTCCATTTTCGGCACATCGCCTTCGGCACGTCTTTTGTCGGCGGATGCCTTCGTTCACTTTTCTCAACTTCGTCCATAATTTGTTCGTTGAGTCGAACTTTCGGCACCGTAAAGAAAATGAGCGCCTCGAGAAAACTCATCAGAGAGAAGCCCAAATAAAGCGCCAGAGTGCCGCCAAATTCACCTAAATTTGGACTCATTAAGAAAGCAAAGTTTGCCGGGGGGGGGGCATTATTCCTTACAATTGAAAAGACATAAAATCAAATTTCGTTCACCCGTCACTTAACATTAAAGCGACCACCCGTACACTCACTGGTCATTTTCCACACATTCGAGCGCAATTGGTGCAGAGTCTCCTGCATGACGACATCGCCCGGGTAAATGTGCAGATTCGGAGTGGAGGGGGCCCTGCAACTTTTGAACAACGAATACGTCTTGAACCCCCCCCCCCCTGGAGGGGGCCCTGCAACTTTTGAACAACGAATACGTCTTGAACCCCCCCCCCCCCTGGAGGGGGCCCTGCAACTTTAGAACAACGAATACGTCTTGAACCCCCCCCCCCTGGAGGGGGCCCTGCAACTTTAGAACAACGAATACGTCTTGAACCCCCCCCCCCCCCCCCCCCCCCACACGTCCCACGCACCTCCCATCGTCCGCGTCTCCGTCCGCGTCACTTCTCGTATAAATGGCGGTTTCCACCGTGAAACGATTGTGCACTCTTTCCTCTCGACAATTTTGTTGAGCTACGCAATGAGTAAGGAGTCAATTTTCTAGAATCAGCTGCAGTTCGACTTTAAATTTGTCTAAAATTGTCCCGAAAAAAGAGAAATCCTTTCGACCCGAGGCTCGAACAGTAACAGCAACAACAGCAGCCTCACCCCAACAACAACAAAACAACAAAACCATTTACTCACCGCGAAGTGAGCGCTCGAGGGCACATTGGACATCGGAAGAGCTGTATGTGACGTTGCTGAACTCCCACCAATCTGCGGCAAAGAAACTAAAAAATGAATGGCATTTTTCGACTTTTCAATAAATCATTTCCTCTCACTCCGTCATATATTCGCTGGAGCATTTATTGTCGCCGTTCCGTCTGCCCAATTCGCTGTACTTTTTCCAATGGCAAAATTCGTAGGAAGACGCGCCGGGCTCCAATTGCGAGTCAGCCAAATCGTTGTGAACGATCTGAGGACGGAAATGTTTTTTTTGAATTGCGAAAGTTCGCTATGCCTTAAGCATTTCAGTGATCTGAATGGAATTGCGTGAGTCGAGCTCCATTATCATGTGAGCGGCACCGACCAGCGGCACTTTGTTGGCACACTTTTGTGCGTCAATGCCAAAGCGCAGAAAGACCTGAAGCTTTACATATTTAAATATGTAATTCCAATATTTGGGACAAAATGATTGACCAGAGCCAATGCGGGAACACCGGGGCCCGGCGAAGGGACGTCTTGCTGGACTGAAGCTGATGAGTTGAAATGGATGTGAATGTCGTAAGTGGACACTTCTGAGGGGGGGGGGGGTTTAAATGGGTTTAAATGCTTATTGAGTTTATGTTGACCCAAATTGGTTGACCAGAAAATACTTTTTATGTCACAACTAGTGCTGCACGAGACCCGAAATTTCTCGATACTCGAGCCCGAGACCCAAAAAACTAGACTTTTTTCGAGTCAATACTCGATATCGAGACTCTCGTGCAGCACTAGTCACAACCTACCGACCGTCGAAATTGTCGTCGGCTTCCGTCGCGGCATTTGCCTCTTCCCGCCAAAGTTCCCTCTCCGCTTCATTTTCGTTTTCGTCTCCGCTCGAACTTTTGTTCGCGGCTTCGACCATTTTCTTCGAGTTTCGGTTGGGTCGCGCCTCCATACAAAAACCCTGCGATTATTATGATTCATTTCCTTTAAATATTTTCCATTTGCGGCACCTGCGAAGTCCATTTGCAACGCAATTCGCATCGATATTCAAATGCTTTGATTTGATAAGAGCAACTGAATTAAAGAGGGGCCCCTTTTGAAGGCTTTGAACGAACGAACGAACGAACGAACATTGGCACAACATTTTGCATCCGCCGATCGCCGCTCAAATCGTCAGCGTCTCGCTTAAACACCGAATCGTAGCACAAATCCAACAGAGGGAGGGGCCTCGTCCTGACCCAATAATTTGATCAGGACACGAAAAGCCAAAAGCTGACCCGTTAAGTTGATGGCACAAATACACAAAGGGAAGTGCCATGCGCTCGAGGCGATATTTGCGCGTCGAAGTCTGCACTTGACTGCGCAGGTACTGGACGAGCAGGTAGCCGAGCTGTGCATTCATTGCCGCCAAACTGAGAAAATGCCAAAAACATTTCAAAAAACTTTGCGCGTCCACCTCGAGAAGAACAGAAAAATAGTCGCCATTCTGAGAAATTTGATAAAGAAAAGGGACGAAAGGGCAAATGGAATCACCGAATTGCCCTCGGGATGGCCGAGTGCATAAGGCGAAAACCGGGCAAATCTGTGAACACACAGAACCGATCCCACAGCAAACGGAAACGACGCAGCATCGAAACAAAAGCTTCTCCGATCCGAAAAGAGTGCCGCCCGCGCCCCTCAAAAGGCCGCCGCCGCCCTGACAACAATGGCATCCCCCCCCACCCCCCCCCCCCCCGCCCCCCCCACAAACGTTCCACCCCCACCTCATAATTTATGTGCTCCCCCCGCCCCCGTTTCCCCCTTCAACAAATTCCACCACCCTTTACGCTCTAAAAACATTTTGTAATTGCCGGTTTCATTTCTTGAAATTATTCCTTTCCCATTTGCATCTCGGCCGTGACATATTTTCGGACTGTTTAATATTATTTTCTCTAAAACAAAGAATGCGTGGGGGGTGGGGGGGGGGGTTAAAGTGTGAGGGAAATGAGTGGGCATGGGGAATAATAACTCGTCTTAAAGTCGCCAAACGATAATGAAACAAAAGTGAGGGGCTCGTTAACGTAATTACAATATGAATGATTAAATATGTACTCATTAGACCCAGAAAATCAGCTTAGCGTGTGCCAATCTGCTGAAAGTTACCTATACAAATAATCCAAAAGGTGAAGGGATGCGCGTGCAATTGGACGGTCGCAATGTTTAAATTGTAATTGTTGAGGAAGGAAACATATTTTATGAACGAGAACGGAACATTGCATTAATTTGGACGGGACAAATTGCAGAGCCGTGATTTTGGGTGAACAACAAAAAAATAACCAACGACAACAAAAATGTTTTGGGACAGAAAATGGACTGCTGAAGAACAGAAAAATAGTGAACAAGTGAAAAATGACAACAATTTGTGAAGTTGGGCGACAAATGCTGGACGGAAGGAGAGAAAAAGAAACTTGGCAATGCGATAGAAATTGACACAAATGTTTTTTGACTTCGTTCGTTTATTTCTGATTTGGCTGCTGCTGCTGCTGCCCCGCGGGAGGCGGCACGCCGTCAGCGGACGGCGCCGAGCCGATCAGAGTGGCGGCTAAAGAAAAAGAAAAATCAATTAGCAATTAAACGATAAAACTCGCCATAATGCTGGAGGGCATTTAGGTCAAAGTTTGACGCTGCTGCTGCCGCTGCTAACATGCCAGGTGACAGCTGAATTCCGCAGAATGATTATCAATTGCCCATTTACAAAGCAAAGCAAATCAATACCGCACCCCTTGAGGAATGAACGGGTGCATAAGCGAAGCGGTGGGATGTTGTGTTACAGGTACTGCCTGCTGTTGTTGGTGAATGCCGCCGCCGCTGCCGTTGTTATTCCTTCGCAATGCTGCCATTTGCTGTTGTGCTGCAGCAGCCAAAATGCTCGGCGCCGCTGAGATGCCAAATTGGGCGGCAGCACCCGCAATCATTGAAGGGAGTGGCGGAAAGAAGGAATGGTGAGGGGGCGGAAGGTGTACGACGGAACCATTGCCACCAGAAACGCCGATGCCCCCAATTGGGGACGGCGCACCTGCAGGACAATGTCGGTTGGACTGCTGCGATTGGAGCTGTCCGGTCGGGTGCATTTGTAAGTCTAAAAGCAACTAATAAACAACGTTTATTTATACAAATCCGTTAGCTGACTCTGAGGTTGCTGATGATACCCAACGGCACTAATGGCCGAGTTCGGGCGCATTAACGCCATATCAACCGCTGGCGACACATTGCTCCCGCCACTCATCGGCCCTTGTGGCCCGATGTGAACTGTTTGTGCGTGGCCCATGCCGCTGGTAGATGGCTTCGTGGAAGAAGATCTTCCGAGAAGTCCGCCACTCTGCTGCTGCTGAAGTTCGTAAATTTTGTGCTGGATTGGTTGTGAAACGGCAGGGGGCTCCGCCGATTTTGAAGGTGCTCCGCCGCCATTGGGCGTCTGATTGGCCGAGGCCGCGAGAGGCGTCCCAAGAGAGAGAAGTCCGGCGGCGCAGGGAGGGGACATCCGTTTGAAGCCGGTCGAAAGTGCAACAGATGACGAACCGAGTGGAGAAGCCGAAGACGAAACTGCATTAATAGGCACGGTGCCTTGAGCAATTGCGGAGGCGAGAGCCTGACAAAAAAGCACAATATATTTGAAAGCTTTTTGGAAGAGAATGGGGGCTTCCATTTCCAATAATTGTTATCCCGTCTTCAATTTGACGCACCTGAGTCAGATGAGGTGCGTATGAAAAGAAAGGGTTGAAGGAAAATCCTGATGGCACGGCATTTGGTGTCGTAATGTCCGAAGCTGATGCCAAAAGGTAGGGGTTGTTGTTGTTGTTGGTCGGTTCACCCATATTCCCCGTCCCCGTCGTCGTCGGTGTTTTGGCAATCGTCGACACAATCGAAGAGCAAGACATTTTCTTCGCAGTTTTTGCTGCGTCATTCGCTGGCGATTCGTCCGCCGTTTTCGCCTTATTGCCATGAGGCAAAAGATTCTGGCGATTTATGGAGACGGCGGCACCTTTGGGCGGTGTTGCAGTGGCATTCTTATTGGCTGGAAAAGCAGAGTTCGTATTGTTGAATAAATTTTGGAGAATCAGACTAATGAAACGAAAATGGAAGGCCGGGGGTAGGGGGAGGGGGGTAAATGCCCGGGAGGGAAGGGTAAATGCCTGGAGGGGGGGGGGGGGGTAAATGCCCGGGGGGAAGGGTAAATGCCTGGAGGGGGGGGGGGGGTAAATGCCGGGGGGGAAGGGTAAATGCCGGGAGGGGGGGGGGGGGTAAATGCCCGGGGGGAAGGGTAAATGCCTGGAGGGGGGGGGGGGGGTAAATGCCCGGGGGGAAGGGTAAATGCCTGGAGGGGGGGGGGGGGGGGGTAAATGCCGGGGGGGAAGGGTAAATGCCTGGAGGGGGGGGGGGGGTAAATGCCCGGGGGGAAGGGTAAATGCCTGGAGGGGGGGGGGGGGGGTAACGCCGGGGGGGAAGGGTAAATGCCGGGAGGGGGGGGGGGTAAATGCCGGGGGGGAAGGGTAAATGCCGGGAGGGGGGGGGGGGGGGGGTAAATGGCCGGGGGGCGTAGTGCACCCGCCGTGGTCTTAATCATTATACCCAAATTTTCTTTTTCATCAATTACTAGTCGAATGAACTAAACCAATGTCTGTGCCATCTTTAATGCAGGAACTTTGGCTGTGCGGAGGGGGCGATGGGTCCACGGCCAATGCCGGTCCATTCAGCGCATCCAACGACGGCACCGGTGCCGCAGGCGTGGAGGAGACTTTCTTCGCCTCTTCGGTTTGTTTGTCAAAACTCTAAAATAAATAAAAAAAGTCCCGATCGATCTCCTATAATCGCTATGATCAACAAAAAAGAGGACGGACTTCCTCCTTTTCCAGCGTCGGTGCTGTGTCGTCTGAAATGTCGGAAAACCCTGGCGAATTGTCCGTTGCGCCTTTTTGCCTGTTTTTCTCACCGCTGCCACCAAATTCAAGCAATTCAGGACGTTTTGCCTAACGATTCATTTGTAAATGTTAAGAGATTACATAAAACAAAACCTTGCTTGAAGGACCCTCCCCTTCATCTTCCGTTTCGGGTGCCAACTCCTTCTGACATTTTGTACAAAAGGAAACGCCTTTTGTGCTGTTTGGCATTATTCTGTCGGATGGAAAGAAAGGATCACAGCCGGTGGACATGAGTTGCACTGCTGTGGTTTGGCTTGCGCTGGACTCAAAGATTTTCTGAACCGATTGGCATTTGTTTCTCATTCGAGTCCCCTCCCACCCACTGCCCCAACCAGGGATGTAACCGGATTCCAGACATTTTTGAGTCCGGAATGCCGGATTACAGACTTTTTGGCAAAAAAAATCCGGAAATTTCAAGATATGCGAATTTTTGTAGGTTTGGATCAGTTTTTTGGCATCCGGTAACATCCCCCCGCCCACACCCACCGCTTTCGCCCCTGTCACTCCGTGCGTTCCGACTAGCAAATGCGCGTTCAGTCCGTTCGTCTTCTCGAATCGATGACCGCACAGCTGGTGGGGACAGCGGATTCGCGACGCCGCATCTCCGTCATAAAGGCCGCTTTTGCTGCCAACAGTTGAAACGCCAGATGAAGCGGACGAAGAAGTCCGCCTGCGGCGATTTTGCTGTTGGTGCTGGAAGTGCCCGTGGGAATGGGCTAATGGCTTTTCGATCGTCTGCTTAATGCCACCCAATTCGGCAGCGTCCGCGACTCCTTCGTCCACGTCGAATCGCACTTTGTCATCGTTTTTGCTGCTTCTTCCGCCGGCTTCGTCTCCCGCATCGCCACCACTTTGGCATTCTGCCGCTTAAAAGTAAAGTGCGAAGTCGTAAATGTCCGCCTTTTTCTTTAATACAGTGATTTTTGGCACGTTTTTCGACGCCTCCTCCTTTTGAATGTCCGCCGACGCCTCTTTTGCCGCCCCTCTTCCCGCCCACTCCGCTTGCACTAGCCTTTTCCGAATTTTGGACCTTTTGATTCGCGGCTCCTCCACTGTTTCCCGAACCGGTCTCCAAAACAAGTTTCTCTGCGTTTTGCGCAGCATTCCTTTAAAAAAAAGTTAAAATCCTTTAAAATATCAAACAAAATTTGCAAAAAATATTGCCATCCGCCAACAAAACCTTTTCTGGGCGTAAGTGTGTGAGAACAGCGGCTCTCCGTCTGTCAGCACTCCGTGGTACTCGCGTCCCTTCCATTTTGCACTGATGTACAATGTGTTGCTGCCCGCCTTGCAGATGATGGTGATGTCAATGGTCAGATTTGTGCCCGGTCGTAACGCCAACAAATGTTCATCCAAGCCTTGGACACCGGTGGGTCTGCTGAGCACACAAGTGCCCTTGTCCAGCATAAGCTAAAAAAGCTATTTGTTCATATTGATCTTTTTGCAAGTCGAATTTGCAGACAACTCATCGAAAGCATAAAATCTGAGGCACTAAACTCAAACACTCTGCTAAAAATCGCATAAATGGGAAGGCGATAATGCATTCATTGAGATGGCTTTTTGCACCATACATTAGAAAAATAAGCTTGGCATGCTTCTCATCAAAAAAAAACATTGAAATAGTAAAAACAAATAATCCCAACGGCACTCGCCTTTTTCTTCCTGGACTCAGTCCCTCCGCGCAAAAAGTTGTGCACACCGTGTTGATATTGCGGCGTGGCCGGCGACTTGTTCGACTCACTGGACAAATGTCCTTTGGTCTCGAGGTCAAAGACGCGCGATTTCCGGTCACTTTCGACCGGTTTGCCCTCGGAGATGGGCACAACGCCACCGTCCAGCTCTTCCCATTTTACAAGTTCTGCCGGCAGTTTCTGCATTTTGATGTCCGACCTAAAAGTCGGTCAGTAAAAGTGTTAGCGTTCTGAGCATTACTCGTCAATGCCTTCAGCCGTTTCATTAGAGTTGCATTTGGCTTTGAAGGAGTCCAAAACGCTGTTCGGCACGCTCAATGGGGAATCGCCCTCCCAACAATTTTGTTCGACTTTTTTCGGATGTGATGCGTAATTATCTATATTTAAAAACCAATTTGCTTAAGGATGCCTTTCTCAGGACGTCATAACTGAATTTTCGCAGCCATGCAAAATTCTATTCCTAAAATTAGTTTTTCATAAGAGAGCCTAAATTAATTACCTCCCACGTTTTCAAATTCCGTCTTTGTTGGACCTTTTGAAGATGAGTTGTGGGCAACTGCAGAAACATTTCCTCTGTCTTCGCCGGCCCCCGAAACGGCGGACTCTGTACAGTCCATCCGCTCGTCATCAGTCGCAATCACCAGTCTTCCGTCTAAGGCTTCTTCAAATTCATCGGCCATTACAGCAAAGGTTAATCAGATATCAATTATTTTTGTAATCGACAATTTTTTTTAAGCTGAACATATCAAAACCAAAGGTATTGATTGACCTAAAATACCTGAGATCGATTGAATTCTCATATTAAAAGAACTTATTGGAGACAGAATAAATCGAAGTAGATCGGCATTAGAGTTCAGCGGGAACGGGATTCCCGCGGGGAAAGTAAGGGATTCCGGACCCGTCTCCGCCTCTTTTTTTTTTTGCCGAGCGGGATAAGCATGGTATTTTGGTCCTTTTTGGTTCAATTTTCAAGTTTCTCCCGGCGTCCGAACTTCCACTAAAAGGCTAAAGATGAGCCCTGGACTAAAAAGTTCGTTTCAATGGAGACTCAGTTGTTCGGAAATGGATATGTTACGGATAATTTTAGAAATCGGTTAATTTTGGAAATTCTAAAAATTGTGATTTTTAGTAGCAAAATAAATAAATCAAAGCAAACCCGAGCATCTCGGTTAACCGAATGTTATAGAAGCATAAGTATTTATTATGAAATTAAATATTCACAACGCGTAATTTTTTAAATCCACAGCAAACAGAAGAATTAAAGGTGGAAGTTATAGTCCTCTAAGATTCACTCAATGAACAAATATTGCGGACACAAATACTTCATCTCCATTTTTTACGGACTTTCTTCCAAAGTGCCTTGAACGTCTTCGTCAGGTTGATAGGCCACGGGGCTGATTTGGAATCCGTACAACCTTAAAAATAAGAATCATTAGGCGTGGTCTTGTTTTATAGTGTAAGAGGACGGAAACTTGCCTCGGCACATACTGCGTGTTCGGGCGTTTGGGCTTCTGTTTCGGATGGACGAAGAAGAACATGTGGGGGAAACCCGTACCTTAATGGGATATTTTCGAAAAGGAATGAAAGCAGTGAATTTGACTGACCAAAATAGGCGCCGTCTGTATGCCGATGCTTGGAGCGCGGCACGTACACATCGCAGCAACGAGGACAATAAACGCGGACCATGCACTCGCCGACAACGTCCGAAAGACCTAAACGATCGAATCAATTCTGAACAAATGGCAGCGACAGTACCGATGGGCAGAACGGGCTGATTTTCGCAGTGGACCCGTGGACATGTGCCGAACTCCTCGTTCTTCCACTTCTCCATCATTTGTTGGATGCCACGATTAGTGAGCACGTAACGCGCGTGGATCAGTCCGTAGAGCATCTGAAATTTTCATGTTTTCATTCTACTACTATTTCTCTTGCCTCGGCCGCTTGTTCGACCAAATCCGATTGATCCTCTTCGTAGTCTTCGTCCGTCTCCAAATCCAAAATCATGTCGAGTGCTTGTTGAAAGTGTGGCACTTGCTCGGAGAGGCCGGTCAAGTTGAAACGGTCCTGGATGTACTCTACGTCAACCTGAAAAATCGGTATATCGCAAAAAATAAATAAAACGGACTCCACAAAAGAAGTCATTGCATCGCAGGTCACAAAACCACGAGATCCAGGAAAATCGTGAACTTTTGCTCATTTTAATTTAATCTAAACGGGAAGGCGCTCTGATCGCTCATGTTTGGTGAATTGTTGTGACGAATGGTGTAGACGAGCTTGCTGTGGACTGAAGTTGTTGTTGTGTTGCTTGGAAGATAGGCAATAATGATGAACGAGCAAAATCCATTTCCTTTTATATGTAAATGTGTAATAAAGCGTAGTTTTGATCGGTGCAAATGGTTGACGCGCGTTGAATTTTGGGGCTTCCTCTGTTGCCCAAATCCATGGCCTTCCCGCACCAATCAAAAATGTAGAAATTTGTTCAAATACGGGCGAGGTACCAGAAACAACCTGGGTTTTCAAATTTTTAGGAAAATTTCAACATTCCTGCAAACACAAGCCCACCACATTTTGTGGCCTTCTTTGACTACAAACGATTGAAGCCGTACACACACGCTACAAAGTATTGTCTTTTCCCAAATTACAAAGCTTTTCGCAGTATAAGCGGCTTCGACTATCTTAACCAATTTCGAACCCCAGACCCATTCGAACAAAGTTTCAAAATTTTCTTAAAAGTGCAGACGACCAGTAAGCCGGAACAAGTTTTAAAAAATCGCTTTGGGTACATAAAAATATTTTTGAGCAGACATTTTTTCTAAATAATTTATCCTATTAGCATACGTCCCTATCTTCCTAACGGCAAATTGAAAAGTATAAAAGAACTGAAAAGTCTTCGATCAATGCCATCCCATTCATTTCTGTCTTCTTTCACGCATTCAATCCAGTGCTGAGTCGTTTCTGTGCTTCCTGTCTAACATAGCCCACAATCTCTCCAAGCGCTCACTGAAAATTTTGGTCGGACGCACATCCAAACTGTTCATTTTGCGCAAAACGAGTGCAAAACTGCCCATTTGCCTGGCACACTCCAACAGCCTCTGAATTTAAAGAGTACTTACCGGTAAAGTACCCCAATCAACTAAACCCGTCCATCTTGACGCAGCTCATTGAACAGATGCGAATTTTTGGTGAGAAGTGACTTGTTGAACTTGTCGATGATCTTCAATCCGAGACCCGTTCAGCGTCACAGTCCTACACCTTTTACAAGCTCACCTGGTCTCCGCGTTGCTCATATTCAATGAGCAGAAGTTGCTGGTCCAGCCACCGGACCCAAAATACGACAAACTCGGAAAATCGCTGGCGACGCTCGGCCAAAGCACCGAAATCGGCGGAGACTTTCCTAAGGACCGCTTCTTCTACATAGCCATCCTCCTCCGGCTCCATTCCCCCTGTTTCATGTTGTTGCAGAAGAAAACGGAAAGCGATCTCAGTCTCGGACGACAGTTCCACACATTTTTCTGAATTATGGAATCTGGCATAGCTTGACTGATCAGGAGTGATCAGATAAATTCATTAGACATCCAATCTAACCAATGATTTTCTGGTGCTCTTTGATAGATTTTATCCGATCTTTGATATGGTCGCCGTTCAGAAGCAGCGTTTGGCCCTTTGCGCGACTGTCACAATCATACAGCATCAGTATCAGCGCGTTACATTCTTTGTGAAACTGTGTGAACAAAGAACAACATTCAAGCAGATGAGTGTAAAAGGATTGACTGTTTAAATCTGCACGGCTCACTTCTCCGATAGTCTCTTTGAAGCGGCGTGCGTTGTCAAGTCGGAGCTTGTGCCAATTCAGTCCGGTCCTGAGTCGGTGAATTCGGCTTTCAACTACGTGTACGAATTGGCCAAGTTCGATGTGCTCCTTCGATTTTCCGGAGAAGCCGAGTGCTTGCCTCTTCCGCTCCAACTGCTCAATGTCTCCCCTGACATTTGCAAACTCATTCAGAACTCTCTGAAACTTTTTGGAGGATTTTGGATTGGAATTTATGAATGCCTCCGTTTCTTCAGTCAGTCTCAGCCTTTCTGCCTCAATCCAATCCAAAAAAAAGATTTCCCCGTTGAATGCCGTCCAAAGTTTCTTCCACTGCCCATTCAGCGCCGAAAGTTGTCTTTCTCCGTGCTTTTCCAGCCAATCAACGAGTAGCAGTACGGACGCCTTCAGACGTGCCACAGTGCCCGCGAATTCATCGCTTCGCTTCTGCAAAAGCGAAAATGTTCGAACTTTCCAAAAAGTGACTTTTAAATGCCCACACCTCCGTCGGCCAATGGCCGCTTCGTTCAATAATTGACCCAACGCTTGAGCTGCCCACAAACGAAAATTCGCCCTCTGCTTGGGTTTTGCCGTGCGCCCTTCCAACCGAAAGTTGTGAGGACATTGACGAAGGCGTCACGGCGGAGGCAGAACCATCAGAGACAAAAGAATGCCTTTGCTGTTGGGCAATGGCTTAAACATTGTAGCAAAAGTTATTTTAGTCAGAAGAAAGATCAGTGTTTGTCATTCTATTAATCCTCATGGACGCTGAAATAAAAGTTAAGATTCAGAAAAATTCGGGGTTCTTAGGATAAAATCATTTTTTTGACAAAATCAAAACAGATCGTGTTTAAACGATTTGGCGCTTTTTTAATTCGTTTGTTTGCCCTCCATGCCAAGTCAATTCCCCCCCCCCCTTTTTGGGACCAACGAAAGAAGGGGTTTTCCCCTCCCATTCTGATTTCTGCCACCATTCTCTCCGCCGATCAAAGATATTCTCTGCAGAGTGCGCCCAATGTTTGACAACGCTTCCATTGGTTTGTCACCCTTTCTTAGGCGTTTTTCCTCGTCAAGTTGTCCCATTTCTTCAACACAGTTTGGTGTCCTATGATTCTGTTGATCAGCAACAGCAGTTACCGATACCGTGTCCAGGTCGTGTTCTACCAGTTCGATAATGATTGTGCGATCTGGGACGTTGAGAAGCAACGGAATTCCGAGAACGTCAGTCAAAACTGTCGAACCTTTTCTCAGCAGTCGCAAAAGAGACGCCGCCGAAACATTTGCAGAAGAACTTCCCATGGACAACGAATAGTTCGGGTTAGCGGCAAAAAACACTGAGAATGCCTGGAAAGAATTGGGCTAGGCTAAACTTCTGCTAACATGCCGAATTTCTAATCAGTGCCGGCGTATCCAGAATCGAGGGCGGAGCCAGGGAGGGGGGGGGGGGGACCTCCACGCAAGTCATTCCATCTTCTTACCTTCTTCGCGTCAGTCCATTTCCCCGTTAGTGCCCCTCCTCCGCCTTCGTGCGCATCGTCGACGTTGTTGTTCAAGTCGGTCAGCAATGATTTACGCTGTTGTTTGCTGTCTGCTGCCTTTTTGCTCCAAATTGACTGCAAGTCGAACAGACTCGCCAGCCCGATGTAATTCATAAGTTTGGAGCGAGGGCAAACGCTGACCTTGGAAAAGTAATAATTATTCGCAAGTCGAGAAATAAACTTGAAATTAAAAACATATCATCATTTAATTTACCTTAAAGTCGTATTTATCATGCAAAATTACGTCCAGCGCAACACGCTGTTGCAAAATCCTGTCCTGCTCCAAAAGAACGCATTGCCGAATTTTATATGCCAAAGCGCTTTGGCAAGCTCGAAGAACAATTCGTAATGCCTAAAGAAAAAGTTTTGACGGTTTCACAAGTGTTATGTGTAATTAAAGAAGACAAACGGACTTTTATGGGCACTTTGGGCGCGTCAAGGAGTACAGTGATCTGCTGATCCACAGTCAAAACATTGTTATCAAAAGCGTCCACCCGATCAGTGGAACTGCTGCTGCACTCCTCGGCATATTTAGTAAATTCGCGAGAACAAAAGACGAGCAGAGAACAAATTTGGTTGTATAAGGAAGCTGTGCAATCTGTCGTAAAATAAACATTTAGGAAAAGTTAATGTGAGTGAATCTCTTAAAAAGCGCTCCTTCGCTTCCTCCCCACTAAAACACTCGCACATTGCTGCGTCACAGCAGAACTGTTGCTACGCAGAAATTCCCGGAAACAGCCCTGCCCGATCACCAAAAAGATCAGATTTTCGCGAGGCAAATCTTAAACAAATGAGAGTTTCCATCCGTAGAACGAGCATTTGTTTAACCAAAACAACACACACCGGCAATCAGCAAACTGCTGCGATTTTGGTGGATGTCACCGGTTGCACTCTGCGACTGTAAAATGGAAAACGACGCTCGTTTTGAACTGTTCTTTCGATGTGTGAACATTTTCTAATTGAAAGTTGAGATCATTTAAGTAAGCAAATCAGTTTGGAGAGAGAACGAATTGTAATGAGTTTGACAAATGCGAATTTGGTGGATTGATGAGATTGATAAATCCCGTTGAATGGCTGAGCTGCAAATCCTGTTCGATTACTATTGGTGCGGGTGAAAGGAGGGCAAAGGATGAAACAAACGCTGCTGCAATCAGCACTAAACAAATTCCTTCACAAAGTCGTCGCGGTCAGCGTACAGCCAGTACCAGGGTGGCCAATATATTGTAAGTACATACATACCAGGCAGGGAGTGGGGGGGGGGGGGGGGTCGGCGGTGCCGATAGGTGCCGCCGAGAAAATTTGAATTTTTGGCTGAATTTGTTTAAAAAGATAGCCCAAAAACTACATCGCCTCGGATAACGAAGAAATGACCAGAAAAAATATAAAAAATCAAAATTTGGACGAGAAAAACTTTAAATCAGGCGTATAAAGTGTTTACTCGCCAGTCCTGGCAATACTTGCTGGAGTACCAAGATTCATTAACGAATAAAATTAGTCAGTGCTCTTAAATCCGGGGCCGTAGTAAGCCCAGCATTTAGGGGAGACGAAAAATATGCAAAAGAGTGGCTCGATGGCCCGGCAAAACTTTTTTGAGTAGAAAGAAATACTAAATAGTCAATTTTATCGGCCAGGCGATATGCCATTGTTATTGATCGATCACAAATGCGTGTCTGAGGTGTGTGGGTAGTAATCACGCAGTCACTGTCAACGTCTGTGCTTAGGAAAGCGCTCCAAATCGGCACGATTCTTCTCTATTCCAGGAGGAACCGGCAAATTCGTTTCGGCCTGCCGAAAACGAATGCACAACTCTTCGAGTTGCACGGTCAGATCACGGAACAGCTCTGCCTTTTGCCGTTTTTCATGTCCAAGTTGATGCATCAACGCCCTCCTTCTCAACTCAACGTCATCGTGCGTCTTTGATGCCACTGCAAAGTCCTCCTCCTGTTTTGAGCGAGTTCGTAATAATTGCATCTACAAGATCAAACCATTTGGTAAAGTCATTTGACTCCTGGACACCAACCTGAAGTTCGTCCAATTCTTTTGGAGAATTCTCTTCAGATGCGACGGAATTTAGCGGCTCAATGGCCAACATTTCCGTTGACGACTGCAGACGAGGCCTGCCAAAAACTTTTGCGGAAGAGTCTTCTGAAATCTTAAAAACAATTTCAAATAATTTACCAAAAGGAGAAAGAAATTTAGGGGATAACCTGATACGGGACGTGGTATCTCGCGAAACGGTACATGAAGTCTCGTGTGTAATCACCCTAAAATAAAAATGTGTGTTCCGAATCCAAGGCATAATAACGGGTTATACCCAAATCTTGGCACGTCGCGCCTGATTGCTTGCTTCCCAGCTGATCTCCGAGTCGACCATCATATTGGGATTTCTGCGACGTTCGTTCAGCAGTGTAGTCAGTTGAGTACTTGGACTCGTCGAGTCGACAAAGCGTTGTTCTGGTTTGAACTCCTTGAACCAATCGAGCATTAAAAATTGGGTTATCGAATGCCATCTTAAACCGGAGCTTGTCAAAAACCCGTCTAACCTGACCCCAAATCTCTCTAACCTGACCCCAAATCTCGAGTTTAAACCGGCCTTGCACTACCCTACTGTTGCTTACCCAATCGCGCACTCGTCGCTCACCCAAAAGCACCGCTTCCATAACGTCAAGTCGCCTCATGTTCAGGTCATAAAAAGTCGCCGACGCGCAGAGAGGGTCAACGTTTGGTGGAAGCTCAACCGGGTCGCCCTCCCTAAGTTGATTGAACTTGTCCTAAAACAGAAGTAAACAATTCAAAACATTTTTATAACAAGTCTCGATAACGCACCAACTTCTTTTTTAACAACTTTTTGCTAAGCACAACTTCCACATAAATATTGTTGAATTTGTGTGTTTCCGGGTCCTTGACGGAGTCCGGGTCGTACAAACTTCTGCGCAACCCGGAGATAAACGCTACAGAATCAGGTGGAGCAGTTCTTGAGGACGTTTTGTATGGAGAAAACGGCCGGGGTACCAAGCAAAGCATGTGATCAATGAGAATGTCATCAAGCTCGTCGACAATTCGAACCAAATCAGGGAAACTGCAAGAGCATAGCAGTCACTTCATCGTTAATGAATTTTGAAGCACTAAAACTGACCAGATCAAACCACGGAGGAACCAACGGGCAAATTGATAGGCGACAAACAGCTGTCTGTGCTCTCTCGACCAATTGCGGTTCACGAAGAACACCATCTCACAGCGTTGGTATTCCTTAAAGAACGAGTTCCCTTCCAAACCCCACCCTTTCTTAATGGAGCAATGTTACAAATCTCTGTTTCTTCAGTATGTCCGCGTCCGACACTGACCCGTTCTTCTTGAGGAAATCTGTTGTTGTGCCCTCTGCTGATCTGTTCGCCAGACCGATGCGGCGTTTTGTGCTCCTTCTGTCTTTTGACCTCCTCAGGAGAAGGACTGGCGTTTGAGATGTTCAACACGTCGCGACTCCACTCCTCTCCTTGTTGAAATGCCAACGAAGCGTCGACCGCCACAAAGTTACTACGCACCACAGCAGAAAGGTTTTCGGTGAAAATCGGCATATGGGTACCCTCTTTGACCAGGCTGATCGCGTTCAAAATTGCAAACACCAAATCCCGTTCCTTCAGTTGTCCGTAGTAGCTATGCACAGCCATCATTTCAAGACGGAGACTTCTCCGTTTGGCATTCCATTGGACGGCGTCTTTCGATTCAACTAAACAAAAGTATCTATGCGTATCTGATCATTGTTCTTGAAATAGAGAAATAAACACCTCCAACGTTGATTCTCGCTTTTGTTTCAATGCACTGACGGCTCATGAACGGGTGGTTCAGAAGCTCCGATGGGATAGGCCTTGCTGCTGGGTCAACAGTGAAGCACGTCGCCAAAAACGAGTCTATGTGTGGATCGTACAGCTGCTGAAAAGTAAAAATCAAACAGAAACAATACATCCAGTTAGAAAAATACCTGTTGATTATCCGCTACAGTGCTGGGTTCTATCTCCGCCAGTGTGGGTGGTTCTTGGGTTCCGTCGATCTGAAAGGAACTTGTGATGAATCGAATCAAACTCTCAAATCGGACGAATTGCTCGGCGATTTGTTGCATTTCTTGTCGCGTATATTGCAATTGTTTCCTGGTGATCATTTCCAGCACGAAGAGACCGATACTCCAAGTGTCAAAATTTGACTTAATAACGTTCTGTGCTGAATGACCCGGTCGGAAGGCCTCTGGAGGAAGGCGACTGGGATTTCCAGTGAACTCCCATTTCCTGATATAAATAGTAACAAAAAATTAATATGGAAAAGTGCGTCTACGTTGAGCGTATGCGTCGAACATGGAGGAAAGAACCGAGTTTGATTGAACAGTGTTCATCTACAAAGACACTGGAGGCGCAAATATGTGTGTGGACAAATAACTTTGAGTTGAGGTATTCCAATCCTAAAAAGTCAATTGAACATTTGTTTTTATTCAATTAACCTGATAGGACTCTCCGAAGTACATAAACCACAGCATCCTTGCCAAAAATGCCAATCTGCAACAGAAATTCACGAGACCGCGATTCCGAAATGTCTTCGTTCCATTTTTGCTCGAGGAGTGGATCACGGAAAAGAATAGGAGTCTGACCTCCAGACTTTCTGAAACTGAAAACAGAACAATACAACAAATCTCTAGCAGTAAAAAGCAACAAACCGATAGAGAAGCTCAATTTTATCTTGAAGCGTGGCAAATGGTGGTTGAAGCAATCCCATGTATTGTCGATGTCGAAAAGCAGCAAAAAGTCCCATGATGTTGTCGTGAAGTTCTAACTTTTTCAGAATAGTGATCTCATGGAACTCAAAGACAAAAAAAAAAAGAATAATTCACCCAGCCTAACACTTACAACAGCTCGGAACGCATCTTCGTTTCTCATCTCAATAATTCGAAGAGCGTACCGCAGTGCCGGGCTGCTAACGCGTGAAACGAGAAGCGTTTCTTCGACCGTGATCCCTTGACTGTCCACCATCTGTTCCAGAAGCCTCAGTTCGTTGTAGTCCCTAACATGTGTAGTTGCCTCTCTACAGTGTGAGATAACCTCCCTGCCTCTGGCTTTCAATTCCATTTCCTTAATTCCAACATCAACAGTTTTTTAAATAACGTGTTTTTAAAGAAAAAAGTACGCGGCCTTTGAGGAGCTCAGATCTGGGAACCGTGCTTTTTATTTTTGTGGAAAAAATTTGGGATCCCCATTCTTCAGGATTACCGTTTTTTGGTCTAAAGAACTTTTGGAAAGGCGAAAATTTTTCCAAAAAACTGTAGTCAACTTTGTTTTGCTGCGTGAATTTTTATCGGCGATTTTTTTTTTTAACTTTTTGAGGAAGGAGGGTCGGTTGTTTTTTGGAATTTTGTTGTTGCAATCAAATTATTGTTTGGCGATCTATCACTAATTACAAATCGGACGCTGCCCTACGAAATGTCGAAGCCACGAAATGTCGAAGCCACGAAACGTCGAAGCCACGAAATGTCGAAGCCACGAAACGTCGAAGCCACGAAATGTCGAAGCCACGAAATGTCGACTCAGTCAAAAACGACGAAATGTCGAATTTCAAAAATTTGAATGATTCGTAACCAAGTTGAATTTCTACAAAAAAGCCGAAAACTCAAATATTTGACAAAAAGCTCCCGCTCAATTTGGATTGGACAAGTCAAGTCCATCAACTGCTTTATGGCCCACCACTACAGCAAGTCGGCAAAACTTCTTTAGCGATGAATCATCATACACAATTCACCAGGGTTTTTTTACAAAATCTTATTGCGGTGGTAATGCTGCGCATCCTCTCGGAAGTCTCCTACGAGTTCGACGCGGACATTATCAGCATGCTGTCTCATCTTGGACTCCAAATTGAAGGCTACGCAGGACAAATGAAAGAGGAAGAAAATATGAATGATTCGATGAATGCCTAACAAAATACCCCTGTTGATCGTTTTTGTTAGAAATTTTAACGTGTTATTATCCCATAAAAATTGATCCCAGCTGAGTTTTTTATCATTTCCGGGTTGTTGTTTTATGAGTTTATTATGAATAAATATGTATGGCGATTTAAAAAGTATTTTTTTAGTAAAATTAATGGTCTTTTCAACATCGTTTTATGGTTTAGAACTAGGACTGCGCTTTTTCTTGCAAATTTTTTGAAATTCGACTTTGAATTTTAAAATTGTTCGAATTCGGATTCTACGCCCCCGAAAACCCCTAGAAAAACCTTTTTATTGACTTTGAAATTTTTTAATTTTTGAAATTCGACATTTCGTCGTTTTTGGCTGAGTCGACATTTCGTGGCTTCGACATTATGTTAGCGCGCCCAAATCGGATACCCAGTCCGGAGCCGGTCAGACTCGGTGCCCAAATGACTCGTGCCCAAATGAAATCACCCCGTCCGAATCCCACCACAGTCAAAAATGTTCCGAATCCCACCAATAAAAAGCAAAATTTTATTTTGCTCGTATGCCTCATTTTCTACCATTCAAAATTTTATATGTAAAAAAGCTTTTTTAATTGCACTAATATTGACGCAACAACATGATCGATCATTTAGCATAAAGTTTAGAACAAAGGTCCCTCAACCTAAAAAAAAGGATAATCTATTCCGTCTTTTTCTGTTTGCCTCCCTCCCAGTGGGTGACTTTCATCTCAGCCACCTTCCTCGTCTCGGCCGTGCCGCCGCCCTTCAAACATTCGCGCAACGCCGAAGACGCAACCTATCGAAGAAATTCATTTTGCCCTTATGGCTCCTAATTTTTTACCTGAGAGTATCGCGTATATGTCAGGCCAATGTCCCGCCACAGCGCCATTAAAATTGATAATTTTATTATTCTTTGTTTCGCTAACAAAACGGTGAAATTTTGTTAAGGGAGAATGCCATTCGACCGGTTTGGATTCAATTTTAAATAAGCAAACTATTTTTACAATCGCCTGGGCAGATAACCACTTTCAATTTTTATGATAAAATAAAAGCCGGACACTCAATGGACGATGAACAAACCCCAGAGGCAATAAGGAGAATGAACAGAGCCTCAAACTAAGCTTTGTTCTTTTTTAAGGTTCTCGAAGATTTTAATAAAGGTTTATGAAAGCAGAATCGTTCTTGGCATAATTTGTCTTTTCTACTATTGATTTGAAACATAAACTTGGGAGCTCGGAATAAATTAATTGTGCATTTGCGATCATTTGAAGATTGATCGCCTCGTCTAAGCCGTTCCCTTTGGCGGCGAAGGTCTTGAAGATTTTGAATGTCCTGTTTAGCCTAAAACTAATTCTTCTTTTTAAATTGTAATTCAAAATATCGGATGCAAACCTCCAAACCCAAACACTTTGTGCAGGCGCCTATCGGGACCGCCGGACTCCTCGCACTTTGCCTAGTCTGCTGTTGTTTTTGAGAAAGGAAAATATTTGAAATATTCACCAGCAAATGTGTAAAATTAGCATTTTAATGTGAAGAAAATTACTTCTATTTTTAACAGCGCACTACATATATTTTGATAATTTTTTAAAGTTAGTGCACGGTGATAATAAGACAGCGCCCTCAGTTGTCTGCAAGAATAAATTTTTCGCTGTTCACTCCTTGCCGCACAGTCTCTGCCGTTTCTTTACCTACATCTTTTTGAGTTTGGACGTCTTTTTCTATGGCCTGCAGAAACATAGGAAACGGAGGGTCTGTATGACGGTCTCGCTTCTCTCTCCACCCCCCCCCCCCACTTCCACCCTGCTTATTTTTCGTTCGTATGCTTTCTCATTCTCTCGCCATGCTATTCATTTCCTCTGCGTTTACTGTGCTTGGAGCGGCTAATGCATACATAAGCGAAGTGAGAAAGAAAGATGCGAAAGTGTGAATATCACTCTGTTTCTTTTTTTCCTGTCTAACCAACGCGCACAGAATAGACTATTCCAATCGTAGTATAAGAATCGATCGATTTTACTTTATCTCCACCGTCACTCTGCCGTCTCTTCTTTTGCAGTTTTATTTCACTCATACCCTCTGTCTTCCGTCAAACAGCAATATACTCACGCCGCATACTCGCCGATGACGGGCGGCTGCTTTCTTCCACAACATCGTCTGTAGTACGTCTCCTTTTCTTCCTGCTGTGCCCCTTTGCTGGACCACCGCCGTCGGGGTCAACCACCACTGCCCACGCAGCTTCTTCCCCTACACCCCCATCATCTCTATCGGCATGCCTTAGACTTTGGGTACTATGCGAAACTTCTCAAAATTTTTGAAGCCACCCTGACACGCGAATCTCTGTTTAAGTGATCACTCGTGATCAGCGATTACAGGCGACATGCACAATGGCGTCTGATTTCCACCCTTCATTCATTCGCTACGTTTGTTCTCTCATCGAGTTCTATCTGCAATTGACGGCTACAGTATCGGCAGAACGCGCATTCTTTCCTATTTTTCTGGTACTTCGAGTGCCATTCGGGATGCTTACATAGAACTCCCATCCCAGCTGTATTACACTTAGATCGGACACTAAAACAACAGCAACGGAATTAAACCCACCTTTCAAGAATTCGTATTAAAAGAATTATCATTTTTTATCATACATATCAAGCGTGCTTCCTTCCCTTTGAGATTTATGAGGTCCACGTGTTGTCTTCGATAATAAACTACTAGAAGTTTTCGCGACTCAGCGAGTATTGTTGCTTCTATTGTCTACAGACTCAAAATTTGGGAGTTTAAAAGTTCCTCCTCCTTGCCTTTATTTTTGAATTCAAACCAAAACTTCTTATTATCCCATCAACTATTGGCCGGGCAGCAGCGGCACTCAGCAAAAGTTGACTGAATGCCGTATGAGCGGAGTCTTTGACACCTCTTCAGCGGATAACCCAAAACAACTCCAACAAAAACAACATACGCGTCCTCAACAACAGCATCGCGCCAACAACAACCGAGCTAAGGCTGTTCAGCAATTTGTCGGCGAGCCGGCCGAGAGCAAAAGTGCGAGAGTTGGTCAGATTAATAGACCTCCAACACCTGGGTCAGTGACAGCCGGTTCTGCTGAGAGGGATGGCTCAGACGATGGATGTTTTAACAAGGTTTTTGAGTATTTTGAATGTAAAAGTAATTTCGAACTCAAACTTTAACAAAAATTCATGCCATTTCTTCAAAATTGAGCTAAATTCTGGATGTTTGAGCTGAATGCATATAAAATATTTGCATTATTATCTGCTGGCTGTTAATGTTTTTGTGGATTATTGTTGCTTTTCAAGTTTGTATTACTAATGTTTTGTTATTTAGCAATTCTTCTCAAAACCATCTTCGATTGTAAACTTGGAAGTCCACCACTACTTCCCCTACAGTCCCTTCCCTGCACATTCCTCCGCCCATCTTCTCCAACATTCAGCCGATGAGGTTGTAAAAGGCAACAGCGACAAAAGAACGGCAATAGCAACAACAGAAGCAGCGGAGAACGACAACAACAACAGCGTAGTGACTAGCAACGGACCGTCGGTGGCAGCCGGAAACTACAACTCGAGCCATCGGCCGTCTTTTTACTTTCCCGGCCAAAACAACAGACCTCCTATAATACCGTCGAGGAGCAGAGAGCAAGGTTTATCACAATTTTTTAAGACTGTTATTTTTGAGGGAGCTCAAAAAATAACTTAGCATTTCGTTATTTAGGAGTGAACGCTGTACGAAACTTCTCTTCCACACTATCTCTCGCAACACCGTCAACCAACCATTGTATAAAGGAAGAAACCGTTGAACCCAACAAACAGTCGGAGCAACTGCCCCAAGTCGGGGAATTTGCCGTTCCGGCTGTCCCAGCACGGCTCAAGGCGGCGGCTGTTTCTGTCTTTAAGCAGTCAAAACCGAGCACTTCGGCGGTCATTGTTGGGCTTGAAGGGGGCCGATCGGTCAAAGAAGAGCCTATCGAGGAGGAGGGCCAGGGAAGGTGCGAAGAGGTTGAGGAGAAGGAGCTCAAGGCGAGCACTTCTAGTGCGGCGGGAACTCCTTGTAAAACTGCCACAGAAGACCATCGGACAGCGTCGGCAAAGCCGTTTCGACTTGCCTTTCGCATTTCAGCCGCAGCTGCGCTTAAACTGCGCCGAGTTGCGCAAAATCACGCACGTGCTTTGAGGCGATTGGGTGGGTTTATGCGGACAGAACAATGCCATTACTTTTTTTTATTCATCGAATTAGGCATTAGCACTGTCCAGTTTGACCAGCGACAGTTCGACGGCAACAGCGGCTTCTGCTCTCTGTCGTTGCCCTCTTCGCTTAGTCAGGTGCGAATTGCGTCGCGTACTCCGTCCCCTGAACTTGATAAGCGGAAGACGCGGCAACAGCTGCTTTTCCAACAGCAGCAGCGGTTGCAACAACTCTCACAACAGCAATTGGTAGTGGTTGCGCAACAGTTTCGGGGCCAACCGTCGGCTGAAATTTACTCTCCCAGCAAGGCTCAATCTTTGCATCGTATGTTCTGTTTTATTTCACACGCGAAATTATTTACATCGGTCAGGAGCACGTCTAGTGCCACCTTCAGCTGCTGCTATTCCAGCGACAACCTATCCCTTCCACCACCCACCTGTAATCCATCAGAGCATGGATCGACAACCACAACAACAACAACCTGGACCCTCAAATGTACCTATCACTCCAGCAAACAGCGTAGTTGCAGAAAATAGTCCGCTTCTTGTCAATCTATTGAGGTTTTTTCTAAATGTGATTCTATTGCATTTCCGTTTAACAGCAATGCTCCGCCAAATCAGCATCAGCAAAACGCAATTCCACCGCAGCAGTTAACACTGGCATCTCAACAAAGATTTGTTGGCAATGCCGGTGTATCGATGCAACAAACGCCCAACCCATCGGCATTGGCATTACAGCAGCAGCAATATCAACAGGTCTTCTCATGTTTCTGATCAAGTTTAATTGCATTTAGCTTTGCAGCAGTTGTACCAGCAGCAGCAAATTAACCACCATAGAATCCAACAGGCTCAGCAACAAAGCACAATGCTTTTTGGACCTGGCGGAGTTCCTGCGGTTGCTGGTCAAATGCATCCCCATGCCATAATGGTTGCCGGCCACCAGCCTCCCCACCCATCGTTCATGATGCACCCACAGATGACCCATCAACAGATCAGACCTCACGGGATGCCTGGCGGAGCTCCTCCGCCACCGCATGGAATGGTGCCAATGGCTGGCGCTTGTGGAATGCCACCGCCATACGCAATGTTACCGCAACAGCAGCAATCTGCCTCCACTGCCATCTCAGCAGCAAAAGTAAATGCGCATGGGGCGGAAGTGGAAGAGCCGCCGAAAAAAAGAAAACGCATCTCGAAGAAGCAACAACAGAAGGTGAGAGAGGGACGTCCATACCAGTACTTTATTTTTTTTTGGGGGGGGGGAGTAACATAATGTAAGTTGATTTGCCAATGTTAAGGAGGAGAAGGAGCGTGAACAGCAACAATTGCGATTGCAGCAGGAAGCGGCGATGGTGCAAATGCAACGACAACAGCAGCAAATGTACCTTCAACAGAGGCAAATGGCCATGCAGCACCAAGGAATGGCACCAGTTCCTTCACAGGGCGTTATTGGCACGCCGCAGCAGACTTATCAGCAGCAAATGGCACAGGTGGTTTAAAATTTTATTACGAAAAGTTGAATCGTAGATGAGAGTGATGGGGTTGGTGGGTCGAACTCGATACGACAAGGCTAGGCGTGTTTCAGGGCTTATGCCAAACTTACAATTTACAAACAAAAACTTTAGTACCAACAACATTATGCAGCACAACAAAGTAATCAACACAATGTGTTTAATTCACCGCCGCCAGGGAATGCGACCGGTGCACATTACGCCAATCAGCAAAGCACACCGTCACAACCGTCCCCACAACAATATTCGGCGTCGATGGGTGCTCAGTCCGCCATGCACTACATGTCCCCGCCGGGAGTGTGGGGCACGTCACCACAACAGCAACAACAAAATGTACTAGTAGGAACCATTAAAGTGTGTGTGAACAATTAGCTGTTCTTACTGAGTGGTTCCGTAAAATAATTTTGAGAAAATTTCTAAAGCACCTGGACGCTTACAATACGATTTTGATACATTCCTTTAGCTTCCTGATTACCAACAACAGTCGCAAATGACCGTTACGGGACAGACCCCGTCGAACGCGCCCGCTCTGATGCACATGCCATCTCAACAACAGCAGCACTTCCGCACTCCCGGAACGCCAGGCAGTGGTGGCGGTGGTGCCATGTGTTATGGACATTCACCGGCTGCCACGACTTGTAGCACGTCTACGCCTTTCCATTCGCCTCCTCCACAGCAACAAATGGTCGGCACACCGAGCGGAGGTCATCAAACGCCAATGGGAGGAGGACCGACGCCGCCGTATGGAAACAGTGAGTGGCAATGTCTATTTTGGTCTCGGTTATTCAATTTATTTTCCTGAGCTTAAGGCCAGGGGAGTGCCGGCAGTGTTCAACAACAGCAACAAAGTCAGCGAGGCACGCCTGTGGGAAGCGGTGGGTCGACCGTTGAGCACTCGCGGACGAACACTCCACAACAGCAGCAGCAGCCGTTTGGGCTCCATTCAGTGCAGCAACATAACGCTCAGCCGTACCAACAGGGGCCTTCTTCGCACCAAACAATGCAGCAAATGAGCCCGGCCGATTTTTACCAGCAACAGAAGACGGCACAAACCAAACAAATGCTTCAACAACCTTTGATTGCACAACAACAATACCAGTCGCAGTCTGCTTCGACTTCTGTTTTTCCTCAACTCTCGGACTTTGCAGAGGACGGACTTGTTGACGATCTTGTGGTGCCGAGCATTTCTAATGAAGGTGTGTGTCGCAAAATAATGGATTCCATGAACATAGTCACATGCCTGTTAATGCGAAAAAGGAAACACTCAATTTTTATTTTAGCCAACTAGCATACAAAAAATCGAAGGTTTCCATTTCCAATTGTCTTTTCTGTCGTTATTTTTCAATTTATCGAATGTAATCCTTTATGGTTTTTTAAAGTAAGCCGTTAAGTTGGTTTTTTATTATTTAACATTTATTTGGCAGATGATTTCGATTTGGATTCAATTGAGCCAATGCGATACGGGGACCAACAACAAGGATATCATCACAGTCATCAGCACGTGCAGGCTCAGCAAGCAAATCATCAGAGGGTACCGCAACAACAACAACAGAATGTATTCGCACAGCAGGAACAATTGCAATTGATGATGCAACAGCAGCAGCAAAGACAACCACAATCGATTGGATCAGCAGCGGGGGACGGACCACGTCAATTGTTTCAAGTTCAACAACATCTGATACCATCCGTAAATCCTTCGCAAGACCAACGCTGTCATCTACAGGCTCAGCAGCAGATGCTAAACCAACAACAGCAGCAGATGCTGAACCAACAACAGCAGCAGATGCTGAACCAACAGCAGCAGCAAATGGTGATGTGTCAGCAGCAGCGAAGACCAGCACTCGGAGGAGAGCAACAGTATCAGTCGCCGATTACAGTTCGGCAACAAATTGATGAGGTTTGGCCGCCAAATTTGACAAAAGATGGATGGTATTTTTTGTCCTTGTCTGATCAGGTAAATCACATCGAAATGAGTGCAGAGGATAAACTCGCGGCCGAGATGGAAATGTTGCCGGACCGATCACCCCAACTTGGCGATAAGCCGTTGAGCCCGTCTAAGTTGAGCGAAACGCAAGACCGAAATGTGACGGATGCGATAGCGTCTGTGATGGAAAGGGTGGCCAAAGCCTCGTTTTCCGTGGGAAATGCCGGTGGAAAAACAGGCAAGCTGTGGGAAAAGATTGGGCGCACGAAAGTCCCAGTTCATCGTCCGGTCTAGTCTGTTGGCGCTAAGAAATTATATTTGAAATAGTTGCTTAATAATTGATTTTTTTACAGCCAAATCAAAGAGTCATTTCTCCAAGCGAGGCTCTCTGAACATTGGGAACAGCGGGGTGCCGTCTAATCAGCAGCAATCGGCGATACAAGCGATAACATCGGCGGCGAGCAGTGTGTCCTTCCAGTCGTCCGCGGTGTCGCGGACTCCTACCCCGCAAACGCCGAACAGCAGTGGGATGACTGGGGTCGCTTCGACGACGACGTCGGGAGTCTCAGTGGGCTTTGGCGGCAACTGCGGTGAGCATTTGGTGTCCATGGAAAGGAAGCAGCAGCCATTCGGCAGTGGAGGGTCGTCGTATCCGCCGTCACTGCAACAGCAGTCTCAGCAACAGCGTTCCGCTGATGTTCTTCCAACTGTGTGCAGACCCTTTTCCTATCCGGCGCCGGGTGTTGCGTTGGCGGAAAATGGCAATGGCATGGCACTGGCAAATTCACTGCCGACCAGAAGCGGTTATGAGACAACATCTGGCTCCAATTCGCCCTTCCAAACACAATCTGTCCAACAGGTATTATTTTGCGCAAACAAAAAGTTGACTAGATTGTAAAGTTTTTGTCGAAGTCTGTCGCAAAAAATACTGCTTGAATGAGAATGACGAGTAAATTTGGTGTCAAGGCACTCGCTGATTCCTCCACTTCCGCCTCCACAACACCGACAACCGCTTCTTCGGTTGGTGGTGGGCCGTCTGCTCAGTTCAATGGCCATTTTCATGCTACGACGACTGCGCAATTCCCACCAACGTCAAATTCGATATCTCCGCCGGCACAAAGGAAAGCGCCGTTGTCTGCTCCCAGGACTATTGAGGTGCGATCGTCCGTTAACTATTTGCTGATTTTACAAACAACAATTTAGTCCATGCGTTTCGAGCTTGATTCGTGCCATCAGCTGATCACTGTAAAACAGCCGCAAACATCGCAACGGAAGCGCAGGGGGGATAAAGGTGGCGACGGCGGGGAGCAACAGCAGCAGCATTCGACAAAACGGAAGACATCAAAGGATAGCAAAGGCATTGTCGGGTCCAATCTGGCTGTTGAAAGCAATTCGTCGAAGACCCCTGCGTCTACCACGACAGTGTCGACGAGGACGCCTTAAAAAGAGGGCAAAGGCTGACTAGAAGCCGTGTCTTTCTCTCACTGGCATCTTCTTCTATCCCTCTTTCCTCAACACCTCTTTACTCTTTGCCGCTTGTAAATCTCTCCCGATTGGCCAACGTTTCCGTCGCTTCTCCCGTTCGTTGCTCAACTTTCTGTCATTATTATCCCGATTTTACCACTGTTTGTTGCTGTGATGTGCGTTTGTTTCGGTACATGTTGTCATATGAGTAATTTGATTGCCTGTCTGACCGATTTTAATTGTTCCGATACGCAAAGCCACCCACCACAATACGCCCATTCTTTTGCTAGTCTTTTAGCGCATTTGGATTTGTAACATTAGCGTCAATCACACATAGGATTGGATTGCACTTCTCATCTTTCCACATAATGGTTTATGGTATTGTACACAATTTGCTTGCGACATTTATTCTTGACAAAAGAGCAAAATGTTCTTGGGTCGAAATTACAAAATAAAAGGAAGAAAGCCAGGGGTTTAGCCATAGATGCCATACACCATTGTTTAGTGACATTCGTTATCTAAATTGTATAGTTTGCACCTTGCGCACCTCTATGTTCTTTCTTCTTATCAAATTTTAATTCAAATGTTACACAACGAATTTTTATTTCGATTTCGTTTGACCCGAATAAAAGAATGATGATGCTTTTCGTGGAAAGAGCGCAATACTTACCCATGCCCACAACTCCAGCAGAATTTCTAGCCCCCTCCTTTTGATTACGTCCTTCACTTTGCAAATCTTCCTCATTTGTTCTGTTTGCCTCTGCTGCTGTGCCCGACAAAAACAATGCCCCTCCTATTCATAAAGTTGTAAATAATGCCAAACGCACACTTTCTCAGATTCTTTATCATAATCTCCATCCCCGTCTCTTTTTTGGAGTGCGGCATATTACCCCCTTCATTACTTTCTCCACATAATTCACATTCATCCCCAATTTCTCGTCTCGTCATTAATTTCATGTAAACCCATTAATTATCCCACCCACAAACGCATTGACTGATCGATTATTGGTTCGGAATTTTTTTTTTATTTTCAAGGTCGAATTTTACAATTATGAGATAAATAAACTACAAAATAAAACAGAATTCGTCTGTTGTTCTGATCTGTGACAATTGACAAAAAGGTTTCAAACCGAAGCTGGTATTACTCTACTCGGAGTATTTTTTCGGTAATTGTTTGCTATTTCCAACCAATTCCGAGTTGTCTCTTGTCAGCCATTAACTTTTTATCCACCATAAAGCTGCCAGGCAATAGGCGACCATAGAACACTTTACAAACATTTTACACGTAAAGTTAAGTTGCCGTAGAAGAAAGAGATGAGAGAATAAATTAAAATAAATATTTAATATCATCAGAGATTCATAGCCGAGCCAAATTTGCGCTTACGCACCCGAGCCGCCACCCGTAATTCCACCGCTTTACGACGCACTTCCGTCTCCTTTCGCATCCGCTGCGTTGTTTCCTGAAAAAATAAAGCAAAGAAATAGACCAACAATAGTCAGATTTAAAAATTAGAAAAAAGTAAATTGTAGTATTTTGATATTAAAATTTTTGGGGAAAAAATGCGTTTAACATATGACATTTTCTCACCAAATGGGCAAGGCAGTTGTGTGTATATGTCTGAATGTTGTGTCGGTCGTCGTGGGGCACGTCCGGCAGACAAGGAATTGCGGTGCCTGTCGGTTCGTTACGGTCAAACACTTGGACAAATGGCTCAATATAAGCGCGGACTTCACGAATTTTATCGGGCGAAAAGCCTAAAAAGGCCAAGTTAAAACAATAATTAATTACAAAAAAGCGAAAGAGTACCGGTCAATTGACAGATCAAATTCTCGGGCTCATAACAGCAAAGAACAACCGCCGTGGCCAATTCACTGTAACGGAAATGAAGACAGCCCGCGTCCAGCATGGCCAAGTCCAAAATCTTAATTACACTTACTATTTATCCCCGACAAAAAAAACCATGCTTTGATAAAATAAAACGGTGAAAATCATTTTGTTTCGTATTGATTTCGGAAAAACAAGCGAACCTCGCAAAATTTGTAAGAACAATATTATGCAATATTAATATTTTATTTACCGATGCCAACCGGACGAATTCGCCCCGCATCAGTTTGGGCACAGTGCACCGTTGGTCCGGATAGATGTGTCCGCTGCTGTACGAGCTGTGCCCTACGTAGCTGATGTCAGCCTGAGCGGTGTGGAGCAGTACACGCGGGGAGGAGCCAATGTGGGAAAGTTGCATTCGTGGGTAGGCACAGCTGAAGGAAATGTGCCGGACACGCGCTGTCTCGACACTGTTGGTAGTTGTAACCTAAAATTGGGACATTCACTCGCCCTGTGTCAAAGACTGCGAATACCTCAAAATGATCGTCTCTTCTCAGGGAGGAAGGCGACGGGTCCTCGTCGTCCAACGGGAACGCAAGAGACGGAACGGTCGATGGGAGAAAACACTTCTGTGTTTGTTTAGCATCGTCCGGCAAATTGTTCTCATCGTTTGGCAGTGCCGACACAATGCTAACTTCCAGCGACGGATAACCGAACGGCGACTGCTCGGAGTCGGCGTCGGCCGAGGCCGTTTCCGACGGCCGTTTGCCTTGAAAGGGCAACTCCAAATAATTGGGTTAGCCTCTGTTTCTTTCAACGAACGGCCAAAAGAATTCGGAAAAATCAATCCAATCCCTCAACCATTCGATAGGCCCCCAAACTGATACTTTCTTAAGCGGATTTTCATTTCAATAGTCACAAAAAACTGTTAGTCATGGCCGACCTGCGGAAATGACAACTCGCTGCGCGGGAATCACTTCGTCCGTGCTCATCAGCTGCATGTAAAGCGCCAGCCAATGGACGGCGGTCACCGGGTAACAACTCCAATCCAACTTCTCCAACATAATCTCCTCAATGCCACGAATGTCCGATACCGAACAGCAGCTTAAAGTGAATAAAACTCTTTTAGGGTAAATAACAAAACAAACCCGTCAGTATATTCAGCAATCTCCGCGATTTTCGGAGGGTAAATTTCCTGTGATCGATATTCGTAACGTAAAGAATAAAGAGAAGCGCATTTAACCTCCACTTTGCTCGCGATTGCCAGGGCAGTCGAGCCAAAAAGTTGTAGTCGTTGCGGCTGCAACTGTTCTTCACTCAAAGCAATGTACCGGTCGATGTAATCGACGCACAAATGAAAAGTTTCCCGGTGGAGATGCTTATCGGCACAAACCTATTAATATTTCAAAAACGGAAAAACAATGGACTCGCTTACGTCCATCACCCAATCGAGCAACATGGAACGCATTTTGGCATTGATCTTCTTCTGACGCGAAAATACGTGCGGGTCTCGACGTAACTTTTCATCCTTCTCACACAACAGTGACCAAACCTTAAATGAAAATGAAAAATAAAGCTGGCGGAGGATTTTCTCAGATTGACCAAGATTCTTATTTTGGATAAATGAGGCAAATAGACTTTATCCTAATGATTTTTGCCAGTTGAAGATTTGGACTAAGCCATTGTCCAAAGCGTGCTTCCTGCTTCTCTTAATTTTCACCTTTTTTCTTAGCAAAAACAACAAATTCCCAACCCCCCCCCCCCCCTCTTTCCCCGCCGGGGTAATGGTCAGGTCAACAGCCCCCATCCCTCACTGGTACGCCTGTTTTTTGAATCGATAACCTTATGTGGCGAGCCCAAATCGGATGAATCAAATTGCGGCGGAGGGTCGGTGGCTCTTTTTTGTCTCGGTGGTGTCCGATGTCCAATTTTCATGACAAGCAGCAGTAAAATTATGTGTTAAAATAAGTTAAGAGAGAAGTGAAATCGAATCGCATCAAACGAAATATGGCCAATTATTGTGTTAAAAAGGGCGAAGTCGAATTCTGGGACTTCTAAAAGTTAATTTAAAATGGACGGACAAAAACACGTTTATCGCACACGCAGTCAGGGCCGTCCGTATCCAGCGGAAAGGTTAGCTAAAATTCAGTCCATGCAAATTTGGTACAGCGCCTTCCACCAAAAACTTAAAATTAGCCTTTAAAGTGGCATCAAAGCTAAACGCGCGCTAAAAACGTTAATTCTTCAGATATTTTGCTTTTCGACCGGCCGCCTCTCGCGCTCCATCCAGTAGAAAAGCGTGAAATTTCTCAAATTTAAGAAAGAAGGGAGCTGCGCTTTTTATGGCTATATTTTCGCGCATTTTTACTAGAGACCGGACTGGATCTGGATCCAGACCTGGATTTTTCTGGATCCAGATCCAGAAATCCAGGTATTCTCCACGAACCTGGATTTTTCTGGATCTGGATTTTTTCTGGATTTTTAATCCAGAAAATCCAGATCCAGGTCATTTCCAAAATCCAGATCCAGATCCAGATCCAGGTGACTCAGACCTGGATCCAGATCCAGATCCAGAATCCAGGTAATCGGACCTGGATTTTCGTTTTGTATTGGATTTAGGACCCCAATTTCACATACGAGCCGTTAGTTTAGTGGTGAGTGAAAGGGACCGGAACCCGTTTTGGGTTGGGGTTCTAACCCCGACCTATGTAAATGGTTTTTTATGACTTTTCGGTGAGCATCTATAATCGAGTAACCAATTTCTAAAAATTTAAATTTTTATCAATTTTTAAAAAATATTTTGGGCGGAATTTACAACTTTTTGAAATTTTCATTTTTTTTTCGTTGAATGAAATCACCACTATTTAAAAAATCATACGTTTGTCAAATGTTGAGGGGTGACCCTTTTTGTTTTGTAAGAAGGTAATTAATCTTGTTAAATCTTCAAAAAATTGCCGTATTTTTAAGTCGAAATAGAGGTCAGATTTCGATCCTACGCCCCCGAATATCCCTAGTAACATCTTTTTAGCTACTTTGAAAAATTTTGATTTTTTTTCAAAAAATCTTAGATGTTGAAATCATAGATTAGATGATGTGGTATGATAAATCTGATGTCATATTCGTGATCAGCGACCTCGATAACCCCCGGGTACTTCTCAGAATTACATAAAACCCATTTAAAAAAAAAAAAAAATTCGGGACCTGTAAACTACAGGATTACCGCTATACCATACTTGAATTACAAATATTAATCAACCAAGTATAAATTTCTATTGTTTCATTTTATGTGTAAAAACCAGCAAGGTAATACTAGAACGACGTTATTTTAAGCAAAAATCCTTATTAGATTGCATATCACAAATATGGTTTTCAAAAATTTAATAAAAATCCAGATCCAGGTTTTCTGGATCTGGATCCAGAGTCTGGATCCAGATCCAGATCTAGATCCAGGTCGGCATAAAGCACTCTGGATCTGGATATCCTGAAAACCTGGATTTTTAATCCAGGTAAATCCAGATCCAGGTCATTTCCAAAATCCAGATCCAGATCCAGGTCCAGGTTTTTTCAAAATTCCGGTCTCTAATTTTTACATGTCTCGGTAATTCAATTTGATTCAAAAATTGGCGCCGCGACAATATGCCATGTTAAGCTTTTAAGACGTTTGGTCCAATTCATTTTTTTTCATCCGTCTGTTTTCACTTCCCGGTGTTTAAGGGAAGCAAAGGAGCACTGCTAATAGTGGGCTTTATATATTCGTTTTAAATAAAAAATACTTTTGAAGCATTGAAATTTAAATTATTTAGGAATCTTATGAATAGAAGTGAAGTTTTGCGATTATATCGACGAATCATACGTCTTTCAAGGGATTGGATTGCTCAAGAACCGACCAACACTAACAAAGAACGCCAATACATCCGAGAAGAAGCCCAAAAAGGCTTCAAAGCACATAAAAGTGTATGTTTTAAAGCAATAGTTACTTTGTTGTCTGTTTCAGCAGTTTCCAAAATTGAACGTATATAATATTTGTTAATTTCATTAATACCAATTTCATTCTCCCGACATTCAGGAGACAGACCCTGAAAAAATCCGCGATTTGTCAAAAGAAGCCGAGAAGCGAGTGGAAATCGCGTGCCATTATCAAATCCCTTACGATCGGCCTTCCTATTTGCCTCCGTCCACTTCCTTTGGTCGGTTTAGCCATTTGAAGCGTAAAACGATCATTTGACCACTTTTTATGATCAGATGTGGACCCACGGTCAAAGACAGCCAAGCAGCGGACGCTTCACCGGTCTCCAACACCGTCCAAATTCGAAAGTCGTCCACCCGACACTCCTTTCGGCGACACTTCCAACCGATCTCCTCAGTAAAGCCGGCTCTATTCGCTCTTTCTTTTCCGCTTTTTTTGCTTGCTCGCCAATAGATGAGGAATGTTTGGAAGAATTTGTGAGACAAATTCAAAAATGTCCAAATTTGGACGCGTTGGTCTTTGGGTCTCCGGCGAGGATTTGTTATGCGCCAAAGAGGGTTTGGCTTAGGGCACTTCTCAAACGTCTTATTGATAAGGTGCGAATTTATTAACCAATTTTTAGTTTCGTTATTTAAATTCTAAGATGAATGCCTTTGGCATGGAGCCGAGCGATGTGCTGTATGAAACACTGTGCGCCTCAATGGCTTACGACACCGAAAACGGCGGAGATGGCTGTTTTTTCAGAATATTTCCTGACTTTTCTGCTTTAAACTTCTCACAAGCGCCTTATATACTGCTCAAAGAAAGTGTTCAGCACATTTCTCAGGGAACGACGGGGCTTAGTTGTTGGCAGGTCGGTGGGGAACAACTTTTTGAGATATTCGAATTTAAGAATCGGCTTTTTTGCTTGTACAAATTGTGTGGGCGCTTGGTATGCTTAGCGTCGGGTCCAATTGCTTTTCCTCTTAGGCCTCCTCAGTTTTGGCCAACTTTCTCTTCCATCCGTCGCATTGTGCCACTTTTTCTGCCGTTTCCCACGTGTTGGAATTGGGCGCGGGCTGTGGCCTCGCCGGCATTTCTTTCGCTGCCTCAAATGCCATGGCAAAAGTCACTCTCACCGACGCGCATCCGTCCGTTCTGTGCCAATTGCGAGGGAATGTGGCGCTGAATTTTGACTGCGCAAAAAGCAAAACGGCCGCCGTTTCGGTTGAGCATTTGGATTGGACGGACTACGAACGGAACTCGCTTCCTCAGGACGTGGACCTCATCATCGCATCGGGTTGGTCAGGCTTTTTTTGAAATCTTAAATGTGTGTCCGGTTGCTAACAAAAAAGGTTTTATTTTTCAAAAGGAGAAATTCAAATTTCAGATGTGGTCTTCGACCAATCCCTTTTCCGTCCGTTTGCCGCTCTCCTTCGCCATTTGCTTCATGGAGAAAGCGCCGTCGGATTAATTTGCTGTGCTATCCGCGACAAAAGCACCGTCGAACTGTTTCTTGGCGAAATCGGTCACACCTTCGATTTTTACGCGCAAAACTTACGCAATTGGCCTATCTTTTTCAGAAAAACACGGAATTTTACTTCGTGCGCAATTCGATTGCCGCATGAGAAATTGCGTCAGTGGAAGTCAAATTGCATTCGTTCGAAGAAATTTCCACGCAGAAACTGAATTACATCAAACTGTTTGGTTTGATACAATTTTCCCCATTGATTTGTCAGGCAATTTGTCCTTTCCCGTTGTCATTTTTGAATTTGTTAAATGTTGATGCTCTTTCTACACCTCTCGTTATTGCTGTTTCATTAGGTCGAATTCAGGGACATTTTGAATCCCATGAATAAAAACTGAATCGCGAGTTGTTTATCAATTGATAAAAAAGCGTGATGGATCATAGCTTCAAAACAAGATGATGGTAAGCACCCCCCAGAAAACTACTAAACACATAAGGATTGATTAAAATTTTTTTTAATTCTAAAAAATGTTAAATGCCAATGGAAAGGACGGTAATACTCTAGTTTGTACCCCCCCCCCTTTTTTGAAAAAAAAAAATTAATTAGGGTCCAGGGTTCGAAATCGGTCGAAATGGAGGTCAGATTCGCATTCTACGCTCCGAAATACCCCTAGAAACATCATTTTCTCGACTTTGAAACAAAAAAAAAATTTTTTCAAAAAAGGGGGGATACAAACTAGAGTATTACCGAAAGCACCATAACAGCTGTGAACAATAAATTCATTCTAAAAATTATCTCCACAAAATCATTCTAAAAGCATTAAGTCGTCGTAATTTTATTCTGAAATCAGATCATTGACCAGAAAGCGTAATTTTTTGTCCATAAGCAAACAAACAAAAGAATATAAGCGCAGATTATACAATCATTTAATGCAGTCAATTACAATTTGCGACACAATTATTTCATCTCCGTTTTATGAACATTCATCTGGCTTCGGCGAGGAGGTCCGCGGTCCCATCTAAAACTTCACCAAAATATTAAAAAAGCGAAGCCAAAAAAACTGCCAACCATCGGCGAAGTCAGAGGAAGAATGGCGGACAACTGACTGCACGAAAATGAGCGTTTGCGAGTGCCTCGCATGCCCTCGCCGAACTTGTGGGAAGGCGTCGCCTGAAGAGGTTGCTGCTGCCTGTCGCCATGCAATTTCAACGCGCGCACAGCCGTCCGACCGGCGGCCATAGTGGCGCAACCAAACACATTACGGCGAGAAGCGGAAGAAGTCGCGGAACGACCCGGCGTTATCGGCCTCGTCGGAGTTGAAAATTGCTTAAACGAATAAATCAGAGACGGCTTTTATTGAATATGCCTGTTTCTAGTGCACGGACCCCCCACCCGCCATTTACCCCGCGGGGTAAAGCGATTAGAACGAACCTTTTGAGCCTTTTGCACCTCTCTGTCTTGCTGGTATCCTTGCATCACTGACTTTGCGTACAGATCCGCTCGCTTTCCATCAACGACAATGTCGTCGACACGGAACTGCTTCACGTACTCGTCGCAGAGTTCACTAAGTTCACCCAGCAACTTCGGAACTTTTTGTTCGACCATTTTCCTTTGCTAATTCCGGGATTTGATTTACTTTTTGAAGGAATTTAAAACATTAAACAACCTTAAGCTTTGTGTTTAGACTTCCGGCCCGATTCTTATAGAAAGATGCGCGGCATACGCGTCTTTCGGTGTCCAACTTTTGCTTCCAGCTCGCCATCCATTCGTTCAATTTGTCAAAGACAAGCTTTGCACGTTCGTATACCTCTTGACGGGCTCGAACCTCTTCCTCCAGACTTTGCAGTTGGCTTTCATTGAGGAGCTCTGATAATAATTAATTATAAAATAAAAAGAAAGGCGATAACATACTCAAGTTGGGCTTCGATGGATATTCCGTGGAAAGCGGCGGTCGAAAACATTTTGTGGCCAGATCATCCAATTTGACAATGAGCTCATCGTAGCGGAAGGCGACCTGCTCAATCCACGCGTCGTAGTGGTCTTTTAGCTAAAAGCCCATTAAATTGATATGGAAGACGTATTGGGCTTAAATCACCCACCCGCTGGTTGATGGCGCCCATCTTTTTCAGAACGTCCGATGACAACACAACCGAATGATTGTGCAGATCGATGCGCAGGCAGTGAAGGTCGTCCTCTCCGATGCTGTTGTTGGCCGGCAGTTGGATGGACTCGTAAATGCTAAACAAATAGCCTTTTTATTTTGAGTTTTGACCAAGAACGGAACGAACCGTTTGCTTTCCGCCTGAAGTTGAAGCGCTTTCTCAAGCCGTTTGTTGAACAGGCTGCGCACCGTCTTGATCTCGTCATTCAGTTTGCCGAGCTCAGCTTCCGTCAAAATCTAAAAAAAGAAAACCCATCAGCCTTTTTTTAAAAATTCCCGAATACTCTGTCATGGACTCCTTCAACAGAATGAGCCATCGTTCCGGTCTGCACACACAACGCGCAATACTTCTCGTACAGAGTCATTTGTCTTCCGACCAATTCCTCCCTTTTAACGACCAATCGGTTCATTTCCGTGTCGAGCGCTTTCAGCTAAACGTGAAAAACAAAAAAAATACCGCTAGCAATTAGCAATAAATACCAATGCAATGGAGTCGGGAGGATAAAGCGATTCTTCAAAAGATGGCAAAGCCAAAAACTTTCTCAGATTGGACACCGCCTCTCGCCGAGCTTCCAAATCAGCAACGACACTGCGAATCATCTGAAACAAACAGCATAAAAGGACTCATTTTTCTCTCTTACTTCCTCTTCCGATGACCGAATGTCGCGCAACAAATTGTGAACATATTCGGAAGCCTGTTGTGCTCGATGTTCACGAGTTGGCATGTCCATGTGGACCCGGTTCCAAAGCTCATTAAGACCGCGAAATTCACTCCGGATGGTGCGAGCCAAATTTTCTGCAGAGTCTTCGACGCCAATCCTAAAAGGACACCTGTTTTTGAATCGATGGTTTTTCAAAATCAAACCTCTGTCGTTGTGGAAATGAGTCGGGAGTGGAAGAAAGCGGACTGGCAAAGATGGAAGTTGCATTGTTTGTCGTTGACATAATTATGTTGATAAATCTTCTAAACACAGCTTGGAGAGATAGTTTTAATTTTTACAACAAACATTGGACCCCCAAAATTCGGCATTACTACAATCTAAGTTCTTTAAGATAACCAACAACTCAGGTGTAAAGCGAATTGTGAATAACCTTGGGGAATAATTTAAACAATTTGAAATTAAAAACTAGCGGGTTATCCCCCAACTCGTCCCAGACATCCCATCCCCACACGCACGCAACTAATATGCCCATCGCCCATAAAATGCCATCTATTTTTTGAGCTAAAACAAAATGCAACTGAAACTACTACTAAATTGGTTAGGTACATATTTAATGCAAATTTGTGGCGTCACTACCGGTCGGGTCAAGCCCTGCAGCTACAGCAGAGAAAACCCCCTGCCCGTACTGTCTTGCTTTTTCCTTTCTTTCTCTAACCGTTCTCTTCTTTTGGTGTTCTCTCTCACCTTTTTTAAACCAACAAAAAGCATCACGCACTTTCTGCGCCATTCTTGGTCCCAAAAACCGGACTACACGGAAAGCCGTACTTGCATGCTTCGGTAATTAATCGTAATTTTCTTATTTTAAGGGTTCAACAGCCAATACCATAATTTTTTAATGATGCTGTCATCTGGAATTGTAGAAAAAAAGGTTTTCAAACGAAAATTAGAACGCTTCAAACGCAGTACAGCAAAAAAGCGTGATGCTAACAAAAAGCAATATATCGGAGATGCTATTGAGATTTCTGATAGTAATAAAGAAGAACCTTCGAATTTGGAAGGTCAAGATGAAACAAAGGATGTGGGACTCGGCGAGCCGGAATCTGAAGAATCAAAGACTATCTTAGACGATGCCACGGCAAAAGAGCAGGTCTTTTTCCCTAAATTCAAGCATAGGCTTAAATAAATGATTTTGTTTTAAGCCGCCGCAGCAAATGCTTCTGAAGTCTTCGATTCTCACCGACATTCGCTTCTCTTCTTTCCAGGGGCGGGTGTCTGAGACCACACTGAAGGCCGTCGAGGAGATGGGCTTCGAGCGTATGACCGAAATTCAGGCCAAGAGCATCCCGCCACTTTTGGAGGTCGGTTTTCACGCACAAAAACCAACAGAAAGGCGTTTCCATGGGTTGCTTTCTTCTCTTTGATTTTTAGGGAAAAGATGTGCTCGGATCCGCAAAAACGGGAAGCGGTAAGACGCTGGCTTTTCTCATCCCAGCAATTGAATTGCTGTTGAGGAATGGCTGGAAGCAGCATTTCGGTAGGCAATTGGGCCTCCGGGTTTGGACAGTAAATTAATTAAATTGATTCGTTGGGTCCATTATTAAGGGTATTCACCAATCTTTATAAATGTTTTTGTTTAAAGTTTCTTGAAGTGTAATCTAAAAATGACATGCAATTTTTAAAGAATCGGCTTGAATTCTTCTTATGTTATTTTATTAAATTTCCAGGCACCGGTGTGCTTATTATATCGCCGACTCGCGAATTGTCAATGCAAACTTACGGAGTTCTTTATGAGTTGATGGAGAAACATCCGAGCATTTCGCATGGACTCGTCATGGGCGGTGCCAATCGTCAAAATGAAGAAAAAAGACTTTCCAGCGGAATCTCCATTCTCGTTGCGACCCCTGGCCGCTTACTCGACCATTTGCAGGTGTTTTGGTTAGAATTTAATCTAAAATCCATCTAAATTTTCGGGTTTTTTGGAACGAATGTTTTAATATCATTTCCACTGTGAGGGAACCCATTCGATTCTATTTTAAGCCTTTCTGTTTTTTCTAGAATACTTCGAACTTTTTGGTTCGCAATTTGAAGTGTTTTATCGTCGATGAAGCGGATCGCATTTTCGACATTGGCTTTGAGCAGGAGATGCACCAAATTATCAAATTGCTGCCGAAGAAGCGGCAAAGTGTGCTCTTTTCAGCTACCTGTTCGGCTAAAGTTGACGAGCTGGTCAAAACTGCGTTGAAGACCGACCCATTGAAAATTGGAGTCATGGAGCCCCAAATGGACCCAAGTGAAATGGCGACGGTTGAGGGGTTGGAGCAGGTCGAGCGAGACAATGCATTTATATTATTGTTACCATTTTTCAGGGGTACGTTGTCTGTCCATCCGAAAAGCGTTTTCTCTTGCTTTTTACCTTCTTGAAGAAAAATCGGAGTAAAAAGGTAAACGCTTTTACAAGCCAATTATCTGAAACATTCTAAATTTCCATCCAAAAACATCTTTAATCATCAATATAAAAAATTGCTTTTTTTAGATTATGGTGTTTTTTTCGTCTTGTGCCTCTGTCAGATATCATAACGACTTGCTGAATTTCATTGACCTTCCCGTCATGAACATCCATGTCGGTCCAAACTTTTGTCATGGGATTTTTGACCTGTGTTCCTTCCGTATAGGGGAAGCTAAAGCAACAACAGCGAACGCGCACCTTCTTCCAGTTCTGTCAGGCTTCATCGGGCACTTTACTGTGCACCGATGTTGCCGCCCGTGGTTTGGACATCCCGCGAGTGGATTGGATTGTGCAGGTTCGTCTACAACCACGACTCTGAATTAAATTTACTCAGTACGATCCGCCCGACGAACCCCGCGAGTACATTCACCGGGTGGGGCGGACGGCGCGTGGGGACACGGGCACAGGACACGCTCTTCTGATTCTGAGGCCGGAAGAGCTTGGGTTTCTCCGTTTTCTCAAAGTCGGTCCAAAGCACATCGCACCAAAAAGTATTGAAAATTCAATTAGGCAGCAAAAGTGACCCTGAATGAGTATGAATTCTCATGGAGCAAATTGGCGAACATTCAGCCCCAACTCGAGCAGGTGATCTCGCGGAATTACTACTTGAACAAATCGGCTCGCGAGGCATACAAGTTGGTCCAATTTTGTTAATCATTTTATTACATCAAATTTGTTCAGGGGCTACGTTAGGTCGTATGACTCACATTCTCTGAAGAAAATATACAATGTGAACACTTTGGACCTCATTCAGGTATGGCTTTTTCAGAATTTAAAGTCTAAACTTTATTTAAGGTGTGCAAATCGTTCGGCTTTGAAACGCCTCCCTTTGTCGATTTGCCGGTGTCGAACAAACCGAGGACGAAGGATAACAGGACAAAATTTGCTGGCGGATTGAAGGGGAAAAGGCCGAAAGTTGAATTTGTGGCCGGAGGAATTAAAAAGAGAAAACAGCAGGAATGATCAAAAACAGTCAACTGCTTGCGGACGATCACTTTTAATGATTGGCAATTTTTGTCCCATGAAATTTATTTGAGGAAGTTACCCTTTTTTGGTCAGACTAGAGCCCGGCGGGAGTAACCGCTCCCGTTAATTTTTGGCCCAAGGGAAATTTGACATTTTCAAAAGTTTCTCCCGCTCCCGCGGGACTCCCGTTAAAAGATAAACGGGAGTTTTACTGGAGCTCCGCCCCCGCTAAATTGAAGTCCCGCTCCAGGGGTTGTTTGTTTTTTGTTACCGGGATTTATAGAACCATAAAAATGAGGATGTTTTGATTGGGTGAGCAAAATGAATTGATTTCTCATTTATTCACCATTTTTGTCGTGTTTATTTTTTGTTGTTAAATGTTTTAAAACTGTCCGAATTTGTCAAACAAAGCTCTCATTTCCTAAAATGATAAGTGCTTATATCGCGAAAATTGTCGTTTTCGTAAATTTAAAAGCTCGATGACTTAAACCGGAATTTTGTTTTGAGTCGGAGTAACGAATTTGTTTTTGTATCCGCAATCCATTTTTTTGAAATGGAAGGTAAAGGGATTTTGTTTGCTTTAGCTGAACAGAATTTAGCTTTTATCTTTATACTTAAAAAGAGGAATTTTCAAGACGCATAACAATGTCCGATTTGACTGACGACGACGCGGAGGAGGTAAAGGAAACGGACGAACGAATTCGTTCACTGAATTATTCTTTAAGCATTTAATTTGTTGCCAATTTGTAGGTCATCCGACAGTTCGCGGAGATAACGGAAACGGACGAAGCATTTGCCCATTTCATTCTTCAAGACGTCAATTTTGATCTCGAAGTAACAAATTTGTTAACTTTACATGGTTTTGCTTTTTGGATAATTTCCTTTTTTGACCGATTAGAATTCGAATCGCCATGCGAACCTTTTGCCCGTCTTTTTCTGTTTAGCGCGCCCTGGCCCATTATTACTCAGCCGATGACCCGGAGAGCGCCTACAAAAAATTCCGGACGGATAACGGCGATTCGGGGGGAACAGTGTCGAAAAGTGCGGGGAGTGAGGTGGATGAAGAGGAAGGGGCGGGTGGGACCCCAAATGACGTCTCAAAGGGTAAACAGCCGCCGCGCAAACGCTCGCGACCGGCAGATGATCCACAAAATGCAGCATTTCCGGCCGAGCTGACGCTGGTCTCGTGGAACGTGGACGGACGCGACGAACGCAGTCTGAACAAACGCTTTTTGGCGGTGCTGTACATCATTGCGAGGTTGGAAATCGGGCGGTCGGACGGAATTGGACGCTTTGCCTCAGAACGAACCCAGAAGTGATCTTTTTGCAAGAAATGACCACAGAGTTGATGCCGCGACTCTCTGAGCTTATGAGTCCGATGTACAATTTGATCGTCTCCGATACGTACAACCCGCAATATTTCTGCGTCACACTCGTCAGTAAGGTGAGACAAAAATGCAATTCCATCCGAACAACGACAATTCCAGAACATCCGAGTCACCCACTCCGAAGTGATTCCCTTCCCCAACACCCAAATGGGCCGTTCGATGACAGTCATTCAAGCCCAATGGCAGCGTCTTCGCCTTGCATTGGTCAATGTTCATTTGGAAAGCTGTCGCGAGCACGGCGAAGTGCGGAAGGCACAGTTCAGACGGTGCATGGAGGAAATTGGCACGACGGTTGGCTCGGATGCCGCGCAAACGCTGGCTGTGTTCGGTTTGTTTTGGTCGACTTTGGACAGTAAATTAAGTTTTTCTTGGATTTAGGCGGCGACCTTAACATTCGGGACAAGGAGGTGCCTAATAATCGCACACAAAAGGCTAAGAATTGTTTTTGTTATGTGAAAGGTCGCAGAAGTTAAAGCGGACGCGGCTGCGAACCTTCCGGAGATGCGCGACGCGTGGGAGGCTGCCGGTTCGGATGGGAGCCTGCGCTTCACCTGGGACATGTGCCGTAATGACAACTACCGCGACAGGGGACGCGCCCGGTGCCGCTTTGATCGCGTGTATTTTGCTGGACCTTATGAGGAGGTGGAGTTCAATTTGGAGGGCACCAGTCGTATCAGAGGTGAACTTGCCCAACTTCTTCTGCTAAATCGTTTCTTTCCAGGGCCAGACTGTTTTCCGAGTGATCATTTTGCCATTGTCTGTCGCTTTGTGAGTCCGCGCAATGTCCAGGACCAAACTGCCAATGCAACTTCTGTTGCTCGCTCGAGCAGCACTTCGACGGCAACCGCAGCAACTGTTGCTCAAATGGAGAACTGAACGGTGTGATGGATCATTGAAATGGATTTCTATCTGTTTTTCCTATTCACATGGTAGATTTAAGTGCTTTCTCACTTACTGGCCTTCTGTTTTATTATAAAAATGACATTTGATCCCTCCACTTTCTTTTCTGTTGAGTAAATGAGAGACATTGCTTTGATCTCCTTCCAATATATTTTCATCATTTTTAAGCTAAATGATAAAAACACCGATCGACTCGCTGTTTCATATTTGTTCACTCAAATTTTACCTCTTTTTGCTTAAAGGAGAAAATATACTTTTTATGAAACAAAAATATTATTAATTTTGTTATTGATCATAAATAAAACGTCGATGGCCACTGCAAAAACTCTTCCCGCCGAAGGAAGTCTAAGAAAATATTATACGACAAAAATTCGCGAGGCTGAGCAAACATTTGCGGACAAATTGCAAAATGCGCGTCGTCTGCAGGCACAACGCAACGAACTGAACAACAAAGTGCGCTCTCTGAAGGAGGAGCTGATGCAACTGCACGAGCAGGGCTCCAACGTGGGCGAGCTGGTCAAAGTGATGGACAAGCAGAAGGCACTCGTCAAGGTGTGCATGGCTTTTGAGTCGTATTTTGTATTATCGGAAGAGACAGTGACTTAAGAGAGTTTTTTTTTTGAAAGTCCGGCATATATTCCAAAGAGCAAAAAAAGAACATAAATTCGATTTGCTTTGGATAATTTGAAGTTTCTTTAACAAAAGCGGACGGTGCTTTTGATAAGCTTAAATTTGCTCACACATGGCGCCTTTACTTTGCTTTTTTTTAGGTCCATCCTGAAGGGAAATACGTCGTCGACATCGACAAATCCATCGACATTGCCAAACTGACCACGGCCTGCCGTGTCGCGTTGCGGGCGGACAGTTACGCTTTGCACATGATTTTGCCGAACAAAGTGAGTTTGCTGAATTGATTTGAATTGAGCGTTTATTTATTTTTCCTAAAGGTGGACCCGCTGGTCAGTCTGATGATGGTCGAGAAAGTGCCGGACTCCACCTACGAAATGATCGGCGGTTTGAACAGTCAAATCAAAGAGATCAAGGAGGTCATTGAATTGCCGGTCAAACACCCCGAACTGTTCGAGGCGCTGGGTATTGCTCAGCCGAAGGTTTTCTCTGTTTTTTTTTGGTTTTGATTGGTTTTTTAGGGCGTTCTTTTGTACGGACCGCCCGGCACGGGAAAAACGCTGTTGGCGCGTGCCGTCGCTCACCACACGGAATGCACATTCATCCGCGTGTCAGGCTCAGAACTCGTGCAGAAGTTTATTGGTGAAGGTGCACGGATGGTGCGCGAACTGTTCGTCATGGCCAGGTCGGAGTTCCCGTTCAGGGTTAACATAGTAAAGTCCAAGACCGAAGCTTTATAAAATTCTAGTCGGCAAGCATCACTTCTTTAAACGTTTTAAATATGTTCTTTCTTTAGAGAACATGCTCCGTCGATCATTTTTATGGACGAAATTGACTCAATTGGGTCGTCTCGAGTGGAGGGAAGTCATGGAGGTAATCGAACACTTTTGACATTTGCCTTTTTACTTTTTTCGCTCATTGCTTAAGGCGACTCCGAAGTGCAGCGTACAATGCTCGAACTGCTTAACCAGCTCGACGGGTTTGAGCCCACTAAAAACATCAAAGTGATCATGGCGACGAATCGGATTGATATTTTGGACCCGGCACTTCTCAGGCCGGGTCAGCCCAAATTGGTTGTTTTCGGACACATTAAACTCAAAATGTTCAGGAAGAATTGACCGCAAGATTGAATTTCCGGCACCGGATGAGAAGGCCAGACTGGACATTCTGAAAATCCACTCCAGAAAGATGAATCTGATGCGCGGCATTAACATGGCCAAAATTGCAGAAGCGATTTCGGGCGCCTCGGGGGCAGAAGTTAAGGTAAGTAAAGCAACGACGGCCATGCTTATTTTTGTTAAAGCATTGCTAATTTTTCCTTGAATAATTCGCTGGGGGTTCGGAAGCTAAACCCCGGCTTATTTGTCTTAAATGAGGGGGGGAATTGTTGGGTTCACAGCCCCCTCCCCTCCCCTCAGGCCGTTTGCACCGAGGCGGGGATGTTTGCGTTGCGCGAGCGTCGGATACACGTCACGCAAGAGGACTTTGAGATGGCGGTGGGCAAAGTGATGGCCAAGGACGGGGAGAAGGACATGTCGCTGAAGAAATTGTTCAAATGAGCGAGCAAAGGGCGTCACAACGAACAAAAACGCTTTGATCGGACGATATGACACTTTTTTTGCGCAAATTTCCCCCTTTTATATACGAATATTATTCGGTCAAAATTTTGTCTGAACGGACTTTGTTTGCTTTTCTCGTTCAATTAAAGGCAATTGCGCTGACATTTATATTTTCTTTTTTTTTCTTTTGTTTTGTGAACCGAAAAAAGGATTTTTGCATCGTCAAATTGAAAATCGTCCGTTGCGCGGTCGGCGACTGAAAGTATTTACGTGTCAACATCAGTCAGTGGGAATGGCCGAATCGAATGGCTCTGTTGGACAAGGCGCCGTCCACAATGGCATTTCCGTGCCGTTTTGGTTTGGCTTTGTTCATGTGAAGGCGGATGGTGAAAGTGTGCAAATTGAGGACAATTTGTCACTAAAAGTGAGCCGATTTAAAGTGCCAAAGGACGGCGATGAAAAGGTGGAAAATGTTGGGGTGGTGAAGTTTTGACAAATCGCTTCATTTTTGTCAGTTTGCCGTTGCTGATGTTGGCGCGACGGATCAATTTGTTTTCTTTTTGGGGCAAAACGCAATTTTCGCGTTCAATTTACGAACTGAGATGAGTTTTTTGGACCAAAACGCCGATTGGAAAGTCTCAACTTGTGCGATTCGTTTTAGACACTCTCCAAAATATTCACAGAAAGTCCGGATGGGGCTTCCGAGGAGAAATGGGTCCCGGTGGAGGTCGAATTGAGCCATTCCGAAGTTGCTGGTACGTCTTGCAGTTCGTCCGTTGCCCTTAGTCAGCAATTTTGCCATTGGAATGCTCTCAGGGGCCGTAAAGGAACGGACAAATTCCAAGTTGGAAATTCCTTATAAATTAGTAATTAATTTTTAAGAATTTTGTTTAATTAATTTAGTGTTCTTCTTTTCCGAAGTCCAGTCGGTTTTTGGTTTGCACTGCATTTGGCGCCTTTTTGGCCACAAACTCTGGGGACCGGGCTATTTTGAAGAGGTTAAAGTGTTCGAATTTGCCCAAACCCCCAAATAAATTCAGAATTTGCGATTCGCGCCTCGGGCACAATTTGTTGGAAACGAAAACGTTTTATTTGCCGTTTCCGATACAAAAAGTACTTATACAATAATTTAATTCGAAAAACGAAAATGCCGAATAACTTTATTTGTCAGATCCGCGCCGGGAGAGACCATTTGACGATTTTGGACGCTTTTAGTGGCCAAATTTGGAGTTTAGGGACGGGGACGCGGGGCGAATTGGGCGACGGCCGCGTGGAGGCGGACAATTGGGCGGAGGGGCCGAGGTGAAGAGAAATTCAGAGCCTTTTTTACATTTAGTCGTCTAATTGATATAATTTCAATTATTTTGGACGGATTGGGAGTTTCGCCGATGTTGGCATTCGCTGTGTGGACATTGAAAGTGGCGCATGGCATTCGTTGGCACTGACGGCGGAAGTCGGTCGATTAAATTAAATGGACGTTTTGGAAACATTTCCATTGTCCCCCAGGGCGATGTTTATGGCTGGGGATGGAATGGGCACGGCCAACTTGGCCAACCGTCCAGCGAATTCTCCATACAGCCAATGCCATTTCCATTCGATTTGGGCGATGAAACGGTCGCGTTTTGTTGCGCAATATTTGTGGAATTCGCCGTGTCACAAAATCACTAAATGCACAAAAAATGAAAGCTCTTTGAGCGGAATGCGTGCCAAGGAAAAACCATCATTATTATCAAATTACTCGCCCCAAATCGGGTACCTAGAGGTCGCTCCTCTAAATAGCGGAACCGGACAACTTAACGCAATCAGTCGTAACTTAGTCATTAGGAAAGCAAATCAAACAAAATCGGTATTATTCAGAAGCTCTCAGTGTGTTGAACCTTCGATCAAGCGAAAGCTAACCGATTCGTCTTTTCTTAAAAAAGTTGTAGCTTAAAAAAAATCTATTTTTTGTGCCAACTTGTCGCTTTGATTTGGTTAGCTAACAAAAAAGCTTTGACAGTTTAAATTATTGGCACCAGGCCAATTCATTCCTTTCACTTTGTTTTAATAAATCCAGTGAATGTGACAAAAAGCATTAGTGATTTTGTGCCATTTTGGGATTTTGTGCACGCGCCGTCAAACTTTGTTGTTAGTTTAGGCCATCGCAATTCGTTGTGTCGGCAATAATTCGTTTCTGCTTCTCAGCGATGGGAATGAACTCGCGTTTGGTGAAATTTGCGCTGATCAGAGTAATATTAACAATTTCCAGATCAAAATATAAAAACACCTCCACCCATTCTCAAAGGTTTTAAAACCCTGAAATAGATTCTTAGGTTCGAAAATCTCGAAATAGTGTTTTATAGCTGCCAAAAGTCGCTCTAATTCAAACATTTTTTCGAAAGAATGCTATTTTGGGTTTCTCCCATCACCCTCCTATCCGCAAAAAAATAGGTAAACCCCTAAAAACCCGCGCCCTTACTTCATCATCATCATCAATATTATTATTTATTAAAAATAATTTACATTTGCAAAACAATGCCAAAGAAATAGAAGAGAAAATGGCTGCGCGGGAAACGGACACTTCCGTCGCCGGAGGGCATCAATCGGCCGAAATTGGAATCGAAAGTGGCGGCTCCGAAAAGGACGCTGACGACGTCAACGGCCGAAAGGCCCCAAACGCCGGCGGCGACGGCGGCGGGTTGAGCCCGGCGCCGAAAAGACAGCGCCAACAGCGACTGCTGCGAATGGCGGTGGTCGGCTGCAGCCACGGCCAATTGGACGCCATTTATGACAGGCAAAGCGCCAAATATTTTAAAATGTTAGCCCTTCGATTGTTTTGTTTAGACTCCGCCAATTGGAAAGCCAAAGAAACGTCAAATTCGACTTGGTCATTTGTTGTGGCGACTTTCAGGTCAATAAAAAAGGCATAAAAAGGCCATTTTTGGTGTAATTGGACGCGTTTTAGGCCATAAGAAACCACGGCGATTTGCAACATTTCCACGCGCCGTTCCATCACCGCAAATTGGGAACTTTTTACAAATATTACAGCGGAGAAAAAGTAATTTTTTTGTTTTGTTTTTGTTTTTAACAAAAATAATTAAATTTTTGTCGAAAGGTTGCCCCCGTCCTGACACTTTTTGTGGGCGGAAACCACGAAAGCAGCGGCTTTATGGCCGAATTACCAAACGGCGGATGGGTGGCGCCGAACATTTTTTACATGGGCTACGCCTCGGTGGACAAAACGTACAAATAAATTAAATCCCTCCGACCGATTTGTTCAGGTCGTACGCTTTGGAGGCCTCCGAATTGCCGGACTTTCTGGCATTTTTAAGCCTGGCGATTACAACAGAGGTAAGGCGGTCCAAATTTGGGAATTCCATGCCAATAAATTGTCCAGACCGAAGCAACTTCCCCCCGAGGGGGGGGGGGGGGGGCAAACGCCCCAAATAATTCCCCCGGGGGGGGGGGGCAATCGCCCCAAATAATTCCCCCGGGGGGGGGGGCAATTGCCCAAAATAATTTAATTACTTTCTTTAAATACTTTTCGGTCATTTCGAACGGCCGCCTTTCCGCGAGCGCGGCTCCGTCGTCTCCGCTTACCACGTCCGTTCGGTGGACATTTTTCGGTTACGCCATTTAAAAGGTTCAAAATGTGAGAGAAATATCAAAAAAACATAATTTGAAGATGCTTCTCCTCCACTGGACATTTGCTTTTCGCACGATTGGCCCGCGGGGATAACCGATTTTGGCGATTGGGAAACGCTTTTGCGCATTAAGCCACACTTTGCGGAGGACGTGAGGGCTAACCGACTGGGCAATCCCGCGACGATGGAGTAGGCCATTGACCAAACTGTGGGGGAGGGGATTCCGATACACAAAAAAGTCGATTTTTGGTGGTGCATTTTTCGTTTTATTGCATTTTTTGTTAAGAAATTTTCAAAAATACAATTTTTTTAGAGAATTCTGCTTCATTTCTGGTGGCGGGGGAGGGGGTCAGCGGGCCGATAGGCACCGCCGAGAAATTTTTGACTCAATTTGTTAAGAGATTTGTAACCAAAATTTTAAAATCCGGTGATTTTTGAAGCTTCTAAGAATGGGAGAGGTGCGACGGAAATGTTTAAAGTTTTTAACAATATTTATTAATTTTCAGTCTCGTCCACGAACTTCGACCCGCCCATTGGTTCGCTGCCCATTTGCACGTCCATTTCACCGCCGTTGTGCCTCACTCGGACCAACCGGCGGGGCCCGGCACTTCCGTAACGCGTTTTTTGGCCTTGGACAAGCCAAACGAAAACCCGCGAAGGCGCTTTATCGAATTCCTTCAATTTCCAATTGCGGAAGGTGCCACTTTCTTCCAATGGAATAACCAATTCACGGCAAAATTGAATTAAGATGCCCAAATGGAACTCGCCTACGACCCCCAATGGTTGGCCATTCTCCGTGCCACCGATGAACTCACCGAATGCACAGACGGAGTAATTAGAGAATCGAAAAGATTAAATCCTTTTAAACGAATTTAAGCTCTTTTTTTTTGGATTTTTACTTTTTTTGCGATCAAATGGCCGTAAAAAGTAGGGTTGGACGGGACCGGGACTTTTGGGAAAAACCGGGACCGGTACCAAGGGAAGGTGGGGGTCGGCGGTGCCGATAGGCGCCGCCGAGAAAAATTTTTGAATTTTTGTTAAGAAATTTCATCAAAATTTTAACAAAATTATGAATGTTGCTTCGGAATTTCAGGGAAAAACCTGGTTTGAGAGTGAAAGATGTCCGGCGGTGCCGACAGGCGCCGAAGGAGAAATTTTTACAAAAATTGGCAATCTTTGTTAAGGAAATTGAAGCAAAAATTCAGAAAGATGTGATGAAGCTTGATGATGCCATCATTAGGGGTGCACATTTAGTCCCGGTCCCGGTCGGGACGGACTCCCGACCGGGACTTTTAGTTTTCAAAAAGAACCGTCCCGACCGGGACCTGAAAAAACCGGGAAATCCCGTCCCGGTCCCGTCCAACCCTAGTAAAAAGGCATTCATTCGCTTCTTTCCGTTCAGACGGTGTTTATGCCAACGGCCATTTTGACTCCAAAAACGTCGGACATCGACGGCCTTCTGCCAACTTTCGGCAGCGACTTTCGAATTCCGTTGAATTTCCGGCACACCGCGCCACCGGAAAGAGAGCCATGGAATTCCAAAGGGCGGCCGCCGTCACTTTATTATCGGTGGGTTCGGCAACAAAAAAAATGCCCAAACAAAAAGTGTGCCATTGCGCCAAAAATGCCGCGATTTCGTTCAGAAAGAATTATTCCGTTTTTTTTGTAAGTGAAAATGTCCAATTGCATTTCAGAAACCCCCAAACGCAGCAATTCTGCGAACGTCTGGGCATCCGGGACCTGAATTTGCTATTTGCCCAAAAATCCGCCGACTTTCTCGGCGTCCCTCATTTCCTCAACGTTACGCCATCACCGGTCACTGAAGCAACGACAACAAACGCTGCAAATCCGGATGAAATCGACTTGGGCGTGGATGAAGTCGCCCACACTTTTGCAATTTAATGCAATTTAATTTAATTTTAGTTCGGAAGCGAAGATTTCATCGTCGACGTACCGAATGAAGTCAAATGACGTACAATAAAAAACAGTTTTTGCAAACGCACGACGACATTTCACCGGGGGGCATTTCACCTTAACACCCAATAAAATGCTTTTTGAACGGGCATTGACTATCAAAGGAGAGAGCTTGTCTATTAATATACCAAGACACTAGATGAGCAAAACGCGCCATTCTTTTTTTGACAGATAATCGTAAACATTCAACACAAAAAGTGGTTTTATTGTGAGCAAAAATTGGCCTGTCCTTTATTTTGTTGATTGAAACAATAAATAAAAAAAGAATGGTTTCCATCGGTGTTGAGTGGGTTATGGATGCAGGAGGTGAATTATCGATCGTCCCTTCGAATTGTAAAGGCTTTATGTGATTCCGAGTCTGTGCCCTGAAACTGACATGCTCCAATTTGGGACCGTGAGTCGCGCTCTTGTTCAACTGCAAATTATTTCTGTTCTGTTCTCTTTAGAGGTCAGAACAATAGACTGTACTAATTAAGAACAGAACAGTTCGAAAATTCGTGGAACAAAAAACCCCGTTGTTATACAGTCATATGTTTCACTCTTAACGAATACTGCGAACACAAAAATTTCATCTCCGTTTTATTAACATTCATCCGACTTCGGTGTTTCACTTCCTCTTTCTTGAAACTGTGCGGGAATGACGGCGTTTCGAACGACCTCTTTTGACTTTGGCTGTCGTTTGATGTGAAGAGGCAGCCTCAAATTTTGATTTTTTTAAAGCATAGAGAAGCAAACCGGCTGCTGTTGGGATGTGTCTTGAACGTCTTCGTCGGGTTGAGAGGCCACGGGGCTGATTTTGAATCCGTACAACCTTAAAATAATCAGAATCATTAGGCGTGGTCTGTTTTATAGTGTAAGAGGACGGAGACTTGCCTCGGCACATACTGCGTGTTCGGGCGTTTGGGCTTCTGTTTCGGATGGACGAAGAAGAACATGTGGGGGAAACCCGTACCTTAATGGGATATTTTCGAAAAGTCGAATGAAAGCAGTGAATTTGACTGACCAAAATAGGCGCCGTCGGTGTGCTGATGTTTGGAGGAGCGCGGCACGTACACATCGCAGCAACGAGGACAATAAACGCGGACCATGCACTCGCCGACAACGTCCGAAAGACCTAAACGATCGAATCAATTCTGAACAAATGGCAGCGACAGTACCAATGGGCAGAACGGGCTGATTTTCGCAGTGGACCCGTGGACATGTGCCGAACTCCTCGTTCTTCCACTTCTCCATCATTTGTTGGATGCCACGATTAGTGAGCACGTAACGCGCGTGGATCAGTCCGTAGAGCATCTGAAATTCCCATGTTTTCATGCTACTACTATTTCTCTTGCCTCGGCCGCTTGTTCGACCAAATCCGATTGACCCTCTTCGTAGTCGTCGTCCGGCTCCAAATCCAAAATCATGTCGAGTGCTTGTCGAAAGTGTGGCACTTGCTCGGAGAGTCCGGTCAAGTTGAAACGGTCCTGGATGTACTCCTCGTCAACCTGCAAAAATCGGTATATCGGGAAAAATAAATAACAGACTTCACAAAAGAAGTCATTGCCTCGCAGGCCACAAAACCATGAGATCCAGGAAACTTCTTCGGAACTGCTCATTTTTTATGTTCACAGCCAAGCTGAACAAAATCAAATAAAAAAAATTTGAAAACAATTTGAAACTGTTAACCCTGAAAGTGTTTTTTTAAATCTTTTGCGGTGGGGGAACCCGGTGTTTTCAAAGTTTAAAACGAACGGATAGTCAAAATGTTCACAATATGAAACTAAAAATGTGCTAAAACCGACCGAAGTCTGTCATTTATGCGTAAAAACCAGGGATGCTCGAGCTCGAGAGTCTTGGTCTCGAGTCTCGGTGTTATGCCATTTCTCGGTCTCGAGCATCCCTAGTAAAAACGTTCAAAATTCGTTTCCTTAGGTGTCATTTTTAGTGGAGGAATTTTTTTGACCTTTAGGGATGCATATTTCGTCTTTATTTCATTTTCTTAAGAAATTTTCGGAAAAATCACTAAAATATAATTTGGAACAAAAGGGCCTTCCTCCCTTTGGAAAATGTCTAGTAAATTTGATCCTGGTCGCACCAAAACCCAAAGATTCGGGATCCCGATCCCAGCGGTCACTACTACATCCAGACAACAACATTAAGTTACATTCCCAAACTGGACAACAGACATTCTAAAAGCATTAAGTCGTCGTAATTTTATTCTGAAATCAGATCATTGACCAGACAGCGTAATTTTTTAGTCCATAAGCAAACAAACAGAAAATATAAGCGCAGATTATACAATCATTTAATGCAGTCAATAACGAATTTGCGACACAATTATTTCATCTCCGTTTTATGAACATTCATCCGGCTTCGGCGAGGAGGTCCGCGGTCCCATCTAAAACATCACCAAAATATTAAAAAAAGCGAAGCCAAAAAAACTGCCAACCATCGGCGAAGTCAGCGGAAGAATGGCGGACAACTGACTGCACGAAAATGAGCGTTTGCGAGTGCCTCGCATGCCCTCGCCGAACTTGTGGGAAGGCGTCGCCTGAAGAGGTTGCTGCTGCCTGTCGCCATGCAATTTCAACGCGCGCACAGCCGTCCGACCAGCGGCCATAGTGGCGCAACCAAACACATTACGGCGAGAAGCGGAAGAAGTCGCGGAACGACCCGGCGTTATCGGCCTCGTCGGAGTTGAAAATTGCTTAAACGAATAAATTAGAGACGGATTTCATTGAATATGGCTTTTTCTAGTGCACGGACCCCCCACCCGCCATTTACCCCGCGGGGTAAAGCGATTAGAACGAACCTTTTGAGCCTTTTGCACCTCTCTGTCTTGCTGGTATCCTTGCATCACTGACTTTGCGTACAGATCCGCTCGCTTTCCATCAACGACAATGTCGTCGACACGGAACTGCTTCACGTACTCGTCGCAGAGTTCACTAAGTTCACCCAGCAACTTCGGAACTTTTTGTTCGACCATTTTCCTTTGCTAATTCCGGGATTTGATTTACTTTTTGAAGGAATTTAAAACATTAAACAACCTTAAGCTTTGTGTTTAGACTTCCGGCCCGATTCTTATAGAAAGATGCGCGGCATACGCGTCTTTCGGTGTCCAACTTTTGCTTCCAGCTCGCCATCCATTCGTTCAATTTGTCAAAGACAAGCTTTGCACGTTCGTATACCTCTTGACGGGCTCGAACCTCTTCCTCCAGACTTTGCAGTTGGCTTTCATTGAGGAGCTCTGATAATAATTAATTATAAAATAAAAAGAAAGGCGATAACATACTCAAGTTGGGCTTCGATGGATATTCCGTGGAAAGCGGCGGTCGAAAACATTTTGTGGCCAGATCATCCAATTTGACAATGAGCTCATCGTAGCGGAAGGCGACCTGCTCAATCCACGCGTCGTAGTGGTCTTTTAGCTAAAAGCCCATTAGATTGATATGGAAGACGTATTGGGCTTAAATCACCCACCCGCTGGTTGATGGCGCCCATCTTTTTCAGAACGTCCGATGACAACACAACCGAATGATTGTGCAGATCGATGCGCAGGCAGTGAAGGTCGTCCTCTCCGATGCTGTTGTTGGCCGGCAGTTGGATGGACTCGTAAATGCTAAACAAATAAAATAGCCTTATTATTTTGACTTTTGACCAAGAACGGAACGAACCGTTTGCTTTCCGCCTGAAGTTGAAGGGCTTTCTCAAGCCGCTTGTTGAACAGGCTGCGCACCGTCTTGATCTCGTCATTCAGTTTGCCGAGCTCAGCTTCCGTCAAAACCTAAAAAAGAAAACCCATCAGCCTTTTTTTAAAAATTCCCGAATACTCTGTCATGGACTCCTTCGACAGAATGAGCCATGGTTCCGGTCTGCACACACAACGCGCAATACTTCTCGTACAGAGTCATTTGTCTTCCGACCAATTCCTCCCTTTTAACGACCAATCGGTTCATTTCCGTGTCGAGCGCTTTCAGCTAAACGTGAAAAACAAAAAAAATACCGCTAGCAATTAGCAATAAATACCAAAGCAATGGAGTCGGGAGGATAAAGCGATTCTTCAAAAGATGGCAAAGCCAAAAACTTTCTCAGATTGGACACCGCCTCTCGCCGAGCTTCCAAATCAGCAACGACACTGCGAATCATCTGAAACAAACAGCATAAAAGGACTCATTTTTCTCTCTTACTTCCTCTTCCGATGACCGAATGTCGCGCAACAAATTGTGAACATATTCGGAAGCCTGTTGTGCTCGATGTTCACGAGTTGGCATGTCCATGTGGACCCGGTTCCAAAGCTCATTAAGACCGCGAAATTCACTCCGGATGGTACGAGCCAAATTTTCTGCAGAGTCTTCGACGCCAATTCTAAAAAGACACCCGTTTTTGAATCGATGGTTTTTCAAAATCAAACCTCTGTCGTTGTGGAAATGAGTCGGGAGTAGAAGAAAGCGGACTGGCAAAGATGGAAGTTGCATTGTTTGTCGTTGACATAATTATGTTGATTAATCTTCTAAACACAGCTTGGAGAGATAGTTTTAAATTTTACAACAAACATTGGACCCCCAAAATTCCGCATTACTACAATCTAAGTTCTTTAAGATAACCAACAACTCACTATCAGGTGTAAAGCGAATTGTGATTGAACTTGGGGAATAATTTAAACAATTTGAAATTAAAAACTAGCGGGTTACCCCCCAACTCGTCCCAGACATCCCATCCCCACACGCACGCAACTAATATGCCCATCGCTCATAAAATGCCATCTATTTTAAACAAAATGCAACTGAAACTCTATTAAATTAATTGGTTAGGTACATATTTAATGCAAATTTGTGGCGTCACTACGGGTTGGGTCAAGCCCTGCAGCTACAGCAGAGAAAACCCCCTGCCCGTACTGTCTTGCTTTTTCCTTTCTTTCTCTAACCGTTCTCTTCTTTTGGCGTTCTCTCTCACCTTTTTCAACCAACAAAAAGCATCACGCATTCCGATACTCATATTTTCTTTTACATACCTTTTTTGATAAATATGTACATCATCCATTCATGAGTTATAGTCAAAAACGTTTAATTCTTCAGCCCAATTTTTTCAAAATTTGGCGGGTTTTTTGTCTGTGATTTTGTTCGCCGGGTTCCCCCACCGCAAAAGATTTAAAAAAACACTTTCAGGGTTAACAGTTTCAAATTGTTTTCAAATTTTTTTTATTTGATTTTGTTCAGCTTGGCTGTGAACATAAAAAATGAGCAGTTCCGAAGAAGTTTCCTGGATCTCATGGTTTTGTGGCCTGCGAGGCAATGACTTCTTTTGTGAAGTCTGTTATTTATTTTTCCCGATATACCGATTTTTGCAGGTTGACGAGGAGTACATCCAGGACCGTTTCAACTTGACCGGACTCTCCGAGCAAGTGCCACACTTTCGACAAGCACTCGACATGATTTTGGATTTGGAGCCGGACGACGACTACGAAGAGGGTCAATCGGATTTGGTCGAACAAGCGGCCGAGGCAAGAGAAATAGTAGTAGCATGAAAACATGGGAATTTCAGATGCTCTACGGACTGATCCACGCGCGTTACGTGCTCACTAATCGTGGCATCCAACAAATGATGGAGAAGTGGAAGAACGAGGAGTTCGGCACATGTCCACGGGTCCACTGCGAAAATCAGCCCGTTCTGCCCATTGGTACTGTCGCTGCCATTTGTTCAGAATTGATTCGATCGTTTAGGTCTTTCGGACGTTGTCGGCGAGTGCATGGTCCGCGTTTATTGTCCTCGTTGCTGCGATGTGTACGTGCCGCGCTCCTCCAAACATCAGCACACCGACGGCGCCTATTTTGGTCAGTCAAATTCACTGCTTTCATTCGACTTTTCGAAAATATTCCATTAAGGTACGGGTTTCCCCCACATGTTCTTCTTCGTCCATCCTGGGCTTAGACCCAAACGCCCTAACAAGCAGTATGTGCCGAGGCAAGTCCATCCACACTTTTCAGTTTACGGGATTCATTTCTAAGGTTGTATGGCTTCAAAATCAGCCCTATGGCCTACCAATTGCAGGCAAGTGTAGATGCTTGGGGTGTGTTTCAAAAATGCTAATGGCTGTTTTTGTTAGTATTACCAAAGCCAATCTCCAGTCGGCGTTGTTCAAAGCACTGCTCAACAGCAGGTTTTCTCTGATTTCAAATCCGAAAAATCAAATTTAAGGCTGCCTCTTCACAGCAAGTGAACCAATCTGTCGGACCAAATCAGCTTCTGAATAACGGTGGACGGCAAAGTATGGACGCATTTGACGATTAATTGCAATTGTCCGATCGTTTTGTGAGATTGTATGGACAACAACGAAAGTCGGACGGATGTTCTATGGTTTGTAACGAGATGCAAACACTGCCTTTTTTTCACATTTTGTTTTAATTGGACTTAATAATATGCCTCTCGTTACGGGCCCAAATATTTAATTTGACTGTTTGTTCTCTCAAAACAAAAAACAGAGATTTATTGATAATAAAGCTTTGGTTGAAATGGTTATTTCGCTCTTTTTACTGTCCATTGCACAAATCCTCAGTGTTACAACAGCAAAAGCTGACGGGCACTCCGGAAATTTCGGTGTTGATGCATTTGTTGCGAGACAGTAGGCATCTGAACGTGTTTATGTTACAAGCAATGTGTTATTGCTCAGAGTCCAAAAAATTGTTCAAGGCGACCCGGGTCCAAAATCCCGTCTTTCCCTTAAACTGCGCTTTCCTTTTTTAACCTGTAATAAGAGCATCCGGCCTTCGCTGCTTTGATTAATACTCCCGCTTCCGCCGTCACATTGTAGCAGTACTCATTGTCGTCTTTACATTCAAATTCCTCTCCGCCGAAGTTTTGCCCGCGCACAATTTTGAAACCCTTCAAAGAAATTGGAACTTCGCTAGAATTCCCAAAATCTCACTGTGAAGCAACGAATGGCGTCGACAGTGGCCATCATTAGGAGAAGCGAGGAAAGCAATGTGAGGAGGAGAAGGAAACGCCGCGAATGCGAGGGGAAAACGGAACAATTGGGGGGCATTATAAGTCGGATGAAGGAAAATGTTAACCTAAACAAAATCAGTCAAAAGGAAAAGGGGGACTTTTTAATTGAAAGTTTGGAGGGTCTAATGAAAGCCTTGGCGATTGAAAGTGTACTTACTTTCTCATTGATTGACCATCAAGGAAGATAAAAGTGATAAAGAGTGAGTTAGCTGCCCATCAATCAGACAACGAAAACAAATCAATCGGTCCCATCCATTCATTCACCTATTTATTCGGAAAGAACAAAAAGGAACAATCGAAGAAATGAGAAAGACCGGCCGGGGACGAGGGGGGGGGGGGGGGGGGGGGGGAGGATGGCCAACGGATGGCGGCCCCCCTCCCCACCGGTTGGATGACTAAACATCCATCCCCAGTCCGGACTGATTAACGAATCAAAATATTTTTGTGATTTCATTCCTTTTATTTACAAATGAAATTTAAATTGCTTTAATTGGGGGCTCAGCTTTCAAAAGACAACCAAATCAAGGGGAACAAAACAAATGGAGAGAATACTTGAAAAATGAACCGGCCCGAAAACCATTCAATCCTCTGTCTCATCTTTGCCCGATGGCCCAGTCTCAGACTTTCTCGGCCTCTTCGTCAACGGCTGCCCAACGCCAAAGTCCGCCATGTCGTTGGTCTCCTCCCTTTCCCTTTTGATGGTCGCTGTCTTTTCCTCACTTTTTGCCGCTGTTTGGGGCACGCCAATCAAACGTCGTACGCCACTCATCGTGAGTCCAGACGGGTGCTGCTCCAACTCGGGGTTCAGAATGTGTTCAATGGTGAAGTTGGCCGTATAATCGGGTGCCCAACTCCAGTGGAAAGAGATAGCACCGTTGTGGGGGTGACCGTCCGGGTAAGAAGCTCTGAATCACTTTTGAAGGCTTTTACTGGAGAAGCTTAGTACCTGAGATCGTTTGGAAAATACCCCACAAGGGAATCGTAGAAATTTGTGCATTGACTTTGCTCCGTTGAAACTCCTGGCCTGGGCTTAACTTCCTCCCGATTGCACTCATTTCGCGCCAGCATAAAATTGGCTAAAATTTGGGAATTCGTCTGTTTTCTGACTAAAGAGTTTCAATATTGATTATATCTGTGGCTCAGTCTGTGCTGTTTCTCTGCCCACAATTCCACGAATGAGTGCCGATCACACATTTTCGGAACTGTGAAGGCATCAGCACACATTTGTTGCCGATTTCAGGACCCCTGCACAATTCATCACTGCCATCTCATTTAACACCGAATAGATCGCCCGAAACTCACGGTTGAGCACATTTTGTATCCGAACCCCGTGGCACTCGAGAAAGTACTTTTTAGGAGGGTTTTGCGGCTCTCGACGATCGTTGCGTGCCCACACCGGGAAAAAAGCAACTCGGGAGCCTTTGTGTTGCCGAACAATGAATTTTTGTTCCGTCAACGCCTTCATTCGCATAGGTTCAGCCACAATTAGTTCGGCAAATGTATCATAGCTTAAGAAATTAAAATCTTTTCTATCAAACAATGACAAGTTTCACGTGTATCGCGAAAATTCCATGCCGCCACGACCACCACGTCCTTTGTTGGGATTCTTTTCAAAAATTCCTCTCCTCGTTTGGAGACGGTTCACCACCGCGGCAAACTTCCGCACGGCCGCATTCCTGGCCTTCAAGTCCATTTCGGAAACGTCATCTTCGTTCAGCACTGCCGCGTCCAAAACCCAAAGGCATTTTCCTAGCGGATGCATACTTTTGCCCGTGTCTTCGTAAAGCGTTGTGCATTGAACGAGCAAAATTGTGCTTTTCGGAAGTGTGACGTTTATCGATTGAAAGGCTTCAAAGTAGCTGCCGTTTCGTCGATGCATCATCAGCAATGTTTTGTGCTGAATGGGATAAATACGGTGAGGGGACTCACATTCTGAAAGTTCACCCCCGCGGTGGAGACCAATAACACTTGACTGTCGGGATCACGTTCCGGCATAAGCAGTGCTCTCATCTCGGCGGCGTCAGAACATCGCTGCAGCACATCCTCCGTGAAACGAGCAATTTGCCTTTTGATAGGGAAATGGACCCTCTGAAAGGAGATGGAATTACAATATAACCGTCGAGCAATGCGTCACACAAGCAAAGTTGGGCAAAAACCGAATAAAAGTTTCGATAAAAACGCAAATAACGGAACTTCCGCTCATATCAGGTCGCAAAATGCATACGTCTCCGCTGTATCGTCTGAACAGATCGCCCACAGTTTCGGGCCGTTGGTTCTGCGACATTTGCCTCTCCTCCTCCATATGCCCAGAAGTTCTGTTCCGGTTAAAGCGCGGTGTGTCTTTGGGCCGCTCAAAGTCTGGCAAGTCCCAGTATTTCAGCGCATCCTCACGCAGTTTGGCCTGGTCCTGGTCGAAAGTGCCCGGGTTTGACGCGAAATGTCTGTACTTCTTCAGGTAGAAAACTTGACGTCGAGCTATTCTAAAATGAATTCTTTTTAACTAGAAAATTTAGAAATTAGTTAAAAACCCAATGAACAAAAAAGGAAAAGCCCATTAAATCAAACAAATCTTATCGCATGCTGACAAAACGCACTCTTCAATGCTGGTCCGAATGTATTCCATGAAATCGTCATCGCCCCGAATCAACTCGTCGGGCACCAATTCCATAAAGTCCTCCTTCTTCCTCTCCATAGATTCCATCCGATTGTTTACTTCCACCAAATACTTTTTAACTTTGCTGGACCCAAACGAATTCAAACTCTCGCAAAAAATATATCTTAAAATGGCAAAAAAAAAATATGAAGAAACGCAGTGAAAAAACCTTTCGGAATTGGCGGGTCGGGAAGTGATCGGTTTGTGAAGAGAGATACGCTCAAAAGAGAGATACCTGAAAGTTAGGGATGGGACACGAATTGAGTTGAAGAAAGTCCCAAATTCGTCCAATTTGGAAACGGTCAAAATTCGTAATTCAAATCAAATGTCAGTTTTTGTTGCTAATTCTCCGAGCAAAAAGCTTAATTTTTTATTTGTTTTTTTAATCATCTTTCTCTTTTATTATGGCCTTGAAATGATTCATTTTCCTTTTAAATTAGTAAAATGCTCACATCAAATAAATGAGACCCATCGAAAATGGCGTGAACACGTCGAACAGTTTGCAGAGAAAATTGCCGCCTTTTTCTGCGACTATCGCATTTTTCTCGCCATTTTCCGCTTTGACTGGCCGCGTTTCCGTCCGACATAACGACAGTCCAACAATGAATTGGCACAAGTAAATGCGCTTGGAGAGGACCTCCTGAAGGTTTTCTTGTCCTTCCACTGAGAAACCGCCATCGCACATCACCAAATGCACTCCTAAAAAAGAAGAGAAAAATAGCTAAGACTAAGCGCTTTCTCCTCACCAGTGTGGATGCGATCGTCCACAAATTTCTCCAATGACTCCAAATTGTCCGGGTTCGTCACGTCCCCGTCCCCGTTGACCCCGTAGAAAGTCTCAAAGTAATCGGACGACGCCGCTTTAAAGCGGTCCAACTTGAAATCGTCCTTTCCTGAATACCCGTTACCTTCTCTTATGGAAACATTGCCAAACCTGCCAAAGTGAAGCCGAACCCTTTGGCGTTGTAATACGCCTTTCGCCAAAGCATATATTCGCTGAAACCACCGGGCCCTGCGCAAACATCGGCAAAGTAAAATGGAGGAGAAAATCTGAAAAAGAAGCGGTAGGACTTCAAAAAATCAAACAAAAAAAGACCTATCAACATTGCAACGGTCCTTGTCGTTGATCGGATTTTTGGCCAACCTTCTCTCCTCATCAAATTCCCAGCTGAGACGCCACTCAAAAATCTTGTCCAGATTGGCCGTTTTCATCGCAGCCCTATAAAATTATGCATAACGCTATAAATAGCCATTGTAATATTCGCTAAGTTTGTAAGGATACAGTCAGTATAGATGATTGTTAACAGAAGGATTGTAATAAAATCCAAAGCTTTTTCTTACATGGACAAGCCCCCGCCAACACCCGTTATACAAATTTTAAAAAAACGATGATATTCTACCTGTTCTGAAAGAACCCTGCCTTTACGGTCTCGTATGGATTAGCTCGCGACCTGGCCGCATCCAATTCTTTGCGCTCCATTGTATCAAAGACATTTTTGGCTTCGATTAGTTCAGAGATCAGTCCCTTGGAACAATATCGATCTTGTTTTCCGAATTGCTCATCTTTTGTTATTGGCTAAAAAAAAGTTTTGAGAGGAAGTTGCAGAATTTGTGCGAACGGTGCCCAATGTAATCCATTCATCACTCAGCTGCTCAATTATGCTGTTCCGTTGACTTTCAGAGCATTCCAACCATTCTGGCGTTTCTTGCACAGGTTTACTCTCTAATTCGCTGTTCAAAATTGACTCGAACTCCTTAAAGCTCACGTAAGTTTTTTTAACATCAAAGGGGAGCAGAACTTCAGTCAGCGTTCTCCCCGAAAACAAAGAGTCGCTATTTTATTCGACTTGCTTTTTGTTGCTGTTCGGTTTCAATGCCAAGCCCACGACGTCCAATTCTGCTTCTAGGCACAATGGGCGCTGTTATTCCTTGTTTGTTTTTACCCAACCCTTCGCCATGGGCGAATCCCATCCTCTGAAAGAGTCAATGACAGTCACCGGTTAGTAATCTCGTAGAGATAAAAGACCTCCATTATCTTCATCGCTTTGCTGTCATTGCGCGTTTTATTTTCAGCCGGATTTTCCATTTTTGTTAATAAGACTTACAGTGAGATAAAAATGAAATTTAAAGGCGCCAACAAAAAACGGTGGGGCTGCTAAAAAACCCCCGAGTTGCGGCTAATAAGGTTTATTTAACGAAAAAAACGACATCGCGGGGGTTTGATGGTTAACCTTTTCGTGGCTTCGTGATTTTGTGGGGCAACATAATTTGAAAATTGTTTCTAAAACAAAACGCCATGAATTCGCTTTAGTAAATATGAGTTTTGTTCATTCAAAAAAAGTGACACCAAATGACCAAACAATCTATGTATCTCTGAAAGCCACCAATTCCAATTGCAATTGCGCCATCAACGAACTGTAAGCAACAGAAGATATATTAATATGGTTGAAGCCGATCTGTTCCAGTGAGCTACAATTTGTCTCCCATCAGTGCATTGTTAACAGAACTGCACACCTTCGAATTCCTTTTCTATTGCTTTTAGTTATTTTTTTGTTCCAGTTTTACTTTAAAATATTGTTTCTAAAATGTCGAAGGGCACTGCTAAGTTCACGAAGGAGGATGAACTTCTTCTCCAGGTCTTCTTTTGTTTTCAAATTGGTAAAGTAATGTACAATTGCCTTTTTATTATAGGACTTTTCATCCGCGGTTTCGAAAAAAGGGACTTTGATGTTCTATGGAATTTCTGCGTTTGTCGGTATAACACCAATTTATCTCTTCTACGGAGCTCATCAAATGGAAGCGGCGGATTCGTGGTTTATTTGGATCGCGGCGGCTGTCGGCGTTGCATACCTTCTGGCGCAGTCCTACAAAAACATGAAGCATGTTTTGAAGCACCAGTAAGCTTTTCCCTTTATTCTCGGAGATTTTAAAAGCTAAATTTAAATAGAATCGTAATCAAGCGTGGTGATGTAATTGCTCGTGAAATGAACCGGATTCTGTCAGACGACAAAAAAATGTCTAAGAAGGAGAAGGATGAACGAGTTCTTTGGAAGAAGAACGAAGTTGGCGACTACGAAGCAACTCTTTTTGCAATTTTCTACAACAATTTGGTTGGTTCTTTATTCATTAATACTCCTTCATTGGCAAATTTAGCTCTTCTTTGTGCTGATCATCTTTCTCTCGTTCTTCATTCTCTACTCCTTTTCGCCCATTTTCAATTGTCTGTTATCAATGTACGGTGCTGCCGGAATTGTTCTGCTGTTTTCAACCTCAAAGAAATGACTGAAAGTGATGACTAGGTGTTTATTTTATTGCTAATTAATCTGTGGAGAAAACGATTAAACTGTTTTGATCAAACTGAAGTTTCGATCTTACAAAACCTGCAATTAATTACAATATGTATGGGGTCTAGCGCTGCAGGGGCGTAGCCAGGAAAAAATTTCGGAAGGGGGAATTTGTCCATCTGAGCGCGCTCAGATGGCTTCCCATTTGAGCGCCAGGAGTTTTATTTTGCGAAATTTTCAAAAAAGTAATTTTTTTTGCTTTTGCTTCACAGAAAAATTTGAGTTTTTGACTTGATTTGTTAAGGATTTGCAACCAAAATTTTAAAAATCGGTCTTTTTTTGAAGTTTTTTAGGAATGGGAGGGGCCGGCGGTGCCGGTAGGCGCCGCCGGGAAAAATTTTGATTTTTGATGTGAATTTTGCTAAGAAAATTGGTCAAAAAATTGAAAAAAGCGCAAAACAAAAGGGTCCCCCCTCTTGTTTTTTTTAATACAAAAAACATTTCGGGGGGGGGGGGGAATTCCCCTCTTTCCCCCCCCCCCCTGGATACGCGCCTGAGCAGGTGCATACCCTTATGATTTCTTGAAAAAGTTTCATAAATGCTTCAAACAAAATCGCAACGAAAGGCAAGTAATGGTCGAACCGCGATTTATTACCAATATGGGCTCCTACCTACTATTAATCCTAACGGGCGAATGCGTAAAATTTGGCGGAAAGAACTCCGAAAGAAGTAATGCGCCCAGGGCTGGAGGGTCTATTTCAGTGGGGACTCAGTTGTCTATTGTGTAAAAGCACAAATCACGGGACGTATCATCTCAGTGCTGACACTTCAGTGCCAGCAATTTTTTTTAATTCAACCAAAATTATTAGAAAGCTCTAACTAATTTGTAAGTAAGTATCATTAAAAAAAGCCAAGCGGTTTAATTCGAATTCTTCATTTTTACATAATTTGAACGGGGTGGATCATTGCCGCACACTTCAGTGCCATCAATTGAAAGTCTATAACTTTTTTTAAACTCATCCAAAAAGATCCATTCGGAAACTCTAAATGAGAAGCATCCTTAAAATAAAGCAAAGCGGCTTATAAAAGCTTAGAGCTTTCGAGTAGCATCTTGTTCGTTTAATTTGGTTGAGTTTAAAAAAATATACTTCAATTGCTGGCACTGAAGTGTGGCGCGCTCCCATCTAGTGGCGCTCGTCAAACTTTCTCGTTCTTTTGGTTTTTCAGCGATTGTGTCGTAGGCAAAATTATAACAATTGCTGTGTAGAGAAAGTGAATGGAGAGAAGGAAACCCCGTGCGGGGGAAGAGGGTCACTTAAATAGACAAAGGGGGGGGGGGCGTGGTGTATAAGGAAGGAAATGCTTAACAGTGATTAAAATCGATTTTTGGTCCATTTCTAACGAAATGTCATTTCGAATGACGTCGGTTTTCAATTTTATGTTGCGTGCTTAGAAATTAGCTTACCTAGTTTTGTTTTTCTCCAGCAGACGTTTAGTGAGTGATTTCCTCATTCAATTCATTTGTCATTTTATTATTGCCTCGTCCAAAAAATGGGGATCTTCAGCAACGAAAAGACTTTCGAGTAAGTAAATTTTAAGTTGAAAGTTTTGTGAGTAAGATTCTTGTTTTAATAGTTTTTAATGCAATTTAGGTCGAAAAGAAATGAAAGAATCATTTTTTGATTGTACTTTCAGTTATCCCTGGGAAAAAGTTGTGTCGGCAGCCATACAAAAGTACCCAAACCCGGAAAATGATAGCGTTTCCGGGATCGATGTGGTCAGTCAGCAAGTTCGGAACGGACAGTTGCATAGCGAACGCATTCTTCAGACCAAATTTAATGTGATGGCATGGGCCAGCAAGGTTGTAATTTCGAATTACCGGTCATGTTTAAAAAGTCAAGAATTCTGATTTCTTTGATCATTAAAAAGGCGATTATTTGATCATAAAGTCCATATTATTCTTAGCTGGTCGGCTTCTTCAGTCCGTACCAGTACTCGCTGGAGTATTCAGTGATTGACCCGAAACGGAAAATTATGCGGCTGAACACCAGGAATCTGTGCTTGCCCAACCAATTGAAAGTGGACGAGCATCTCGAATACACGCCCCACCCCACCGATCCCAACAGGTGTGTGCACTAAACCCAATTTGGTTATTGCTTAGTGCTAAAGACAATTTTTCCTCAGAACTATCATGAAGCAGTGGACGGAAGTTTCAGTTAATTTGCCGATGCTTTCCGATTATTGCGAGAGTGTTTTCCTTTCCATCTACCAAAACAACGCACTGCGGGTAACGACCGCTATTGAATTTTATTCAATTTTGAAAAACGTCCTGTTCAGGGTCCAAAAGGTCTCGAATGGGTGATCAACAATTTGCACTGCAATTAGCTAAATCAGCGGAGACGTTATCATCAGGAAGAACCTCTAGCTATAATTTCTCTATACGTTTTGTTTCATCTTTTATTGTTCATGACATGATGCATATGAATACGCGCTATAAAAAGCTTTAGTTGCATTTTTATTAGGTTTATATTGCATATTTACTCTTCTGTATTTTGTATATTTGTGAGAATTTCTTGGATTCAAATAATAATATCGCTTAAGCTTTGCAACGATTGATAGATTAAGCAAAATGACAGCAAATGGAGTGGCACAAGCGACGGTCGTTAAGGCCGAGCAAGGCATGGATGACAAAATTATGAAGCAAGTCGAGGTATGAATTTCTACACCGCGGGGTCACGAAATGTTCTTATTCGTTTTAAAAAAATCATTATTGTATTGTAAATAGCAAGCTTCAAATTGGGTTTTAATAATATAGCAAGTGTCTTTCTTATTGAAATTGTTGAAAGTCAATTTCATATTCTGGTTTTTCAGTTTTACTTCGGCGACATTAATCTACCGCGTGACAAATTTCTTCAGGAAGAGATGAAAAAGGACGATGGCTGTAGGCTTGCCCCGCTTTGTCCTCTATTCTTTTTCAATTTGAGGGGTTCCACTGACCACGATGCTCAAATTCAACCGTTTGGCAGCGTTAACTACCGATCTGGATCAGATCACATCAGCACTTAAGGATTCCCATTTGATCGATGTCTCGGAAGACAGCGCCAAAATTCGTCGCAGTCCCGAGGAGCCACTGCCAGAGAACACTTTGGAATATTGGCAGGAAATTAAGCGTCGTACTGTTTACCTTGTGGGTGGTATATGACCAAACTTCGCCTGATCTGTCATCATTTTTCCAGAAAGGCTTTCCCCAGGATATCAATTTGGACGAAATTGCCGAAGTTGTTGAAAAGTACGGAGAAGTGAAGAACATTTTGATGCGTAAGACCAAAGCTGGCAAAGAAACGCCCAAAGTGTTCAAAGGTTCCGTATTTGTCACTTTCGTGGATCAGGAGCAGGCGAAGCGATTTGCGGCGGTCAAGGACCTCAAGTTTAAGGTATCAACTTTGCTTTATTTATAAATACAAAAGTCTCCGCATTCCGGGATTGGACTGAGTCAGAACTGCATCTTATATTTTCTTTATCAGGGCGAACACGAGTTGGTTAACAAAATGCAGGAGGATTACTGGGCCGATAAACATGTTGAGCGGCGACAACAACGAGAACTGAAGAAGCAGATGCGAAAAGAGACCATCGAGCAACAGAACAAATCGCATTATGTGAAGGGACAAGTGTTGAAGCTGAGTGGATTACCCACTGGAAGTGAAGAGACGAAGAAGGAAGTCAGCGTACACAAACTCAAGGAATTCTTTGAGCCGTATGGTCAACCGGCCTATGCACTTATTGAAGGACCGGAGGTGATCAGTCTTTGTGCTCTAATTAGAATTATCAAACCTACTAAGGCTACGCTCCGTTTTGGCGGAAGCGAAGAAAATGCAGCACAGGTGGCATGGCAGAAGGCAGTGGCAGCAGCAAAAGACGGAAAAGTGATGATGGACGATTCGGAGATAACGGCGGTTTTGTTGGAGGGAGAGCAGGAAGCGCAATATTGGACGGAATTCAGCAAATCGAAGGTGGAGAAGCAGCAGCGCGGAAAGCAGGCCAAAACGAAGGGGAGGAACGAAAAAAAGGATCAACAACAGCAGACAAGACGAAACAGAAAGAGGGGGGCGGCGGAAAATGAAGAGAAGCAGGACATGGAGGGCAAAAAATCAAAGGTTGAAGGGGGTGGTGTGGGAGAAAAAACGAAAAACCGTACAATGTTAAGAGGACGGTGTTCAAAGATGAAGAAGACGATCAGCAAGAGGAGAAGGCGGAAGAGGGGAAGGGACCGAATGGTAGGGTTGATGGAGGAGCGCCGGTGGAGAAAGTTGTTAAAGAGGCGGAGGAGTGATTGGGCAGCCGTAAATCGAAGGAAAAGCCCATAAAACTCGTTGTTATTTTTCATGAACTTTACTTTGTGTTGAATTAAATTATCGTTTTTGCGAGTGTGTGTGTTTATATTTTACCAAAACATACTTTTCAATAAAGTTTACTATGAGATCAAATACCGGTCTTGAGGATTCTACTTTGCTCACTGATCTAGCCCTTTTATTTTTCCATTTGGGTCCTCTTTTTGTCGAAATCCGTGGGCGGTTGGTACACATTCGCCCCGCTTCTGCTGCGAATAAATTAGTAATCTGGGAAAAGAACAATACGTTGTAAAATGTGTGTATGGCTTTAATCGTTCGTAGTGTGATGGGCTTCTGTGTTTGGGAGCAGGTCGTTTCGGCCCCCACGATTCGGCCCCCACGTTTCGGCCCCCACGTTTCGGCCCCCACGATTCGGCCCCCACGTTTCGGCCCCCACGTTTCGGCCCCAAGGAAGGAATATCAAGGGTTGCATCGAAAGAAAAATTTTCGAAATCGGAATTTTTTATTTCGGTTTTCGAAATCGAAACAAAAGAAAAACCTTGAAATTATCGAAAATCGAAGGTTCTACGCAACCCTGATGCATAGATATACATAGGTAAGTAAAATACATCATCGTTTTCACACATCTTACTATTTTTTTACATTAATTACTGGGCCACTATTTTTTGCCTAAGCCTAAGCCTAACGAACCCCAAGCTCAGGGTGGCTTAGGCCTAAGCCTAACTAACCCCAAGCTCAGGGTGGCTTAGGCCTAAGCCTAACGAACCACTAAGCCTTGCAACTTTCAGATTGTTGCATTTGAACTAGTATTTTTGTTATGCATTCATTGTTCATTTACAAAAATTTTGAATAAAAATTGCTCCGTTGTTGATTATGCAAAAACGAAAATTGCAAAAAAAAAAATTTAAGGAAACTAGCATTTGAGAAATTAGTGGGGCTGAAACGGTGGGGCCGAAACGTGGGGGCCGAAACGTGGGGGCCGAAACGTGGGGGCCGAAACGTCCCTGGGGCCGAAACGTCCCTGGGGCCGAAACGTGGGGGCCGAATCGTGGGGGCCGAAACGACCCCCACTCCTGTGTTTACAGGAATGATGTCGAAACTTTCCTAAAAATTTGAAAACCCAGTTGTCTTTGGTACATTCTCGCCCGTATTCGAACAAATTTCTACATTTTTCATTGGTGCGGGAAGGCCATGGATTTGGGCAACAGAGGAAACCCCAAAATTCAACGCGCGTCAACCATTGTAATCAAATGTTTTTTTTTTGCACCAATCAAATCGACGCTTTATTACACATTTACTCGGATTTTCAGTGTCGCATTTCCCGGGCAGGCCGAAAATTTTTTTGTTTTGTTATAGAAAATAAACTTACAAATATTTAAAATGGCGATCTGTCAAAAAATTTCAAATCGGGTCAAGTAAGACCCATCAAAAATTGAATTTTGTTGCTCGATGACGCCATCTAGGAGTGTTTTTCCTGGACCATACGTCCGGGTCCAGTAAAAACCAGGGTCGCGTAGGCTCCATTGGACCTAGACTCTGGGTACAGGAAAAATCCAGACCAGACCTGTACGCAGGTGCAGGTGGGGCTTTACAATTCAATAAAAACGAATTTTGAGGGTTTCGGAGCATATTTTGGCAAATTTAACGAACTTTTGTGGCTGAATTAAACGGTCTTGAACGAGCTAAAGCCAAATTAACTGAAAAACCGGACGGGTGGTTTTGAAACTATCCGGTATCCGGATGGACCGAATCTTAAGAAGAAATTGGTCCCGAATACCGGTTTTGGTCTTGTTCTACCCTAATTTACTAACTGTATGCGTTTTGCTTTTTTTAAATCTACTTTTAATCTGGATGCTGAAAGGCAAGATCTTTTTTAGACTTTTTTGAGTGGAAGTAATCTTTTCGAGCGCTTGCTGCAGTTATGGTCGAAAAGCGGAAGGAATCACCCAAGCGTCGACGACGCTCAAGCAGTTCTTCAACTTCGGGAAGTTCTAGCACCGGGTCCAGTTCGTCCGGCTCGTCTTCCTCTTCATCTACCACTGCTTCTCGGTCTCCAACTCCAAAGAAATCGAGAGCAACGACTAGACCATCTGCTCGTGATGAACGTACCACGCGTCGTTCTCCGAGAAGGTTGAAAACAACATTTTATTTTATTTATCCTGAATTTGGCATGTACAATATTGTCAACAATTTTTTCTGTTTTTATTGATTTTTTTTTTGTCAAGCGTGAAGTTTTTAGATCCCGTTCTCCTCATCGTGTTCAGCCGAAAACGGAGAAAAGCACTGTCAGTTCCTCACGTCGTTCTCCGTCTCCCCGTCGTCGTCATGTCTCGCCACCCGACCGCGGCGCGCGTCGCCGTTCGCGCTCGCCTCGCCATGAGCGGCCAGCCCTATCTCCGCCTCCCGCGCGACGAGAGCGTACACCGGAACCGCCGCCCCGTCGACTGTGTGTTCGGTTAGCTTTTTGAAGCGTTTTATATTAATACATGTCGTTTTGCAGGAATCTCAGCAGAAATATCACCAAGGCACACATGGAGGAAATCTTTACTTTGTTTGGCGCACTGAAGTCGTGTGAGCTGCCGTTGGACCGTGTCCATGTGCATTTACCTCGTGGGTACGGCTATGTTGAGTATGAGAAGGCGGAGGATGCGGAGAAAGCCTTGAAGCATATGGACGGTGGCCAAATTGACGGGCTTGAGATTCAATGCGAGATGACTTTGCCCTTTAAGGGCACCAGTGGAGGTCGAACAAACGCAATTCACTTATTGTTCTCCAAAGATCCCTACCATGCAAAAATCGGCTTAGGAATACTATTTTTTGTAAATTTCGTAAAAAGCCAAAATTTTTGGCGTTTAAGGGTGTTTTGCTTTTTAGCCGACCCCCCCCCCCCTCTCCTGGAAATGGATGCTTTAAAGGACGTTGTTTAGGTCGTGGGCACTCGCCCACCGCGGTTCAATCGTCGTTGGGCGTTGGGATTAAGCGCGAACGAAGTCGTTCACCGGTGCGTCGTTTTGGGGGTCGGGCATCGCCTCCGCGTCGTCCTCGTCGCTCGCGTTCGCCGCCTCCGGTGCGCGCGTCCGGAGCAAATCAAATTCCGTTGGGGAGCAATGGACGCTTTAGAAGCCGATCGCCACGTCGTTGACCATTGCATCTATTGGATTTTCGACAGTGAAGCGATGTTGGAATATTTATTTGGTTTGATTAAATGGAGAGCGATCGATCTTTTTATTCCTTCGATTTTTGCATGACTTTCCTCGGAACTAGCCAAAAACGCTGGCCAATTCTGTCCACAATCTTGAAATTTGGAACGCAACATTTACTCGACTTATTGGCTTTTTGTGTGGAGTTTTGAAGCACATTGTTAGAATTTTGAACTGTTTTCCCATTATGATATTTAAATGTCATTGATACTTTAAAAGTTAATCAGTTCATTTTAATAAGCTATTCATTAGAAATGTCCATTTTTCGAAATTTCTTCTCTGCCGCCGACGACCCACAGTCGGACGATGCGACTAATGTTGAAATTGTCGATCGTCTTGTTGAGCGGTTGGAGACCGGGAGTAGCATTGAGGACCGAAGGGATGCTCTCAAAGCACTGAGGTCGCTGTCCAGAGTAAGGCACCTTTCTTAATTCATAACATTGGCTTAGAACTAGTGTTATTCTGTCCAGAACCTCCGTCTCCATGTTGCAACTCGTGGAATGAACGTTTATATGGACATACTCGAAAAGGAGGCCAATCTTCAGGATTTGGTTGCTCTTACATTGGACATCATCAACATGGTGCTCAATGACAGTGTCAATGAGGGCGACCAAGAAGCAACGACAGTGGCAGAACAGGAGGACGAGATCGGAGATCGCCTTGCTGAAGTGTTGCTTCAGAAACTAACCTTTATGGTTTCGTTGATTAAACTGCTCGAATGCTATGACTTTGCTGTGCGAAGGCAAAATTTTGTTTTGTTTTGTTTACCTCCGGAGAATGAGCATGAAAAATCAATTTGTTTTTAAAAAGGTGGCTTTTGGGATGTGAAAATTTAAACATTCTAAATGTAATGCGTTTTTGAAGCATTCATTACGCCATCCAAGCGCCTTTAATTACCATTTTTAAATCCCTTTTTTGAATGTTTTTTCTACGCTCATTTGTATTTGTACTCTCTTGAAAATTTATATATTTTTAGAAACGCTGTCAAATTGCTGACTTCACTGCTCAGGCACCGTCCCAGTGCTGTACAACAGGCGGTGATCAGTCAGGCAATCGGAATTTCTCACATTGTCGATCTTCTGCATGATAAGGTTGTCGAGGGTCGTAGCAGATTGGCAGGTTAATTGCAAGTCGCTGTCTCTCTAAAGCCCGTTCTTTCATTATTCGCTGAATTTGGACGGTCAATTCGAGAGAAAAATCATTTCGTTGGCTATCATTGCGTTTTCATAGTCCTTTTGGCTGTTTAAAAAGTCGAAAGGTTCCAAAGAACGCAACACCGAGTCGCCCAGTAATCTTTTTTATTTTCCCATTTAATTTTAGCGTGAAGTCATTCGAAATAACGTTGTGCTGATGCTGAGTGAGTTAAGCCGCGGCAACACCGCAATTCAACAGTTACTTGCGTATGAGAACGCGTTTCAACTCCTTTTCGATTTTATTGCCCAAGAGCCCTTGGATAGTGCGTTTTACGTTTGTTTGGTTTGTAATTTTCTTTTTTTTATGGTTCCAGGTATTGTTGTGGAGGATTGTCTGTTCGTTATCCTAAATTTGCTGAAGAAGAACCCCAGCAACCAAGAAGGATTTCGTGAGGCAAAGTTTGTGGTACTTTCTTTTTGCGGCCTTCCAAACAATGCATTGCTTTCAGTCTGACCAAACAGCTCACTCACCTAGCCAATTCTTTCATATTTCCTGCCGAAGAGGTCGACCCCTCTTTTGGTGCTTCCGGTGGACTGCCCGACGACGAGTGGAGCTCCCAAAAGATAGCCAATTTTATGCTCATTCTCCAGTGCATCCGGTCGTTGGTTTCCCCGGTCGACAACATTCATCAGTCGACGCATTCCGCCCAAAAATCTTTGCTTCAAGCGGGTGACTGCGTTAATTTAGTCCCATAAGACTTGTTCTCCCAGGAATGCTTGATTTGCTCTGCAAAGTGCTGCTTTCCCAGTTGGGCGTGTCGGTGGAAGTTTTGGCTGAGTCGGTGATCACTGTGGCGGAGATGATCCGTGGCAATTATGCCAACCAGCAATTCTTTGCACAATCCACGGTGGCCGACCAGGACGGTGTTAGGTGTGTGGAAACAAAAGATTATTATTCTAAGTCCGAATAGTTCATTTTAAGACCTGCTCTGTTGATTTTGCTGCTTTCAATGACATCTGAACGACAACCTTTTCGTCTTCGGCTCGCTGTTTTCTACTGCTTTCTTTGCTATTTTTATGACAATGAAAAAGGAAAAGTCAAGGTATTTTTTTTATTTTTTAGGGTACCTTTATACCTGAACTTTTTTTATCTTTTAGATCATCGACACACTTCTGCCCCAAAGCGACAATCGCTCACCGGAAGAGGAAAGCAACGCGATGATTGGACATTATTTGTGCGGTGCGTTGGTCAACCATGAGCCGGTTCAAGTTTGGTGAGTGTGTTAATGTCCAAACTGAAGTTAGAATTTTCATTGTTTTAGGTTCGGGTCGGTCGCACTTCTCCACACATTGTTGGAAGCCGACCACCTTAAGCCCCAACTTTTGCGTGTTCAGCTGTCCACTGCGGGTTCTCAGGAGCCCCAATCGCTTCTCTCCCATTTGAGTCGGATGTTGTGCGGCTGTGGCCCTCGCAAGTTGCAGATTCGATGCGGTCTTCTGATGCTGTTGTCTGTGTGGACACACAACTGTACACCGGCAATTGAACTTTTCTTGACATCTTTTGGCTCAAATTCGGGCAACGATGAACACAACATTGTGCATTATCTTATCGGACAATTGGGTTCGAGAATTTAACACCAATGTTATCTGTCGATGATCATTGATTTAGTTGATCAAAACACCGAGATAACAGAGGCGGAAAATCAACTTGTTAAAGGGCTGGTTGCGTTTCTCGTCGGCGTTTCTCTCCATTGTTGGGAAGTGGCAGAGGGAAAGGCGGATAAAAAGTAAGGCACAAATTGGCCGACATGGAGACCATTTTTGTTTACACTTTAGAACACAGCTCACGCACTTGATCGAACGCCGAGTGGGACGGGAGCGGATGGCTGAGTACATTGAGGGTATTTCCAAATCAGAGTTTTATATTCGGGCGGCTCAACGGCCTCAGCCATTGGCCAAGGGTCCTTCTGATTTGCTTCTCGATTATCAATTTGCTAAACTCTTCAAAATAATGGAGGGTTTGTTTGGCATTTGTCTTTTCCGTTCCTGAACTGTTCATTAAGGTCCTCTGTTAAAGTTTTTCCGTCCAAACGGCGAATTATCTTCTTCAGTAAATGCTCAGCTCGAGGGGGCGCTTGTGCCTTACAAAAAGTTGATTAAAAAACAGGACGAAACAATTGCTGAGCTTACGAGGGAACTTAAGGAGTTCAAAGTCGTACAAAAGCAGCAGAAAACGGATAAAGAGCAGCTGCAAAACCACACAAATTGCAACGGGGTGTTGTTTTTGGGTCTTTTTCTTTCTCTTTATTTTTTGTTTAGTTTCTTAATGGCGTTGCACCGGAGAATTTCGTCCCGTCTACGGCTCTTGCGACCTCTTCAGCATATGAAGAAGAATTGTCGCGGTTGAAGACGGAATTGGCCGATAAAATGACACTCAGTGAGCAGAGAGCCGACGCGGAAACGAAACTGCAACAATTGACGATGTCGGATTTACACTTTTTTTAAAATGATTAATTTTTGTTTTTAGCATTGCACAACAATGGCAAGCCGAAGCGGAACGGTACAAACAATGGGCTTTGCAGTGGCAATCATATCAAATTTCGCAGGTATTTGTGCTTATTACTATATATAGTAGTCCGAAACAATTGATTCAGTTGCCTAATCCGGTTGATTCGGTGGTTCAACAATTGGAACAACAGAAAATAGATCTTGAACAACAAATCCAGTACGGATGGCAAGCTTTTGAAGCGCAAAGTGCCCAATTGGCCGAACTCGTTCGGATTTCGGAAGCAAACGCAAACAAAGCTCAGCAAGCTGAGCATGCATTGGCCGAGTCTAACAGCGAGCGAGAGACATTGCGATTCCATGAACAGGTTGAAATGGTAGAGATTTGAGAATTTGCTTGTCTGTTTAGCAGTTGCGAAATGTTCCATCGGACTCTGCCGATGCAACTCATAGGGAGGAGTTGGCACTGTTGAAGCGTGAACACGAAGACCTGTTGCTGTTGTTGGCAGAACAAGACAAGAAAATGCACGACTACCGACGGCGGTTGGCCTCGCATGGGGAGCCGTTGAGCGACGCGGATGAAGAACCCTAATCCTGAGCCAACATCAACCCACGGAACGTTTCAACCATTTGTGATTCTCGAGACTTTGAGTGTTTCGAGATTCCAAGTTTTGAGTGTCATTAACTCTGATCGTTCTCTTCCATTCCAATGATTTAACTGGAATAATTTATTTTTTTATTTTCCTTCGATTGTTGCGATTGCCTTTTTTGCGTTAGCTGGTTGTGTTGTTCCTAATTTTCCATATGGTTTATTGTTGCTGATTTGTGAGATCAATGGGTCAGACAGATGTATTTTGTATTGGCAAACACTGTGATTGTTTTTTGATGATTTAACCAGAAAATGTAGTCTCCCTCCTTATTTCAAAAATTGACTTCTTTTTGATTCTTAAAATTTCTAAAGAAATACATATATGCGTAAAATGGGTTTAAAGCACTTTCCAATTGTTATAAACAAAAGGGATGGTGATTGCTACACCGCCGGCAACAATGGAGGAGGGGCGAATTCTTCTGGTTGGAAATGAGAACGACATTCTGCATTCGGCGTTCTGTTTCCCGCTCAACGAAGGCGGCAAAAGGTCAAAAAGTCTCTGTTCTTTTGTCTGTTTACCGGTTTCTTGCCGTTAGGTATCCGAGTGCCGATCATTACGCTCACGCCCAAATTCTCATGCAACTTAAATTGGATGAGGTGCACTTTACCAAATCGTCGTTTGTTTTATTTTTGCTGTTAGGTCCATATTTTGGAACTGCTGGCCACCTCAAGTGGAAATGTGCCGAGGAAAGCGCGCGAATTGCTTCAGGCGAATATGCCCCATGGGCACGACATGAACTCTCTGGCACAATATCTCATTACCAGTAAGTAACCGGAGGGCTCCTCGGCTGGCCGTTTGACAATGTTTTCGCCTTTTCAGGCCGACAGTCCTACACAATGCTCGGACTTCGACTTCGTGCTGAGCAGGACAAAAGTGAGTTTTTTTGTTTGTTTGAAATTCCTTGTTACGAGAATCGAAGGGTTTCGACAAACGCTGCTGGAGACGGGCGATGCACTTTTGATTGTATGCGACCGACGCGACCCCGAATTGGGCATTGGCATGGATGACGAGCAATTTGTGGCATTTTCCCGTCAACGGCACGCCAACGCCGAACGCATTTCAACTTGGATGCACGACGAGAAACAGCGACCCCGGGAGTTAGGGCAAAACCAACTAGGCTTCTTTCTGATGTGGTTGCGTTATGAGCTGAGGTGGTCGGCGAGAACATAACGAAGGGATAAGTGTAGAGAGTTGAGGGCGCCCCTGGGCAATGTTTTAAGGAATACAAATTTAAACATTCTCCTAATTTTACAAAACATTTGAGTGATTGATTGTATGCAATTTGAGTTCTGCAGGGAAAAGGAGAAGGCGGGCTGGTTATCGACTGTTGAAATTCGTACTGAAGGACTTTCGACGGATCAGGACGAGCAGCCGGTGGTCATTTCCGTGTCCGATTTTGCGCTCGCCCTCCAGGGGCCATTCCAACCGCTTAGCAATTATTACGCCTTGCCATTTGAGCTCAAGGGTGAAGAAGTCGAATATTTCTTTAATAAGGTTTTCAAATCTTAAGGTGAAACTTATCGGTCTGTGGAACACTACGCTTACCAACGCCTTTTTGAGGCTCTGAAGTTTCCGTCTGAGGACGTAATGCGACTGCGCACGACCGTCAAGCCAGCGGACGTGACCAAATGCGCTCAGAAAGTATTTGACAAGCAGCAAGTTTGTAAATCTTGGCCAAATTGGGAGGCTAAGATCAGACAAATTCTGCTTTTAGGTCGATGCGTCAGAGATTGAGCACAAATCGAATCGATTGGATCGTTGGCGACAGTCCGCGATGAAACACAAAATTACCAAAAATGATTATTTGCAAAAATTATTGCTGAGCACCGGTCATGCCATTTTGCTCGAAACAACCGCAGGTCTCAAATGTTGACCGGTGAATGTCTGAAATTTTATAAACATTTTATTCAGAGGCCGACCTCCGGTGGGTGGTCGGAACTGACGAATTTGAGATTCAGCATTTGTTGACCAAAAAGTACGTCTCGCCACAGCTGTTGGTTCAGTGGATGTGCGGTCGGGCAAAGGTACCACCGTCGTTGGTCCACCTTGGAGGAAACAAAACCGGCCTTTTGTTGATGGAATTTCGCTCCAAATTGGCCCTTGGAGAGACACACAGGTCGTACAAATAGTAAAATTGGGAGTATTCCCAATTTGAATAAAAGAGTTAATGTGAGAATTAATAGAATGCCTCTGATTTCGCCAATCACTCCCGGCACTGTGCTGCGTCTGGCTCTGTCCAACCATATGATCTGCTTCACGCCGGAGAGCGTTCTGCACCCCTTTTACCCGGCGCCCATTCGTCACTCCGTCTTTGTCTTCAACGGGGACGGCGACCCGTTCCCATCGGCTGTGCATTTGGTGGCTCAAATGGGCATAAAGTTTGTCCTGGCTTCGTTATTTATTGCTTATGTTGATTAAATTAAGATTTTTGGGAATCAATCGAGGGGACATGGAATGGATAATGGGAACACCAGATGGACCCGAATGTTGGGAGCGGTTGCATTCCGTCATTTGCGAGCAGATTCAGTTGCCTTTGGAGAAGATACAGCAATGGTTTGTTTGCGTTGGTCACTTATGGCTGCGGGCGGATTTGGTGAATTCAATTAAGGTACATGGATGAGCGCCAAAGAGCACTGAAAGAGGCGATGAAGCTCCAATTTGATCAGCACCCCGCGCTTCTGAGGGTTTTGCTTGACACACAGGTTAGAGAAAAAAGCGTTTGGTGATTTGATGCTTTTGATTACAAAAAAATGTCAGGACGCTTTCTTGGTGTGCTGTTGCCGTTTTTCTAGCGTCGAAGCCGAGCTGTACGTTGGAATGCGAGAGCGCGACTTGCGCCTTTGGCTGACGCACCTTCGCCAAAGCACAAAACAAGTAGCTGGGCGAGTATACTCCGCCGCTTTTAACGCATTTTTGTTAAAAGCTTATGGACCTTTGCGTTCGTCCGATGGCTTTTCGTCCGCCATTCTTCGGCGGCAATCGCCTTGGCCTTTTGTTGATGGAATTGCGCCGGGAATTTATTCTCGCAGGCGTTTTTCCCAATCAACTGCCCGAGTTGCCGCTGAATGTCGACACAATTCTCGGCTCTGATTCCCCAATGGAAAATTTTGCGGTAAATAAATGCATTTTATTTTTAAGCAATAAAACTTCAGGCAACTTCGTCTTTTGATGTGCTCAGCCCGCTAAACTTTACTGCTCTCTGGGCCAGTACGGCTTTAAGCATTAAATATTTAAGGATTTGTTCAAAGTGCCCACAATTTCCTGTCAGATCCCTACCTTCTGATGACTAAACATCAGGGAGACGGTTCAGCGGCCGGGGCAATTGCTGTCAATGCCGAAGTGTTGGAGCAGAATTGGACCAACGCTTTGTCGAAGAAACAGCCGCCTCTGTTAATTTCGCGTGACGATTCTCTCATCGAAAACGCTTTTGCTCGGATGTTTACCAGTGAAAATGGACTGACGAACGGCGCTTTGTCATCTGAGAATGGCTTTTCTGGCGGCGATTGTTCGTTTGATGAGATGTCCCACGAAATGTTGCGCACCCTTTACATCAAAGTGCTTTCCGTTCTTAATCAATTGTTCAAATTCTTTTTATGTTTCCAGATGAGCTCGCAATTTCGAACTAAAATGGGCGAGTTGGACGACCTTCAACAGCACATCAGCGTCCGCTCTCGCGACAGCTCGCGTTTGCAAGAACTTCGTCGAACGCTCGAGCGCACTCGCGACCAGGTGGGCAAGGCTAACGTTCGATGATCCTAATTGGCTTTTGTTCTCTAATGTTTCCGAATTAGTTGGAGAAAAGCAGCAGTGGTCAGACGCCTTCCGCACTGTCCAACGCGCCACTCCAGAACACACCGCTGTCGATGCATCAAAACGAGCCGGTCATTGGTGGACCGCCACAGACGTCGAACGCGCCACTGACTATGAACGCTCAATGGACGCAGGCGGCCGCAATTTCTTCGGGTCATCTACAACGGCCTCCACCATTTCCTCCAAGAATGGACCATCACACACTCCACGGGAACATCAGGTGTTTGAGCTGTTGTTTCTCTTTTATTCCAATTGAAACCCCAATTTTTCAGAGACGAACTTCCAATTCAGGACGGAACTCCACAGTTACGCCCTCTTCAGCTCCATCCCCCCTTCCAGCACTGTCAAATGTCTTCGGGACGGACGGACGGGCATCCAATTGAAGGCGCCGCTGCTCCTTCGGGCAAAATTCCCTCTTTGTTCTCGCAAGAACTGAGCTCAATGCCCTCGGCTGCACATCATCCCGTCTCATCTCAGCGGCGTCACACGCCGCCACCCCCGCCTCATAAGCGCGATTATCCTCCGCTACCTTATGGACAAAGTAATCATAATTCTCTCGCAATTGATTTTACAATTTATGTTTTAGGTGAAGAGAGTCGTCGGGGACGTTGGGAACGCGGTGCAAACGGACGTCGTGGGCGGCGAGGAGGTCCCGGGGGCCGGCCTTCAGACCGATCAATTTCCCCGTCTTATGGAAGACGAAGTGGTGCGCGGATTCTGGTGTCGCCAGTACGTGTAACCGGGGCAAATGCCGTAGAGCCGGAGCGACAAAGGTGGGAAATTAGTTTAAAATGTTTTATAAAAAGAATTAATATTTTTCAGAATTCCACCATCTTATCAGAGAATATCTCAGCAGCAAAGAGTTGGTCCAACAACAGCACCACCGGCTACTCCAAAGTCGTCGACGAGTGTTTCCTCAACCCAAAGAAAGTTGTCCAGTAAGTGATGAGAGAGGGAACTGAAGCAAAACTTTGGTATTTTCCCGTTATATGCTCCCACCCAAAAAGTCGAAACAAAACACCCCCAAAAGATCGAGTAAATCGCTATACTGGATCGAATTTGTGCGAATTCTCTGGAGAAAAGGGTGACACGGGTTGATGCAGAACAATTAATGCAAATTCTCGATTTCAAATACAAAAGAATTTATCAGATAGCGAAGAGCTACAACAGCCGCCGCCAAAACGCCCGAAACGGGTAGTGGACGAGGCGGAATTGAGTGAAGGTGAAATACTCAGCGACGAAGACGATTGATGATCTAAGACTGATCAGGCCCATATCTAGAATGATGGCACGCACTTCAGCCATTGTTTAATTAAATTCATGAGGGACCGGATTGTGTCCAAGTAAATTAATTTGTGGCTAGAACGAAAACTCGGTTGTCTTCAATTCCTCATTTTCGTTCCCAGTTTAATATTTGATCTCGCGTTAATGCGAAACGGCAATCCCCCCCCTCCCTTTGCAACGAGTGAACTCAGTCGTTGGGTTCTTCCTCTCAGGTGAATATTATTCCGAACTAGAGCTCAGTAAATTTCAGGAGCGGGCGTCAAGACTCGGTCATGTTCCACAACACTAAATCTTAGTTCCATATTTTACACATTGGACTCGTTTTGTTCATTTTGATGGTCTTTTTGGATAAAATTGATCTGAACTTTTTGGGTGACTCAAAACAATGGAATTTGGTATTCTTCTTTCTACACTCAAATCCGCTTCCGATCCGAGTGTCTAATTGTTTTCCTTTTTGGCTTTTTTTAATTTTGGCCATAATCGAGTGATATTATTATCAACAAAAATGTTGATATTTCATTCCCTAGTTGAATCCCAGGGCCCAGGATGATCAAAAATGGTAATAGTTAGGTTTGTATCCCTCCACCTTTTTTGAAATTTGTTTTCAGTGTTAAAAAGGTGTTTCCAGGGTATTCGGGGTGTGGAATGCGAATCTGACCTCCGTTTCGACTAATTACAACCAGGGCTGCACGAAATTTCGTTTCGGTTTCGTTTGCAGTTTTCAAAGTTTAAAACGAACGGATAGTCAAAATGTTTACAATATGAAACTAAAAACGTGCTAAAGCCGACCGAAGTCTGTGTATTTATGCGTTAAAACCAGGGATGCTCGAGAGTCTTGGTCTCGAGTCTCGGTGTTATGCCATTTCTCGGTCTCGAGCATCCCTAGTAAAACCCTTCAAAATTCGTTTCCTTAAGTGTCATTTTTAGTGGAGGAATTTTTTTGACCTTTAGGGATGCATATTTCGTTTTTATTTCATTTTAAGAAATTTTCGGAAAAATCCCTAAAATATAATTTGGACCAAAAGGGCCTTCCTCCTCGTGGAAAATGTCTAGTAAATTTGATCCTGGTCGCACCAAAACCCAGGGATTCGGGATCCCGATCCCAGCGGTCACTACTACATCCAGACAACAACATTAAGTTACATAAAAACATGAATGAACTATTATCGGCGAGTCGACCGTCGGCGAGTCGAACCATCGGCGAGTTGAACTGTTCCCTATGTAAGGTACTAAAACAAAATGCAACTGAAACTACTACTAAATTAATTGGTTAGGTACATATTTAATGCAAATTTGTGGCGTCACTACGGGTCGGGTCAAGCCCTGCAGCTACAGCAGAGAAAACCCCCTGCCCGTACTGTCTCGCTTTTTCCTTTCTTTCTCTAACCGTTCTCTTCTTTTGGTGTTCTCTCTCACCTTTTTAAACCAACAAAAAGCATCACGAATTCATTTAAATTTTAAAACAATTCAATGACGAGATCACGGGGAGCGTGAAAAGGGTGGATATGGACGACTAGTACTTAAATTCAAATCGTTAAAAAGGAGCCGCGGGTTGGCTTAATGTGAACGTTTTTAGCACTCAAAAATCATTTGAGTAAACATTATCGAAATTCAAAAATTTGTTTTAGGTTCGATTATGTCAAATCTCGACAATCCCGGCATTTTCTACCAGGACCGTGTGTTTAGCAACGATGCAGCGGACAATGTGCTTGACGGAGCGCGTGAATTGGTGGCTGAGTATAAGCGGCTTGATGACATCTACCAGCGGTTCATTCGCGAGTTCAGCATCGGCGGCTTAAGCTTCAAATATCGGTCCGAGTTAGCTATTAATTATGGAACAATCAATTAGCGTGCTTTAAAGAGAGGAGTTGAAGCTCAATTACACCCTCGGGAACTACTCGCTCAGTGTCGACTTCAATGACCTCGCAACTTTCGATGAGGACGCGGCAGGCAAAATCAAACGTTATCCCACAACATTCTTACCGGCGGTTGCGTTCAAAAAGTTCAAAGAAAGTCGGAAACATGCAATTACAGCTCGAATCTGCGGTGAAAAAGGTCGTCGACGACATTACCCACCCGCGACCCCCGGGGGACGAGGAAGTTCACGACGTCCAGGTCATTGTGAACCTCAGCGATAAAGCACTCGGCATTCGCAAAGTGAAGGTCCTCTTCGCGCGCTTTTGAGCGTTCTGTGCCATCATTGGCTTTTAGTCTTCTGATGTCTCCCAATTGGTCAAAGTGTCCGGCATTGTGGTTTCGGCATCCCAAGTGCGTTCTCGGGCCACCAAAGTTACGTTGCAGTGCCGAACCTGCCGTCACACCATCGCAGACCGCGAAATTCGAGCCGGTCTCGAGGGGTTTCAATTACCACGACAATGCCAATCAGCGTAAATGGAAAACTATTTCAAATTCTATTACAAACAATCCCTCTTAAGAAACCAGCAAGCCGCTGTAGGAGGCCAACGATGTCCGTTCGACCCGTACATGGTGTTGCCCGACAAGTGTCGCTGCATCGACTTTCAAACTCTGAAACTTCAAGAATTGCCCGAAGACGTGCCGCACAGCGAAATGCCACGGCACTTGCAAATTTATGTGGACAGGTCGTTTTGGAAATAAGCCTTGGGTTTGAGTGTTGTCATGTCATTTTGCAGATATTTGACGGACAAAGTTTCACCCGGCAATCGCATCACAGTCACCGGAATTTACTCCATCAAACGCATCACCGGAGGAAAGAAGGTGCGTCTGTCCGTCCTTGGTCTGATTGCGACATGCACAGTCACTGTGCATGGTCGCAGTTACTAAGCATCGAGGGCGTATCCGGGGGAGAGGGGGCTTTGGGGCTACAGCGCCCCCCCCCCCCCAAATTACAAATTTTAAGTAAAATATTATGAAGTATGAGGGTCAAACTTCTTACACCCTAAAAACCTACTTTTAGAGTCCACGAAATACAAGGCTAAATACGGACGTAGTTTTTCTTTAGGAAAAATGTAGTAAACCCCAAAAATCAATTAACCTCCTCATTTAAAAATTTTTTGGCTAGGCCCTTGTTAAGCATTGCAATGATTTCAGAGTGGGAAAGACGACTCCAAGGCGGGCATGTCGGGCATTCGCACTCCGTACATTCGTGCGGTTGGTATCCAAGTGCAAATGACTGGGCTTGGCCGGGCGGACCAAATGCATTTTACGCCTGAGGAGGAGCGCCAATTCAAAGTCGTCCATTTAATTCTTTCTTTAAAAGCCTAATTAAAATGGCTTTAGGAACTCGCTAAGGACCCGCACGTGCACGACATTTTAACTCGCAGCATTGCCCCGTCCATTTTTGGTTCAGACGACATCAAAAGGGTAATTGCCTGTCTGCTCTTTGGCGGCTCGCGCAAACGGTAGGAAATTCTGTCCAATTTTCTATTTACGTGAATTTCCGTCAGCCTTCCCGACGAATTGACACGTCGTGGCGACATTAACGTTCTTTTGTTGGGTGACCCCGGCACGGCGAAGTCGCAGCTGCTCAAATTCGTGGAGAGAGTGTCGCCGGTGGCGGTGTACACCTCGGGCAAGGGGAGCAGTGCAGCCGGACTCACCGCGGCGATCATTCGTGACCCTCACTCGGCGAGTGCAACACAAACGAATAGAGTGCATGACTTTGCTGTTACAGCGCTCTTTCATAATGGAAGGCGGCGCCATGGTTCTGGCCGATGGTGGCGTCGTGTGCATCGACGAATTTGACAAAATGCGAGAGGACGACCGAGTGGCCATCCACGAGGCCATGGAACAGCAAACCATTTCCATTGCCAAGGTCAGAGAGTCACTTTTTTATGTGAATTTTGGTCTTAGGCTGGGATCACGACCACGCTGAACTCGCGCTGTTCGGTCCTTGCTGCTGCTAATTCCGTGTTCGGGCGTTGGGACGACTCCCGGGGGGATGAGAACATCGACTTTATGTCCGACGGTCCTTCCTAATAAGACAGCACTTACATCCCATTTAGGCCCACAATTTTGTCGCGTTTTGATTGCATTTTCGTGGTCAAAGACCACCACGACGGCGCCAAGGATTTGGTGAATGCAACGCCTTTATTTTTATAAATAAAAATCGTATTTTAGCAATTGGCTAAACACGTCATTTCGGTGCACGTTCGTGCCATGGACCCACAAGCACAGATTCTGGCAGTTGATGGGGAGGGGACGGCGTCCCAAACGCCCCACTCACAGCCAATGGCACCGAATGGGGTCAAATAAATAAATAAATGTGTGAAACATTTCTGTTATTTTTGATTTTGAAGGAACTTTCGTTGGACTTTTTGAAACGTTTCATTGCTTATGCTCGCGCCAATTGTGCGCCGCGCATTTCGGAGTCAGCCAGTAACAAGCTGATCAACCAGTACGTTCAGATGAGAAATATGCCGACGGGTCACCAACAACAGAAGCGATCGAAAAGTAGGCAAAAGCCAGGGATCCCAGATGAAAATGTCAAAAACTCTTTGAATTGGGTATTTTAGTTTCTTGCTGCTTTTGACTCGTTTTATGTTTTTGTAAAGGGCCGTGGTGCCGATTGGTTAATTACGCTTTTAGAGCATCCGCATGCGGCCATTCCGATCACTGTGCGTCAACTGGAGGCCGTCGTGCGCCTCAGCGAGTCGTTGGCCAAAATGGAGTTGACCCCATTTGCGCAGGAACGACACGTGGATGAAGCTCTTCGGCTGTTCAAAGTGTCGACAATCGCTGCTGCACAGAGTGGAAATTTGTCGGGTGCGGTTCATGCGATCGAAAACAGTCCAACTTTTGATTTCTTTTAGGGGTCGAAGGGTTTACTTCCGCTGAGGACCAAGAATCGTTCAACAGAGTGGAGAAGCAGCTGAAGAAACGCTTCCAAGTGGGCACTTACGCGTCGGAACAGCTGATCATCGAGGAGTTCGCTCGGCAGGGATATCCGGAAGGGCTGGTCAGGAAGGTCAGAAGCCCAATTAAGCTAACGAAAACTCAAGTTATTCTCCAGGCTATCGAGTTTTATGTGCGACGTGGGGATTTGCAGTATCGGATGCAGCGTAAATTGCTCTACCGTTTGAAATGATAGACGATTCTGTTGAACATTTCAAATTTGTTTCATGCACTTTTACACATTGGACTCGTTTTGTTCATTTTGATGGTTTCTTTTGGATAAAATTGATCTGAACTTTTTGAGTGACTCAAAACAATGGAATTTGGCATTCTTCTTTTTACACTCAAATCCGCTTCCGATCCGAGTGTCTAATTGTTTGAAACTCATAATTGATCGAAGCCTTACAAAAGTTGTGGCCAGAAAAAATTTAGAGTTTTTCACTTTTTAGGCCGTACTTTTCAAGCTTTGTCTAATCGCTAATTTGTAAGCTTAGCTTAATGATAGCATCAACTTCTTAAGAACTTTCATATGGAAGTTTTCCCTGTTTTTTGGCATTTTGTTTCTTTTCGTTGCAAAGCGAAGCAGTTGGAGTAAACGGCGGCGAACAAACTGAAAATGTGTAGACCAAATCAAAGCAAAGAAACAGAAACAAATGCTTAATGATTTAATTGTTTTGCTTAATTTTCTTTATTTTTTAGATTTAAAATGCGTTCCCTTTGGAACGTTTTAATTGTTTTTGCGCTTTTAAGTTCAGGTCGGTCAGTCCTTTCTCCCAGAGAACATTTTAATGTTTTACGTTTCAGCGTTTATTCTTTTGAGAGCGGAAGAGGACGCGGCGGAGGGCGAAGCAAAAGAGGAGACGGAGCAGTCCAAGACGGAAGAACGGACACAGCGGGTACAGCAATAATATCAGAGCATTTATTTATTTAATCGCTTTTAAAACGGAAATTAAATTGCCGAAATTCTTTGACAAAAATTCACGGCATTTGGCTGATACATAAAATTAAAAAATTGCAGGAAGTTGACCCCGAAGCGGCCGATTTGATTGGCCCTTCGCCCGACGTCCAAAGTTCTTTTTTGTTCACCAATTTGAAGACGGGCGCTTCCACGAGGGATCTGATCGCCGGACACATGGTCAAACTTCTGGTCGGATTTGCCAACAAAGGCGAAAAGGATTTTATCGTGAAGCACTGCGAGACGTCCTTCCGCTACCCGATGGACTTTTCCTACCACATTCAGAATGTGATAATACAGGCGACGGCGGGGGGGGGGGGGGGGGAGAGCTTTGCCAGACAAACTGGGGGGGGGGGTGGGCAAAGCGTCCCCAAATTTTCAAATGGCCAAAAAAGAGTAAAAGCATTGAAAATATTTTAGTTTTCTGCCGTCCGTTATGAGCGAAAGGTTCAGCCGAAGGAGGAGGCGACGTTCGATTACGCGTTCATTCCCTCCGATGCATTTGTCGGCCGTCCCCTCGGATTGGTGGTCAATTTGCATTACGTGGACACGGTTGGTCTCCCCCCGCCCGCTAATTGTCACTTGGCGATAGGAAGTGCCATGCCAGATATGACAACTTTTTAATTCCAATGGAAAGCAAATTTTGTCCAATTTTTAAGACTGGATTTGGCACTTTCACATCTTTTTGCCGTAGGTGAATGGCCTTTTAATTGTTGTCTTTTAGGACGGAAATTATTTTGTAAGCGCAGTTTTCAACGAAACAATGACAATTCAAGAAGATGAGAGTGGCTTCAACACGGAAACGTCCGTTTTTCTTTGCCAATTAATGCGTTTAAGCCCCTCTCCTTCAGCTATTTTATGTACGTCGTTTTGGGCGGCTTCGTCGTTGTGCTGTTACTGCTCGGCCAACAATGGCTCTCAAAAGTAAATTACTTTTTTTTGTTGCAATTTATACAATTTCCCTCTCACAAATCAGTGGACAAAGGGCGCAATTTCCATCAAAGGTTCCGCCCAATCGCACCAATCGAAAACAAAAACATACGAAATGGGCACCAACAAGAACGACGTCGACTTTGAGTGGATTCCGCGGAACCATTTGGGTAATATCAATTCGAAAATTAACGAATTTCTATAAATGGTTTATTAATTTTTATAAACATGAAATTGAAATCCAAAAATTTGGGTTCAGAAAAGAAATCGCCTAAATTGGGCTCTCCCCGAAATCGCAAACAGCCGTCAGCGGCCGCGAGTTGAGAAGAACGGAAGCGATTTGATTGAATTGGTTGGCATATTTCATTCGAACTTTGCAATTAACGGCAAAACATTCATCGCGTCCAATTGTATTTTTAACCAATTTTTTCGTTGTTGCGTTTTCCTTTTCTTCATAATTCTTTCAATAAAGAATTCGAAGACTTTAAACTCCATGTTTAATATTTATTCATTCGTTTGGGATTTTATTTCTTTACTGAGCATTATAATTTGAAAATGCAAAAATATTCAAGAAACGATCGCTTTCAATGTTTGATGAGTTGGGGCGGCGCACTTTGGATTTGCTGACCGAAAAGACGGCGGATTGGCCCTTTTTGGGCGATGCCATCGACGAAGTCGGGGAGGAGAATGAATACGACGAGGCCGAGGTGGGCGATGGACAGGCCGAGCGGGTTGGGGGGGGGTTGGATACGACGAGGCTGAGGTGGGCGATGGACAGGCCAAGCGGGTTGGGGGGGGATGAGTACGACGAGGCCGAGGTGGGCGATGGGGGGGGGGGTGGGGATAAGTACGTCGAGGGGGGTGGGAAGGGATGGACATGCCGTCTGAGGGACTTCGCTACTCAACTTGCAAATGGTTCTTTCTTACATCGCTTAGGGCGTCGTCCGGTTGCTCCGACCGGACACTTTGCAAGCGATGAAATTAGCCGATCAACGCGAATCGGAGACGGTAGACGAAAGAGGCACGGAAGAGATGGGCCGAGAAATGTTTTTGTTGGGCGACGGAGAGGCATTTGGAGGGCAAAGAATGGCACAACTGCGAAAGTGCCGGCAGAGACTCCAAAAACTCACCGAGCAGCGCGAAAAGTGCGACCGAGTGAGTGATTTAACAGACAAAACGCGAAGTTATTGCTGATTTTGATTGGATTTGATTCAGTCAGCCCCCCCCCCCGCCACACTTTAACATGCCGATAATTAATTAGGAGGGTGGACTTTTCCCAAAAAAGGGGACTCTGACCCAAATTCTAGCGGACTTTGGTAAAAAAAATCAAAAGCCGTCCGCAGCCCCTGAAATGCCGCCCGCCCAACTTTTTGATCGGCGCTGTTCTCCCGTAGATTGTCCGTGAACTTGGCGACAAGTACCAATCGGTGGCCGAAAAGACTTCTTCGCTGCACAACGCTTGTGACCGAATGATGTCCGAGCAGACGCAATTGGCCACCGCTAACGAACAGATCGGCGCCAACCTCCATTATTACCAGCGGTACGAATGGCTGATCAAGGCACGAAAATGGGGGAGTAAATTTGGAATTTTTTTCGGATTTTTAGAAATTGGCCACGCCGAAACTGTCTCTGACCGGCACTCTCTTCACGCAAATTCTGTCCAGTGTCCACGAATGTCTCCAATATTTGCGAGCCCATCCTGAACAACGCGAAGCGTCCTCTTTCATCCACAAATACGAGCAGTGCCTCAGTCGGTAGGGACTTCTTTTTTGAGAAAACTCCGTTTGTCTTTCAGCTCCCTCACCGCCGTAAAGGCGGGGGTTCTGTCCGATCTCGAGTCATGTCGCCAGGACGTCCTCTACCGTCAGCATCGCTTCTCCCAATCGGCGGCCGTCCATCAGTCGACGGCGACGGCACTTTCATTTGTCGATGACGACACTTTTGCCCTTTTGTACGGCGTTTTCGGCGTTAAGGCCAACGCGATAAGGTGAAGAAAGAAAGCGCGTCATGGGAATTGAATTGCTAAAAGAAGAAGAAAGAAAGCGCGTCATGGGAATTGAATTGCTAAAAGAATTGATAAACTTATCAAACAGTTCGATTACTTTAGAAAAAAGCATTCGATGCTTTTTCTTTCAGAAACGCCTTTTCCCAGGCCCACCAGTTCTTCGCCGACTCCGCCGAATACCAAACGGTTGTGGCCGAGTGCGAACACGAGTACTTCGCCATTCGGGACCAATTGTTGCGGCCCATTGTGCATTCTACCATTCAGGTGATCAGCAACAGAAGACATGGCGAACGTTTTTTCCTTTTAAGACTTTTTGTGATCAATGCCAAAATTCGTCGTGTACACTTACAAGGGGCGGCTGCACTTTTCTGCTTCGATTGTGTGACGACGAATTTCGACTTTATCGCCAGTTTTTTGTGCTTGGCGAAGCGGACACTCGGTTTGTGTGAAGCCAAGCCAAAGATTTTGAACTTCAAAGGATTTCAGGGCGTCGATGACGCCCACCACGCCCGCTTCTCTGCTGTTTTCCTTTTGGCCTGCCCAGCCCCACTCCAACCAATTCGACGCGTTCATCGAGGGGCTTTGTCGAGTGCTTTACGACACTCTCCGTCCGCTGATCGTCCACAACCCCCACCTCGAGACGTTGGCACAGTTGTGCACCCTTCTGAAGGTATTCCGTCAAATGCCAACGCTGGCGGCATTTGCCGACAAATTTAGGTTGAAATGATCGACGAAAGGTGCGCGGCGTTTCCGTCGTCGTCCCATCCGAGCGCTTTTCCGCCACCCTTTTCCGCCTCTTCGCCAATCGAAGCAATGCCAGAAAGCGTAAACATGGCGACAGCAGTGGGAAACTCTCGTGCCGGTTTTGCGCGAGTGATGAGCGAACTTGTCGCTGACATCGTCGAACGTATTGTGTACAGGTCGGCATTACTTTTTGTTGTTTATTGCCATTTTGTGAAGACCAATCCGAAAGAATCGTCGACATAATTTTAGGACTTCCCTTTTTGCCCAATCGGACATTTTGGACTACAATCCGGCCCCTGGCGATTTGGTGTACCCTGAGAGGTTAATGATGATGCGGGACATCAACCAGGGAAGAATGCTAACTGGCGGAGCCTCCACAGAGTCAGAAGTAGCGGCAACAACAGCGACAGCAAATGATGAGAAAGGGTCCTCCGTTACACCTTTGTCGACAGCGAAGCTAATTCAACAGAGTCCGAGCAGTACTTCCCCGATCGACCAGCACTGTCTGTGGTATCCGACAGTACGACGGACGGTGATGTGTCTGAGCAAATTGTACCGATGTTTGGACGTGAGTCGCTTTCACTTACTTTCTATTTTTGTTCCTCTCCTTTGAAGGCGACTGTTTTTCTGAACGTTTCTCGCGAGTTGTTGGATGCGTGCTGTCAGTCGTTGGAACGAGCCGTCGACCGCATTCGAACACTGCCAATAAAGCCCGGTCGCGCGACTTTCACCAATCGTTTACCCCGTTTTCGTTCAGCCCATGCCACTCTCCGCTCCAAAAGCAACCGTTCTCTCGACGCCGAGCTGTTCATCATTAAACACTTGTTGATACTTCGCGAACAGACCAGTCCGTTCCGACAACTCAACAAACAGCAAGAGCGTTCAGCTTCAACTGCACCCTTTTTGCGACAGCCATCCCTCAATGAGGTCCAATTGGTCGAGAAAAGTCGGATGAACTATCGAGTTTAGGCTCAGATCAACCCGCAGTTCGACTACTCGCTGGACCTCAGCAAGTACACCCAGTCGATGTTCCAACTGTTAAACGTCGAGAACAGAGCCCGTTGGTTCGAATTTGGCTCCAACAACGCGTTTCTCTCTCTGCTCCTTTTGGTTTTTTCCGTCTTCTCCCAAACAACCCTTCCCGAACTTCGTTTAGTCGCCCATTCACGTCAGCGAACTCCAAACGGACTCACGCCGTATCATCGAGTCGCATTTGAAGCGATGGTGCCACAGTATGATCGGCCACGTTTCCGGCATTCTGTTGGGACCTTTGGCCCAATTTCAAACAAGCATTGAGCGGCTTCAGGTCGACTTTAATCGATCCACTAATTTTGATCGGAGTTCCTTTAAAAGTCAAATCTTTTCCCTAAACTTCGAAATTGGTGTTTGGGGTGAGTCGTTCCGTCTTCTCATTTTCCCTACCACAAGTTTTGGTAATCGCACTGCCCTGCCCTCTTCTTCTGTCGTTTACACAAAACTTTAACACTTTTTAGGCAGAACAAGAGCAACGAGCCCAAGAACAAAAGAATCCATTGGACGTGACCACCAGCGACCGGTTCAGCCCGCGCGCATTGCACGACTGTTGCGCCGACGCGTTTAAGCGACTGAAACAGCAGTGGCCAGAGGTTCAAAAGAGCCTAAAGAATCAATCCATTTGAGACAATAAACGCTGTAAGCATTTTAAGGTCCGTGCTGCCTTCACACTTTACATTGGCGTGCTCGAAACTGAGGAAATTCTTCTTCAGCCCATCCGAAAGGGCGTGTCCAACGCATTTAATGCGTTAAATTCATTCGCCGAACGGCACTACGATACTGAGCAACGCCAAATCATTTCGGCTCCAAATCAAGAACAAATTTGGCTTATTTTGAATGCCATCGCTACTTCTGCAATTGACAATTAACTGATTTGAATCCCACCCCGAATTCATTTATCATTCAATTACATTTTCTTTGGGTGAATAATATTTTTGTGGTATAAATTAATTTGAAAAATTGGAATTTTCAACATTTCTTTTCAATTCGGGTGGAGAGCACAATTTTGCCGATAATTTAAAAGCCCCATAATTTTGTCACCTTTATTGGCAAATATTAGAAATACAGTCTTTTAAATTAGAGTTGGCCGGGACTGGGATCCCGACCGGGACCGGTCAGGAACCCGGTCCCGGTTCAACATGCTGGTCCCGATCCCGATTTTTCCCAAAAGTTCGGTCCCAGCCAACTCTATTTTAAATCTTGTCCACCAAACTCAAAATACGGGCAACAAACACTAAATCATACAAAAAAAAATTCTTGGCACATGCCAAACAGAAAAATCCGACTCTCATTAACCGATTTTTATGAAAAAAAGCAGCGACGTAATGTTTGAATGAATTGTTTGTATAATAAATATTTGGCGTTCTGTCAAAAAAAAAAAAAAGAAAAGAAAATGACAGCAGAAATTGAGTTGGCCGCACTTCGTACATACATATGTGGGGAATTGTTTTTAAATGTGCAGCTCTCTGATTTTTTGCACAGAGCTCAGAAACAAAATGGCCAACATTTCCTATTGGATGAAATTTTGATTCTATCGGCCAATTTTCAGCGCTTTGAAGCGTAGAAATTTGTTTTAAAAAATCACGGCAAAAATTGAAGTTTTCAAAAGCTCCAAACTCCATCAATTTTTGGTTGAGTAAGCTGAAGATGCTAAAAGAATGTCTGCTAAATTTGGTTGCAAAATACAACCATTAAAATCATTTCCAAAAGCTCACAGAAATCATATCTCAAATTTTCAAAAAGGAAAATCATCAGATCAGGAAACCTTCCCTCGCTTTTATTGCATTATTACCAGTTTAATAAAATACGTCAGAACACGCTGTTAATTGCTGCTCGATGAGTTCACCAACGGGGCAGGGAACGGTTTGTTTTCTTTAATTAAAAACGAATTTCTTTATTCATTCTTAGCAGTTTTTGAATTGACATTTGACTAAATAATGTGGTTAAAAAGTTCCTCAAATTAAGCGCGAAAAAGGCAATGTTGCCCGCATTGTGGACCGGCTGAGTAAACAGGATTTCAACATATTGACACGCGCCGAAAGTGCGCCACTCAAGGCTAACAGATGCGGTGGAGGTGCATAGACAATAGGACAAAAGCATTTCCAAATTGAAATGATTTTTTTGTCTAAGAGTGTCGTGTTTTTTTATTTATTTATTTTTCTGAGAAGTTTCCCGTTAATAGGTGGAATCAGCAGTGTTGGCGCGGTTGGGGGCGGAGTAGTTTGTGGTAATGGCGGCGTTGTTGGTTTGTCCGTGGTGGAGAATGCTTTGGAAATTGACGGGGCCGGTGATGTTATCGCCGAAGTTAATGACGCGCCGAATGTGCACAAGCCGAAGGAATGCGCCGTGGTGCGCTTTTCATATGCCGCCCAGCAGCCGGACGAGTTGGACTTGAAGGAGGGCGATGAGTTGACGGTGTTGGAGTTGGTGGAGGACGGGTGGGCCCGCGGTTGCATTTTGCACTCGGCCAGCAGCCCTCACTCCAAAGGCCGTTCCGGACTTTATCCGACCAACTTTGTATCCACAATTTCGCCAACGCCAACCACCCAAACGACGCGTGCGTATTTTACCTAACAATTATTAATGCAGTTCGAGTTCCTTTAAGCTGCGACGGCAAATGCCCCCGTCCCTTCTCTCTCCAAAATTGAAGGTTTTTTGGGGGTCTTGTGATTGTGTGAAAGGGAACTTCAGACAAACAACCGGCGGGGAACGGTCAGTCCAGTGGTGGTGTTCCAATCCCGATCTCCACTTCTGTCTCAAAACCGCCGTCTGTGCTTTCCTCTTCGGTTACATCAGCGCAGATTATGGCCAATGGCAGTGGGGTCGTCCAAGTCAACAATGTCCTTCCGTCCTCTCTCCTCAAGGGGGGTGGGGCATCGACAGTCGCCGCCGGTGCACGTCGGGCCATGTCCACTCTGATCGCTCCCACGTCAGCAGTGACCGTTTTGGAGAGTGGCGACGCGTCAAACGCTCACAAATCGAAAGGTTTGGTGTAAAATTTTAAAAAGAAATTAACTTTTTCCGCTTTTAGAATTTGCAAAGGTTTTGTACAACTACGAAGCGGCTAACCCGGACGAAATGTCTTTGTCGGAAGGGACCATTGTCACTGTGGTCAGCCGTAACTGTGAAGAAGAGGACTGGTTCGTTGCCGAGCACGAGGGACGGAGAGGCCTTTTCCCGGATAACTTTGTCCGATTTCTTGACCACGGTCATATGCAGGTTTAAATTGACAAATTTGTTAATATAATACGCGAAAATATTTTATAATTCGGTCCTGTAACTCCAAATTTGATTTTGTTAAGGAAATCGATACAAATTTTTGTTTGATTTTTTTGACTCGTTTTAGACGACCGGTAGCAGCTCCTAAGAGGAGTTTTTTTAAATTGTTTAATAAATTTAAGGTTTCACCAAACGCCTTACCACCCTCTTTGCCTGCAAAGCCCTCCAAATTCTGTGGGGTCGGCGGAAGTCCACCAGGCATTCCTCCAATCAGTTCGAGGAATTCTGTAAATCCTTTGTTCAAACCATCGACGGACAGTTCTAAAGCAGCAACAACGGACGTGCAGCAATCGATGGCCGTTGATCGGATGAGTCAGCGTGAGAATTCTTTTCGTTACATTAATTGGTTTTTTCCATTTTTGGAATTTCTAACTCAAAAAAGGATAACGTCTGGGGGTGGGACGCGGTTTCTTGGTCCCGCCTTCTGGTCACGGGCCTCCATGTTTGTGTTGTAAATATTTTAATTTAGCGGCCGTGCCGAAACCGGTGCTGAACAACGGCGCAGCATTAGATGCCTCAAAATCGAACGTATTTTCGACAAATCGTCGTTCTGTGATTGAGGGGCTTCAAAAGCAATTGTTTCCGAGTGGGAAATTGCCACCGCAGCGACCTCCACAGCCGAACTTAGCCGGGACGCGGTCTCTCGGAGCCGGCGTTGAGGCGATGCTCGAGCCGAAACTGATCAAGGACGGGGAAGCGCCGGCCAAATTGCTCATCTCCAGTTCGTCCATTGTCAAGTCTCGCACAAACATAGCGCCCAGCAACAAACGACCTCCATCAAAAGTGGTACTGGTTTTGTCCGATTAAGCCAGTTAGCCGGGCTTTGATTGGAATTTGATTTCTCATTTTTAATTCGTAAAGAAGGGGGGGGGGCTTTACTTTCCTACTCTCCTTATACGTTATTATTTGATTTTTGTTAGAATTCTGCCGCTACATTGGCCGACGCCGTAAACAATTCGACGGCATATCAGCCACAAAATGCGTCGTCACCAGTTTTTGTCGCGAAGGAACCAATACAAGCACATGACCAAGTCCATTCGTCCCCAGAAGATTTAACGACTACGACCGCAGGCTCGCCCCCAACTGTCAGTTCCTGCCTTCCGGCGATGAACAAGACAACGGTTTTCTCGACTCGTAGGTTTTTCAAATTCCGGGGGTTTTTGTTTCCAGCTTAGGTTTATTTAAAATTCGTTGTTAGGTCCGCCCTCTCCGATCCTTCAGCCGACTCCGATTCTGTGTGCTGTCGTAGATGAACAACAGCTGTCGCAGCACCATCCGCTTACGCTTTTCTCCCCCACAACGGTCGTCAACAAACAGTTCCCGGCACAGCAGTCCCCGCATTTGCCGTCTTCTCCATCGATTGATCATTCCAATTATGTCAGTCGAGCGGAGTTCGATCGGTACAAAGAGGAACAGGAGCACAAATTGGCGGCGCTGCACGCCGACTTGGAGGGACTTCGTCGTAAAGTGATGGAAGTTGTCCCACAGCAATAGAAATGACCGGCAATTCCGCCGCATCGTTTGGAAAATAAGAAACGGACGATTATCTCACTCAGACATTCCTCCCATTTGTGTTGTCCTCCTCCTCCCTAAATATTCACTTTTGTTTGTCAATTTAAAGTAATTTTCCCACCGTTCTCTGCCGCTCATCGCATTCCTCAGAATCCTTCCGTCCGACTAATTGTAAATTTAGCGAGCGTAAAGTTTGGTTGCTTCTCATGTTGTGAATCTTTTGTGGCGAGCTCGTGCATCCGCATCCGGTATTCGATTGCTTCAATCCAATCATTCGATCAATTGACACCAGGGTTTGTTTGTTTGGTGATTTTGCTTTCTTTTCCCCTAATAAGTGCCTGATCTTCCTTCCTCCCTTCTCGGCATCCTCATTCCCAATTTGCGTATTTACTTAAATAAGTTTTGAGGTTACAAATATATATAAATGCTTGGAGATTTCTAATTTTCTTTTCTTTTTTTCCGTCTGGACAATTTGTGGTATTTTCCAAACATTGTATGGTTTCTGTTGTTTTATATTAGCGCTAATCGGCCGTTCCTCTGCCTATTGTCTGCTTTTCTTGGTTGTATTAATTGTGGAAAACTGTAAATACCATTTCTATTCCCACAAAAAATGGTTGTCGCTACCAAAACAGAGACAACAACCTTTTTTGGCGGGGGGGGGGGGATTAAAGCAGTCATTGGAGGACATTTTCGTTGCAACAATGTCTCTTAAGACGGGAAAAACCCATTTTCAGGTTTAGTGAATTGAAGCCAAAATAATTTATTTTTTATATATTTTAATGATCCATTTTATGATGTGTTTCTCGCGTCAAGGCAAATTGCGCCTGCAGAAATGGTACGTCGCATACGCGGATGAGGTGGGCGTCGTCGTCTTAACGTCATTCGATTGTTTTAGAAGCCAAAAAAACTTTCAGAACAAAAAGCAAATCGCTCGCGAGTTGATCACCACCATTTTGGCAAGAAAACCGAAAATGTGCGCATTCCTCGAGTACAAAGACATGAAAATTGCATACAAACGGTGCGTCCTTTTGGTGAACTTCCAACAACATCAACGACTTGACACAATAAAATAAACATCTAAGCATTTGTTTCAGATACGCCTCGCTGTACTTCTGCAGCGCCATTGAACAGTCAGACAATGAGGTGTTGTGGGCAATGTTTTCTGATAGTGTAGCTGACTTAAATGATTTAAATGTGCAAATTGGATTAGTTCATTCAAATGCTCTTAAGATGATCAAATAGATTATGTACCCGCATAAACATTAATCGTCATAAAGAAAATCCGTGGTTCAGCTGCTGAGTCTGGAGATCATCCACCGCTACGTGGAGCTGTTGGACCGTTACTTTGGCAGTGTTTGCGAGCTGGACATCACTTTCAATTTTGAAAAAGCTTATTTCATCCTGGACGAGTTTCTGTTGGCCGGCGAGATTCAAGAGACCAGCATGAGGCAGATTTTGAAGGCGATCAGCGCACAGGATCTGCTACGGGACGTGAGTGATCAATCGGTTATCTGTAGGGCTGGGATTTTTAGTTGCTAAACATCCTAAAATAGGTACCTAAATAGGTGCTTAAAAAGTGCCAAAATTAGGGGTGTAAGTTGGCCAAAAAAATTTTTTTCGCGATACTTTTAATCAAAATTCATTTTTGTGATAACAATTTCAATCAGTAAAAAATTTTTAAAATATGGAGAATTTTAAAAAATTGGATTTTTTGGCGTGCAGAATTTTTAGTTTTGAAAAAAGTCCATTTTTAGGGGTGCATTTTTTGAAAATTTGCAAAAATCGATCATTAGGGGTGCATTTTTCGGTTTTATTGCATTTTTAAGGAATTTTCGAAAAAAAAAAACCCAAAATAGGTGAATAGGAAGAGTGACCATAAATTAGAACGCATTTATTTTGAAGGAATTCAAATAACAAACTCTGAAATTCTAATTTCCTTTTTCAGAATGAGACAACGCAAGGATTTTTTGAAGTCGACGGATTTGGCTGAACAGCGGAATCAATGGATTTTTTCATTTTCTAATAATAGGGACTCTCTCTGTTGATTTTGTTGATTTGCTTGGATGAAAGTGTAAGTCGAATACAAAGATGCCGAATAAATAATTATTTTTCTTTTTTTGCTTCTTCACTTCGTTCATTTAGTGCGGAAATATTTGGACGAATTTGAAATTATCCATCGCTTAATTTGTCGTTTTTTGTTCAAAAACCGATTTGAATATGTCTTTGGTTTTTCTGTCCATTGCCTTGCTCCCGTTGTTCCCGCTTCTGCTAATTGTCGCTGTTTCGAGAATATATTTCAGGCAGAAACGGTTCGTGCCCAAATATCGACGGCGGCTAAATTTTGCCAATGTCGTCGATTCAGTGCCCTAAATTCTAAAAGCTTTAGCACCGTTTAGTCTCTCGTTAGCATTAAAAGCGGCTGAATCGGCCATCGATTACATTTAATAACTTTTCGTCGTCTTTTACAGGGTTTTTGGCACTTTTGCCTTTTTCCACCCGTACTGTGACGCGGGCGGCGGCGGTGAGCGCGTTTTGTGGTTGGCCATCAACGCAATTCAGAAGAAGTCGGCCTTAGAATGATGAATTGATTAAAACACTAATTGAATCGACGAATTTTGGAAAGATGGAATCGAAATTGGGGAATTTAATTGCACTATTTTTGGAAAATTTGGGTGAACGGGCGTTTAAAATAAGTATTTGTAGTGGCAATTTGAATTAATTTGGTTCATTTAAGGTTTGGGAAGCACAATAGCCAACTTCAATTTGTGATTTACACCGGCGATGTTGACAGAACACCCGAACAAATCATCGAAAAGGTACAGAAATGTGTAAATTAACAACAAAAAACTTGTCTTCTTATCCCAATTCTCTCATTTTCCACAGGTTCGCGTCCGTTTTGGCGTCTCCGTCCCTTCTGACCGTCTCCGTTTTGTGTTTCTGCGCCTCCGATGGCTCCTCGAAGCGCACAATTACCCGCGCTTCACTCTTTTGGGCCAAATGTTCGCTGGCCTCGCCCTCGGCGTCGAGGCGTTGTGTCGCCATTGTCCCGAATGGTTTGTGGACACCACCGGATGTCCCCTCACTTTGCCGCTCTTCCGGTGGATTGCCTCTGCCAAAACGATGTGCTATGTGCACTACCCGCTGATCACGACGGGTGGGTTCAATTTAAGACAGAAATTCTCTTGAAACAAAAAAGAATATAAATTGTTCTTTTCGCGTATTGTTTTGCGATTCAACAGCTCTAAGAGACAAAAATCCGATTTTGAATGTGTCAAACCGGAAGTGTTAATTCGAGGGGATTATTTGTTGAATTTGTAACAGAAATGGTCAAAATGGTGGACTCGCGCGCCGTTTCCTACAACAATTCGTCCGAAATTGCGTCGAGCGCAATTCTGACCAACGCCAAATTGTTTTATTATCGCTTCATTTCCTTTCTTTACCGCGCCTGCGGCCGCAGCTCCCAAATGACAATGGCCAATGGAAGGTCTTTTCTTTTTATACTCAAAAATGGCGGGGTAAATCCTTCCGAATTAATGCAAATTAATTGATTTATTCCAATTTGATTGACCAATGGAAGGTCTTTTCTTTTTATACTCAAAAATGGCGGGCAAATCCTTCCGAATTAATGCAAATTAATTGATTTATTCCGATTTGATTGGTTTTTTTGTGCCCTTTCGAATAGAGATGGGCGGGAACGGGATTCCCGTCTCGCACTTTTTGAAATTCCCGTTCCCGCTCCTGCAATTTTTATTTTACCCATCTCTACTTTCGAATGGTTCGCTTTCTTTCAGTTGGACCGCCGCTCACATCGCCAATTTGTGGCTTTGTCAGCCGAAAATCGTTTTTCCGCCGTGTGACGTCGAAACTTTGGGAAAATTGGAGAATCGAAGTGAGAAAGCGCTTGAGGGGACGGCACTTCCGGCCGTTATTCTTTCTGTGGGCCAAATTCGACCCGAGAAAAAGCATTTGGAGCAATTGCGAATCTTTGCGGACGTTCGACGCCAACTGAAAGAGCGCGGAAGCAATTTGAAGGTGTTCAAAACGGCGGGACGAAAGGGGGGGAGGGCACCGGAATTTGCTTTTCTCTTGTATAGAAAATTTCCCCTTTCCTAACAATTGCTAATTATAATTTCTTTTTCTTTCTTTTTTTAGCTAAAATTGGTGATCGCGGGCGGCTGTCGCAATGCGAGTGATTGGGACCGAGTGAACTTTCTGAAAAAGTACGCACTGGGCAACTTTCAGCTGAAGTCCGACGAGGCCGTGGATTCGGACAGCGATGTTGCATGGCGACTGAATGTTCCATTTGCAGAGCTCACCGAGCTGTTCACAGTGCGTTTTTGGAGCTGCTCGAAGTTGATCCATAGAAGCTATTTATTTAAATAAACTGTTACTGAACATTCAAAACTATTGCTGTTTATATTCCGAAAGTTCTTGTAGGGGGCAATGGTCGGACTGCACACAATGTGGAACGAACACTTTGGCATTTCAGTGGCCGAAGGAATGGCTGCCGGCATTTTGATGGTCGCGCACAATTCGGGCGGGCCGAAATTGGACATTATTGCGGACGACGGCACTTCCGCCGATGAGAATGGCATTTTTGCTGGGGGCAGTGGCTTCTTGGCCACGACAAAAGAGGGTAAGTTTCGGCGTATTCTGTTTATTTGCAAGCGAATGCAATTGTCAGAGTATGTGGAGGCAATCCTTCGAATTCTCGACTTGGACCGCCTCGACCGAGATCGGATAAGAAAGGCGGCACGGCAACGCGTTAAACGCTTTTCCGATCGGGAGTTTGAACGAAACTTTTGTGAGGCCACCGAACCGTTGCTGAGGGGGGAGGGGGGAGAGCGGTGAATGGCACCAATGAATAAAGAAAGCGGCTGGCAGGGCAATTGCTTTAGAAAATATTCGAAAAATGCATTTTCACTTAATAATTCTCAACCTTTTTGAAAATGACCGAAACTTTTAGTGCAAAACTCGAAATATTTTCACTCGTAGTGTAATTAATTGCATAAATTTGGTTGTTTTGGCATAATTCGCCGGTCCGTTCGTTCGTTCACCCACAAAATTTGTCAATAAAATGAGACGCGACTTTTTTGCTTTAATTTTTCAACCACTTTTTTAACTTTATTTTGCAAAAACGGTCTGATAGTGAATGTACCGGCCGTTTGTTTGTCGTTTCTTCCTCCAAAATTACTTTTCGTTGCCTCGGGCCATTTACCTTTTCAATTTTCCAAAGGCCATCTTTTGACGATCATTTTTCATCGGGCCATTCACTCCTCTCCCAACCTCCTCCTCCTCCTTCCTAACTGCATGATTAACTAACACTAAACTAACAGTACGATTCTCAATCTAAATTCCCCCCCCCCCCCCCCCCCCCCTCTTAAAAGTTTGTTTATTTACGGAATCTCTTTGCTTTTACACCAACTCTAAACGTTTTATTCATTTAATTATCGCCCCTGGGCATATTTTAATTGATCCCTTTTTTGTCGGTTGCTTTTGATTATATTTTCCATTGCAAATTACGACAATTTCCGTCGCAATTTCTTCATCTGCTGAAATTTGTGCAGCGATCGCAGCATAAAACAAATAAAACGAGCGAATTATTCAATTCGTCACAATGTCGGACCGAATAAACGGCCCGCAAATCGTCCAAATCACCACACATAATAAACAAAAATTGCGCCTATTGGTTTCTATCTTTTTCTTTATTACTTTCAACCCAAAAGGCCCTTTCTCTCTCTTTCTCCCGTCTCTCTCTTTCTCGCTCTCTTTTCCTCTCTCTTTCTCACCCTCTCTCTCTCTATCCCCCTCTCTCCCTCTCTCTCTCTCTCTTTCCCTCCATCTTCTCCTCTCCTGCTCTCTCTCCCGCTTTCTTTCTCTCCTCCCTTCCCCTTCCTCCCATTCCCTCCAGTGATAGATGATAGGTTATGTTGTTTCATTCTTTGCTGACAAATGAGCTTTATTTGGCTCTATTTTGTTGCGAGTGTTTGTTCTTCTGCATTTTGTGTCACTTCTTCAAAACCATTTTTAAACAATTAAATCGGTGTAATTAATACATAAAAGGATTGCTTCGTCAAATTATTTTCCTTTTAACCAAAATGCTCAATTTTAATTGTTTGTCGGATTGAGGCAAAGCTAAATAGAAAAAACCATTTTAGAAGTTGCATTTTAAATGGAAAATCGACCCAAAATTTATTTATTTTTAAAATGAAAATAGACAAAAGCTGTGGAGACGGAGGGGCGGAGACTTGGGGCTGGGAGGGGGAGGGGGGAGGGGGATAAAGACAATTCCCACGGCGGACGAATGACAAAGCGAACAGTACAAACAAAAAATTGGACATTTGGCAGGTGCGGGGGGGGGGGCTTAACAAAATCTCAGGATTTTGGCTAATCCTTCCAACTTTAAATTCGGTTGGGTTACAATTTCTGGTAAATTGGGTGATGTTCGGTTTAGCATAATGTAAAGTTATTTTACTTACCATTTATTGCCGACTTTCGTGCCGGAATGGCGGGTAAAGTGTGCGCGCGTGCCATTTCCGAATAATGCCCACGAGGGATTCCCCCAGGCGCTAATCGCTTATTGCCTTCTTCCAATTGGCCGATTAATCGTTGGTCCCTTCCCCAGTGAGTGAATGCTTTGCCAATTACATATATTTATTTAGACTTTCTTTATTCACATTACTGTCTTCCAAATTGATATTTGCCGGGGGGGGGGCACCACACCCAACCCGAAATCCCCCGAGTGATCCAACGACCTCCCCCCCTTTTAATACATAATAATCTCCCCCCCCCTTCCCCTGATGTGCCCTTCTGAGGTGGTTGGTTGGTATACATATATTTATTGCCCCCTAAATGCCCTTTTCGGATGAATGCATGTAAAATGGATGAGCGTAAATAGGCAAATGAATGGCTAATGAACTCTCTGTCGACTCCCGGCACTTTCTCTCACACGCCGCAGCAATTTGTGTTGTTGCCCTGTCGGGTTATGAAATGAAATGGGCGGAATTTGGACACTCGACAGCAAAATCCGACACTTTTTGCGGTTCTTTTGCATGAATTTACAAATACCAAAACACCGTAATGCGAGTGAATGCCCTCGGTTACGGTAAGACGGCGAGCGATTTAATTTTGGGCGGAAAGAGTTGGCCATGGCGGCATTTTTGGACGAAACAAAAAGCCGCCGCCCGCCCGCCCGCTAAATTTGCCCATTCAAATCTTTGCATTTTGCCGACATTCCCCGCCCCCCCCCCGTCCCCCACTGACCCCCCCCCCCCCGTCCCCCACTGACCCCCCCCCCCCCCCCCGTCCCCCCACTGACCCCCCCCCCCCCGTCCCTCCAATGACCCCCCCCCCCCCGTCCCTCCAATGACCCCCCCCCCCCCCCCACTGACCTCGTCCCCCCACTGACCTCGTTATTTCCAAATAAATAAAATAACGACAATTTTAAATCTTTTGGGGAGGTTTCTCTCTTTGCTTTGAATCAGAGATCGCTGAAAAACGGAAGAGCAACGAAAAAAGTGAATCGGTGCCGTCCCGCCCCCCACAAATCCTTCCCCCATTAGGCACCGACCGCGACCATCTGCCGTAATTCTCTAACAGGCTAATGTGAATGAATATTTGCACCAATTTCGCCATAAAGCGTTGGACACCAAAAGGAAAAAGTGGCAAAAGATGGACACACAAAAAGTGCCAATGGAACATTGGAAAGTCGCAATTAACGGCGGAAAATCGCAACCACCGCTAAACGGAAGCCAATTGGACTTGATCAGACGGCTGCACAACACCGGCATAAGGGCACAGACATTGATCAAAGTGATTGAGGGGGGGACACTGATCAAAGTGATTGAGGGGGGGACACTGATCAAAGTGATTGGAGGGGGGGGCATAAAGTGATTGAGGAGGCGGGGGAGGGGGGGGGG